>CM024756.1:97009722-97399167 GCA_014218235.1 Colocasia esculenta | reverse complement strand
AATGTCGGATTTGACGTTCTCAGACCTGTACCTAACATGCACATTATCACCAGAAATTTTTCCCGAATTTATCTCACATCATACTATTTACTGTGATTTTTACATGACCCTACACATGGTTTCTAATTTCATACCGAAATTGTAATAAATCACATGATCATGGAAAAATTTCCAATTTTGCAGAGCATGGACTGACATACATACACATGGTCTAGAAAAAATTGGCATTCAAATTCCTCACGAATCATGTGAATAGTAGACTAACACAACCAAGGTCTCATCTAACATGCATTTTTCATAAATGTACCATTCACACTATTTACAGAAATTCACAAAATCTCACAACGCATTCCACCATTCATATACATAGCATAACGTTTATAATATATCCTCATGCGAAAAAAAAACTTCGGAAATTAATCATATATAAGGAAGAACAGCTCACTGTTCTGTCCTGAAGAACTAAACGGCAAAGGCTGGCCGTTCAAAGGGGTTAACGGCAACATCGTCTGCCGCCAACTGAAGAGCTTAATGGCAAGGGATCTTGCCGTTAAGTTCATGTCTGTGCAAAAACACAGACCGAGCTCCAAAGAAAGGGTGAATGTGGGGGATCCAGGACACGAGTAAATCCCATAAATATCTAAGACCTGCTGGACATATACATGCATCACGGGGATGGGTTACTTGCCTTTAGAAAAACCTCCAAAGGGATCGAAATGGCTGTTGAAGCTCTCGTTGGGCAGTGCCAAGAAGCCTCCACAAACTCCTTCCTCCGGGCTCTAGGATGAGGTAGTCTTCAGTCCAGCGTTGGGAAGCCTTCCCCTACGTCCAATCTTCCTCCCAGTTGAACAAGGTCGCCGAAGAAGCCTCGAATCGCCAGATCTGAGCTCTCAAAGTTCAGGTTTTCTCTGTTCTCTCAGCTAGGGTTTTCTCTCTTTGCAAAGAGCCAAGAGAGCTCTTTCAGGTTGCAAGGAGTGGTAGTTTTATAAGGTAAGGCCTGATGTCTCACGCAGGACTGATGGGAGAGGTGAGAGCCGTTGGGGACATCTCCCCAATCGGTGAGCAAGCCCAACCCGGAATTTTGGGGTCTGCTGCGCACAGAAAATCAGAGAAGTAGACGTCCACATCCATGGCCGTTTACCTCAAAGCTGGCGTCCATCGACATAGACGTTGACTCAACATGGACGTCCATCCATGTTGACGCCAACTTGCTCTTCGGCCAGAGCTTAAACCATGCAGAAAACCATATATACGCTATATATATACATGCAATATATATAGTATAGTATACACCATACAAACAAACAACAATTACATCTAAACATACACATGCATACATAAGTACACCTAGCTAATATGTACGTAGATATCTACATATGCATACATAATATTTACACACAAGCACGAATCCACATACACAACAAATAAAAGGACAAAATTTGAGGGCCTTACACCCTCTCCCCCTTAAGGAAACTTCGTCCTCGAAGTTTAAACAACACTACTCGAACAAATGAGGATACTTCTTCCTCATCGCATCCTCAAGCTCCCAAGTAGCCTCCTCTCGCGAAGTTCCGCCATAAAACTTTTACCGACGAAATCCTCTTGTTCCGGAGATGTTGAATCTTCCGATCTAGAATAGCCACTAGTTGCTCCACATACGATAGATCTGGCTAGATCTCCACTGGCTCGTGACTAATAACATGAGACGGATCTCGAACATACTTCCTGAGTACAGATACGTGGAAAACGGGATGAACACTAGCTAAAGTCGGAGGCAAGGCTAGCTCGTAAGCCACGCTACCTAAACGCCTGAGAATCTCATACGGGCCAATGAATCTGGGACTTAATTTGCTATGCCTGCAAACCTGACGACACCTCGAGTAGGTGAAATCTTCAAAAAGACATGCTCACCCACCTCGAACTCCAAATCCTTCTTCCTGTTGTCGGCGTAGCTCTTCTGCCTATCCTGTGCCGCAACAAGCCTCTTCCTGATAAGCTGAATCTTATCCGAAGTCTCCTGAACTAACTCCGGACCGATCAACTGCCTATCGCCGGTCTCCTCCCAACATAAAGGAGATCTGCAAGGCCTTCCATACAACGCCTCAAATGGAGCCATACCAATGCTCGCATGAAAACTGGTGTTATATGCGAACTCCACTAGAGGCAAATGGCGCTCTCAATCATCCTTCCAATCCAGCACACAAGCCCTCAAATATCCTCGAGCGTTTGAATAGTCCCTCTCAGACTGTCCATCTGTCTAGGGATGAAACGCCGAACTGAGCTTCAGCTCCGAACCTAAAGCATTCTGAAGACCCTTCCACAACCTGGAAGTAAATCTCAGATCTCGATCTGAAATGATCAACTTCGGCACACCATGCAATCTAATAATGCTACTGACATACAATCTAGCCAAGCTCTCTACTGACTGCTTCTTCTTCATAGGCAAGAAATGCGCAGTCTTCGAGATCTATCTACGACTACCCAAATCGAGTCATTACCCCGTCTAGATCGAGGCAAACCCGAAACAAAATCCATAGTGACAGCTTCCCACTTCCATATTGGATCTCCATCTTCTGCATAAGACCAGATGGTCGCTGCCGCTCGGCCTTCACTTGCTGGCACACTAACACCTAGATACATAATCCGCTACATCCCTCTTCATACCGGACCACCAAAAGGACCTCTTCAATCCTGGTACATCTTAGTGTTACCCGGATGAATAGAGAATCTCGACCTATGAGCTTCTGCTAAAACATGCTCACGGACATCTACCATGTCAGGGACACACACTCGGTGGTGGAATCTAATCACACCATCCTCATCACGAGCAATGTCTGCCTTGCCACTAACTCTTGGAGTCTAGGGTCGGCTTTCTGTTGCTCGATCACCTCATCCAACACCGAAGACCTAAGGGATAACTGAGCCACAAAAGCCTAACATAAGGGCTCTAACTCAGCCATCACACACGCCGTGTAAGGCCCTCGAATTTCCGTCGCATTATTTGTATTTATGTGTGTATATTTGTGCTTGTGTATGTATATACATATTTATGTACGTATTAATTAGTACAAGTACGTGTGCATGTGTTTATAGTAGATATAAATAATGTATGTATTGCATGGTGATAGTATGGACATAATACCATATACATATTGCATGTATATACGCATGGTATGCATGGTTTTCTGCATATTTTGGACTTCTGGCCGAAGGCCATCTTGGCGTCAACCCCTGGCCGTTGGGGTGATGTCAGCGTCCAGACATGGACGCCAACACTCACCCTGGCGTCAAGCGATATGGACGTTTACTTCTCTGGCCTGCATGCGCAGCAGAGCTGCAAACTTCTGAAACAAGAAAGCCAACCATTGGGGGGCTGTCCCCAACGGCTCTAAGGGCTGTCAAGTCACCCTAAGAGTGGGAGAAAGGCCTCTCCTTAACTCTGAACCCGAAGCTACCATTCCCACCCCTCTCTTCACCCTTGCAAGAGGAGAAAAAGAGAGAAGAAAACCCTAGAAGAAAACTGAGGAAACCCCCATCTTTGGACCCAAATCCAACAACCTGAAGCTTGATCCGGGGTTCTACTGCAACAAGGAGCTCGTTGGATCATCGAGGAAGGCTTCCCCGACCTCGACTTGCTGTGGAGGCTGCTCAGGAACCCGGAGGAAGAGATCTTGGAAGGTGTTTCACACTTCTTGGGACTGCCCAAGGAGAGCTTCTCCAAGCCCTAGATCCCTTGGTGTAATTTTCTAAAGGCAAGTGACCTATCCATGATGTTCCCGTATGTGTCTAGGTCGTTTCTATCATTTTTATGGATTTTTCCTCGAGTCCTAGACCCTCCCATTCACCCAAGTTTGAGAGCTCGGGTCTGTGTTTCTGCACAGACCTGCATTGACGGCAAGGTCAATGGACGCCGATATCATGCTTGGCGTCCATCGACCATGCCGCTGACCCTGAGTCAGCGGCCAGAGACCGCCGCCAAGTTCCTCTGGACAGAACAGTGACCTGTTCTGCCCTTCCTATACACTATTTTCGGTATGGTTTATATGGTAACCCTATACACTATGTATATTGTCAATTGTGGTGTGTGGATGAGTGTGGTGTGTGATGGTGAATGTTAGAAAAATGTATCTCATGACTTGTAAGCATAAATTGTGATAATCTTGCCATCCATGTTTCATGATTAGGATTAGTCTGAATGCCTTAGTTTTGTCAAGCATGAAGATTTGTAGATCAGTATATGTATTCTCAATTTTGATAATTGTCCATTGCTTGCATGAGTTGCAAATAAATTCGGTTCGGTAACTAGAAAGGCATGCAAGAATGGTTGTGGTGATCGATTGTGATTGTATGATTTAGGATAGTTCTGTATTCTCAGATCATGTATATGATAGTAATCTCTGTTAAAACAGCAAGTGGCAAAATCGCATGATATGTTAAACCCCATGTTAACTTAAGTTGTGAATAGCATGCTAAATAGGTGTTTTATTTACTGTAAATTCTATTTAGCTCAGAAAAATCTGAAAAATTGAGTGTATGATCTAGAACCCGAAAATAGCATGTGGTTAAAATTTCAGGTCATTTGGACCAGTATATAAGAAGTTATGTATTTTCCATGTGAATTATAGAAATCTACGTATGATATCGTAATGTGATTAGATAGTGCTTAAACCTAACTTGAATGGTGAAATTACTGTGTGTTAAGCTCCTGAAATCTGTAGTGCCATGTTAGGAAAAACAGAGATGTGCATGTGAGTGAGAAAGTGAATGAGATGAAAAGTGCTATGTGTAAACCATGTGTAAAATCGGTAAAATGTGTAAATGTGTAACTGTGCCAATGTGACACTGCTTCCGTAGAGGGCAGTGGAGCTGTATCAGGGAAAAGTCCCCCTGAGAAAGTTCAATGTGTAAGTGACCCTAAGGGCATTAGGGGGAAATCCTGGAGGTGGACAAGTACCACTGGTTAGGGTGGAGACTTGTTCTCCCGGTCTGCGCAGTCCAAGAGTCGCCATTGGAATGCCTAGATGGCTATGTGTGTATATGTCCTTCTTTGGTGGTTTGGACTATGTGTCACGGCACCTAAAATGTGTAATGTGTAATGTGTATGTGTTCATGTGTAAATGTAAGAATGTGAATGTGTATGTGTAAAGTGCAACCATGTGAAAGAGGAAACTTGTGTAAAGAAAATGTGAAATTCTAAATGAGAGGGTATGATGTTGAAACCATGTGAGACAAATCTGAAATCATGTGAAATCAGTGAATTATGTTATTATCATCATGTTATTATGTGCAAAGATGTCTAGAATCCATGTTAGGGATAATTGGTGAAACGGGTACAAGATAGCATGATTGTTTGTTCACATGATATGTTTTAAGCAATATTGTAGCTCTCATGTATAGGTTTATAGCCATTAAACCATGTGAAATCAGCAACTTAAAGCATGTGAAAACGTTTATGTATGTGTTTAAAAACATGTAAGATCCATGCTAGTCGTGTTTTCCTTTCATATGCACAATGTTCATGTTGGTAGCTCTCATGTCTTGGTTCTTTAAAGACAAAATTTCATGAGTAAATGGAATAGAGAGCATGTGATAGGTAAATTTTATTCTTAGAAATCTGAAAGCATGATCCATGTATAAATTTGTAAAACTTTCATGATAGGTTGAAACTTTAAAATGACTAGCATGCCATGTGTTGCAAATTGTAATGTGCATGTAGAAACCACTATGACTTATACGTGTATGTTATGAGTAGTGTTGCTTGCTGAGTCTTTGGACTCACTCCTTGCTTCGGCGTACAGGTGTAGTTGGTGACGTGGCACCTTTGGAGGAGACAGTGGAGACGGACTCCGAGCGCGGAGATTAGCTAGTTTTGGAGTTCTTTGTGACTTGTGCATTCCATAGTATGTATTTGAACATTGTATTAGAATTATCATGAAAAGATGTATAAGTGTGGACATTATTTAAATTTCAGCAATTTAAATTATGTGAACTTTAGTTCTTTGTTGTTATTGCAAACTTCATGTATGTTTAATGTGGATGATGAATGAATGAAGACAGATGTCTTTTACTTCCGCTACTCTGTTGTATATTCGCGTGTATCTCAGCTGTTAGTATCGTTTGGGTAAATGTCCCACTGTGAGGACTCTTGCTATACCGACGTGGGTTGGTATAACCGTACCGGTATAATGAGGGCCGTCACAGAGATTGGTATCAGAGCGACCGGTTGAGATTGCACATGAATATACCTAAGTCATCATCCCCATTGCATGCTAAGTATGTCCACATGTGTAGAAAACACTAATAAGAAGTGAAAAATAGATAAGAAAATGGTTAGAAAATGTAGTAACCTAACTCTGATGGTGGCTGAAATTCTATTACAGCCATGGCTTCGAGAGGTAGGCGTGGTGGAGCGCCGGCCCGTGAGGACGAGCCGCGACGTGATGAGCAGGCGGAGCAACAGGCCCCAGCACCGCGAGGCCCTGTACTTCCCCCACCGCCGCCTGTGGACTACGGAGTATTCATGCAAGGTCTGGTGCAAGCCATGCAGACGCAGGCTCATACCCAGGCAGCACTCCAGGCCCAGTTGGAGGCCCAGGTAGAATAATGAAACAACTAGTAGTTTGCTATTTAAATTGCATGATATTGTGTTTATTGTGTATTGTTATTGTTTAATGTAGCAGGCTCAGGCACCAGCTCAGGACCATGGTGGACCTTCCATCATGGAGCGATTCAAGAGGATGACCCCACCCTCTTTTAAGGGGGAGAGTGATCCATTAATGGCAGAAAGCTGGTTGAGGGAGACAGAGAAAATCTTCCGAGCCATCAGGTGTCCTGATGAGGATAAGGTGACATTAGCCACCTACATGCTACAGGTAACTTTAATTTTGTATGCTTGTATGTTCTGTTTAATTTAGAATTTGTTAGTTGGTGCTTATGAAGGTGTATTGCAGGAGAGAGCGGATGTATGGTGGTCCTCCCTACTACGTACACGCTTTGAGGACGGAGCAGTAGACGTGACGTGGGACGCGTTCGTGAGGCTCTTTCGAGCCAAGTTCGTCCCAGAGCATATCCAGGACAAATGGAGCAGAATTTCTCTCCCTGACGCAAGGCTCCATGACCGTGCTGGAATACGAGGCAAGGTTTTCTGAACTTTCTAAATATGCACCGCATATCGTAGAGGATGAGCGCAGGAAGACCAGAAGTTCGTGATGGGACTCAAGCCATCACTGCGGACGAGACTCGTGGCGTTTGACCACCGCACGCTAGACGAGGCCCTCAGCGCTGCCTGCAGACAGGAGGGAGAAATGGAGCAATATCTGGAGGAGAAGAAGGCTTCGCAGAAGAGGCCGGCAGCGACATTCCAGCGGCAGGATAAGAAGAAAACGGTGTACCAGACACCGCAGAAACCAATGACAGTCAGCAACTCTCAGGTACCTTCTGTACGTTCCCCTGGTGTGAAGAAAGAGTGTCCCCATTGCGGGAAGACACATGGTGGGTCCGAGTGTTGGTTGGTAGCGGGTAGATGCTTGAAGTGTGGGAGCAGCGACCACAAGATCAAAGATTGCCCAAGACTTCAGCAAGGAGCTCAGCGTGGAGCGCCAGCACCAGCAGTAGCGGCAGCCGCGCCAGCTACAGGAAGACCAGGAAGGCCTCGAGCCCCAGCTCGAGTGTTTGCTTTAGCTCGCGAGGACGCCGAGCAGGCGGAGCATGTCACCGAAGGTACGGTTTTGCTTTTCGGTGTGCACGCTCGGGTTTTGTTTGATACGGGTGCTACTCACTCGTTCATTTCCGAGCGGTTCGCTAGGCAGTTAGCCCTAGAGTCAGGCATAGAGTCTGAGGAGTTAGAGGTCCCTTTGTCTGTGCACACCCCTGCGGGTACGGTATCGACTAGGAAGTGCATTCCGTCGTTACCTGTGTGCATTGAGGATAGATTCCTAGATGGGTGTTTCTTCTTGCTAAAGATGAAGGACTATGATGCTATTCTTGGTCTGGATTGGCTAGAGGAGCACTATGCGTTAGTGGATTGTCGTCGGAAGAGGATTGTTTTCCGCATTCCTGGTGAGGACGAGTTCTCTCATCCCTTGCCAAGGAACTAGCGGGAAAGTTAGTCATCTCTGCCATGAAGGCGATGCGCATGGTGAACAAGGGTTGTGACGCATTTCTTGCCAGCGTTATGCTAGTACCCGATGCTGGTTCGTCACTGACTCTTGCAGAGATCGATGTGGTGCAGGATTTTCCAGATGTCTTTCCGATGACTTGTCTGGATTGCCACCGGATAGGGAGATAGAGTTCACTATAGAGTTGCTTCCAGGCACCTCTCCTATCTCGAAGGCCCCATATCGGATGGCACCTGCAGAGTTAGCCGAGTTGAGGAAGCAATTGCAAGAATTGCTTGATAAGGGATTTATTCGCCCTAGTGTTTCCCCTTGGGGCGCACCTGTATTGTTCGTCAAGAAGAAAGACGGGTCACTTAGGTTGTGTATTGATTATAGAAAGCTAAACCAAGTGACTGTGAAGAACAGGTATCCCTTACCTCGGATTGATGATCTGTTTGACCAGTTGCAGGATGCATCAGTCTTTTCTAAGATTGACTTGCGATCTGGTTATCATCAGCTTGAGGATTAGGAGTGAGGATGTGTCCAAGACGGCATTTAGATCCCGTTATGGACATTATGAGTTCTTGGTCCTTCCTTTCGGATTGACCAACGCCCCTGCAGCGTTCATGGATCTCATGAACCGGGTGTTTAGTCCGTATTTAGATAGCTTTGTCGTAGTGTTTATTGATGACGTGTTGGTCTATTCTCCGGATGAGGCCACGCACCGTCAGCATTTGAGGTTAGTCTTAGAGGTTCTCCGTGAGCACAAGCTGTATGCGAAGTTCAGCAAGTGCGATTTTGGTTGCGCGAGGTTCATTTCTCGGGCATGTTATCTCCGGCGCTGGTGTTGCAGTTGATCCAGCAAAGGTCCAGGCAGTTATGGATTGGGAGTTCCCAGACCCCTTCGGAGATTCGTAGTTTTCTTGGGTTAGCTGGTTATTATCGGCGATTCATTGAGGGTTTCTCATCCATCGCCGCCCCTTTGACAAAGCTGACCAGGAAAGGTGAGAAGTTCGTATGGTCTGAGGCATGTGAGCGTAGCTTTCAGCTATTGAAGGCTAAGCTTACTTCTGCTCCGGTATTGGTATTGCCTAGTGGTCTAGAGGCTTTGCCATTTATACGGATGCATCTCAGATTGGTTTAGGCTGTGTACTCATGCAGCGAGAGAGGGTAGTGGCTTATGCTTCTCGTCAGTTGAAGGAGCATGAGAGGAACTATCCGACTCATGATTTGGAGCTCGCAGCAGTGGTTCATGCACTAAAGATCTGGAGGCACTATCTTTATGGTGTCAGATTTGAGGTGTTTACCGACCACAAGAGCTTGAAGTATCTTTTCTCCCAAAAGGAATTAAACCTGAGGCAGAGGAGATGGATTGAGTTCTTGAAGGACTATGACTTCGACCTTCAGTATCATCCTGGAAAGGCGAACGTCGTAGCAGATGCTCTTAGTAGAAAGAGGTCTTCGCTCCAGCAGGATTGGAAGATGTTGGAGGATGCAGCGTGCTCTATGACCGAGTTAGAGCCATCGCTGTGTCAGGCTTTTGTAGCTCAGCTATCCCTTAGATCCTCAGTCTTGGATGAGGTGATTGAGCAGCAGAAAGCCGACCCTAGATTGTTAGAGTTAGTGGGTAAGGCGGGCATTGCTCGTGATGAGGACGGTGTGATTAGATTTCAGCACCGTGTTTGTGTCCCTGATGTAGTAGATGTCCGTGAGCATGTGTTAGCGGAGGCTCATAGATCGCGATTCTCTATTCATCCGGGTAACACTAAGATGTATCAAGACCTGAAGAGATCATTTTGGTGGTCCGGCATGAAGAAGGATGTTGCGGATTATGTGTCTAGATGTCTAGTATGTCAGCAAGTGAAAGCCGAGCGGCAGCGACCATCCGGCCTTATGCAGAGGATGGATATCCCAGTGTGGAAGTGGGAAGCTGTCACTATGGACTTCGTTTCGGGTTTGCCTCGATCTAGAAGGGGCAATGACTCGATTTGGGTAGTTGTAGATAGATTCTCGAAGACTGCTCATTTCTTGCCTATGAAGAAGAAGCAGTCAGTAGAGAGTTTGCTAGATTGTATGTTAGCGGTATCATTAGATTGCATGGTGTGCCGAAGTCGATCATTTCGGATCGAGATCCGAGATTTACTTCGAGATTGTGGAAGGGTCTTCAGGATGCGTTAGGTTCGGAGCTGAAGCTCAGTTCGGCGTTTCATCCCCAGACCGATGGACAGTCCGAGAGGACTATCCAGACGCTCGAGGATATGTTGAGAGCGTGTGTTCTGGATTGGAAGGATGATTGGGAGCGTCATTTACCTCTTGTGGAGTTCGCATACACAACAGCTTTCATGCTAGTATTGGTATGGCTCCATTCGAGGCGTTGTATGGTAGGCCCTGCAGATCTCCTTTATGTTGGGAGGAGACTGGTGATAGGCAGTTGATCGGACCGGAGTTAGTTCAGGAAACTTCGGATAAGATTCAGCTTATCAGAAAAGGCTTGTTGCGGCACAGGATAGGCAGAAGAGTTATGCCGACAACAGGAGAAAGGATTTGGAGTTCGAGGTTGGCGATCATGTCTTCTTGAAGATATCGCCTACTCGAGGTGTTGTCAGATTTGGCAGGCATAGCAAGCTAAGCCCTAGATTCATTGGCCCATATGAGATTCTCAGACGTTTGGGCAGCGTGGCGAATGAGCTAGCTTTACCCCAGCTTTGGCTAGCGTTCACCCTGTATTCCACGTATCTATGCTCAGGAAGTATGTCCGAGATCCGTCTCATGTGATTAGTCATGAGCCAGTGGAGATCCAGCCAGATCTTTCGTATGTCGAGCAACCAGTAGCCATTCTTGACCGGAAGGTTCAGCATCTCCGGAACAAGAGTATTGCGTCGGTGAAAGTTCTATGGCGGAACTTCTCACGTGAGGAGGCTACGTGGGAGCTTGAGGATGCGATGAAGAAGAAGTATCCCCTTTTGTTTGAGTAGTGTCGTTCTAACTTCGAGGACGAAGTTTCTTTAAGGGGGAGAGGGTGTAAGGCCCTCGAATTTCCGTCGCATTATTTGTATTTATGTGTGTATATTTGTGCTTGTGTATGTATATACATATTTATGTACGTATTAATTAGTACAAGTACGTGTGCATGTGTTTATAGTAGATATAAATAATGTATGTATTGCATGGTGATAGTATGGACATAATACCATATACATATTGCATGTATATACGCATGGTATGCATGGTTTTCTGCATATTTTAGAGTTCTGGCCGAAGGCCATCTTGGCGTCAACCTCAGGCCGTTGAGGTGGTGTCAGCGTCCAGACATGGACGCCAACACTAATCCTGGCGTCCAGCGATATGGACGCCAATTCTCTGGCCTGCATGCGCAGCAGAGCTGCAAACTTCTGAAACAAGAAAGCCAACCATTGGGGGGCTGTCCCCAACGGCTCTAAGGCTGTCAAGTCACCCTAAGAGTGGGAGAGAGGCCTCTCCTTAGTCTGAACCCGAAGCTACCTTCCCACCCCTCTCTTCACCCTTGCAAGAGGAGAAAAGAGAGAAAAAACCCTAGAAGAAAACTGAGGAAACCCCATCTTGGACCCAAAATCCAACAACCTGAAGCTTGATCCGGGGTTCTACTGCAACAAGGAGCTCGTTGGATCATCGAGGAAGGCTTCCCCGACCTCGACTTGCTGTGGAGGCTGCTCCAGAACCCGGAGGAAGAGTCTTGGAAGGTGTTTCACACTTCTTGGGACTGCCCAAGGGAGCTTCTCCAGCCCTAGATCCCTTGGAGTAATTTTTAAAAGGCAAGTGACCTATCCATGATGTTCCCGTATGTGTCTAGGTCGTTTCTATCTTTTTATGGATTTTTTCCTCGAGTCCTAGACCCTCCCATTCACCCAAGTTTGAGAGCTCGGGTCTGTGTTTCTGCACAGACCTGCATTGACGGCAAGGTCAATGGACGCCGATATCATGCTTGGCGTCCATCGACCATGCCGCTGACCCTGAGTCAGCGGCCAGAGACCGCCGCCAAGTTCCTCTGGACAGAACAGTGACCTGTTCTGCCCTTCCTATACACTATTTTCGGTATGGTTTCCGTGATGAGGATATATGGTAACCCTATACACTATGTATATTGTCAATTGTGGTGTGTGGATGAGTGTGGTGTGGATGGTGAATGTTAGAAGTGTATCTCCTGAGCTTGTAAGCATAAATTGGATAATCTTGCCATCCATGTTTCATGATTAGGATTAGTCTGAATGCCTTAGTTTTGTCAAAGCATGAAGATTTGTAGATCAGTATATGTTTCTCAATTTTGATAATTGTCCATGCTTGCATGATTGCAAATAATTCGGTTCGGTAATAGAAAGGCATGCAAGAATGGTTTGTGGTGATCGATTTGTGATTGTATGATTTAGGATAGTTCTCTGTATTCTCAGATCATGTATATGATAGTAATCTCTGTTAAAACAGCAAGTGGCAAAATCGCATGATATGTTAAACCCCATGTTAACTTAAGTTGTGAATAGCATGCTAAATAGGTGTTTTATTTACTGTAAATTCCATTTAGCTCAGAAAAATCTGAAAAATTGAGTGTATGATCTAGAACCCGAAAATAGCATGTGGTTAAAATTTCAGGTCATTTGGACCAGTATATAAGAAGTTATGTATTTTCCATGTGAATTATGAAAATCTACGTATGATATCGTAATGTGATTAGATAGTGCTTAAACCTAACTTGAATGGTGAAATTACTGTGTTAAGCTCCTGAAATCTGTAGTGCCATGTTAGGAAAACAGAGATGTGCATGTGAGTGAGAAAGTGAATGAGATGAAAAGTGATATGTGTAAACCATGTGTGAAAATCGGTAAAATGTGTAAAGTGTAACTGTGCCAATGTGACCTGCTTCCGTAGAGGGCAGTGGAGCTGTATCAGGGAAAAGTCCCCCTGAGAAAGTTCAATGTGTAAGTGACCCTAAGGGCATTAGGGGGAAATCCTGGAGGTGGACAAGTACCACTGGTTAGGGTGGAGACTTGTTCTCCCGGTCTGCGCAGTCCAAGAGTCGCCATTGGAATGCCTAGATGGCGTCTATGTGTAATGTGATGTGTATATGTCCTTCTTTGGTGGTTTGGACTATGTGTCACGGCACCTAAAATAATGGTAATGTGTATGTGTATGTGTAAATGTGTAATGTACGAATGTGAAATGTGTATGTGTAAAGTGCAACTATGTGAAAGAGGAAACTTGTGTAAAGAAAATGTGAAATTCTAAATGTGGGTATGAGTTGAAACCCATGTGAGACAAATCTGAAATCATGTGAAATCAGTGATTTATGTTATTATCATCATGTTATTATGTGCAAAGATGTCTAGAATCCATGTTAGGGATAATGGTGAAACGGGTACAAGATAGCATGATTGTTTGTTCACATGATATGTTTTAACGCAATATTGTAGCTCTCATGTATAGGTTATAGCCATTAAACCATGTGAAATCAGCAACTTAAAGCATGTGAAAACGTTTATATGTATGTGTTTAAAAACATGTAAGATCCATGCTAGTCGTGTTTTCCTTTCATGCATGCACAATGTTCATGTTGGTAGCTCTCATGTCTTGGTTCTTTAAAGACAAAATTTCATGAGTAAATGGAATAGAGAGCATGTGATAGGTAAATTTTATCCTTAGAAATCTGAAAGCATGATCCATGTATAAATTTGTAAAACTTTCATGATAGGTTGGAACTTTAAAATGACTAGCATGCCATGTGTTGCAAATTGTAAATGTGCATGTAGAAATCACTAAGACTTATACGTGTATGTTATGAGTAGTGTTGCTTGCTGAGTCTTTGGACTCACTCCTTGCTTCGGCGTACAGGTGTAGTTGGTGACGTGGCCCCTTTGGAGGAGACAGTGGAGACGGACTCCGAGCGCGGAGATTAGCTAGTCTTTGGAGTTCTTTGTGACTTGTGCATTCCATAGTATGTAATTTGAACATTGTATTAGAATTATCATGAAAATGATGTATAAGTGTGGACATTATGTATTTAAATTTCAGCAATTTAAATTATGTGAACTTTAGTTCTTTGTTGTTAATTGCAAACTTCATGTATGTTTAATGTGGATGATGAATGAATGAGACAGATGTCTTTTACTTCCGCTACTCTGTTGTATATTTGCGTGTATCTCAGCTGTAGTATCGTTTGGGTAAATGTCCCACTGTGAGGACTCTTGCTATACCGACGTGGGTTGGTATAACCGTACCGGTATAATGAGGGCCGTCACACGCCGCTCCCCACACTCCAATCGCTGGAGCGAAGACCTCCTCCTGCTAAGAGCATCCGCTACGACATTCGCCTTGCCTGATGATATTGAAGATCAAAGTCGCAGTCCTGAGGAACCTTTTCAAAAAATCCATCCCCTCTGTCGTGGCTTTAGTTCCTTCTGGGAGAAGAGATACTTCAAGCTTTATGGTCCGTGAACACCTCAAATCTGACACCATAAAGATAGTGCCTCCAGATCTTTAGTGCATGAACCACTGCCGCGTCCAAATGAGTCGGTATAGTTACGCTCATACTCCTTCAATTGGCGAGAAGCATACGCCACTTGGTGAGGACACCAGAGCGCGGACCGCTTCGACCCTGCTCGAGTCTACCAGCGTCGACGACCCTCGACAGCGGCGATCCCGTCGTTATGGCTTGGAGATGAGGAGTGCTATTTTTAGTGCCATTCATGTGAGGTGTTGTGAGGCCCATTTGAGGCCCATGAGAGTCCTCTTATTTTCAGATGTATTTTGGAGATTTTTGGGTTTAGTTGTAAAGGTGGGACTTGGTTGTCTTTTCTTTTTTATTCTGAGGACATTGTGGTCCCATGGAAAAAGTGCACAGTAGGGTTTCTATGGGCTTGTCCTATATATACTCTTGTATGGACTCTTTTGAGAGGGATGGAATAGAAGAATCTGAAAGAATGTTTTAATGGAGGCGCCGCCTTGGAGTGTGTGAGCAGTGTGCTCTTCCCCCGAGACCCCCCCCCCCTCTCTCGTCTCTGCCGTCTTCTTCCCCATTTCTTCTACTTTCTGTCCTCAACCCTCCCTGTTCATCTCTCCCGTTACCCCCCTCCCCCCGTTGCACTTCCCCCTCCGAACCCCAACTCCATTTCCCTTCCCCTGCTTCCCCCATCTCCCGGCCCTCTTCTCTTCCTAAAACCCTGCTAAACCCTCCCCAGCTCCCTTCTGTCCGTCTCCCTCCTTCTCCCGCGGTCTGTACCGCATCAACTGGTATCAAGAGCTCTGGAATCGGCTTGTTCTTACAAGTCGAGATCCTCCTCCCCTGTAGCCCTCCTCCCCTCTCTCCGTCACCCCCGTCACCTTGTCTTCCACTTCCTGCTTCATCTTCCTGGCCTCGTCATCGCGCAACAACCCGACAGCGGCCTGTCCTCAGCGGCGCCAGCGCTGCACCCCCTGCTCGATCCCAGCACCCCGCCGCCCTGCGAGCACGTCTGCTCGACCCCCGCACCACGCATCGCGGCCAGCTTCCCCGTGCAGATCAGGTCCGCCTCTGCCGGAGTGGCCCTGTCATCGGTTGGGTCTTCGCAGATTCGCGGCGCCATCGCAGCCGCCCCGTCGCCCAGCACAGCGGCCGGGCCATCGCCATCGCCGCGCCCTCTTCCTCGCCAGCGCGCAGACGCCCGTCGCCCAGGGAGGTCGGCACCTCGCCACCACCGTCGCGCCGTTCTCTGCGGTCGCCGGGGCCCCGGCACCCTTGCCCGCTTCCCACGCCTTCGCCGCGCCGCGTCGGGCCTTCGCAGTGTCGCCACCACGCCGACATCGTGCGCCACCATCGCGCCCCAGCTCCGCGACCAGCCTGCGCCTTCGTCGCCTTCGCTCTCCTTGCTGCTGTTTCGCCCAACGCGAGGGTTGGGGACGGAAGCGACTGAAGCTTTAAGAAGAGGAGGGGCGCACCGCCTTGGGGTTGGACCCCGGTTGAGCTAGGTCAAGCAGTGACCAGCCCCCGCTACAGTGCCGCGGCAGGCCCAGTCCGGCCTCCTCTGCAAACCCCACCTCCTTCTTTTCCCGGTCCCCCACTCAGCGTCGCGGGCCGCGTGACCGTCCTGGCACAGCTCCGCGACCGGCCACCCCAGGTCGCGACGGACCCCACTTGGAAGACGGCCACCACGCTTCGTCCTGCCCATGTGGGATTCCCCTGCAACGAGCGGAGCGTAACCGGTCGGACTGATGAGCGGACCAAGTGCGGAGATCGTCGGCGGCTCATTCCGACTGTACGTGTTCTTCCGGTACTCCCGCACGAATACGCACACCCGCTGCGACCCAAGACTCCACCTCGCCAACATCCCCGCCAGCCTGCTCACGCGCCCCGGATCGTGCGGCGTCCAGACCGCTGGTTGCCGAGATCGCCGCGCTCTCGCTGTCTCTCGCGTCCGCGCCCCTCACCCAATCGCGGTCTCCCTCCCCGACGAATCGTCGGCCTGAAGGTTTTCTCTCTGGTCTCCCTCTCTGCTCAGT
The DNA here is from genome assembly GCA_014218235.1 of Colocasia esculenta. Classification (NCBI taxonomy): domain Eukaryota; kingdom Viridiplantae; phylum Streptophyta; class Magnoliopsida; order Alismatales; family Araceae; genus Colocasia; species Colocasia esculenta. The sequence goes on along the minus strand of CM024756.1, from coordinate 97,382,569 downwards.
TTGTATCCAGTTGATTTGCCATCGTGTTTGAGAGGTAGGAACCTAGCTAGTTATATACTATTGCTGTCGGACTGTGTCAAGTGAGATACCATACATCTGTTAGCGCAAAATCTGAAGATAAATAGTTGTGTGATTGTTGCTTGAGCCGTGTGGCTGATCTTAACTTCCTCGGATCCGACGCTAATTCTGCTTCGGGGGGACGATACTCCTGTGCTGTAGTTTTCTGTTGTAGCATGTAAATCACGCTTTGAAACTACCTGCGGAACATGTGCATTTGATTGAGCTTGCTGCTTCCTGTGGCTGAACACCTGTTGCTTCGATTTGTGGCAGTTCAGGTAGTGTCCTCTTTAGCTGTCTATCTTGTGTTGGGAGTTTCCTGTCATGTCCATGTCTGTTTTCTTGCTGCATTTTAGAGTGTCCTCCATGGTTAGCGGTGTTGGGTTTCATTGTCTCTTAGCTTATGCCCCCGCCTAGCGGTATAGAGTTCCATACCTCCGCCCATGGCGAGTTCGCAGACAGGTTCCCCTTCTTTCCCGAGGTAGTTGTGAGTTGGATCAATTGATGGTCCGCATGGAACAAATGGAGCAGAGGCTCACTGAGACTGAGCAACGCTTTGAGGAGCGGGTCACCGAGTCGACCCGTGTTGTCTGGAATGGTTGGGGTGTCCTTGCCCTTGAGAGGCCCCCACCAGCCCAGGATCCGGCTCCTGGGAACCGGCCTGCTCGCCGGGACCCCGAGAAGCCCCCACATAGAGCGGAACGACCCAACGGGTCGAGGGGTAGATGACTACGTGTCCGACTATGACTCCACGGAGGAAGTTGGCACGGACTTTAGACCCGTCACTGCTAGGGAAAGGCAAGTTGAGCACGAGTGGGGTGGTGCTCAGGGGCGTCATAGGTACCCTAGGGGCGGCGAGGTGAGAGAAGACCGTGGAGGTAGAGTGGATTTGGGGTACGATCATAGGTTACCAACCCCCGGGATAGAGATGATCGGCGCCATGTGGGGTATGAGCAGCCGCGCCACCGATACCCTAGAGGTCGGGAGGAATCGGGACGAGCATGGGTTTTGAGCCTCGGCGGTATCGTCACCCGAGAGATCGGGATGACCATGATGATCAAGACGACCGTCGCCTTGTCCGTGTGGATGCCCCCCACCTTGACGGGTCCTTGGATCCGAAGTTATTCTAGATTGGGAGGCCAGCATGGACCGATACTTTGATTGGATGGGAAGGTCTGATGCCCGACGCGCACGCTTTGCCATGATCAAATTGGTTGGTCAGGCTCAGACATATTGGTTGAATGTGGAAACCCTCTATGAGCAGCGTGGATTAGCGCCCATTGAGTCATGGGAGACATGAAGGTGAAGCTTCGCGAGAAGTACCTCCATTGACCTATCGGCATCGTCTCATAGCCACTGGCAAGAGCTCACCCAGGGACTCGTACTATTTCTGAGTATATGCTGATTTTGACGAGTACCTCCTGAGGTGTGTGGCCCGAGGAGGGCGCGATTACCCTTTCCCGTTTTCGGAAGGGTCTTCGTCGTGTTCCGCCAACATGTGACGACCATCGAGCATGCATACAGGGTACGTGAGATGGAGCAATTTGAGCTAGGTCGCGAGTCTCCTCCGCGCGCTAGGCCAGCCTACCCTCAGCCCGACGAGCAGCGTTCCGCTCCCGGGTTACCTCCGAGGGGACCCACTTTGGGGCCATTGGAACCCCGCCCCGCCCTCGTTTCCTACCCCCGAGAGAGGCCGCTCCAGCCTTGCCTGCTCCTCCCGCGCGCCCACAGCTCCCCGCCCCCCCGGTCCGGGCGGGATGAAAAGGGGAAAGCACCCATGGGGGGAGCGCGCCTCAGGATGGCGGCTCCCGTGTCCGCTGTTTCAAGTTGCCAGGGGTTTGGCTACTACCAGAGTGCTTGTCCTACGAGGACCCTGACCATTGAGGGAGTTGACCCCGAGGAATCCTCTCATGATCTTCAAGAAGTGGGGTATGCGGCGGGGTGCTGATGTGGCCCTAGAGTACCAGCTGGAGGATGAGTTGGCAGATCCCGCCCATGCGCCGAGCCTCGAGGAAGTGCCCAGTGATACGAGGCTTGGGTTGTTCGAGCATCTTGGCACAGCCTAAGGAGAGTGCTGACTGGCGTCGCACCTCTATCTTCCAGACCTACTGTCGCTGGGTGGGTAGAGTCTGCCGGGTTATTGTGGACAACGGGAGTTGCATTAATGCCATCTCCACCGCACCGTCACACGTTTGGGTCTGGTTACAGAAAAACACCACATCCTTACCACGTGTCATGGGTGGACTCGACCTCCATCCCCGTTCAGTCCAGATGCCTAATTCCGCTTCGGCTCCACGCTTATGAAGCGAACATTGGTGTGACGTCTTGCCCATGGAGGTAGGGAGCATCATCTTGGGACGACCCTGGATATATGATGTGATGCGACCCTCTATGGCCGGACCAACACCTGCGTCTTCGATTTCGGGGGCCAGCGGATCACCATCTATCCTTCTCCTCCCCCTGCACCTACCCCTCCGGCGAGTTCCCTTTCTTCCCTACTCCCAGGTGAGCTCCCCTCTAGGTGCTTCGGGTGTGGTGGACCCTTCTCGGCCCGCTACTTCCTTCTACCCCCAGCGTCGCACGACGCGGTTCCACTTCGAGGGCCCCTACCACTGGTAGCGCCCCCACTCCTAGTCCCTCACCTTTTGGTGTTCCACCCCTCACTAAACCGTTACAATTGATCACTGCCAGGCATTTAAGCAGGGATTGTCGGAGCATGACCAGGTATTTGTCCTGTTAGTGAGACCTGGAAAGACGAGGTCGCTAGTGAGGCTTCTTCGGAGCACCCAGCTGATGTTGCCCCTCTCCTCCAAGAATTCTCTGATGTGTTCCCTGATAAACTACCAGACGGCCTACCCCCAAGTGTGACATCCAGCACGCATTGATCTAGTACCGGGGTCCACATTACCCAACCTGCCACACTATAGGATGAATCCCGCTGAGCATGCTGAGCTGCAGCGGCAGGTGAGGAATATTTGAGGAAGGGATCTATGAGAACCAGCAAGAGCCCTGCGCCGTCCCCGCACTTCTAGCTCCCAAGAAAGACGCACCTGGAGAATGTGCGTGGACAGCCGCGCGATTAACCGTATCACTGTCAAGTACCGATTTCCCATTCCCGTTTGGATGATATGCTGGATATGCTAGGGGGACCACCATCTTTTCAAAGATCGATCTCAGGAGTGGCTATCACCAGTCAGGATCCGACCTGGGATGAATGGAAGACGGCCTTTAAGACAAAAGATGGCTCTATGAATGGTTGGTAATGCCCTTCGGGCTATCCAACGCTCTAGCACCTTCATGCGGCTATGAATGAGGTGTTACGTCCGTACATTGGGTATTCCTGGTCGTGTATTTTGACGATATTCTGATTTATAGCCGCTCTAGGAGTGACCACCTTGACACCTGCGTCAGGTTTGCCCTTACCCTCCGCCATGAAGCCTTTACGGCAACCTCAAGAAATGTGCCTCCTGACTGAATCTGTCACTTTCTTGGGGTTCATCGTTTCTAAAGAGGGTGTCTTGCTGACCCCGAAAAGATCAGGGCGATCGTAGAGTGGCCCGAGCCTCAGACTCTTCATGATGTGCGTAGCTTTCACGGTTGGCCCCTTCTACCGCTACGATTCATACGCGGGTTCAGCACCGTCACAGCTCCCATCACAGATTGCATTGGAAGGGAGCATTATCTGGACTAAGGCGCAGCTTCGGCTTTTGTGATCTCAAGGAGAGGATGACTCAGGCACCGGTACTTCGATTACCTGATTTTCCAAGGGTTTGAGGTCTCCTGTGATGCCTCAGGTGTCGGCATCGGTGGAGTATTGAGCCAGGAGGGCCATCCCATCGCCTACTTCAGCGAGAAATGAATGATGCAAGGATGAAGTATTCCACCTATGATAAGGAGTTTTATGCGGTAGTTCAGGCGTTAAGTATTGGAGACATTATCTTCTACCGCAGGAGTTTGTCCTCTACTCGACCATGAGGCCCTCTGTTTCCTCCACGCTCAGAAAAAGCTCAACCTCGACACAGTCGATGGGTAGAATATCTTCAAGCATACACTTTTGTCCTCAAGCATCGAGCAGGCGTGGAGAACCGTGTGGCAGACGCGCTGAGCCGACGTTTCTACTTTATTGTCGGACTGTCCACACGGAGGTTACTGGGTTTGAGCGCCTTCGAGACGAGTATGCCTTGCCCCGATTTTGGCTCGATACACTCCGCGCTCCAGTCCGGGCCCTCCGGGAGTATCCTGACTACCTCCTGCAAGGGGGGTACCTTTTTCGAGAGGATAGGTTGTGTGTTCCGCGGACCTCTGTCCGCGAGTTTATGTTTGGGAGGTGCATGCTGGGGGTCTTGCCGGCCACTTTGGCCGAAACAAGACCATTGAGTTAGTTGATGGAGTATCTTCTGGCCCAGCCTGAAGCGCGACGTAGCTCTCATCGTGGCTCAGTGCCGTATTTGCGCTTTGGCTAAGCAACGAAAGCAAAATACCGGGCTGTATACTCCCCTCCCTGTGCCCGATCGTCCGTGGCAGGACATCAGCATGGACTTTATCCTGGGATTGCCACGCACTGTTCGTCGGCACGACTCGATTATGGTGGTGGTCGACCGATCTCCAAAATGGCCCATTTTGTCCCCTGTTCCAAGACGTCGGATGCGTCTAAGGTAGCACGCCTCTTTCTAGATGAGAGTGTCGCTTGCACGGGCTACCTAAGACCATTGTCTCGGATCGGGACGTGCGATTCACGAGCGATTTTTGGAAGACTTTATGGCACCTCTTGGGCACCAAGCTCAAGTTCTCCACTGCTTATCACCCCCAGACCGATGGGCAAAAGAGGTAGTTAATAGGAGTCTGGTGTGATCTTTTGCGTTGTTTAGTAGGAGGCATGAGCGAGGTTGGGACTTGGTCTTGTCGTCAGCGGAGTTTGCATATAATAATTCAGTCAATAGGTCTACCGGCTTGAGTCCTTCGAGATAGTTACTGGCTATAGACCTAGGCGGCCTTTAGATCTTGTCCCTATGCCCATCCAGGCTCGAGTCTCAGAGTCAGCCGAGTCGTTAGCTGCCCACATTAGGGGTCTGCATGAAGGTGTCCGTCGCCACATTGAAGCAAGCAATGAAAAATATAAGATTTCAGCAAATGCACATCGCCGTCCGCAGGAATTTCACGAGGGTGATTAAGTGATGATCAGGGTCAGACCTGAGCGGCTACCCTCGGGCCGTGAGAAACTACAAGCTCGGGGAGCAGGTCCTTTCAAGGTTTTGGAAACGCGTCGGATCCAATGCGTACGTTGTAGATCTACCACGACTACGGCATCCATCCACATTTAATGTCTCGGAGTTGGTAGCTTATCAGGACCCGACAGCGATTCCTAGTGAGCCATTCGAGCGCCTCCTCCCTTTGTGAGTGACCCCACCCACGAGGTCCACCTGTAGCCTCCATTCCAGCACGACATGAGCAGATCGACCAGTACTAGATGAGCAGATTATCACCCACACGGAGTGGAGCCTTTCAGCGCTACTTGGTTCGTTGGAGGGGTAGACCCTCTATGAGGACACGTGGGTCACGCGGGAGGAGTTACAGCAGATCGACCCCGATCTCGTGGAGCGGTACCAGAGCGGCCAGGACCGTACTCGACTGGGTCGAGTTCCTCCCAGGCGGGGAGGATGGTGAGGACACCAGAGCGCGGACCCGCTTCGACCCGGCTCGAGTCTACCAGCGTCGACGACCCTCGACAGCGGCGATCCCGTCGTTATGGCTGGAGATGAGGAGTGCTATTTTAGTGCCATTCATGTGAGGTGTTGTGAGGCCCCATTGAGGCCATGAGAGTCCTCTTATTTTCAGATGTTTTGGAGATTTTGGTTTAGTTGTAAAGGTGGGACTTGGTTGTCTTTTTTTTTTATTCTGAGGACATTGTGGTCCCATGGGAAAAGTGCACAGTAGGGTTCTATGGGCTTGTCCTCCTATAATACTCTTGTATGGACTATTTTGAGAGGGATGGAATAGAAGAATCTGAAAGAATGTTGTGATGGAGCGCGCCGCCTTGGAGTGTGTGAGCAGTGTGCTCTTCCCCGAGACCCCCCCCCCCTCTCTCGTCTCTGCCGTCTTCTTCCCATTTCTTCTACTTTCTGTCCTCAACCCTCCCTGTTCATCTCTCCTGTTACCCCCTCGCCGGTTGCACTTCCCCTCCGAACCCCAACTCCATTTCCCCTTCCCCTGCTTCCCCCATCTCTCGGCCCTCTTCCTCTTCCTAAAACCCTACTAAAACCCTCCCCAGCTCCCTTCTGTCCCGTCTCCCTCCTTCTCCCGCGGTCTGTACCGCATCACCACTACTCTTCCTTGCTGCATAGTACACAGCCTAAGCAATCCGAGATGCATCCGTATAAATGGCAAAACCTTCAGCACCACTAGGTAATACCAATACCGGAAGCGGAAGTAAGTTTAGCCTTCAATAATTGAAAGCTACTCTCACATGTCTCGGACCACACAAACTCACCCCCTTTCTGGTAAGTTGAGTCAATGGGGCGGCGATGGATGAAAATCCCTCAATGAATCGCCGATAGTAACCAGCCAACCCGAAAACTACGAATCTCCGAAGGGTCTTGGGGGTCTCCCAATCCATAACTGCCTGGACCTTTGCTGGATCAACTGCTACACCAGCACCGGAGATAACATGCCCAAGAAAATGAACCTCGCGCAACCAAAATCGCACTTGCTGATTTTGCATACGCTTGTGCTCACGGAGAACCTCTAACATACCCTCAAATGTTGACAGGTGTGTGGCCTCATCCGGAGAGTAGACCAACACATCATCAATAAATACCACAACAAAGCTATCTAAGTACGGCCTAAAAACCCTATTCATGAGATCCATGAACGCTGCAGGGGCGTTGGTCAATCCGAAGGAAGGGACAAAAACTCATAATGTCCATAACGGGTTCTAAACGCCGTCTGGACACATCCTCACTCCTAATCCTCAACTGATGATAACCAGATCGCAAATCGATCTTAGAAAAGACTGATGCATTTTACCGCTGGTCAAACAAATCATCAGTACGAGGTAAGGGATACCTGTTCTTCACTGTCATTAGTTTAGCTTCCTATAATCGATGCATAACCTAAGTGATCCATCCTTCTTCTTTACAGGTGCGCCCCAAGGGGAAACACTAGGGTGAATAAATCCTATCTAGCAATTCTTGCAACTGCTTCCTTAACTCGGCTAACTCCGCAGGTGCCATCCGATTATGGAGCCTTCAAGATATGAGAGGTGCCCGGAAGCAAACTCTATGGTGAACTCTATCTCTCTACCCGGTGGCAATCCAGACAAATCATCGGGAAAGACGTCTGGAAAATCCTGCACTACCTCGATCTCTGCAAGAGTAGGTGACTCACCAGCCTCGGGTACTAACACTACGCTGGCAAGAAAAGCATCACAACCTTGTTTACCATGTGCATCGCCTTCATGGCAGAGATGACCAACCTTCCCGCCAAGTTTCTTGGCAAGGGATGAGAGAACTCGTCCTCACCAGGAATGCGGAAAACAATCCTCTTCCGACGACAATCTACTAACGCATAGTGCTCTTCTAGCTAACCATAGACCAAGGATAGCATCAAAGTCCTTCATCTTTAGCAAGAAGAAACACCCTTCTAGGACTCTATCCTCAATACACACAGGTAACGACGGAATACACTTCTCAGTCGATACCGTACCTGCGGGGGTGTGGTACAGACAAACGGGACTTCTAAATCCTAAGACTCTGCGCCTGACTCTAGAGCTAACTGCCTAACGAACGCTCAGAAATGAACGAGTGAGTAGCACCGTATCAAACAAAACCCGAGCGTGCACAACTAGAAGTAAAAAAACCGTACCTTCGGACATGCTCTGCCTTGCTCGGCACCTCTCGTGCTAGGGCAAACACTCGAGCTGGGGCTCGAGCCCTCCTGGTCTTCCTGTAGCTGGCATTGCTACTGCTACCGCTGCTGGGGTTGGCGCTCCGCGCTGGACTCCCTGCTGAAGTCTCGGACAATCCTTGATCTTGTGGTCACTGCTCCCGCACTTCAAGCATTTTTCGCTACCATCCAACACTCCGTACCACTGTGTGTCTTCCCGCAATGGGGACACTCCTTCACACCAGGGGAACGTTGAGAAGGTACCTGAGTACTGCTGGCTGCCACTGGACGCTGCGGGGTCTGGTACGCTGCCTTCTTCTTATCCTCCCGCTGGAAAGGGGCCGCAGGTCTCTTCTGCAAAGCTTTCTTCTCCTCGAGGTATTGCTCCATTCACCCTCCTGCCTACAAGCAGCGCTAAGGGCCTCGTCCAAAGTACGATGATCGAACGCCACTAGCCTCGTCCTCAGTGATGGCTTAAGGCCCATCACAAACTTCTTTGCCTTCCTGCGCTCATCACACTACTATGTGAGGTGCATACTTAGATAACTCAGCAAACCTGGCCCGTACTCGAGTACAGTCTTGGAGCCCTGAGTCAAGGAAAGGAACTCCTGCTCCATCTGTCCTGGATATGCTTGGGGACGAACTTGGCCCGAAAGAGCCTCACGAACTCGTCCCAAGCAACGCCAATAGCACCGTCCTCGAATCGCGTACGCAGTAAGGAAGCCCACCACACATCAGCTCTCTCCTGCAACACAACCTTCATAAGCACCAACTAACAGCTCTAATTTAACAGGATAAGCAAGCATATAAAACTAAACACATACCTGTAGCATATAGGTGGCTAAAGTAACCTTGTCCTCGTCCGCACACCTAATAGCCCGGAAGATCTTCTCGATCTCCCTCATCCAGCTCTCGGCTAGAATGGGTCGCTCTCCCCCTTAAAAGAGGGTGGCAACATCCTCTTGAATCTTTACATGATGGAGGGTCCACCATGGTCCTGAGCCTGGGGAATGGAACCTGGGCCTGCTACAACAAACAAAAGCAATGCATATTCAACACAACATCATGCAATTAAATAAGACAGACTACTCTTTATTTTATTATTCCAACCTGAGCCTCCATCTGAGCCTGGAGTGCAGCCTGGGTGGGGCCTGCGTCTGCATGGCCTGCACTAGCCCTGCATGAACACTCAAAAATCTAGGTGGCGGTGGGAAGTACAGGACCCTGAGGTGCCGGGGCCTACTGCTCAGTCTGCTCCTCACGCCTAGGCATCTCTCTCTGCTCGCCCATCACGAGTAGGTACCCACCACACTACCGCGTGAAGCCATAAGCTGCAATAATTTAATCACTATTAGAAACTACGTTATTTAGTCTCTAACCACTTTCTTTATCTATCTTTCATTCATTATAATCAATTCTACACATGTGGACAACTCTATAAAGACTTAGCATGTAATGGAGATGATGACTTGTGTATATTTAGTACGATCTCAATCGGTTGCTCTGATACCAATCTCTGCGACGACCCTCCTTATACTGGTACGATTATACCAATCCACGTCGGTATAGTGAGTCTCGTCACAGTGGGACATTTACCCAAGCACTAACACCATATGATTGAGATGTACACAAATATGAATACGAGTAGCGGAAGTAAAAGAACCACTGTCTTTCCATTTCATCATCCACATTAAACATACATGATCCTATAGTAATTAAGAAACTAAGTCCACATAATGAAATACAAAATTCAAATTACATTGTTTGTCCACAATTACGTAAGTTTCAATTACATAAGTCTCAATTACATACTATGAAAGTAAGATTACAATGATGGTGACTCCACAACACTCTACTCTCCTCGCTCAGAGTCTCTCTCAACGGTCTCCTCCAAGGAAGTAGGGTCACCTGCTAAACCTGTACGCCGAAGCAGAGTGAGGTCTAAAGATTCAGCAAGTAATTTCATACACATCATACATGCATACATCACAAGTAAGTCCTACATTCAATTCATTAAGTCAAAACATATAGCATGTTGAAACAATGATAAGAAACAACATGTCATGATATTTCTACATAATTCACAACACATGATACAGGTTTACGTCATTCCAAATTAAAATCTACCACATGCTTTCTACTTATCTATCCACATGAGAGCTACATTCACCATTAAGCTACAATCAGATAGCAATTTAGCATGGGATTTCACACACATAAAAGGAAAATACTCCCAACATGGATTCTACATATTTTTTGCACATGTAAAATATTGTTATAACACATTAAGGTTGTTGTTTTGATATGAATCCCACATTTTCATAACATGGATCACAATTTCACATTCTAACACATTTGTTTCACATGTTTACACATTTGCACATTCACATTGTTTACTTTTACACATTACACATATACACATGTTCACTTACACAATTTGTACATATACACATTCACATTTTCACATTTAGATGTCGTGACACATAGTCCAAACCACCACTAGAGGACACATTCACGTCACATAACACATAACCATAGACGCCACCTAGGCAACACAGTGACGGCTCTTGGTACTGCGCAGACAGGGAGAAGAACTCTCCACCCAAACCAGTGGTACTTGTCCACCTCCAGGATTTCATCCTATGCCCATAGGATTTTAACACATTGAACCTTCCCGTGGGGACTTTTCCACGGTACGGTTCCACAGCCCTCTATGGAAGCAGTGTCACCACCGCACATTTTCCCATTCCGATTTTTTTACACACCACACATTTCACCCAATTTACGCATCACTTACATTTTCGCTATTAAGCACATGGTTCAGTTTTCCTACATCATGGTGCTACTGTTTGACAGAGTTTAAAACACTCAGTAATTTACCACTAATCAGGTTGAAAACACACATAATCAAACCATAATCATGATAGCATGCATTAATAACTCATTTTCACATGGAAATTTCACAATATAACCTACTGTTTAACCACACACTGTTTGCAGGGTTCAGACCACTCATGCAAATTTTCACATTTTCTGAAGTACACAGAATTTACAAGAAAATGAAACACTCATTCACATGCCATTAATAATTCAGTTATCTGGAAGCACAACAAAAATGTCAGATTTGACAGTTCTCAGACCTGTACCTAACTTGCACATTATCACATAAATTTTTCCCGAATTATCTCACATCATACTATTTACTGTGATTTTACATGACCCTCACATGCTTTCTAATTTCATTACCGAAATTGTAATAAATACCATGATCATGGGAAAATTTCCAATTTTGAGAGCATAGACTGACATACATACACATGGTCTAGAAAAAATTATGGCATTCACAATCCTCACGAATCATGTGAACAGTAGACTAACACAACCAAGGTCTCATCTAACATGCATTTTTCATAAATGTAACCATTCATACTATTTACAGAAATTCACAAAATCTCACAACGCATTCCACCATTCTAATACATAGCATATAACGTTTATAATATATCCTCATGGCGAAAAAAAAACTTCGGAATTAATCATATAAGGAAGAACAGCTCACTGTTCTGTCCTGAAGAACTAAACGGCAAAGGCTGGCCGTTCAAAGGGGTTAACGGCAACATCGTCTGCCGCCAACTGAAGAGTTAACGGCAAGGGATCTTGCGTGTTAAGTTCCTGTCTGTGCAAAAACATACGGACCGAGCTCCAAAAAAAGGGTGAATGTGGGGGATCAGGACACGAGTAAAATCCATAAAATATCTAAGACCTACTGGACATATACATGCATCACGGGATGGGTTACTTGCCTTTAAAAACCTCCAAAGGGATCGAAATGGCTGTTGAAGCTCTCCTTGGGCACAGTGCCAAGAAGCCTCCACAAACTCCTTCCTCCGGGCTCTGGATGAGGTAGTCTTCAGTCCCAGCGTTGGGGAAGCTTCCCCTACGTCCAATCTTCCTCCCAGTTGAACACAAGCTCGCGGAAGAAGCCTCGAATCGCGGGATCGAGTTCTCAAAGTTCAGGTTCTCTGTTCTCTCAGCTAGGGTTTTCTCTCTTGCAAAGAGCCAAGAGAGCTCTTTCAGGTTGCAAGAGTGGTAGTTTTATAAGGTAAGGCCTGATGTCTCACGCAGAACGATGGGAGAGGTGAGAGCCGTTGGGGACATCTCCCCAATCGGTGAGCAAGCCCAACCCAGAATTTTGGGGGGTCTGCTGGCACAGAAAATCAGAGAAGTAGACATCAACATCCATGGCCGTTTACCTCAAAGCTGGCGTCCATCGACATGGACGTTGACTCAACATGGACGCCATCCATGTTGACGCCAACTTGCTCTTCGGCCGAGCTTAAAACCATGCAGAAAACCATATATACGCTATAATATACATGCAAATATATAGTATAGTGTACACCATGCAAACAAACAACAATTACATCTAAACATACATGCATACATAAGTACACCTAGCTAATATGTACGTAGATATTCTACATATACATACATAATATTTACACACAAGCCGAATCACACACACAACAAATAAAAGGACAAAATTTGAGAGCCTTACACCTGGCCTCCCCTCCGGTCTGTCCAACTGGAGGGGGGTTGGCTCCAGTCCCCCCCCCCCCCCCCCGCCTGTCATCTGGAGGGGGGGGGGGTACCTCCGGTAGCCCCCCCCCAACACAGATCAGAGGGGGGGTACTCCGGTAGCCCCCCCCCCCACCACTAACCGGAGGTGGGGGTGCTCGGTTCCCCCCCCCCCCACACACACACCACACGACGGAGGGGGGGTTACCTCCGGTTGAACCCCCAACGAGAGGTACCCACCTCCGGTCCCCTTCCTACCCCCTACCCTTTCCTATAAAAGGGGAGGGGGAGGCCAAGTGTGGGGATCCCAATTGGCTCACTCCCTCTTTGAAGGACCCTATGGCCAGTCCCCTACTTGGACTGGTTGCTGTCCCTTGAAGGAGTTGCCAAGTGTAAAGCTTTCCATTGGTGCACTTGGTGGTTTTGGCTAAGGCCCATTGGCCCATTTGCAGAAATAGCTAAGTGTGGACTTTATTGGCCATTGTTGGGCCCACCCAAGTGAAAGAAGACTTCTTCAAGCCATACAAGTTGTGAAGACCTGCTGCCCTACACTGCTCCAGGTGAAGACAGTGCCATGAAAGGGCCTCAATCTTTGGAATATTTTTAAGAAAGTCCTCCCTTCTTTTATAAATTGTAAATTGTAAACTTGGGGTAGAAAAGTGTTATATAAACCCCAAGATGTCATGTCTCTCATGTTTTAGAAAAAATCATGTACCATGAGAAGGAAAATACTCTCATGGGATATTTCTGCCATGTACCCTTTTTTAATTGCAATTATACCCAAAAATGTTGGGGAATTGCCTTCGTATCCAAAAAAGGGTCCAAGGTATAAATGTCATGTGTCTCATGTTTCAAAAATATCATGTACCATGAGAAAGAAAAATACTCTCATGAAACATTTCTGTCATGTATCTTTTTTAATTGCAATTATACCAAGAAGTGTTGGGAAATTGCCTTTGTGTCCAAAAAAGAGTCCAAGGCATAAATGTCAAGTTTGTCTTCCCCTTTTCCAAACCAAATTTGGATTAAAGGGGAATATTAAAAACAAATCCCCATATGGGGTGTGGATTGTGAAGAAAATGAAGTATATCATGTTCCCGGAGCAATGTACTGTCATGTTATGTGCGAAGAAAGTGAGGCTGCAACTGCACAATATCAAAGGTGTTCGAGTTATGCTCGATGTAAATAAACGTTGACTACGGTCAACGGGGAGCGATCCAGCACACGATACCCCAATCGTCTGATGAAATCGCGCGGAATGAATACTGTCTAATAAATAGAAGAGTAAATACCCGCATTAAGCGAATTTCAAATTGTCTATTTTTATAGACTGGCACGCCCGCAATATATACGTACGTGTTAATACACATAGCGACATCACGTCGCGTATTTATCTCGGGAGGGAAAATACCGGCCATGACGTATTTCGTCGATGTGTTCCTTTATTCTTCCCAAATATTGAAGAAGGAGAGAAAGAAACTTGTGAAACCCTTCAATATACCCTTATTTATTTTTATCCAATTCTTATTCCGCGTTGTCAACACTGGTATACGATATCACAGAGAACTCCTGATGCACTTCACCATTTTAGCCAACCTGCCTTAATCATGTGTGCCACATCGTCATAAATCTCCTTATTTTCTTAGATGATAGACCTTAAGTATCGAAAGCTATTACTCTTAAGAATGTCTTGTCCATCAATTTGAACCATGTTTTCCTGTAACACCCTCTGATTACTATAATTACAATACATAAACTCTGACTTACTCCTATTGATTTTGAAACCTTTGGACTCCAAGACATGTCTCAACTTTCTAGCTTAACATTTAAACCATCAATACTCTCATCAATTAAGACAATATCATCTGCAAATAATATACACCAAGGGATATCATCATGCAATTGCTTCGTTATCTCAGAATGTGGGGAAATAAAACCATAACTAACGTTTCCCAGTCTTTGCTAACAATTGTAACATCTCAACTATACTTTTCCGACATTTGCAGGTGTGGAAATTAGTTGGAAATGTGAATTCCCAGGGAAATTTGAGAATTGCGAGCCCCTCCTTAAGGTTTGGGATGTTCTGGACAGATGTCTCTAGAGGTCATGTAGGTCAGGAATTCTGCAAAATGCTGAACAAACTAAAGAAAATACACAATAAGTTGCATTTCAATCCCTAACAATCAGGTGGATGAATTTACATGCTTCAACATTACAAAACATAGTAAATTTATCATTTTTTATAATATTAAACAAGAACTTGTTTGATTATTGTTTTGTTTTCTGCAAGAATTTGCATTCTGCCACTAGTAACATAAATTCTTTGATACAGAAAGGTTTCTAACAGTCCAATGGGAAACCTCCCAAGGTCATTGAGTTTCTTTTAAACCAAAACAAAAAGAAGGTTCTCCAGAAGAGGTAGCTCTGCTTCTGAAAAGGACGCGGTTTGAACAGAATGATAATTGGAGGTATTTGAGTACCCGGAATTTCCTTAGAACATTAGGGATGCCTATGTATATTTCTTTAGCTTTGATGGTATGGACTTGGGTGAAGCCATTCAGTTCTTCACTTCTTCCTCATGGCTTCAGATTGCCTGGAAAAGCTCAGAAGTTATCATGGAAGATTTGAAAAATGTCACTGCAAATGATTGACCTTCAGCCTTCCTCCTACCTTCTTAGACTTGAATTTGTTTACTCCTGTGATTACATGTTGTCTCAGGAAAAATATATCAAGCACATTCTTTAGCCTGCAGGTCTATCATTTGTTCTCCTACTAATCATCACTCCATGCTAGCTTTAGCATCTTCCTAGACTCCTGTCTTACCTCCTAGCAAAGTAAAACATAGGTTGTCATGCTTGTTCATGTTGAGCTGAACATTTGCTAATATTATCTGGCCATGTTATCCTCTTCAGGATCATAACATCACCTCTAGAGCTCGTAGTATATTAATCTGCTTTTTTGAGAAATTTGGTCTTCCACAAGCCAACAATAAAGCACCTTAAGGTGGTATTTGATAACTCTTAATTAGGCTATTCTCTCTTTAAGCCATTAGATATTGCTTAAAACAAGAATTGATAAATACCACGTTTTACAGCTTAATTGTCATTAAACAGGCAGCAACTCTCTTAATCACTATGTTCCCAATCTTATTTTATTGATTCACTGTTTCGCCCAAGCACCATCTTCCAAGCAGTTTCATGCAAGCACACCTCCCCTCATGGACTCATCCATCATAATTTTACTTGATTACCAAGTTACCATCATTCCTCAATCCATTCATTACCTGATAGAGCATATGTTACACGTGTGTTTGAGGATATAAACAATAAAGACACCAACACATTATAAGCATATGTTTATATCTTATAAGCACTTAAACTTTTATTATTTCATAGTTATTCCTTATATATATTGACCATCTAACACCACTAATTTTATCTATTATCGACTTTAAGCATATATTATTTACTCATTAACATGTATAATTTTAGGCTTCAAAATACTATAATCATGGTTTGCCGGATCGGATCGAATCGGTCCGATTCGGCCGAATCAAATCGAATCAGAAGAAACCCGATTCGCCCGATTCCCATCGAATTGGACCGATTCTCATCCGATTCCCATGCGAATCGGTCCAATTCTAGCGAATCGTGGCGGATCAAGAAAAACCCGATTCGCCCCGATGCGGCGAACCTTGACTATAATACATGGTATAACTGTTTGCTAATAAGATCAATTGATAGAGTCTTTATGGGCAACAATCCATTGATTATGTTAATTGACAAAGCCAGCATGGGTTGCAATCCATCAATTGAGTCAACTTCACACATGGTCCATAGTCCAATGAAAAATTAAATCAATCAGCCAATAGTCCAATGCAAAAATTAAATTAATTGCATGTCCTGTTCATTAAAATGATGAAACCTATAGTTCATAATCTATATGACCCAACCACAATCATGGACCACATGGCTCACATGTCTACATGGACCACAGAAAGAAATAACAAGTGCCGAGAGGCCATGAAGAAGAGAAAAGCAGAGCCTTATAGGGTGTTTGGTTACACTTTTTTAACAGTTTTTTCTCTTAAATTTAAAACAGAAGAAGGACAGACATCTTAACACATTTGGTAAGCAATTTTTTTAAAAAAGTGAAAATTCTATCCTATGTAAATCTCTCTCAAAATAAAAACAAGTGATAACCAATTTAAAAAAAAAAACTACACACACGCGACTCTCTCCTTCCTCTCCCAGACTCCCCCGCCCCTCCCCCTCCCGCCCACCCCCCGCGTCGGCGGCTCCCCCTCCCCGGCCGGAACCCCCACCCCCCCCCCACCCCCGCCCCGGCGGTGCCCCCCCCCCCCGCCCACCTGCGCCCCCAGCCCCCCCCCCCCCCGCCGGAACCCGAACCCCCCTCCCCCGCCTCGCTGGAACCCCCACCCGCCCGCCGGAACCCCCCCCCCCCAGCGAACACCTCCTCCGCCGCCCCCCCCCCCCCCGCCGAACACCACCCGCCCTGCACCCCAAACACATCAACATAATTTTTAAAAATTTTGATGTTTTTACCAAACAGGTAACATCACGTTGCCATAATTTTAAATTTAAAGTTAAAACCGAATCCAACATGATTTTTTAGGTAGAAATAGTTTTTTTTTAATTGCTCCCAAACACCCCATTACCCTTTTCACCTCTTTCCACTTCTCCCTTTCTTCACTGTTCAGAAAGAAGTGGGGCGAAGTCATTTCATTTGAAAACAGTTTTATTTGTCACAATGTATATTGGAATCCATTCCAATGATATTTCATGAATGATATCTTTTCAGGAAAAGTTCCAAGTGAGGCCCTTTCATTTGAAAACAGTTTTTATTTGTCACAATGTATATGGAATCCATTCCAATGATATTTCATGAATGATATCTTTTCAGGAAAAGTTCCAAGTGAGGCCCACTATCTCATGTATGAGGAGGTGGACTGCCCCATCCATGCGGAAGGGCATGAATGCTGACAGCTGCATTCTCCTTCATTGTCATTGCTGCTACAGCAATATGATGGAGAGGAAGGAGGCCACCTTCTCCATGAGTGATGCTGCAGCAGTAGCCTCTGCGATGGAGAGGGAAATTATGATGCAGAGGTCAATCGAAATTATGATGCAGAGGTCAATCGATGATTTCCACTTCTGTAGCATCCTTTGTGAAGCACAATGGTTGCTCATGTGGCCCATTGTCCCTTCTCCTTGTACCCTCCTTCAAACACAACCCCCCAACAAACATGCAAGGGGGAGGACATGGTTGTTGGAGCTGGACCTGCCAGTCCTTTTTCAGGGGTGCTGGGAGGATCGCCAGTCCACCCTCACCCCCTTTAGTCCTATGATGCCAATAGTCATGCCTCCCACCAGCTCTCTCTCTCTCTCTCTCTCTCTCTCTCTATATATATATATATATATAGATGGCAAAAACAGAGGACATCAGTCGTCAGGGGAAAATCTATGCATGTGAAAATGCAAGCTTATTCAGATGTGGATATCTAAAAAGGGGGCAAACAACAAAGATATTGTTACAAAAGATATTGTTACAACTGCTCATGTTTATACTAGGCAGGTTAATGGGCATCACAAACAAAGCCTACATCATGAATTAGGGTCAGAGGCTATTAACTCTTCAAATAGATTGAATCATTTACTGCAGTAGATTCTGACATATGAACCTACAGGCCTATATGGTAGGAGTCTAGACTAGCCAATTTATTCCAAAAAAACCTTCCCAGAGTTGTTACCGGAATGATTTTCAGAGGTTTGAGAAATCACCCATCCCTGTTTTAAGCGAGGAAGTCTCACTAGAGTGGATACTGGATATCAATTATGACCTCTCTTCTCAGAAAATAGGGAACTGATGCCTGCATAAGATGGAAGGAACAGGTTTCGAAAGTTTAGTAAAAACAATAGAGATGCCTACATAGAATCAAAGAAATTGATGTAGAAGATGAGTAGAAAATTTTTGAATCTAAGCATGGGTCCTGTATGGGACTGTAATGTTTCCTCTCCAAGGTTTTGAAAATTACAAAGTGAAGGATAGGGAAAGGAGTATTCTAATTAATACACTGGAAGCATCACATACTGCATGATCATCCCCTGGGAATGTTCCAATTAGCATCATATGATGTCATTAAATTAAAGCCTTAAGGTGTTATGTCTTAAGATCAGGGATTATTGTACATTACATATACAACATTTCATTTAGTTCACGAGGGGGCATTCATTCAAAAAATGATTGATGTCAAAGTTGAACCAGTTATACTGACATAGGAGATAGGTATTATGATAAGCAAGATGCAAGAAACCCTCATAATCTGAAATTAACAAAGATAAAAGAAAGAGAAAGGTGCAGTTTAAAGGCAAGCACAATCATCACATTTGATTTAACGAAAGAGGAACACAAAAGAAAAGTATATACCACGATGCTGCAACATGCGAACTGGCCTTCTTTAACCTGAGCTTTTAATTTATAAACTATGCTTCAATAGCTACGACATTCTTCAGTTCCTCCTCTTCCAATTCCTTGACAGCCGCTATAAGACTACGGGTGATACCTTTTAGATGTAACCCACACTCTTTCATTTCCTCCAAAAGCTTTTCTGCAGTACGCCAATCCAGAGCCTTGAGGCAGAAGGATTGTACCATCTTATTATACTCGTCAGTGTTTGGTTGAATTCCATCATTCTTCATTTCTTTCATGCATTCAAGGGCAGTCTCAAACTCCTCAATCTTGCAATAGCCACGAATAAGTATGTGGTACGTGGTGGAGATCAATTTGGGATATCTTTTCTTAGCTTCATTAAATACCATCCGAGCCTCATCCATCAAGCCACCCTTTGCATAACCACTCATAATAACACTGTACGTATATATCAGGTCTCAGTCCCCTATTCTCCATTTGTCTTATTAGAGCTAATGCATCATCCATTTCACCAGCCTTGGATAGGCTGCTGATAACATGATTAAAAATGACGTTTCCTGGGTGAGGGCCAGAATCAATCATTTTGTCTAGTAGTTTCTTAGCCACTTCCGCATCCTGAATCCTACATAGACCAGAAATCACAGAGGTGAACGGCTTAACAGCGTACTTGCGTGATTCTTCTGAATAGTCATCCAGTAGTTCCAGGGCGATGTGAACGGTATCATCATTTCTTGAAAGGCCACACACAAGGAAGTCCACATAAGCATGAGGTGGGCCCTTGTCATTCTGCTTTGCAGTCAAATAAACAAAATGGGCATCCTTCACTCTTTTCCCCTTGCAAAGCCAGGCGATAACTTTACCAATTTTTTCACCATCGGGCAATTCTCCTGAAGCAAGCATCCTCTCGCAAACAGACCACGCTCTATCAAACGCCGACCTTTTGCTGAGCGCTTGAATAGTCAAATAATAAGACTCTGCATTAGGCCGACATCCAAACTCTTCAAAACGATTGAAAACCTCGAAACTAGCCTTGGACTTCTCCAATTTGCTGAACAATGATATCAATTGGTTGAAAATCTCAGTTGTAAGTAGTTCTTTTTCCGTCTCGCCAATCTCCTTAATCAAATCCCACAGCATGTAGGCTTCATTCTTGCTGCACTCTACAGAACCGGAAATTGCTCGAACAAGGAGATCAAGGACGCTTGACGTCATAGCAAATTCGGGTTTCTTCGAAGCCCACTTGAAGAAACCGATCAGTTTGTCGGCTAACACAAGGGGTGTCTGAAGCACCCTGGCAACAAACTCCTCGCTCAAAGTCAGATCCATCTTGTCAAGCGTCGATTCCAGTGGTTCCTCTACAATGCTCTGCAGAAACGATAGAGCATTCTCGAGTTTCTCAACGTCAATCTCCAAAACTTCTCCTGCAGCTTCTTCAGCCGACGACCCTTCAGACACCAAATTTGCCCGGGAATGATCACCGCCGCCGTTTACTTCCGCTAGATCATCCTGACTTCCGCCAAAAATATCATCTTTCCCTGATTGCTCCCGGAATGTCGACGACCAAAGCTCCGACTCTTGTGAAGTGAACCCTAGGTTCTCATCGGAAGCTAACGAGGAACCCGATTCAACAGAGACAACGGCGGGGCCTTCCTCGAATGGATCGTCATCTCCCCCAGAGGAAACCTCCCCAGTCGCAGGGACACCACCAGCAGCTGGATCGACGGAGAAGAAGCGACAGTGCCCAAAGTGGACCCTGGATGGAGAGGGACGTCTGAGGGGGTTCGGCAGCGGCGACAGAGGCGGGTTTAGGGTTTTGAGGGACGCCAGGATTTGGCGGGGGATCCGCCCCGGCGCCGAGTAGCGGAGAAGGAATGCGCTCGCTCTCGTTCTCCACATCTCTCTCTCTCTCTCTCTCTCCACTCCACCTGCTTGCTATTCCGTGGAATGGTGGCGACGACCCCCGCAAGCGGCCGCGGTGCGCACGAGCCAGGAAGGTTTGAGATGAACTAAACGCGCGGAGGTGGAGGTGTTGTTGGAGCGGGGTGTGGAAGAGGAAATTTTACATGGAGAAAAGTTTATTGTATTTGCTCACATTTCAATACATTTTGATAAATTTATTGGTTGATATAGTGATATAATATGCGGCTCGTTATATCATATTATATTATTTTCGAGGACTTCAGTTGGGTGGATCGATTACAACTCTTACTTAAAAATAAGAGATTTCAAGTTCGATTCTTAGAGGGGGCTTACCTGATTTACATGCAATCCTCAGGTGTGTAGATCCGGAGTTTTTCCGGTCAAGTGAGTAAGGACAATACGGGTACACGAAAAGTAGGAACTGTAAGTCCTGATCTTAGAGTTCACGAACATCAATCCCTGAGCCCACAAAACCACGCAGGCGGAGTTTCTTCGTTACCAAAAAAAATATTATGTTATTTTCTCTTTTTTATTTTAATCTATTTTTTATTTTAAAATTCAACTTTTATTTTATCGGCTGTAATAGTGGCGGCGACAACTGAACTCCATAATATAAAATTTGGTCTCATAAAATATTTACATTGAGGTTTAAAAATAGATAAATATTTAGTAAAAGGGTAATAAAGATGATGTAAATTATTCTCTAAATAATTCTATTAGTTGAATAATTGATAATATTTTTCTTTCTCTTTTTTTAACTAATAAAATTATTTAGAGGATAATTCACTGCATTTCAAGTATTTCTCTTAAAACTATTGATTGGATTTTTATAATAATTTGATTTTAAAATATAAATTTTAAACTCAAAAATATCACTCTTATATTTAAAAATATTGACAGAATTTTTAATAATCATTTGATCTTTAAACCCTCATATATAGAGAGAAAGTGTGGTGGTCGTTTCCAGCCACCTAGGCCCATCACGACCCATCACGGCCCATCGGGGCTCCCTAGACAAGCATGGCCCCACAGCAGGGCGTCACGTCTCCTCGAAGACTGCGCCAAGGACTCCAGAAAACGACCATAAGGTCCGAACACCGCCGAGCTCCATTGGGCGCGTCCCGGAGGCCTCTTATTTCTGTTCGGTTCAAGCGTGATCTACTGAACAGACTTTGTTCGAAGCACGCTCTGGCGCCGTCTGCACAAGCCATGCCTCCAGGTGCCAGGCACCGAACAGTGGGCCCGACTACCGAACAGCAGGTCTAACTCACCGAGCAGGCTACTTGCTCGGTACCTTCCGCCCAGGAGAATCCAAGCAGCCCTTCATCCCCTCGCGGCGGTTATAACGGCTACACCACGCGCGCCCCACGATCAAGTGGTGCATTAACTGCAGAGCGCCTCAACGAGTAACTCCCCCGCTAAGGACGTTAACGAGCGCGCCCTTTGCGGCATTGATCAGGGACGTTCCGTCCCTCTCCCTCAGTACTTCTGCCTATAAAAGGCACCGGTAAGCCTCCATGCAGAGGCACGCAATCTAAGACTCGTCCCTCCTGCACAACACTGAACATTCTTCTTCCAAGCCTTTGAGTCCATCTATAACTTAGGCATCGGAGGGTTCTCCCCGGTTCTTCAACCGGGCCCCCTGATTCCATTCTGGTTTTGCAGGTATCCGTCTGCTACCGGCGTCCTTCTTCCCTTCTTCCAAGTGTAGGCCCGCTTGGCTCCGACCCAAGCAGGAAATCGCCTCCACACTTTTGGCGCCGTCTGTGGGAATCAACGACAGCCATGGCTCGCGGACGATCCTCGTACCAGAACATAGGGAGCTGTATGACGAGGTCCTGCCAGTCACGGGCGGACTCCCGTCAACGTGCTCCCCCCGTCGACGTCGTTGTAGCTCCTACTGCCGCGACCGGGGGCGTCCCTGCGCCGCCACCGTTGTGCCTGCGACCGCCCTGGAGATGGCCGAACTCCGGGGACAGATGCAGCAGCTGACGGGGATCTGCCTGGGTCTCCAGGCCCAATTAGCCGGGCAGCCGGTCTCGGCAGCCTCTGTTCCACAGGAGCGCCAGGCAGAGTCGTCTCACCGGCGATCGCGCGCACCTCCTACCCCAGCAGAATCGATTCAGGAGCAGCATGCCGATTCGCCGCGGAGGTCGCGCCGCACTCCGTCTGGTGAACGAGCACCGGAGCGCCGCGGTTGTTCACCCCATCATTCCGCGGCGGCCCCGCGCCTGCCGTGCTCGGTCGTGGGAGCCAACTCCCACAAGTCTGGGCGCGCGGATTCGGCCCACTCCAAACAGGAGTTGGCCAGGCGCTTGCGCCGCGTCGTCGACCTGGAACGTCATGTGGACGCGATGGTCCAGCGTGCTGAGGGCAAAGCTCTGGCCGAGGAGGACCTGAACTTCCGCTCCCCATTCATTGCGGAGATCCTGGAGACTCGGGTCTCTCCCAAGCTCTCTCTGCCCACCATCGCGGCATACGACGGTACCTCTGACCCCGCGGATCACATCCACGGGTTTGAGTCGCATACGGTGTTCCATGAAGCATCTGATGCGGCCAAATGTTGGGCCTTTTCGGCCACTTTGAAGGAAACTGCTCGGGCCAAGTTGTGAAGCCCTCCCTGCAGGTTCCATCTCTTCCTTCCATCAGTTGAAGAAGTCCTTTCGGGACAACTTCTTGGGCGGAAGGTCGCAACCGCGCACCGTGGCCTCCCTTCTTTTTGTTCGGCAAAAGAAGGGAGAAGCACTCTGGGACTACGTCAAGAGGTTCCAGACTGAGGCGCTTCGCATCCCGTGCCTCGATGTCCCGTTAGCCACCAGTGCCCTTATCCAGGGTACTCGTGATGGTTTTCTGCAGAGGACGCTGGGAGTGCAGCAGCCTTCCACCCTCGCCGAGCTCCTCTCTACTGCACAACGCCATGCAGCGTGCGAAGAGTGTCTGGCTGCTAGCCGAGCCGAGCATGGAGAGTCATCGGACAAGAAGAGGCCTTCCGACAATGGTTCCGACCGTGATCGGAAGAAAGGACAGTGCAACGGCGATTCACCGCGCCGACCACGCCCCTTCACCGACTACACATCGCTGATAGTGGCACCCGAACAGATCCTAGCAAAGATCAGGGACAAACCATATGTTCGGTGGCCACAGAGGATGCGCTCCGATCCCCGGAGGCGCAACCAGGAGAAGTATTGTCGCTTCCACCGGGACCACGGCCACGATACCTCCGAATGCCGCCAGCTCAAGGACGAAATCGAGTCCCTCATTAAGCACAGCTACCTCGGACGGTTCGTGCGCCGGAATGAAGATCGCCCCAGACGCCGAGAGCAGACTCCCGAGCAACTGATCAACAACGAGCCCAACGGGCAAGGAATCAATGTGATCGCAGGAGGATTCGGCGCAGGCGGAGAGAGCACTCAGAGCCGACGCGATTACGCAAGGCGAGTGCATGTCGTGGACAGACCTCTGATACCTCGGTCGGCTCCTTATCCCCCTAGTCCCGCGCACGCATGGTCTGAGGAGGCCATAACCTTCTCAGACGAAGACCTTGTAGGGCTTACCACCCCACACACTGATGCGTTGGTCGTTTCGGCAACCATCAATCATTGTAATGTGCGCAGGATTCTAGTAGACAATGGAAGTGCCCCGACGTATTGGCTTACGATTGCTATCTCCTTATGGGCCTAAAAACTGACCAGCTCACCCCTGTAGAATCTCCTCTGTTCGGATTCTCGGGGGTGTCGGTTCAGCCTATGGGTAGAGTTCGCCTCCCGATCACCCTCGGGACGGCTCCGAAGTGTGTGACCAAGGTGGTGGATTTCTTGGTCATCAGGAACATGCCCGGATACAATGCCATCCTTGGTAGAGGTCTGATCAGGCGGATCAAGGCGGTGCCTTCGTCCCTCCATCAGAAGATGAAGTTCCCCACCCCGTGTGGGGTCGGCGAGGTGCTCGGATGCCAGCGCGAGTCCCAACGGTGTTATGTCCTTTCTCTAAGGGACAAGCAGCCACTCGCGGCTCCAACACCTGTTCCTCCACTAGCCGACTAGCCTTCCACTAGCTGCGGAACTCCTGCCGAAGACCTGCTTCCGGTCCAAGTGGACGACGACCCCGAACACGTCCTATACATTGGCGCGTTGCTAGCGGAAGCAGAGCAGCAGTGGTATAGAAGTTCCTACTAGCTAATTTGGACGTGTTCACGTGGTCCGATGACGAGCTGCCAGGCATCCCTCCAGAGCTGATGGTGCATCGCCTCTGCCTGGATCCACGGGTCCCACCAGTTCAACAAAGGAGGCGACCCGTCAACCAAGAACGACAGACCGTGATCCGAGATCACGTCGTCAAAAGTCGAGTAGTTGGGCTCCTCCGGGAAGCCAATACCCAAGATGGATCTCCAATGTAGTCCTCGTACGCAAAGCCACTGGTAAATGACGCGTATGTGTGGATTACAAGGACCTCAATAAAGCGACGCCCAAGGATAACTTCCCGCTGCCGCGCATCGATCAGCTGGTAGACGCTACGTCCGGACACGAGCTCCTCAGCTTCTTGGATGCCTACTCTGGGTATCACCAGATTAGTATGCATCCTCCGGATCAAGATGCCACCACGTTTGTCACAGACTTGGGGTTATACTGCTTCACCAGGATGCCCTTTGGTCTGAAAAATGTGGGCGCAACATACCAACGACTGGTCAATAAGATGTTTGAGCAGCAAATTGGGCGCAACATGGAGGTATACGTCGACGACATGTTGGTCAAAACACTTCCGAGCATTGACCACATCTCTGACCTCAAAGAGACCTTCGCAACTTTACGAAGGTACAACATGAAGCTCAACCCAGCCAAGTGTGCGTTTGGAGTACGCTCAGGAAAGTTCCTCGGCTTCCTCGTCTCAAACAGAGGAATAGAGGCCAACCCTGAGAAGATCCAAGGAATACTTGAAATGAGCAGCCCTAAAACGGTACGCGACGTCCAACGTTTGACTGGACGTCTAGCCGCACTCAACCGATTTATGTCCCGAGCAGTAGAGAGGAGCTTCAACTTCTTCAAATTGCACAGCAAGGGGGGCATGTACGGTGGACTGAGGACTGCGAGGTTGCCTTCGCGGAGTTGAAGGCCTATCTTGCAGCCCCACTTGTTCTCTCGAAACCTGTGCTCGGGGAGCCCTTGTTCGTATACCTTTCGATTACCGAACACTCCATCAGCACAGTATTGATCAGAGAAGAGGGAGCGGCCCAGCGGCCCGTTTACTACATCAGCAGGGTCCTTCAATAAGCTGAAAGAAGGTACCCCCGAGCAGAGAAACTCGCCTTTGCTCTGGTCACGGCTGCCTGGAAACTCAGGCCCTACTTTTAGGCCCACTCAATAACGGTTCTCACCGACCAGCCGCTGAAGCCTATCCTACAGTGGCCAAAGGCTTCCGGCCTCATTAAATGGGCCATCGAGCTAGGCGAATTCGACATCAGCTACTGCCTAAGGACGGCCATCAAAGCGCAAGCATTGGCAGACTTCGTCGCGGAATGTACTCTCCCTACCGAACAGGATCCTCCGCTGGCGACGAGCCCCCATGGGAGCTCTACGTCGATGGATCCTCGTGTGTCACAGGGAGCGGAGCTGGCCTGGTCCTCACCTCTCCGGAGGGTTTAGAGTTCCAATATGCCCTTCGATTTCGCTTTGCGGCCTCCAACGATGTGGCCGAATATGAAGCGTTGCTGTCCGAAATCCGAATGGCGAGGTACCTTGGAGCCCTTCAACTTAGGGCCTTCAGCGACTCCCAATTGGTTGCCAGCCAGGTGAACGGACAGTTCAAAGCAAGGGAGCCACGCATGGCCCAGTACCTTCAACCGGTCAAGAGCCGAGCAGAAGGCCTCCTCTACTTCGAAGTCACACACGTTCCACGGGAGCAGAACGCGTGAGCCGATGCACTTTCCAAGCTGGCGTCTTCAGGTGACATCGCCCCTTCTCGCTCCGTATTCATTGAAGAACTCGCTGCACCGAGCACCGAAGTGGATGTAGCAGCCATTGGGTCCGACCCCCCAGTTCTGAACTGGACGGACCCTCTCCTGGCCTATCTACTTCGAGGCGAGCTTCCCCCTGAGCAGGGCGAAGCACGGAAGATCAGACTGCGTTCTCAGTGTTTCACCCTCATTGAAGGCAAGCTTTATCGACGGTCCCTTTCAAGACCCCTCTTACGGTGTCTCAGCCCTGAAGAGGCCCTTTCGGCTATCGAAGAGGTTCACGAGGGATTGTGCGGAAGCCACTTGGGGGGCAGAACGCTGGCACGCAACATTATCCAAGCAGGATTCTGGTGGCCCTCTCTGCAAAAGGACTGTATGTATTTTGTCAGAAGGTGTCCGGAATGTCAGAAGTTCGGGTAGCTCATTAAGCAACCTGCCGAGCAACTTCATACACTGTTTGAGCCTCGTCCTTTCGCTAGGTGAGGCATTGATATCTTGGGTCCCTTCCCAGAGGCCCAGGGTCGGAAGAAGTTTTTGTTCGTGGCCATCGACTACTTCACCAAGTGGGTCGAAGCAGAACCCGTTACCACAATCACCGAACAAGCCACGTGGAAGTTCGTCTGGAAGAACATCCTCTACAGGTTTGGCGTCCCAAGAGTGATTACCTCTGACAACGGGAAGCAGTTCGATAGCACCTTCTTCAATAAAAAGTGCGCCGAACTTGACATCTACAACCACTTCACCTCCGTGGCACATCCTCAGGTAAACAGTCTGGTCGAAAATGCCAACCATACGTTGCTGCACGGGATTCGCACGAGAGTCGAAGCTGCTGGTAGTTCATGGATTGACGAGCTCCCTAATGTGTTGTGGTGCCACCGAACAACTGCTCGGGTAGCCACTGGGGAGACCCCTTTCCATTTGGCCTACGGCACAGAGGCCGTTGTACCTTTGGAAGTGGCTCTCCCCACTCTCCGGACAACTCACTTCGACGAGGCCGCCAATAATCACGTGCTTAGGGAAAACTTAGACATGCTTGGCGAACACCAAAGTGACGCCAGCATCAGACTAGTCTCCTACCAACAGCGACTTGCGCAATATTATAAATCCCGAGTTTGGGAAAGGCGCTTCTTCGAAGGAGACCTTGTTCTTCGTCGTTGCTCGGCATCGGATCCTCGAAGAGCAGCCAGTAAGCTCGCCCCCAAATGGGAAGGACCTTATCAGGTCACCCAGGTTCTTGGAAAAGGCTCTTATAAGCTAACTACTCCTGGTGGCGGGGCCATACCCAGAACCTGACATGTATCCAACTTGAAGGCTTTCTATTTATAAAAGCCTTTTGTTCGGCATCCTACTTCTCTCCTACCAGTTCTTTTGGCCGGCTAGAGACGAAGTCTAAAACATCCTTATCTCAAGATCTTTAGCTCACAAGGATGTAACGGCATCTCCTAGTATGAAGATGTTCCGCAAGCACCCCGGGCTAGAACACCCACAGTTCATAACAACCTGTGTGGTAATTGCGAACACTTCTAAACGACCGACGAATTCCGATTCGGATAGAACACTTGCAAGGTAAGGAGATAGAAAAAGCGAAGCCATTTTTTGAAAAAAAAAGAGAGGAGATCTATTTAGATTTTGTACAAAAGCTCACTTTGGCCGAGCTACCAAACAAAAAGGGAAGGATATTCAAGGGGCCTGCCTGGAGGTATCGACGCCATCGTCTACAGGAGGCATTTGTTAGAATGTGGAGCCCGAACTCTAAAGCAGATCTCCATAAGGGGTCAGGTCGCGTTCGACCTGCGCGGTCAGCATTCGACTGCCACAACCGAAGTCAGAATTGAAGCAGTCGATTGAACGATTCGACTCATGCAGTCGAATGTCAGAGTGAATGATTTGACTCATGCAGTCGAATGTCAGATTGAATGATTCGACTCATGCAGTCGAATGTCAGCATGAAGGATTCGACTCATGCAGTTGAATGTCAAATATGAAGCATTCGACTCCCTCTTGCCAGGACAGGACTTTGCAGTTCTGAGGCGATTCAGAGACAGGACCCTTTTGCCCTTGTGTGTCTCGATTGTGGCGCCCTTTCCTCCTAGTATATAAAGGGGGGTTTTGTCCTCTTTGGAGGTGTGTGTATTTTCTTGGAAAAGAAGTATTGAAAGCTGCTGTGGCTGTGGACGTAGGAAGGCTTCTTGCCTCCGAACTACGTAAAATCTGGTGTTCTTGTGTTCTTCTTCTTTCCTCCTTCTATCTCTCTCTGGTATCTACGAGTGGGTAGTGTGAGAGAGTTGTTGCTGGTCTAAGTACTGTCCGTTGTTGTCTCCCAACAGCATTCGCCCTGACTGGAACTGGGCAAAGTGCACTCCGTCCAAACGCACGTCCTGGGTACGACGCCGGCACTCCTTAAAGCAACCTCGAAGGCTTCTCGGGCACGCTTTGTCCAAGCAAGCTTTTCCCCGAGCTCCTTTTCCGACTTTGAGGCCCACTTTGTAACAACGGGCCCCGAACTGCTCCAAGTCCTTTTTGAAGTCTGGACCCTCTTTGTACTCCGCCACTCCTTGGGCCCTAGCTTCGGCTAACACCTTCGCAATTGCCTCCTTTTCGGCTCAGGCAACGATCAGGTTTAGCTCGGATGCTCGGAGGGCGTCTTGGAGGCTTTTCACCTCCATTAGAAGCTCGGCCTCGCGAGTTCGGTGCTTGGTGACCAGATCGTCGCAGAAGGCCGTTTCTGCCTCCCACATCTGCCTCTGACCCTGGGCGCGCATAGCCAACTTCTTTAGCACACCCAGGGAATTCATAACTCCGTCGACCAGCGCCCCCACATCGGCGTCGTCGGCATCATCGTGCTCGTTAAGGCGATCTGGACGATACGCTCCGCTGGAGTGCTCAGGGGACACCGCTGGACTGAGGGACTGACAGCGCGCCACCCATTCCAGGAAAGACGCGGTGGGACTTGGAGGAAGTAGCCTTGAAACGTTTCCTCCTAGACGACCGAGTGCCGCTTCCAGCATTGCCTTCGAGGGGAGCTCGGATGACCTTCCCCTCAGCACTTCAGTAAGCGGCCTCCGGTCCTCCTCGGAGTCAACGTGTTCCTCGGCGGTCCCGCCTGCTGGTGCTTCGGAAGGCCCTGCTCCGCCAGCAGCTTCAGCAACCATTTCCTGGCCCTCTGTTGCTTGGGCCGTCTCACGAATCTCTCCCACTCCGGCGTAAGAAACCTCCTTGGTCCCCTCAGGAACCGAAGTAACTATTTGCGCCTTCGCTGTTACAATTACTTCGCTGGGGGGCAGGGGGCCTTCAACCAGGGCTCCTCCTGCGGTGGTCTCTTCGGCCTTGGACGCAGCTACCACTTCGGGGACGTTCTCCTCAGGCACCTCGAGGCGTGGAGAAGTCCCCTCCCTCATGACAGGGGTCTCTTCATGACCTTCGCCCCTTTGAGCAAAGGTCTCTGCAGCGTCGCTAGCAGCATCCTGCTTGGCGCCTCCGGTGCTCGATGCCGCTGTACGAGCAACTTCCTCTTTGCGGCCCTCATTTGGGCCCGGCGGCGCGGGCACTTCCTCCTGCTCCTCAGCAGAGCTCTCTGACCTGTCGCTTAGCACAACGAGCCCGAGCTCAGTCGCCATTCTCTGGGCGACCTCGGGACGGACCACGGGGGGCATCCGCGGTGCTTCCTGTTCGGCAGTCCCAGTGGCCTTGCGCTTCATGTGCAGTAGCAACTGCGTCCCGTCGGCCTCTTCTTCGGTCCCCTCCTCGCTCTATTGAGGGGCAGCACGAACCCGCTTCTTCTTCTTCCGAGCTCGGAGCTGGTCTTCGGCCTCCACGCCCTCATCGAGCAGCATCGACCTCTTCTTCATGGCGGCGGAAGGTCGACTCGCCCCTTCGCCCTCCTCGAACGAAGGCCGCAACGCGTCTGCTGAAACCACCTTGATGGTGGCCTTCTTCAAACGAATTTTTTCGGGCCCCTTCTCAGGGACCCGTGTGCTTTCCGGGCGACCCTTGGCAGGTGAAGGCGCCACCATGTGGTCGTTACCGCAGTACCAACCCTCACAGCAGAGGGGACCTAGACAACAACAACGATGTCGTCGCCCTCATATACCATGTGAGCCATGACAGGGATCTGTTCGGCGAAATCCTCGTTCGCCTCTTGATCTCTCCCAGCTTCCAACTCCGCAGCAGTTGCAAAAAGGGGGAAGTTGTTAGAACACGGTCACTGAACTGGCGCGCAACAAGACAAGTTTTGAGTACTTACTCCATGGTTTGCTCAGACCATGCCGAACAAGTGAAAACTTTGTCAAGTAGCCCTCTCCATTCCTCACGTCGGCTCAGAGCAGGCTATCTGAGGCCCTCACCTCATCTTGAATCAGCTTGGGGGGAAGCTGTCCTTCTGCGCCGATCGGATGACGGTGGGGAACCCCACTCTGCACTGTCCCGGTGTCGGACGAAGAAAACAGCCTATCCATCCAACCTTTGTTGTTGGAATATTTGCCGGACAGCTGTATATGCATTCTGTCCGTTCGGTGCTTTGCATAATAGACGTCCCGCCCCGACGACCGCGAAGCAGAAAGTTTAAAATGTGCTTGGAACACATCCTCCGAGCCTCGGATTTGCTTGATTCTGCAAATAACGCCGAAGATGCAGATATACCTCCACATATTCAGCGTCAGTTGAATCGGCGAAACTCCCCACCAGTTTAACAACGCCTTCGCCACCTCCGGCAACGGCAGCCGGAGTCCTGCTTCCATGTGGTCTACGGAGAGGGGAAGACAACCTGGTTTGTTCACTAGGTACGACTCTCCTTCCTTCGCGTCGATGATCTCATATTCATCGCCGATGCGGAAGCACTCCCGAAGCCCGCTGTAGTGGCAGCATCGCGGCCCACGAACCGCGGCCACGGTGACTCCACTCGCCCCAGCGACCGTAACGCTTTCCCCTTGCTTGCCATCGCCGGAAGTTGCAGAGAGGACCAAGGGACAGGAGGAAAGCGCGAGGAAGAAGACGACTAAGAGCATGGGGGGCACGAAGGTCCTGAAGGCATAAATTCCGAACGATTTCGAAGGCGTGGCTCCCGCCTTCGCCCCCCTCTTCTCCCTTATAAGGAAGGAGGGCGCAAATTCGAAGCGGACCAGAAACAACGGTTTTGCACCTCCCGCTCCAAGTCGCTACTCGAGTACATCGATGGTGACTGTTCGAGCGGAGCGCGCGGCGTCCGTGGCTCGACACGACCCCCGCGCTCATTATGAAAGCTCCGTGTACGAGGGGAATCACCAAGCGGCGTTGTCGTGTATCCGTTTGTATCTCCAAGGACGATACAACATTTAATGCAGATTTGACGTCCGGGCAAGTCACCGCTCTCAATGGCTCTGGTTCCCGAACCACTGAGAGCGTGGAGGGCAAGTGTGGTGGCCGTTTCCAGCCACCTAGGCCCATCACAACCCATCACGGCCCATCGGGGCTCCCTAGGCAAGCATGGCCCCTCAGCAGGGCGCCACGTCTCCTCGAAGACTGTGCCAAGGACTCCAGAAAACGACCATAAGGTCCGAACACCGCCGAGCTCCCTTGGGTGCGTCCCCGGAGGCCTCTGTTCTATTCGGTTCAAGCGTGATCTACTGAACAGATCCTGTTCGAAGCACGCTCTGGCGATGTCTGCACAAGCCATGCCTCCAGGCGCCAGGCACCGAACAGTGGGCCTGACTACCGAACAACAGGTCTAACTCACCGAGCAAACTACCTGCTCGGTACCTTCCGCCCAGGAGAATCCAAGTAGCCCTTCATCCCCTCGCGGCGGTTATAACGGCTACACCACGCGCGCCCCACGATCAAGTGATGCATTAACTGCAGAGCGCCTCAATGCGTAACTCCCCCGCTAAGGACGCTAACGAGCGCGCCCTTTGCGGCATTGATCAAGGACGTTCCGTCCCTCTCCCTCAGCACTTCTGCCTATAAAAGGCACCGGTAAGCCTCCATGCAGAGGCACGCAATCTAAGACTCGTCCCTCCTGCACAACACTGAACTTTCTTCTTCTAAGCCTTTGAGTCCATCTCTAACTTAGGCATAAGAGGGTTCTCCCGGTTCTTCAACCGGGCCCCCCTGATTCCATTCTGGTTTTGCAGGTATCTGTCTGCTACTGGCGTCCTTCTTCCCTTCTTCCAAGTGTAGGCCCGCTTGGCTCCGGCCCGAGCAGGAAATCGCCTCCACAGAAAGAAAGATCTTTTATACTCTATCTTTTGTCTCCATACGTTTTTGGAGTGGGCATCCATTTTTATGAGAAGAATTATTTCCAGGATAGAACAATGTATAAATTATATATATATGTATATATATATATATATGCCTATAAAAGTCCTTCGCATGTATCTTAAATTCTTAACGAAGCAAGTTTAAATCCTCACTCTTACATTATCAACAAGATATGCTCCCACAGTGTTAGAAAAGGGTACATTTCTTGTTGTGAGGATTGTCCCATTTAAGTTTGTTTGGGATATCTACCAATGAGTTTGGTTATAGTTATCCTGCCAGCATAAACACGCCATCACCCCACACACATACACACCCTCTCCATCACCATCACCTTCTTCACCATCTCTCCTCAGGCCTGACCCGAGATTGGGTGCTCAGAAGAAGAGCACAAGAGGACGGAGGGAGGGGGGAGAGGCGACAGCAAAAGGCGATGGCTTGGACGAGCGCCAGGGTTTCATCCGTCGCTTCCCGCGTCTACTTCTTCCTCATCATCCTCCAGATCCCACTCTTTAGGTAACACCACCAATACCCCCTCTCCCCCCCCCCCACTCCGCAGGCTTTGCCCACTTTCAGGATGCGAATTCGCGAGGAATAAGCCTTTCTGGTTCGGTAGCTTGTGTCTTCCGTGTAGATCTTCTCACTTCACAGCAGAAAGCCTGCTGCTTGCGGGGCAAGTTCGCGTGGGGCTGATACCCACTAGAAATCGAGCGTCTCTTCCCGTGGGCGCCTTTCTCTGATGAGAACGCTGGGGGTGTTGGATTTTCCCAATTCAATGATTTGCATGGGAATCTCAGTGGAAGGCGGGAATTTTCCTGCTCCGTTAGTTAGTCCCGCCGGGTATCGTCTCGTGTTTCTACTTTAGGTTGTGGATTTGTTATGCTTTGGGCAATTACTCTTTTTCTATCTGCATCCCCGAACGACATGTTCCTCGAGTCTCTTGCGTTTTTGAAAGGATTTGTACTTTCGCTTCGCGTACGATCTTTTGTTCTACCTTGTTGAGAGCATTACCTGGGAAATGGCGGTGCTGGTGGTCTTCTTCGGGTGATGTGTTTGTGGAGGGAACCAGATCTAATAGGTTGCATTGCTGATTTATCTAGTATCATCTCGCGATAGAATATTCACAAGAATTGTTCATCGATAGTTTTCGTTTTCTTTTTCTTTTCCCGACGGCGTGATCCCTTAAGTGCTGCGAATGAGAATGGGGAACATTTGGATCTTTCAGATGGGCCATCATCCAGTGTTAGTGAGAATTTGTTCCTCTCCGTAGGGAACCAGGAGATTGGATCTAGCCATAATCTGTCAAGCCAACATAAGAGCGTGCTGAAGGTGCCTAGACGCAGACAGGAATATGTTGGGCATTGAGTGGACACGATAAGATACAGACTTTTTTATCCTTTCCTTTTTTGGATGTCTGGTTGCAGCTAACAGGAAGATTCACTCAAAGACTCGAGACCATTTAAGGATCTGGACCCGCATTTCCTAATTAACACTAGATGATGGAAAAAGCGTATGTAGTTGTTTTGATAAGTATTTTGAAAACTGTTGGTGAATGTCGTATTTATGTTGTGTACAAATCCT
This sequence comes from Colocasia esculenta, assembly GCA_014218235.1. Taxonomy (NCBI): domain Eukaryota; kingdom Viridiplantae; phylum Streptophyta; class Magnoliopsida; order Alismatales; family Araceae; genus Colocasia; species Colocasia esculenta. The sequence goes on along the minus strand of CM024756.1, from coordinate 97,347,924 downwards.
TTTGTCCTCGACTCCTTTCTACCCAAGATAACTTCTTTTAGTACTTGCACTAAGCAGAAAGGAAGATAGCTGAGTAAGGACATGTTGCTAGTTTTCAAGGGCTTTATCTTGGGTTCAGACTTCAACATATGGATCAATTCAATTAATAGGTGAATTTTCTTCCCCTGTTTATGTGTCATGCATACTCCAGCTTATGAGTGCCTAGGGATGATAAATGAACAGAACATACAATGCTAATGATCAAGCAAAAATCTCTAGAACTTTTCAGGTAGACTGGTTTTGTTTCAACACTAGTTTGATGAAGAGGTGAAGAAGATATGCAAAAAGAAATGTTTGCTCAGTGGCCGCAAGATGTAATGAACAATGGGTGACAAAATGGTGGGACTTAAATGACTGTATTTCTCATTCGGTTGGTCCTCAATGAAGTATAGAGTGAAGACATGGTACAGGTCCATGAAACTAGATGCTCATAGGATTCTAATCTTCTTTCTTAGGCTGCACTTTTTACATGTTGATTCATGAAAAACATGAATTCCCATTTGATTATTCTTAGAAGCAGTATTTTGAAATCTCTCCAAGTTGAGGATTTACTGAAGATGTCTATGCATATAATCCAACGTCATTTTTTGTAACTCAAGAAACAACTAAATAAATTTCTCACCAAATACTTACAATCCTTCGTTCTTAAATCAGTTGGGCTATCCTTTTTTCCTTCTTTATTAGAGGACCATATAGTCAATCTTGCAAGATTGTTACCTACAGATTATATGGACAGTGGTAGCAACATAGTGAGCTCCTCTTCTAGATAGCTTGAAGCTGCCTTTGAAGGAGACAAAGGAATTCATATAGGATGCCACGTCCTCTCCAAAAGTTTTTTCTTGGCATATGGCACAAGTTTGCTAAAAGGTATAAAAGGTCAACCACATTTTCTGCAGGCTTGCTATACTTAAACCATCTTTGTCTACTTTGGGTGCAATGTGGCTGGCAGGATAGCAATGTGACAGCTTGATTTTTTATTTTTGTGTACTGTTAATGAAATAAAAGAGACCAGGTTTATGGATGAAGTAATCAGAGCGATAAATGGTGGCACATGCTCTCCAGTCTCACATCATTAGAAAAAAGTGGACTGTTCCTTTCATGAGAGTCAGCTTGCTCCTTTTGGAGGTGAGTCACAACTTGTCACTGTATGTTAGAACCGGAAATCATCAAGCCAGATATGCAAGAAAGGTTTACATGCAAGGTACAGGAAGCATCCATGGCAATCATAAGTGCCTTCTGGACAATGATTAGGGTGTTTTCTTCCCATCCTACCACATCATTGATTACAGATGCAAGCACTTTAGAGAAAGAAAATACATGATTGAAGGCCCAGACATGAACTATGAGCCATCAAGAAATGAACCTGTGGACCATGCCAACCAAGTATGGAGGATCATATCCAGCACAGATTCAAGCATGATGGTTTTTGAAGTCCATGGAACTGAACCTGAAAAGAAAGATAATAGACCAATGTGTTATGTAGTATGGAAGGAACCAAGCCTTATTCATCGTACCACATCATTGATTATAGATTCAGGCACTTTCCAGAAAGAAAAGGCATGATTGAAGGCCTAGGGATGAACTTTGAGCCATCAAGAAATGAATCTGTGGACCATGTCAACTAGTTAAAGATAGAGGATAGCTCAGATTTAAGGACCATGGTCCTTAGTCTTTGTCAAACTGAAATACAATGAAGGATAGTAGAGAAGTACTTTATCTAGCATGAGAGGAATTAAGCCTTATTGCTCCTCAAGGAATGAAGAACCTGAGCAATATAACTCTTTCATTATTCATGTGTAAAGGTCAATGATAAGGCAAGATATGGGAGCTCCTAAGACAACCTCATCACGTTGATTAAAAGTTATTTTAAGAGTAAAGCTTTCATGATCAATTACACTACATGTACACCAAGGAGTGACCTAGTGGTTAGCCCTCTCTCCATATACACCCAGATGAAGTTGTAGATTGAAATCTCACTAGGAGAAGGTTTCTAAGTGAATTTGTAATGGGCTAGTTTTCCAACCAAAAAGAAAAATGATCAATTACACTACCTGTAGCACATGGATTTTTCCGAAAAATAAAAATCTAAATAATATTAAAATTTTGATAATTAGAAAATCAAATAAAAGAAAACTAATTTAAATTAATTAGAAAATCAAAGAAAAGAGAATTAAATAAAACCCATCAAATGAAAATAAGTAATGAGCTTTATTAAATGGACCCATTAGAAATTAGTGGGTCAAAATAAGGATTTTAAAAATAAGAATAATGAGAAATTACCTTAAATTCGTAACTAAAATATTACTTAAATAAAAAGAGGGTATTTAATGCATTAAATTAGAAGTTTGAGTTAGAATTGGATTCCTAAACCTACCCTAATGGGTTGGCCACGAATTAACTCCCATCCTAACGCAAATAGTAAGTGGAAGGCTTAGAAGGAAGGAAGGAAAGAGAAATTTGGAATTAAAGGGATTAGAGTCCAAATAGGAAATAGAAAGAGGAGAAGCTTAAATACTCTCCTAAAACCCTCATGGCCGGCCCTAGCTCGTGCCAGGGGTTGCTGGACCAGGAAGAGAGGCCAAGAGGAGGAGAATTCGTGGAGAAGAGGGCTCTCCCAAGTTCTTCTCCGAGTTCTTCAAGTTCTTGCCCTAGAGAGGAAAAACGTGAAAGGTAGGCATTCTCACGAGCATAAACCATGAAAAATTTTCTGTAGGATGTTTCGTTCATCAGGAACAAAAGCCCTTTTGTTTCATATTTTTCCATCGAGCAAATCTTTAGTTCTCAAATTTCAAAGTTCTGTGAACTTCATGACCCGAACCCTCTTATTAAATTCATATCTTCATGTATACTCATCCTCATGACATGAGATTTTTACTGTAAGAACTGATGGATGTTAGGCTTCTTTTGCCCTGAAAGCCCTAATTTCCATCCACCCTTTCATGCGAATTAATTCGTTGATCTCATCTGTGTACTGTTCTAAGTTTTTCATGAATACCATGACCAAAGCATGTCGAAACCCTGTTTGTTTTCAAATTCCTAATTACTGTAGGCACCCATGCATGTTTGGATTTGTTTAAAACTGGTTTCACGATTTTTCATGTACTGTACATTTTGTTCTTAATTTTAGAACAACCATGCGTCAAAACAGGGTAAGTTTGGACCAAGAACCAAGAACATGTCAGATCCCGGTCGGACTCTGTCGCAGACTCTGTGAACGCGACGGCCCGATAGGCCGCGTTCTGGTGTCTGGTTGCGACAGACCTTCCTGTCGCGATCTGAACGCGACAGTTCTGCCGTCGCGATCTGAGCACCTGTCCCGACAGTTCTGTCGCGATCCTTGTAACCCCCTGTCGTGATCTGCTCTGACCCGTCGCGATCCTTACAAGGGTCCGTCGCGATCTCAGGATTTTGCATGAAACCCCCTCTTTCTGCAAGATCTGACCTTCTACAGTAACTATTATCATGTTAACTGTTTCAAACGTAGTAAACGAAATTGTTAATCTTGAACATGTAATTAGTTAATTAAAAAGTCTTTCACTTGATTATTTCATCTCCATGATTCTCTTAACATATGCACATACATGAACCCCCAATATGGCTTAATTTGGCATGAAAATGTTTCATAATGTACCTGAAAATTTATTTCAATAATGTTATTAATTGTCATATTTAAACGAACTTGTCTTCGTTTCTCGCGATGTTGGAAATACCGAATTCGACGCTCCACTGTTCTAGAATTCCTCTAGAACGTCGAGCACTTGTTTTCTCTACACACTGTCTCTTGACTTGGACGAACTCTCCGTCGGATATTCCTTCTGCCGGACTAGTGAGTCTTTGTTCAAGGCCTCCGTAAGTCTCCTCTGTCCATGGATTTCCACATGGTCGACGAGCTGGTTGTACCCTAACACCTATTACACCCTTTAGGGATCAGCATGATCCAAACGGTTATTAGAGGCTCGCTCTTATCTTGAATCACGCCGAACCTCTGGACCTGTGCTTAACATGGCCAGTGGTAGAGTCGTGAGTTCCACCTGACTGCCAACACCACGTGCGCGTGTTGTGCAACTGTTACTATCGCCTGTTTACTCGACGTGTTACGTACAATATCCACTAGCTCTCATCTATACTCCACTCGCTCATTTTTTCACGTTCACTCTACTATCTCGTCTATTCATCTCGTGCTCTCATCTTCTTCTTGGTACTCTATATTGGCTATTGACGGATTGTCTAAAGATAAACAATATAACCAATGTCTGGCAATATATAAAGGGTCCGATCTGGTCCTGGGATGTGCACCCGAAAGTGCTAGTGTCCATGGGAGTTAAATGATCAGAGTGTTTCGCATTACACTCAAGTGCTATCTATCTCGACTATCTAAATGACAATAAAAAAGTGTTATGTTCTCTCGTTGTCTATTGACAAAAGTACTATACTATACTCGTTGTGCTATTGCTATATTTTGTGCTATACTCGACTCTTGTGCTATACTTGGAAAGTTACGCTATTTCGTTCACGTGCTATCCTGCTATCTTGACTCTCTCTCGCTCTATCATTAGTTACTCCCTTTTAATGCATTAATTATTTAAAGCCTGCTTGAGCCTGAGAATTAAGTACTACTGGGCGTTATCGCTCACCCTGCGTTATTGTCGTTGTGTTCTCAGGTGAGACCGAGGATGAACCATACACTCAAGAGGACGGGAACGACCAAGAGTGATGTCAAGAGTACCTTAGTGTCCTAGTGCTATGATAGAGTCTTAGTTTAGTCTTTTACTTATTTCAATGTAATTGGACCCTATAGGTTGGCTCTGATATAGTGGTTGTAACTAGACATTTGAAGAATATTAATGAAATGAATTTGCCTTAGTATTATTCTTGTGCAATGGTTTGATGTCTAGTACTTGCTTTGTACTCGTTTACTTGCAACTACCTCACGTTCCGATATTCCGCGTCGGGGCGTGACAGTTTTGTGGTATCAGAGCCTAGGTTGTTCTAAGTATAGGATGATGTAGGTAGACCTGCCTTGACTAGAGTCAATTACCCTACCTATGTGAGATGTGGTTAGAACCAGGGGTAATTATCTAAAATGAACTCACACACGCACGAATTAAATTTCACATCAATATCATGACAAGACGATTGTTTTTGTAGGAATTAAGCAATCGAGATGGCTGCTGAACATGCTCAAATGAGGGGCATGCAACAGACCATTCAAGAACTGACTCGTGCAATCATGCAAGCTACCCAAGGTGGCGGAAAATCGTGGCGGTGCAGGCGAGCTGCATCGTAACTTCAGGAGTCTGAACCCACCTAGGTTTAGTGGATCTACGGATCCGGATGAAGTCGAGCACTGGCTGAAGGAAACGGAAAGAATTTTCTGTGTTATGCAATGTGCAATGGGGGATAAGCTGCTACTAGCTACTTTCCAACTGGAGAAGGACGCCCGCGCTTGGTGGGAGTCAGTGGAAGCTACTAGGGAGAACGGTCTATTCACCTGGACCGAATTCAAGGAAGCATTTAACACCAAGTACTTCTCCGAGCGTGTCCAAGAAAGGAAGGCTGCGGAATTCGCTGCTCTTAAACAAAGGAGCCTGACTGTGGCCGAGTATGAAGCCCAATTCTCAAGACTGGCGCGCTATGCTGCACATCTGGTGAACACTGAGAGGATGAAGGCTAAGCATTTTCTCAACAGCCTCAAGCCACAATACATCACACAACCCTCTCGACATCCAGACTTATGTCGAGATGGTAAAGAAAGCCCAACTGCTAGAAGATGATACGGACTTCACTGACGTATCAAAGGGAAGTTCGTGAAGAAGGAATTGACTTCCGGACTATCATCTGCTAAGCCAACCAATGGCAAGAAGCGTCCTTTCAACATCGCGGAGGGACCAACCAAGAAAGGAAACCCAAGGCCATTGTTCCTTACACGTCAGCAAAGAGCCACTGCAAACACTGTGACAAGCCTGGTCACACGGCTGATGAATGCTGGAGGAAGCCGGCGCATGTCTGCGCTGTGGAAGTCGCGAGCACCGCATCTCCGAGTGCCCGCTACTGAAAGATAATGGGAGGCGCCCTAATGCGCCTAAAAAACAGGGAAGACTGCAAGCCCTGCATGATGAGGAACCTGCTATGGAAGGTGACGTGGTAGAAGGTACCCTTCAAGTTTTCTCATTATCAACATTTGTTTTATTGATACTGGAGCCACTCATTCATTTATATCTCAAAATTTTACTGATACTGTGAATGCTAAACCTATATCCATGGGTTGTGAATTTTCTATCACAACACCACTGGGAGAGAAGGAGAAACTAAACAAATACTTTCCATCTGCCAATGTAATGATCAGAGACCATAACCTAAAAGCCGACCTGGTATGTATGCCCATGGAAGGCTATGATGTAATCCTGGGAGCCGACTGGTTGTCCGCTTATGGGGCAAGTGTCGACTGTAAGAAAGGGAAAGTTACCTTTAGTGAATTCCCTAAGTTGTCTTTCACTGGAATCAGACATAAGAGACAGATGTCTCTAGTCTCTGCCATAAAAGCCCACAACATGATAAGGAAAGGATGCATTGCTTTCCTAGCAGCCGTAGTTGTTGAAAAGAAGGGTTCTGACATCCACATAGTCCAGGATTTTTCCGATGTGTTCCCCGAAGACCTGCCCGGGATTCCCACTGAACGTGATGTCAACTTTGCCATTGAGTTGATCCCTGGAGCCGCACCAGTATCACGTCAACCGTACCAGATGTCACCTGCCGAGCTAAAGGAACTGAAGGCACAACTGATGGAGTTACTAGAGAAAGGGTTCATTAGACCGAGTACTTCCCCATGGGGAGCACCTGTACTATTCGTCAAGAAGAAAGATGGATCGATGAGGCTATGCATCGACTATCGTCAACTCAATCAGCTCACCATCAAGAACAAATACCCATGCCCAGGGTCGATGAACTATCGACCAAATATCCAGAGCTCAATATTTCTCCATGATTGATCTTCGATCTGGCTATCACCAAATGAGGATCAGGGATGACGATATCTTCAAAACGACTTTCAGGAGCAGGTATGGACATTATGAATTCGTCGTTATGCCTTTTGGTCTAACCAATGCTCTGCAGCCTTTATGCAACTCATGAACATCATATATCGGTCATACGTTGACAAGTTCGTGGTCGTTTTCATCGACGATATCCTCATATATTCGAAGACCAGGGAAGAGCATGAAGAACATCTGAAGATTACACTGCAAGTCCTGCGAGACAACAAACTGTACGCAAAGCTTAGCAAGTGTGAATTCTGGCTCGAAGAAGTGTCCTTCTTGGGCCATGTCATCTCGAAGGACGGCATCTCCGTTGATCTCTCCAAAGTCGAAGCTGTACTCAATTGGGAGAGACCAACCAATGTCACAGAAATCAGATGTTTTTTGGGGCTGGCTGGCTACTACAGGCGGTTCATCAAGGACTTCTCCAATATCGCTGTTCCTCTCACACGACTGACACGAAAGGAGAATCCCTACTCCTGGAGTAAAGAGTGTGAGAAAAGTTTCCAAACTTTAAAGATTGTCTGACCTCAGCACCTGTTCTCGCTCTGCCAATAGAGGGAGAAGGGTTCTCTGTCTACACCGATGCCTCAGGGATTGGGTTAGGGTATGTACTGATGCAAAAGGAGAAAGTCATCGCCTACTCTTCTCGACAACTGAAGACTCATGAATCAACTACCCGTACATGATCTTGAGTTGGCTGTCGTGGTCTTCGCCTTGAAAATCTGGAGACATTACCTCTACGAGAGAAAATTTCACTGTCTACTCAGACCATAAAAGTCTGAAGTATTTATTCTCCAGAAAGAACTCAACATGAGACAGAGAAGATGGCTAGAATATCTGAAGGATTTTGACTTCAACATCCAATACCATCCAGGCAAGGGTAACGCCGTGGCTGATGCTCTTAGTAGAAAGCGATGGCTTTTGTTTCAAGTCTAGTCCTTGGCGAGATGCAACTACTGGAACAATTCACAAGGTTAGACTTAAATATTGAACATAGAGATGATCGAGTCTTGGTTGCCAATATCAAGATTCAATCTGATCTGCTGGAGGAGATCAAAGCTCAACAAGATGATGATCCATTCTTAGTTCGCGTTAAGGAAACTCTAGCCGAAAGATCGGACTTTGCTATGACTGAAGATGGAAGACTTGTCTTTCAAGGAAGGACATGCGTTCCCGATAATGAAGAATTGAAGAGGAAGCTAATGGATGAAGCTCACAAGACAAAGTACACTATTCATCCAGGATGTACCAAAATGTATCAAGACATGAAGAGAACATTTTGGTGACCGAACATGAAGAGAGAGGTAGCAGAACATGTCGCTCACTGTCTTACTTGCCAATAAGTAAAAGCGGAACACCTACGCCCTGCTGGTGTACTCAGACTGCTGGATATTCCGGAATGGAAATGGGAAAGCATTGGCATGGACTTCATCATGAGTTTACCCAAGACTCGTGGTGGACTCGACGCCATATGGGTCATTGTGGACCGACTAACCAAATCCGCCCATTTCCTGCCTATAAAGAGTAAGTGGTCGGTGGAGTTACTAGCTGCCCGATATGTCAAGGAGATAGCAAGACTGCACGGAGTTCCATCATCTATTGTCTCGGATCGAGATCCGAGATTTACATCTCATTTTTGGAAAGGACTGCAAGGTGCACTGGGTACTAAACTCAACTTTAGTACCGCGTTCCATCCACAAACGGATGGGCAAACTGAAAGAACCAACCAAATAGTGGAAGACATGTTGAGAGCTTGCATTATAGATTTCCAATGATATTGGAACAAGCATCTATCCCTTATTGAGTTCGCCTATAACAACAGTTCCCAGGCGAACATCAAGATGGCACCGTTCGAAGCACTCTACGGAAGGAATTGTAGATCTCCTGCATGCTGGAATGAGGTTGGAGAACAGCAATGGCTAGGCCCGGACATGGTGCAACGTACCACAAAGGACATACAAGTGATTAGAGACCGGCTTAAGACTGCTCAGTCCAGACAAAAGAGCTATGCTGACAAAAGAAGGCGGGACTTAGAATTCCAAGTCGGTGATCATGTGTTTTTAAAGGTGTCACCTACACGTGGCATCCAAAGATTTGGTGTAAAAGGAAAGCTCAGTCCTAGATTCATTGGTCTTTTTGAAGTACTCGAAAGGGTTGGTGAGGTTGCATACCGACTGGCGTTGCCACCGGATTTGGCATGTGTACACAATGTGTTTTATGTCTCCATGCTTAGGAAATATGTGTATGATCCTACGCATATCATTCGTCATGAGAAGCTGGTTTTGAACAGGGACACGACGTATGAAGAAAAGCCAGTCAAGATATTAGAACGGAAAGTGCAACAACTCAGGAACCGTCCCATCCACGTGGTTAAGGTTCTGTGGAATAACCGCGGAGTGGAAGAAGCTACATGGGAACCGGAAGGAATCATCAGACGGAACTACCCCGATCTTTTCGGTAAGATATTCTCACCTATATGATCATATGAATTTGAGGACCAAATTCTTTTAAGAGGGGGAGGATGTAGCAACTTGGATTTTTCGAAAATAAAAATCTAAATAATATTAAAATTTTGATAATTAGAAAATCAAATAAAAAAACTAATTTAAATTAATTAGAAAATCAAAGAAAAGAGAATTAAATAAAACTCATCAAATGAAAATAAGTAATGAGCTTTATTAAATGGACCATTAGAAATTAGTGGGGCCAAAATAAGGATTTTAAAAAGAAGAATAATGGAAAATTACCCTAAATTCGTAACTAAAATATTACTTAAATAAAAAGAGGGTATTTAATGCATTAAATTAGAAGTTTGAGTTAGACTTGGATTTCTAAACCTACCCTAATGGGTTGGCCACGAAATTAACTCCCATCCTAACCCAAATAGTAAGTGGAAAGCTTAGAAGAAAGGAAGGAAAGAGGAAATTTGGAATTAAAGGGAATTAGAGTCTAAATAGGAAATAGAAAGAGGAGAAGCTTAAATACTCTCCTAAAACCCTCATGGCCGGCTCTAGCTCGTGCCAAGGGGTTGTTGGACCAGGAAGAGAGGCCAAAAGGAGGAGAATTCGTGGAGAAGAGGGATCTCCCAAGTTCTTCCACGAGTTCTTCAAGTTCTTGCCCTAGAGAGGAAAAACGTGAAAGGTAGGCATTCTCACGAGCATAACCATGAAAATTTTCTGTAGGATGTTTCGTTCATCAGGAACAAAAGCCCTTTTGTTTCATATTTTTCCATCAAGCAAATCTTTAGTTCTCAAATTTCAAAGTTCTGTGAACTTCATGACCCTGAACCCTCTTATTAAATTCATATCTTCATGTATACTCGTCCTCATGACATGAGATTTTTACTATAAGAACTGATGGATGTTAGGCTTCTTTTGCCCTGAAAGCCCTAATTTCCATCCACCCTTTCATGCGAATTAATTCGTTGATCTCATCTGTGTACTGTTCTAAGTTCTTCATGAATACCATGACCAAAGCATGTCGAAACCCTGTTTGTTTTCAAATTCCTAATTACTGTAAGCACCCATGCATGTCTGGATCTGTTTAATACTGGTTTCACGATTTTTCATGCACTGTACATTTTGTTCTTAATTTTAGAACAACCCTGTGTCAAAATAGGGTAAGTTTGGACCAAGAACCAAGAACATGTCAGATCCCGGTCGGACTCTGTCGCAGACTCTGTGAACGCGACGACCCGATAGGCCGTGTTCTGGTGTCTGGTCGTGACAGACCTTCCTGTCGCGATCTGAACGCGATAGTTCCGCCGTCGCGATCTGCGCGCCTGTCCCGACAGTTCTGTCGCGATCCTTATAACCCCTTGTCGTGATCTGCTCTGACTCGTCGCGATCCTTACAAGGGTCCGTCGCGATCTCAGGATTTTGTGTGAAACCCCCTCTTTCTGCAAGATCTGACCTTCTACAGTAACTATTACCATGTTAATTGTTTCAAACGCAGTAAACAAAATTGTTAATCATGAACATGTAATTAGTTAATTAAAAAGTCTTTCACTTGATTATTTCATCTCCATGATTCTCTTAACACATGCACACACATGAACCCCCAATATGGCTTAATTTGGCATGAAAATGTTTCATAATGTATCTGGAAATTTATTTCAATAATGTTTATTAATGCCCTATTTTAAACGAACTTGTCTTCGTTTCTCGCGATGTTTGGAAATACTGAATTCGACGCTCCACTGTTCTACAATTCTTCTAGAACGTTGAGCACTTGTTTTCTCTACACACTTGTCTCTTGACTTGGACGAACTCTCTGTCGGATATTCCTTCTGCCGGACTAGTGAGTCTTTGTTCAAGGCCTCCGTAAGTCTCCTCTGTCTATGGATTCCCACATGGTCGACGAGCCGGTTGTACCCTAACACCTATTACACCTTTTAGGGATCAGCATGATCTAAACGGCTATTAGAAGCTCGCTCTTATCTTGAATCACGCCGAACCTCTGGACCTATGCTTAACATGGCCAGTGGTAGAGTCGTGAGTTCCACCTGACTGCCAACACCACGTGCGCGTGTTGTGCAACTGTTACTATCGCATGTTTACTCGACTTGTTACGTACAATATCCACTAGCTCTCATCTATACTCTACTCGCTCATCTTTTCACGTTCACTCTACTGTCTCCTCTATTCATCTCGTGCTCTCATCTTCTTCTTGGTACTCTATATTGGCTATTGACGAATTGTCTAAAGATAAACAATATAACCAATGCCTGGCAATATATAAAGGGTCCGATCTGGTCCTGGGATGTGCACCCGAAAGTGCTAGTGTCCATGGGAGTTAAATGATCAGAGTGTTTCGCATTACACTCAAGTGCTATCTATCTCGACTATCTAAATGACAATAAAAAAGTGTTATGTTCTCTCGTTGTCTATTGACAAAAGTACTATACTATACTCGTTGTGCTATTACTATATTTTGTGTTATACTCGACTCTCGTGCTATACTTGGAAAGTTACGCTATTTCGTTCACGTGCTATCCTGCTATCTTGACTCTCTCTCGCTCTATCATTAGTTACTCTACCTTTTAATGCATTAATTATTTAAAGCCTGCTTGAGCCTGAGAATTAAGTCCTACTGGGCGTTATCGCTCATCCTGCGTTCTTTGTCGTTGTGTTCTCAGGTGAGACCGAGGATGAATCATACACTCAAGAGGACGGGAACGACCAAGAGTGATGTCAAGAGTACCTAGTGTCCTAGTGCTATGATAGAGTCTTAGTTTAGTCTTTTACTTTATTTCAATGTAATTGGGCCCTATAGATTGACTCTGATATTAGTGGTTGTAACTAGACATTTGGAAGAATATTAATGAAATGAATTGCCTTAGTATTTATTCTTGTGCAATGGTTTGATGTCTAGTACTTGCTCTGTACCCGTTTACTTGCAACTGTCTCACGTTCCGATATTCCGCGTCGGGGCGTGACACTACCTAACCCTGCTCCTATGGAAAATGTATGAATATACTTCCACTTCTTTCAAATCGTTGGTTAATCAATGACACAATGATATATTTGAAATTGAAATGAACTATCAACTGTGGAGAATCCAACAAAAAGATGAAACGAAGGATGTATCTGAAGTTGAAAGGACATGTGCCAGTACCAGGTTTCTGATGGAGCATACCAATTCAATGTTCCTTTAAGGTTAAGCCTCCAGACAAAATTGCTCTCAGTGGACTTATACCTATAATAGAGGCGACTTGACCAGTGAAATCCATATCATGCTCATCTTATTGGTGTTAAGAGCATTAAACTGCCTATAATAGAGGCGACTTGACCAGTGAAATCCATATCATGCTCATCTTATTGGTTTTAAGATCATTAAACTGCCTATAATAGAGGCGACTTGAGCAGTGAAATCCATATCATGCTCATCTTATTGGTGTTAAGAGCATTAAGCTGTGACGCAATGGTCTTCCATAAAGGTATGTTTTTAATCATCCATGTTCCAGAAATCAGCTAATCAGTATCAGCTTGAACTTTCAATCTGATTTGTTAATACCCATATTCCCTGATGATCAATCTTGACATAGATTTCCAGAGATGTGAAACTTCATTAGTGACCTGAGCAGCCTGACCATATTCCAGAGATGATACAAATTAGACACTGAACGACCTTATGAATCTATACGTATGAGCATGGTGTTCCTTTAAGATGCATTGTCTCTGGTCTTACCCACAATAAGAAGGTATAATATGATGAAAAACTAGTGATGCTTCTCAAGCAAATGGAAGGATAATGGATCGTAAAATATAAGAATGACAGTTGAGAGGGCAAAAGTAAAGTAAAAAAAAACTCAAATTCTGACTTCACTTCAAATGGAGCATTTCAGGCTGAACTGTTGGTTACCTGCACACTAAAAAATATTTAATTCTTTCCACTAATTGAGTTCTTGTTGGACCAGAACACTTGCATCTTCACCATTCTCTAATTTTGTATTTTCCAATAGAAAGCATTTATCATCACCTGGGATGCTACAGTTTTTCCATGCCTCCCTTTCCACGGTATTTAGTGGAAATTTGTTTCTCTACATGGTCTAAAAAGTCATGAAACTTCCACATGAATGGTCCAAGTATGAAAAGTTCTGAAATATCTATATCCATTGGATTGATTACCTGCATGTATACTAAGGCATCATCAAGAGAATATTCATTATTCAAAGTCCCTCTTCATTTCAGCATAATCTTCAGCAAATTGTTGCATTAATGTAATTGTTTATGGTTTCTGAAATGTGGTCTTCCACCTTCACTTTCCAGGATACCATGCAGATCTGGGATGTGTACAACCCAATGGAAGTAACCTGTTCACAGTTAACAGCTAATGAGATCTTCCTCCTGTAGTAGTGAAGACCTCTCTACCCTGGAGCTCTTGTGAATAGTCTGGCTTCCACCATGAGCATTCCAAGATGGGATAACTTGCTTGACGCTTACAATTTGACAAATGCAAAGAATTCGTCCGCAATGCTTGATCTACAACGCCTGGAGGTTCTCTTCACCACCTTCGCTAGATCGCGTGTGTAATTTTGTTTGACGATTGCTCCCGGAATAGTTAAAGCAAGACCGATTCCATATTTTTGCCATGTTACCAGGTACTGGCAGGAAGCTATTTTTCTGTGCGGGGGCCTTTGTGGGTCTCATAAAGCCTGGAAGGATGACGCTGTTTGGAGTGCTGCTCGTGGTCTGGGGACTCGTGAAGGAAGCATTCCTGGGCAAAACCAAGAACACGGATCCTGCCACAGCAGTTTACGTGTATCCATCAATTTTGATTGCCCTAGTATGCGCCTTCTCGTCAATAAGGTATGATGTCAAAAGGGTTACCAGAAGAGCACAGGCTCGACCTGTTGCAACCCCACTACAGAGTTCGGCAAAATCTAAACTCGGATGAATAGAATCTTCTTCGAACTTTCGCCATTTTTTAAGAAAAATTGAAAGACTGCAAATTTGTTCTTGATTCCGAGTGTGCCTTTTAATTGCCTGTTTCATTCACATTGACGATTAACGAACATCAAACTGGAAGCTGCTGCTGCTGTGAATCTGAAATGGGTATTCAGCCAAGCTGTTACTGTTTCTGCCATGTTTGTAATTCTCGCTGGTGTAAGATGTGTTGGCAGATTCAAGATGGAGTTGCCTCGCTAAACCCAGACGTACAAGTGCAGCCTACTTCGGCTTCCGTTCTATCTGTTCTCACGCTTGGTCAGTGTGAAACCTGAGAATGGTGCAAGTATTAGAGTGATAAATTTATTATTGCAAAATTAGTCTTGCAATAAGCTGATGCGAATCGAAAGTGTAGTAATCCCATTGATTGATTGAGAGAGAGAGAGAAGAGATTTGACAAGACCGCTCAATCAATAGGATTGCTGGTCTTGCAAAATCTACATCAGTTTTGTTGCGAGACCCACACTTGCAGTAAACACTTCTCATTAGCGTTAGGTGAAGGTAGAACCTCCATCTCTAGATTTTCTATAGTTTTGCCTTGAAGGATGAAAAGGTTAGCCAACGGTGAGGAGTGTACCTCCATCCGTGCTCTCCTCAAATTAAGAAACTAATATAATCTTATCTTTGCATCTCTACATACTCATGTTTTATCCTTAAAAATTATCAGAAATGGATATTAAAAAGTTAAATTATCGGATAACACTGCAAATTGTATACAAGTATTCTTAAAGGTCGTAGACAATGTAAATCTATTTGCTGCCCCATGTAAACCAATCCATGAACTCGACGTAGAGTTGCAAAAGGTCTAAAAAGTACTACTCGTATACCAGAGGATGACAGATTCCCTGACGCTATCTATTAGAAGATTCTGGATTTGTCTCTTAAATCATGTTGGTATCCGGATAGATTAAAAATAGAATGATATTTTAAATTTTTGAACATATCTTTAGTTTATCTTCGATCTATTTTAATATCAAACGGCCCCTTAATAATTATATAGGGCTTTATGGAATAAAATGTGACGGGAGGAGATCTTTCAAACCATGGGATTCATTACCATCACAAGGGGTTTATTGATCAAAAGAGTCTTGAAAGAAGTAGAGGACACGATGGGAGTCAAGGGATGGAGGTTTCTTGATCCCTTCACAGTTTCATATCAATTTGAGGTGTGGAGGTATTTCTCTGTTTGGGCTGGGACCAAATGGGTCTACACTTGAAGACAGGGAAGATGACTGCCGGTGACGGACGTATGCCTGCAAAATCAGATTGGGATCAAAGGTGCCCGGTTGAAGAACCGGGGAGAACCCTCCGATGCCAAAGTTAGAGATGGACTCCGAGGCTTGAGGGAAGAAGGTTCAGTATATGAGACATGCTAGAACCAGTCTGCCTAGGAAAGGTTGCGTACCTTTGCATGGAGATCACCTGGACCTTTTATAGGCGAAGGCATCGAAGAGATAAAGTGTTACATCCCCCCTACGGTTACCGAAAAGGGCGCGTCGGTTGGTGCTCCTGGCGGGAGTTACGCATTGAGGCGTCCGTTGAGGGATCCGGAGGGGTGACGCGCCACATGATCGTGGGGCGTGAATAGTGCAGCAGTTGTAACCGTTACAAGGAGGCGGAGGGCTGTTTGAATCCTCCTGGTCAGAGGTACAGGGCAGGAGGCCTGTTCGGTAAATGGAACTTGTTGCTCGGTGACAAGGCCTGCTGCTGGATGTCCGATGTATGGATGTGCTGCTCGCGTTGAAGAGGCTTCGACACACGCCGAGCATCATTTGCTCGGAGAAGAGGGCGCTGGGCCGAACAAGCTGCAAGGCGCCTGGAGGCGACTCTTGGGTCCCGTTGGTACCTGAGGGTCGCCCTCGGGACCTTAAAAATGTTCCTGAGAAGACGTGGCGCCTTACTGAGGGGCCACGTTTGTCCGCTGAATTGGATTGGGCCGTGATGGGCCCTGCGCACGAAGGTGGCTAGGAATAGCCACCACACTTGCCCCCCACGCCATCGAGTGAGCTCAGGAACTGGGACGCTCGAGGGTGAAAACCTACTCGAACGTCACCTCCGCATTAAATGTGACGATGACCTCGGACGCATGGGCGGCGATGAGGCGACGATGTTCACCCTGCCTCCTCGAAAGCGGAGGAGATTCCATGATGGCGGGGTGACGTGTCGAGCCGGGGGCTTCCCGCAGTACATCTGAACGATCGCTTTAGAGCTGGGGGCGCTGCCTTGGTATTTCGAATTTCGCACCCTTCTTTCCTTATAAGGAAGAGGAGGGGCGAAGGCGGTGAACCCACACCTTTAGCATTTTTTTTTTCCGGAGAACCTGCTTGCCCCCCCAAGCATCTCTTCTTCTTCTTTCTCCTCGCGATCTCTGGCTCCACCACCTTCTTCATCTTTGCAACTTCCGGCGATGGCCAACAAGGGAAAGGCTACCGTGGTCGCTGAGGTGAGCGGCGTGACGTCGGCGGGAGCCGAGAGCCAAGGTGCTGCCACTACGAAGGTCTCCGAGAGTGTTTCGAATCAACGACGACTACGAAATCGTCATGGCGAAGGAGGAGGAGTTGCACCTGTGAACAAACCAGGTTGCTTCACCCTCTCCATTGATCACATGGAAGCTGGGTTCGGCTGCCGCTGCCGGAGGTGGCGAAGGCGCTGCTTAACAGATGGGGAATCGCACCCATCCAGCTCAGGCCTAATTCTTGGAGGACAATATGTATCTTCTACATCGTCTGCCGACTTCGGAAGGTTCACGGTTCGGTGGA
The DNA here is from genome assembly GCA_014218235.1 of Colocasia esculenta. Lineage (NCBI taxonomy): Eukaryota > Viridiplantae > Streptophyta > Magnoliopsida > Alismatales > Araceae > Colocasia > Colocasia esculenta. The sequence continues at coordinate 97,330,641 of CM024756.1, read as the reverse complement.
GGTCTTCCGAGCTCAGTTCGGCCTCACGGCCTCGCCAACGGCAGCCAGCATTTATTACACCAAGCATCGCGCAGATAGGATGCAGATCGGTCTGTCGAAGAAGCATTCCAACAACAAAGGTTGGATGCAAAGACTTTTCTTCGTTAGGCATCGCGATGGTGCGCCAGAGTTCGGGTTCCCGACCAGGGTCCAGACGGCCAGGAAGGAAAGTTATCCCTTCCTGATCCAAGACGAAGCGAAAGCTTCAGATAGCCTGAACCGGGCGGCCGTGCGGAACGGCGACGGTTACCTGACGGAATTCCAACTCGTCGAGCATGGTTTAAGCCGACCATGGAGTAAGTATCCAAACGTGTCCTGTTTGTTGGTCCGTCAGGGGGCTGCTTTCTGATAATCTTCTTTTTGTTTGCCAGCCGCTGAAGAATTGGCCGCTGGTCAGAATACGGAGGCCATGGAGGATTATGCCAAGAAGATAGAGGTCACCGCGCACCTATTATATGAAGGTGACGACGTTGCTGCCGTGGTGAGGATCCCTACTGCGGTGAAGGTTCCCACCGCTGTGACAACCGCAGTTGTGACGCCATCCATCGCCATGGGGCAGCTCGAATCTAGTCCTCGGGTCCCTGAGGAGAGGCCCAAAAGGATCCGCCTGAAGAAGAAGGCTACGAAGGAGGCGGTGCCACCCCTGATCGGAGAAGGGGAGGCGGAAGACCAGCCCCGGGCGCCGAAGAGGAGGCGGCTGGTAAAGAGTGTACGCCAAGCGGTCGTCGATGAGGCCGAAGATGAAGAAGCTGCCGAAGAAGAGGAAGCCCCGCAACTTGTAGCGCGGCGGAGGCGTGGAGTCGAACAGACGACCGAACAAACCAAGCCGCAAATTACAGGGCAAGCTCGGTCCCTGTCGAGGGAAGGGGCTTACTGTGAGTTTGGACTCGTCACGGTAAGCGACGGGTCCGAAAGTTCCGCGGGGGAGCTTGCGAGGATACCAACGCCTCAAGGCCCTGCCGAAGGGCTATTTGAAGAGGAAGCTGCGGCGAGGGCTTCCAACAGTGCAGCCTCCGTGCAGACCCCGACGGAAGATGATGCCGCCACCACTCAAGGACCGGCCTCTGGAGGGGCCAAGGAGGCGGCTCAAGCAGTGGACGTGCCCGAGGAGAGCGCGTCCCTCCATCCCCCCACCATAGCATCAGTTGATATTTCAACGAAGGCGACTGCTGTGGGTACTCATGAGGTCGAGGGTATGGCCGAAACCGAGGGGGGAGGACCTGAGGGGCCCCCTTTAGAAGATGCTGTGAGGGCGACCGCGGCGTGCGTTGTTGAGGTGGCCGGAGGAAGGAGACGGTCACTGGATGGGCCGACACCGCCGCAGAGGTCGGAATTGCCTCCGAGGATGATTGTATTCCGCTGTCGAGGTCGCTGAAGGGAAAGGCCCCACTACCGCCTTCAGTGTCAGTATTGGAAGCAGCCCTAGAACGCTTTGAAGGGCATGCAGCCAGAGATCTCCCCCCGCATCCCTCCACATCTCAGATGGAAGTGCTAGCGCGCTGTCAGGGGTTGAGTCCAGAGAATACTCCTGAAGGTTCAGGGGAAGTCTACCGAGCGAGTAGCTGCGCCGAGGATGAGACTGAAGAGGACGTCGATGTAGAAGCGCTATCAGCTAGCGTTTTGAAATCGATGGCCGTACTGAAGCAGCTTGCCATGCAAGGCCGAAACCACAAGCAGATGTGGGAGGCCAAATATGCATTTTGCAAGGAGCTCGAAGCGCAGCATCAAACTCAGAAAGTGGCGCTACAGAAGGAAGTAGACACCTTGCGAACGGCGCTGCGTGCCTCTGAGCTGGAACGAGAGGTCGCTCGGGCGGATAAGGAAGCGCTTTCCAAGGTGTTAGCTGAAGCCGAAGCGCGAGGTGTTTCTAAGTACAAAGTGGGGCCTGACTTCAAGGAAGACTTGGAACAATATGACGCGCTTTGCTACAAAATTGGCCTTAGCGCAGAAGAGGAGCGTGGTCAGTCTTTGGCCACCACTGAGTATGCCCGTGAAGTGTTCGAGACAGCCGTAAAGGAGTGTCGACGAATTTCTCAGGACTCGTTTCTGGACGGAGTGCGATTCATGCACTTCTGTTCAAGGCATATGTCCCATAGGAGCGAGGACACCAGGCCCTCCGAACAGGCTTCATAGGTGTATCTGTTTGCCCTTTCTTCTCTCTTCTTTATATAGCTCAGGGTTCCGAGCTTCTATAAGAAAAGGAATTTTAATGAATCCCTTTTTGAGTGAGTGGCTTCACTTTTTCTATCTCCTTCTCTTGCACATCTTCTATCCGAATCGGAATTCGTTGGTCGTTTAGAAGGGTTCGCCGTTACTGTGCAGGTCGTTTGGAACTATCGAAAGGTTCCGACCAGGGGTATTGTGCGGAACACTTTATACTTGGTGGTATCGCCTTTAATCCTCTTGAGCTGAAAAAAGCTCTGAACAGGGATGGCTTTGGATACCAGCTCAAGCCGACCAAAAGAACGGGAGGAAGAGAAGTAGGATGCTGATCAGAAGGCTTTTATAAGTAGTAAGCCTTCAAGTTGGAGACATGCCAGGTTCTGGGTATGACTCCGCCACTAAGAGTAGTTAGCTTGTAAGAGCATTTTTCAAGAACCTGGGTGACCTGATAAGGTCCTTCCCATTTGGGGGCGAGTTTGCCGGCTGCTCTTCGGGGATCCAATGCCGAGCAACGATGAAGAACGAGGTCACCTTCGAAGAAGCGCCTTTCCCAAACTCGGGAGTTATAATATTGCGCAAGCCGCTGTTGGTAGGAGACTAGTCTGATGCTGGCGTCACTTTGGTGTTCGCCAAGCATGTCTAGGTTCTCCCTAAGCGCACGATTATTGGCGGCCTCGTCGAAGTGAGTCGTCCGGAGAGTGGGGAGAGCTACTTCCAAAGGTAAAACGGCCTCTGTGTCGTAGGACAAATGGAAAGGGGTCTCCTTGGTGGCTACCCGAGTAGTCATTCGATGACACCACAATACGTTGGGGAGCTCATCAATCCATGACCCTCCTGCAGCCTCAACTCTTGTGCGAATCCCATGCAGCAACGTTTGGTTGGCGTTTTCAACCAAGCCATTTGCATGGGGGTGTGCAACTGAAGTGAAGTGGTTGTAGATGGCGAGCTCAGTACATTTTTGCTTAAAGAACGTGCTATCGAACTGCTTCCCATTGTCGGAAGTAATCACCTTTGGGACGCCGAAGCGGCAGAGGATGTTTTCCAAACGAACTTCCATGCAGCTCGGTCAGTGATGGTAGAAAACGGGTTTTGCCTCGACCCACTTGATGAAGTAATCGATGGCGACGAACAGGAATTTCTTCTGTCCTTGGGCTTTTGGAAAAGGACCCAAGATGTCGATGCTCCATCTGGCGAAAGGTCGAGGTTCGAACAGGGTATGAAGTTGTTCGACAGGCTGCTTGATGAGTTGACTGAACTTCTGAAATTCCGGACACCTTTTGACAAATGACATGCAATCCTTTTACAGAGAAGGTCACCAGAATCCGGCTCGAATGATGCTGTGCGCCAGCGTTCTGCCCCCCAGGTGGCTTCCGCACGACCCTTCATGGGCTTCTTCGGTGGCTGATGCTGCCTTAGTGGGACTGAGGCACCGCAGAAGAGGTCTCGAGAGGGATCGTCGGTACAGCTGACCTTCTATGAGGGTGAACCTCTGGGAGCGCAGCCTGATTTTGCGGGCTTCGCCTTGGTCATACGGAAGCTCATTTCGAAGCAGATATGCCATGAAGGGGTCTATCCAGCTCGGAGCTGGAGGATCAGCCTCGATGGCGACTACATCTACCTCTATGCTCAGTGAGGCGAGCTCTTCTATGAATACGGAGCGAGAAGGGGCGATGTCGCCTGAGGATGCCAACTTGGCGAGTGCATCGGCCCGCACATTCTGCTCCCGTGAGACATGGATGATTTCGAAGTAGAGGAGGCCCTCTGTTCGGTTCTTCACCTACTGGAGGTATTGTGCCATGCAGGGCTCCCTTGCTTCGAAGTGTCCGCTTACCTGGCTGGCGACCAATTGCGAGTCACTGAATACCGTAGTCAAAGTGCCCCGAGGTGCCTAGCCATTCGAATTTCGGACAGCAGCACTTCGTACTCGGCAATGTTGTTGGAGGTAGAAAAGTGGAATCTCAGAGCATATTGGAACTCCAAGCCCTCGGGGAGGTGAGAACCAAGCATGCTCCACTCCCTGCAACACAAGAGGATCTGTCCATGTAGAGCTCCCATGGGGGCTCGTCGGTTAATGGAGGGTCCTGCTCGGTCGGAAGGGTGCATTCCGCCACGAAGTCCGCTAGAGCTTGCGCCTTAACGGCTGTCCTCGGGCGGTAGCTGATGTCAAATTCTCCAAGCTCGATGGCCCATTTGATGAGCCTGCTGGAAGCCTCTGGGCGCTGAAGGATAAGCTTCAGCGGCTGGTCGGTAAGGACCGTAATTAGATGGGCCTGAAAGTATGGCCTAAGCTTCCGTGCGGCTGTCACCAGCGCCAGAGCGAGCTTCTCTGCTCAAGGGTACCTTCTTTCAGCTTCTTGAAGGACCCTACTGATATAATAGACGGGGTGCTGCACTGTTGCCTCTTCTCTGATCAACACCACACTGATGGAGTGTTCGGTAACCGATAGGTATACGAACAGAGGTTCCCCGAGCACGGGTTTTGAGAGGACAGGTGGGACTTCCAGGTATGCCTTCAGCTCGGTGAAGGCCACTTCGCAGTCCTCTGTCCAGCATATATGCCCCCCTTGCTGTGAGGTGCCTTTGGGGCCTCGCAGCAACTTGAAGAAGTTGAAGCTTCTCTCAGCTGCTCGGGACATGAACCGGTTGAGTGCCCCGAGGCGTCCAGTTAGGCGCTGGACGTCGCGTACGGTCTTGGGTGTGCTCATCTCCAGTATTGCTTGGATCTTCTTGGGGTTGGCTTCTATTCCTCTGTTTGAGACAAGGAAGCCGAGGAACCTACCTGAGCGTACTCCGAAGGCGCACTTGGCTGGATTGAGCTTCATATTGTACCTCCACAAGGTTGCGAAGGTTTCCTTGAGTTCGAAAATGTGGTCCGCGCTCGGGAGCATTTGACCAGCATGTCATCGACGTAGACCTCCATATTACGCCCAATCTGTAGCTCGAACATCTTTTTGACCAACCACTGGTATGTTGCGCCAGCGTTCTTTAGACCAAAAGGCATTCTGGTGAAGCAGTACAGGCTCAGGTCGGTGACGAACGTTGTGGCATCCTGGTCAGCAGGGTGCATATTGATCTGGTGATAACCAGAGTATGCATCCAAGAAGCTGAGAAACTCATGACCGGATGTGGCGTCTACCAGCTGGTCGATGCGCGGCAGGGGAAAGTTGTCCTTGGGCGTGGCCTTATTTAGATCTTTGTAGTCCACACATACGCACCATTTGTTGTTGGCTTTGCGCATGAGGACCACGTTGGATATCCAGTTGGGATATTGAGCCTCCCGGAGAAGACCGACTGCTCGGCTTCTAACAACGTGATCCTGGATCACAGTCTGCCGTTCGCGATTAACAGGCCGTCGCCTCTGCTAGACCGGTGGTACTTTCGGGTCCAGATGGAGGTGATGCGCCATCACTTCCGGGGAGATGCCTGGCAGCTCTTCATCCGACCATGCGAACACGTCTAGGTTGGCTAGCAGGAAAGCCTTGTAGCGCTGCTGCTCGGCCTCCGACAACAGTGTTCCAATGTAAAGGACGTGTTCGGAGTCGTCATCCACCCGAACAGGAAGGAGGTCCTCGGTAGGGGTTCCACGGTAGTAGAGGGATGATTGGCCGGCGGAAGAACAAGAGTTGGAGCGCGAGTGGTTGCTTGTCTCTTAAGGAGAGGACGTATCACCGTCGGGACTAGCGCTGGCAACCGAGCACATCGCCGATCCCACTCGGAGTGGGGAACTTCATCTTCTGGTGGAGAGACGAAGGTATTGCCTTGATTCACCCGATCAGACCTCTGCCAAGAATGGCGTTGTAACCGGGCATATTTATGATGACCAAAAAATCAACCACCTTGGTCATGCTTCTTGGGGCCGTCCCAAGTTTTATTTGGAGGCGAGCTCTTCCCATGGGCTGAACCGAAACCCCGAGAAGCCGAACAAAGGCGACTCTACTGGGGTAAGCTGGTCGGTCTTGAGGCCCATAGGAGATAACAATCATAAGCTAACATGTCGGGGGCACTTCCATTATCTACCAGAATCCGGCGCACATTACAATGATTGATGGTGGCCGAAACCACCAACGCATCCATGTGCGGAGTCGTAACTCCTACAAGATCTTCGTCCGAGAAGGTTATGGCCTCCTCGGACTGTGCGCGTGTGGGATTGGTGGGGTACGGGGCTGGCCAGGGTGTCAGAGGCCTGTCCACGACGTGCACACGCCTAGCGTAGTCGCGTCGGCTCTGCGTGCTCTCTCCGCCTGCGCCGAATCCTCCTGCAATCACGTTGATTTCTTGCCCGTTGGGCTCGTTGTTGATGGGCTGTTCAGGAGTCCGCTCTCGGCACCTCTGGCGGTCTTCATTACGGCGCACGTACCATCCAAGGTAGCCGCGCTTGATGAGGGACTCAATTTTATCCTTGAGCTGGCGGCATTCGGAGGTGTCGTGGCGTGGTCGTGGTGGAAGCGACAATACTTCTCTTGGTTGCGCCTTCTGGGGTCGGAGCGCATCCTGGGTGGCCACCGAACATATGGCTCGTCCCGGATTTCTACCAGGATCTGTTCGGGTGCCACTGTGAGCGGGGTGTAGTCGGTGAAGGGGCATGGTCGGCGCAGTGAATCCTCGTTGTGCCGCCCTTTATTCCGATCACGGTCGTAACCATTATCGGAAGGCCTCTTCTTGTCCGACGATTCTCCCTGTTCTGCTCGGCCAGCAGCCAGGCTCTCCTCGCACGCGGCGTGGCATTGTGCAGTAGAGAGGAGCTCGGAAAGGGTGGACGGCTACTGTACTCCCAGCGTCCTCTGTAAAAAACCATCGCGAGTACCCTGGATAAGGGCACTGGTGGCTAATGGGACATCGAGGCGCGGGATGCGGAGCGCCTCAGTCTGGAACCTCTTGACGTAGTCCCAGAGCGCTTCTCCCTTCTTTTGTCGAACAGTGAGAAGGGAGGCCGCGGTGCGCGGTTGCGACCTTCCGCCCAGGAAGTTGTCCCGAAAGGACTTCTTCAACTGGTGGAAGGAAGAGATGGAACCTGCAGGGAGGGCTTCGAACCAGGCCCGAGCAGTTTCCTTCAAGGTGGCTGGGAAGGCCTAGCATTTGGCCGCATCAGATGCTCCATGGAACACCATATACGACTCAAACCCATGGATGTGATCCGCGGGGTCAGAGGTGCCGTCGTATGGTGCGATGGTGGGCAGAGGGAGCTTGGGAGAGACCCGAGCCTCCAGGATCTCCGCAATGAATGGGGAGTGGAAGTTCAGGTCCTCCTCGACCGGAGCTTTGCCCTCTGCCCGCTGGACCATCGCGTCCACACGACGTTCCAGGTCAACGACGCAGCACAGGCGCCTGGCCAACTCCTGTTCGAAGTGGGCCGAATCTGCACGCCCAGTCCTGTGGGAGTTGGCTCCCACGACCGAGCGCGGCGGGGGCGGGGCCGCCGCGGAGCGACGGGGTGAACGACCGCGGCTCCGGTGCTCGTTCATCAGACAGGGCGCGACGCGACCTCCACGGTGAATCGACATGCTGCTCCTGAAGCACAGGAGGGGCGTGAGATCGGCGGTGAGACGACTCCGCCTGAAGTTCCTGCATCGGGGAGGCCGCTGGGGTCGGCTGCCTAGCCAACTGGGTCTGAAGGCCTAGGCATATGCCCGTGAGGTGCTGCATTTGCCCCCGGAGTTCTGCTACCTCCAGGGAAATTGCAGGCACGGAGACGGCAGGCGCAGGGACGCCCCCGGTCGCTGCAGCAGGGGCTACGGCGACGTCGACAGGGGGGGGGGCACGTTGACGGGAGTCCGCTCGCGACTGGAGGGACCTCGTCATACGGCTCCCTATGTTCTGGTATGAAGATCGTCTGCGAGCCATGGCTGTCGTCGATTCCCACAGACGGCGCCAAAAGTATGGAGGTATTTCCCTATTTGGGCTGGGACCAAACGAGCCTACACTTGAAGACAGGGAAGATGACCGCCGGTGACGGACATATGCCTGCAAAACCAGAACGGGATCAGGGGTGCCCGGTTGAAGAACCGGGGAGAACCCTCCAATGCCAAAGTTAAAGATGGACTCTGAGGCTTGAGGGAAGAAGGTTAAGTATATGAGACACGCTAGAACCAGTCTGCCTAGGAAAGGTTGCGTACCTTTGCATGGAGATCACCTGGACCTTTATAGGCGAGGCATCGAAGAGATGAAGCGTTACATCTCCCCTACAGTTACCGAAAAGGGCACGTCGGTAGAGGTATTCTTTAGTCCCACATTGAAAGATAGTGAGAACAAGTGTGTGCTTATCACCAAGAGCCTCACCTCTTATCCCAATAGGGCCCTTTTAAAGGACAAAACCCCAAGCATGGGGACAATACCTCTTGGGAGGCACACTTAAATCACGTCTCTTCATTGGCGCCGTCTGGGGAACGAACGAGAGGCCATGCGCCCTACCCGAGCGTCTCATCTTCATGAGACCGCACACCCTTATCCTCACTGGGGGGGGGGGGGGGGGGGGGGGGGCTATGTAGAGGTATCTTTAGTCCCACATTAAAAGATAGTGAGAACAAGTGTGTGCTTATCACCAAGAGCCTCACCTCTTCTCCCAAGAGGGCCCTTTTAAAGGACAAAACCCCAAGCATGGGGACAATATCTCTTGGGAGGCACACTTAAATCACGTCTTTTCATGAGGCATGACTGAAACTGTTTAAGAGTTCACATCATCCTATTATTGGCTACCGATCAAGTAGTGATCTATGCCATTCTTTATTTTTTTGCCCCCCCCCCCTCAAGATTAGGGGTGTAAACGAGTCGATACGTTCGGCGAGTAACTCGACACTCGGCTCGATAAAAACTTGACTCAACTTGTTTATTAGATAAACGAGTCTAATTTGAACAAACAAAAAAATTCGGTTCATAAACGAGTTGAGTCTGAATACATGTGACCTCGGCTCGATTATACTCACTAACAACTCGTTAAGAACTCGATTAAGTACTCGTTAAGAATTTGTTTAAGTACTTGTTAATTATTTATTAAATATTTGTTATTAAAATAAGTGTTAACTTGTTATTTTTATAGAGTTGTTATTAAAATATATAATGTTTATGAGGACTTAAATATAAAAACTAAATATTAGAGAATACATGTACAAATCATATAAATAAATTATACATAGACAATCTAATTTTAATAAAATCAATAGAAAAGGGCATATGTACAAAATGGGGTTTAGGAAGGTTCGCAGATAGTCTCGGAAGGGCTGTACGACCAAGGGGCGGCGCCGTCGGCCCCTGAACGCCGAACCCCGTGCAGCCGGCCCCTACGGCCACCGCAGACCACCCGTCGGACCTCTAGGCGGCAAGGACTGTAACACCCCAGAAATTCAATAATTGGAAAATTAGAGATAAATTGAAAACGATAAATTCAATATTAGTGAAATAGCAAAAATATACGTGTCATTAAAGTACATACAAAAACCCATTAGAAAACTCCGTAGAAATCATAGCTCAACTCTAAATAATACTCCCTAATGACCCACAAAGAAATTCGTGCAAAGGAAAATCGGATGGTCCAAGTTTAAGGCGTTTTGCGACTGAGTATCGTAATGAGGGAATAAGTCGAAAAATCATTATCACACATACTTAGATGAGTCAGAAAATTAAATAAAAATCATAGATGAACTTCATATAATATCATCTAATGATCATCAAGAAATTTGGTCAATAAAAATCATTTGGGGTACGTTTAAAAGTTATTGTGACTTATTATCGTAATAAGTTGGAAAATCTATTATCATGTGTATAAAATATGATCATGAACCAATTAAAATGATGGGTGGACTTTAACAAACATGGAATGATAGCCCTTTTTCGGAATGGTGTAGCACCCCAGAAAAAGTCAGTGATTTAAAAATTGTAAATAAATGGAAAGAAATAATTTTCGTATTATCAGAATGGTATAACATACGTACCACTATCGTACATGCAAGAAAACATCGGAAAATTCCGTAAAAATTATAAATCAACCCCAAACATTATTCCTAAGTGTCCCACGAAGGAATTCGTGTAACGAAAAATCCGATTGACCAAGTGTACGTCACAATGTGACTAAATATCCAAATTAGGAAACAAAGTCAGAAAACCGTTAACGCGAAAATATGGCGCAACCATAAATTAAATAAATAGATTGGAGAGACTTCCAACATTAAATATTAATGACCCATTAATGAATTGGGCCAATGGATCACTTTTGGGTCCACTAATAAAATTAGAGCAAGAAAATACACAAAAATTCGCACTTGTAATTAAGGGGTAATTAGGAAGGGCAAATTAGGGTTTAAAAGAGTGTTATTAGCCAAACATGGCAAGCCAAATCGTGGCTAACCATGCTTGACACCTTCCCATGGTGTAGCTGCCTCCTTTGGGAGGAGAAATTTCAGATTTTGGAAGGTGCCAAGCAGATCCCACACCCACCTTTCCTAACACTAGTAGAACATGAAATTAAACCCTAAAACTATAAGAGTTCATCACAAAACATTTGGGGAAGGTTTGGCATCGGTTGGGGGTCATGAGGAGCAAGCTTGGGGCACAGGAGGAGAGGAGAACGGCTGGGGAAAATGTGGTTCTTCCTCAACCTCGCTCTGCATCGACCCAGAACCTGCAAGGAATTCTTAGCATTCAAAGGTAGGTGATCTCGGGCCAAGCCTAAACAAATCTTATACCATCTTGTAGTGCTGCATGTCTAGTTTCATATGCACTTGATTTGCCCAATTTTCATGGTGTATCCGTCGAGTATTAGTCATTTTCCCTAAGTTGCGCATGTTAGGGCTTTTTACGTTCTCATGTGTTGCATGTGAATCGAGACCAAATTAGATCCAACCCAAAATATGAAAGTTCTTCTACTAGTTGTCCTCGTTATCTTCGTTGTTGAGAGTTTGTTTAAGTGTCAATAAATTTCAGGTTATAGGTCTGACATGAAGGTTGCAATGAAGTCACATATGTTTAGGACTTTTTATGTTCTTTAGAGCTTTCATGTGAATTGAGACCGAATTAGATTCAACCCATTAAAGTTCTTTACTAGTTGTCCTCGTCATCTTTCATGTGAGAGTTTTGTCTAAATGTCAGCAGATAGCAAGATATAAGCATGGTAAGAGGAGCACTGCTGGTTCCCGTGTTTTCGGGTTTTGGGTTTGAACCGCGTCCGGTCCAAGCGACGCGATTCCAGCACATGGTATCGCGTTGGCCTTGGCCGACGTGATTAAATGACGCGATTTAGCATCTGACTGGTCAACGGCGCACGTGAGACTTCCCGCCATGTGGGTTTCTGCGCCGGTTTGATCCGTGACGGGAACACCCGACGCGATTTAGCAAGTTTTCTCGCTAAAAAATTTCCACCGATTTTTATATTAGTATTTTAATGATATTCATGAACGTGACGGGGTATCCCATCGTGATTCAAGTTAAAAGGCAGCCATGTAGGCCGACGTGATTCAGATCTCTTCACAGTTGGCCTGTTTCACTATGCATCGTGTCTTGAAAAACATCCACTGTGTAGGACGCGATTCAAGGACCGACCCGAGAGTGATCTTTCCTGCTAGTCAGTCAGCATGTTAGTTTCTTGGTCTGTCAGCATGTGATATACTGTTATATAGTGTGCATTGGCCTAAAAGTAATCAACCAATTTGAAAAAAAAGTAATGACATGAATATGATCTAATGTGCACTATGTGATTGATCTTATGTTCATTTATTAATATCTTATGATCTAGCTTGTAGTGAAATTGACATGATAATAATATGATATGAATGTGTGGACGGATACATATTAGCATGGACTTATTAGTTAAGCTTTCTATCATGATTGCATGTGAGTTTTGACTTAGTTATATGCTTTCCGATGTTCCACTATTTGTTCATTAATTGCATACATGTGTAGGAAAGATCTGTGACACGTCACTTACACATTTGCACGATTAGGCACACCCTTCTTGGGGAATTGAGAGCTCTCTGCTGGTCATTCCGTATTGGCAGACTAGCGATCTTTTCCTTAAGACCTCCGTAAGTCTCCGTACACTATGGATTCCCTCATAAAGACCGAGCTAGTTGTACCATGAAGTACCCTGGAGATAGAGAGCACTTGTTCCGCGTACGATCTATCCTTAGTCATTCTCTTGTTAAGACATTAAAGAATTATGAAATATAAGATACGTCATTATGTTGTCCAATTGATCTCTCGAGCTATTGTCTTACCTTGACTCTATGTATGATCATGTCCTTATTACAATAAGCTTGTTATTGGAATTCCGTGGCCATAATATGTATATGTTTGATCGGCACAATGTGGGACTTCGGTCCATTTGACTAATGCCTGTGCAATAGGGGCCCTGTCTGGTCCTGGGGAGGAGTGCCCCAACGTACTTATTAACCGCGGGAGTATGGACTTGTGGTGCTTGGCATGGCACAAATTTATATGCAAGATTTGCGGGAATGTGCCTTCGTTTGATATGATATGATAAGTTTGATATGATACGTCTGATCACGTGAATATGTGATATCTGTGTGAATATGGCCAATTCCTTTTGATGTGATTCTATTCTTGAAATACATGTCCATTGTATATGCCATTCAATATTTGATCTGATATGATATTCGTCCTATTCAGCTATTTGACTTGTTAGAAATGCATGCATTGCCATCATGTCCATGTGCACATCTGCCTATTTAAAATGTTAATCATGTATATTAGTGTCCGTACATTGAGATGTAAATCCTACTGAGCTAGTTCGCTCACCCTATCATCCTATCCTTTTCAGGTAGTGATGAGGATCTCGTGGAGTTCGATGGGGCAGGGCAAGAGTGATGAGCATCTGTCATATGAGGAGTTGAAGTATTAGGAATAAATGTCTGAGTAGTTATGTAATAGTGAATATTTTTCATGAAGTTTATATTTCAATAAGGGACCCTTTAGTTGGTTCTTTTATGTAAGGTTGTAACTAGTGGTTTGAAATGGAATAAAAAGTATTTTGTGGACAATATTATGGTCTCAAATGTGTTTCTATGTTTAATTGTGACTCTGCACTACTCAACTGTGATACATCTATTTATATCGTTCACGCATCTCGGTATTTATTTCGCTGCTAAATATCGGGGCGTGACAAGGACGACGCGACAGCACGGCAACAACTGCTGCCCACCGTAAGGAGGCCTGCGGCAGTTCCGACGGTGCCAGATGCCATCCGTGGTGCAGGCGACCCTGTCCCCAGCCCCCGCGACCTCATTGCCCACCCGCTGGCACCGTCGTCGCCCATCCGCCAGCGCAGGCGGCTCTCGTCGCCACCCCTTGCGACCCGGTCGGCCACCCCTATTTTGTATACCATCCCATATTGGATGTTATAATTTCTTGGATGTTTTAAAGCCTCTATATAATAGAGCCCCCAGCAGATGGCATTGCACAATTGTCCCACAGGTGTTTGCCTGATGGCCTCAGATCGAGCTCTATTTGGGCTCGATTTTGAGAACCTCAAAATTCGATAATAGCTTGAGTTTTAAATAATTTATTACAACTCATTTTAACTAGGTCGAGTTAACTTGTTGCTCGTGTAAATGGGTTGAGTTTGTTTAATTGTAGATAGTTTTAAACTGAGTCGAGGTTGAGCTCGTTTATGTTAAATGAGTTGTTCGACGAGTCGAGTTCAAGTATGTGAAAACTTAAATGAGCTGAGTTCGAACAGAATTTTAAAAGCTCAACGAGTAACGAGCTGAGTTTGAGCTCAATTTTAATCGAACGAGTCGAGTTCGAGCATAGCACTATTCGGCTCGACTGGGTTCGTTTACACCCCTACCCAAGATCTATCTTTGCAATACATTGGACTTCAAATACTTGGTTTATTCCCCCAGTCGGATTTCGTTTACCAGGTTCCTATTTGTTATTCTCATCTTTCGTCTCCACCGAGATTTTAAGATCATGTTTAGTATTGGAATAGATCGGGAATAGAGTGAGGATATCCTCAAAATTTTGAGGATATCTTCAAAATTTTTAGCATATCTTTAATCTATCCTCGATCTATCTTAATACCAAATGGCCCCTAAAAGAACTATTGTAAAATACTCGCCATATATGTATACATATACATACACGAGATAAAGAGAACAAATAATTGAGCTAAAATATTAAAAGAAACATACGTAAGATAAACATTCATATCGTTATCCTTAACTTTGCATTCATTACGCATCCTATAAACTTTGGGTAGATATTTCTGATGTTCTTTCCCCCTTTTTGAAGTTGAATCTTCATCGAGTAACTGTACCTATGTGTCTTGAGAAACACTATTGTTAAATCTAGTCTTACAATAAAATTGATGTGGATAGCAAAACAACAATCCTATTAGTTGATGAGAAATTACCAGTCTTGACTGGAAATAAATTCCATGCGGATTACTTGTCAAATAATTTTATTGACTAAGAATCCATTCTTTCTCTCTCTTTCTCAACCAATAAAATTACTTGACAAGTAATCCACGTGTGACTAATTACCAGCCTTAACAAACATTTCTATTAATCGGTAGGGCTTGACAAGACCTCTCTCTTTCAACCAATAAAATCATCTTTCTTGTGTTGTACTTGTAGATTTTGATGATAATAAAAATACTAAATTTAATTCATCTTGATATGTTTGCAAAGCAGCAATTGTTATTCATATTAATGATCTATGTAATTGATTTATTTATATTTAATTTGATGATCTAATTTGTGTGTTAAGTATGCGATAAAATAAGCCAAAGTCACATTGGTAAGTACACATTTACAAAGGCCAAGACTTGGACTGGACAAAGTTGAAGACTAACTGCAAACTGATAGTCGGTCGATCGAAATCTATTTATAGGTCGACCGAACTGAATGAAAAATCGATTGGTGAATAAAGATATTGATTGTTGTACAAAGTTTCCGATTGGTCAAGATTCCAATTGATGAACAAACAAAAAATCGAACAACCGTTTCTGATTTTCGGACGACTGATTTTCCTAATAACTTGGGTCTAGGGACAGTGCAGAATTGGACGACCGAATTGGAGGAATCAGATGACTGATCTGGAGAGTGCGTCGATACAGAAGAGCTGTGTGTTGACCCCAAGTCCAGATCAAGAATTGGATGACCGATTTGGTAAAATTGGTCGACCAATTACAGAAAATACAGTTTCCTAAATTGGATGGATTCTTTCCTCCATTAGGTTTCTGCTCGAAGATTCATCCAAGTTGTGATCTTTTGGGTTGGACTATATATATAACACTCTTTCCAAGCCCCCTAGAAGAGAACCCGTCATGCAAGAAACGTTTTATCCATTGGAGCTAGGGTTCTGGGCGATCTTCTAAAGAAGCCTGCAGTAGACCTCGAGATCAAGTGTGGAAATCGTTTAAGCTGCTGTGTGAAGTTACTCTCAAGTACCATAGGGTCATACTACATCCAAGCAATGTCCAAAAGGCTTCGGTGAAGAGTTCAAGTTGTGCTCTTCATCAACATACGTTGTTCTACAGTGACTCTTCATCTCTAAACAGGGGGAATCAATACTCTATTATCTTCTTATTTATTCCTTGTGTTCATGCCTGTAGTTCTTCATTGAATCGGGTCATACTGGTTGTTATGCTCCTGTGTGAGCAGTTGTGTTTGTGGTGCGAGCTGTGCACTACACGCAGTGGACTTTTGGTTTCTTTGTACCCGTGAAACAAAGATCATGTGAGGTGTTGGTGTTGTCTCTGGGAAACCATGTGGTGAGGGTTTGTGACTTGTACCCGATTAAACAAGTTAGTGGCAAAATTCTCACAGAGGTGTGGGGTAGTGGACGTAGGGGCACACATAGTGTGTTGGCCGAACCATTATAAATCCTATGTGCATGTGTGGTTTGCTTCCATCTTTTCTATCTTCATTCTACGCACATTAGGATAGTTGGTTTCTCTATTCAAAGTGTGTTTTTTGTTGTGCATCTTGCTTAATTAAGTTTAATATGTTATGTATAAAGTATTTTTTAAATAGGCGATAACCAATTCACCCCTCCCCTCTTGGTTGATCATCGCACATATGTGTCTTTCAATTGGTATCAGAGCAAGGCTCTTGATCTTAAGAGTGATCTTGTGTGCGATGGCCAGGAAATGATTTATGCCCGAGAGTCATTCTATCCAGTGTCTACCCTTCTTTGATGGCAGCAACTACTCTTACTGAAAAAAAATCGTACGCACATCTTTCTCAAGGTTCAAGATTATGAGATCTGGAAAGTAGTGAGTACTGGTCCATATATTGTTGAACCACTTTTATATTTTATCATTTATTTTGGTGATAACAAATCTCATGATTAACTTAAATATCTTGAATATATTTAATATCATGTTTTCCTCATAAATATAACATATTATGGCACTATCGTTTCATAATTTGTACTGGAAAGCTCAATCGATTGTTCTTCAATGCATATCGATTACTGTCTAAGTGCCACATCGATTAGAGAACAAAGGTTCCATCAATTACTGTTAGAATAGTACATCGATTACTATTTTACATGTCATATCGATTGCACTTCATGAATCGATGTTTAGTCAAACATCGATTGCCTTATAGCATCAATTGCCTTATAACATCGATTGCTTCTTAAAACATCGATTGCTCTTCATTTAAACATCGATTGCCTTCAGACATTGATTTCCTTCAAACATCGATTGCTTTTCACTTGAACATCGATTGTCTTAAACATCGATTGCCTTTATGGATCGATTGCCATTAAACATCGACTGGCTTTCAGCACATCGATTGCATATCAATTATTTGTCTCATATCGATTGCTGTTATGACTTATACCGATTGACTTTCAAATCTTTCAAAATGTCTTTGGCACCCAAATGAAATTTCAAATGTACTTTTTATGTTTAACTTATTATTTCTCTAACTAAAGATCTTTTTGTTTGCCTCATAGGATCTCTTCCTTCCTGCAAGAAAGAAAAAGACCTACCTACTATTTCTAACTATTAGCAATAAATATGGACAGAAGGCAAAAAGAGGTATGGCCTATCTGTTGGAAGACTTCTCTAGTCTAACATCTTCTTCTTTGCAGTAAATGTCTGCAGGTCTATTCCACTCATGGTCAACATCTTGGACCTACTGCTGGCTCTCTTGGAAGCATGCACCATCTGGAAGATCTTCCTCCATTCCAAGTAGCTAGTAGACTCAAGAAGACATCCGTTAGACTCAACAGAAGGAGAGCAGAAGAAGAAGAGAGCTAAGAAACTCCAATAGCCATCTCTCAACGGATCCAAGAACTTCAACGGCTATACCTCAATGGATCTATCATTTTGCTCTGTAAAAGATGAAGTGTTTGAAGCAGAAGAACGAGAGCCTTCCTGGAAATCCTTCTGAAAGAGAGTACATCTAGTGAGAAGCCTCAACGCCATACACACTCAAAGCAAGAGAGAAAGAGCTAGAACCCAAGAAGAAGTGTGCACACAAGCAACCATCTGAAGTCTTCAAGCATTCAAGTTTCTTTTCTCTCTTCACTCTCTCTGTGCATCATTGTAAATCTGAGGGAGAGTCTATGAGCTGAGAGTTTGACTTCCTTAGTGTTCATCTTGTATAGCTCTCAGTCTGTTCTTTCTTTTCTAAGAAAGACTTGTGTCCAGCTATAGGACTATATATAGTGTTCCTCTTCCTGTGTGAAGAGAAGGCCAGCGGGGTGCTGGTGGATTCTATCCGACTGTGAGACTGTATACAGTGTTCCTCTTGGGTTGAGGGAAGAACTTAGTTGGGGTTGGTGTCAGCAGAACCTAGCTGGGGGTTTAAGTCTAGCAGAACCGCACTGGAGTTTGTTCCAGGAGGGTGGCTTTTTGACCTGTAATAGAAGTGAGTTTTCTTCCTACTCGGAAAGGAAGAGGACCAGTGGGGAGCTGGGGGTTTGTATATCCTTAGGGGGATTGTACCCTGGTTAGTGAAATCCTAAGATTTGTTGGGGACTGGACGTAGGTCTTCCATTTGGAAGGGTCGAACCAGGATAAGTCCTTGTGTTCATGTGTGTGATTGTCTTTTAATTGCTTTTGCATTGCTACTCTTTATCGCATACTATTACAATCACTGACCAAAGTTTTCAAGTGGTGATTTTTATCTGTGTTTTCAAATTATCCTATTCACCCCTCCTCTAGGCTATCCTTGCTGCCAACCGTAAGTGGGCCAACAAGTGGTATCAGAGCCAAGCTCTTCACATCTTCTGATATCTACAAGCTGTATCAGAAAAGCAGAAGATCCAACGATCTAAAGAGCAAAGATCAAATGGCAGCTCAAGGTTTTGCAGAAGGCCAATCCATCTTCCTACTTCCACTCTCTGGTGGCGATTACATCTACTGGAGGATAAGGATGGAATTCTTCCTACAAGGCTGTGACTATCTACTCTGGAGCATCATTGAAGATGGTGACTTTGTAATATCAAAGCCAAAGGAAGAATGGTCAGAAAATGATAAGAGGATGATATCATTAAATAGCATGGCTAAGAGGTTCATGTTGTAATAATCGGTACGTTCAGATCATAGTTTACCGAGTTTAGAGGCTAGTGTGTGGCCCATTGTATGAATGAGTGTGTGTGAATGTGTGTTTACAGGTTGGTGTGGTAGGTTGGGAGGGTGGATGGTTGGAAATCCCAGCCCAAACAGACCTCTGGCAGGTTCATTAAGAACGCAACCAACACAATCGTCGCGATTCTTACATGAACGTGACCACCTACCCCGTCGCGATTTGGAACCACTTCTACGTGAGCACGGCTGCATGTGCACCGTGTGGCGCATGTAGGGTTGTTGGGGTTTAATCGCGTCAGTGGGGTACGTCGCATTTCTAAACGCAACGGCCCGATACGTCACGATTTAAACTTTGTGTATTTTGGGCTTCTGCCCTTGGTCGAACAGTGCAATTGCACTGTTCAGCTGGAGGAGGTTTTGCTGGAGGGTTTTTGGGAGATTTTGGCTGTTTTGGTGTCCGTTCGGCGTGGTTCTGGCGCGAGGAGGTGCTTCGGAGCGCGGGGAACATCCGGACGGCGTTGGATTTACGTTTCCTCTATTGGTAGGGGGACTTTCCCTTATTTTCAATTGTATGGCATGCATAGGTTAGGATTTATGGAATATGGCTTGGAAATCACATAACCATGATAGCGAGCATGCTTAGGGTTTTGTATGAACATTCATTTCCTGCTTTAACAGCCTGTACCGTTGCTTGGTGTGATTTCCGGAAGGTAAGGTTAAGGTAGGTTTTTGTTGTCTGAAAGGTGACGGAACCAGTCGTCGCGTTTTGTGAACGCGACGACCTAGTCCATCGTGATTTAGACATTAAGGCGACGTGTTGGTCCGTCGCAATTCAATCACCGATTGGAGACCACTGTGTTGGACGCAATTTAGAATGTGGCCACCCGAGCTCTGGGGTTCTGTAGCCAGTCTGTCTGGTTTCTATTGTACATTGCTTGGGCTGTGTTGGCTATGCAATGTAGGGTCTGAATGGGTTGTGTTGGATTATATCGTGTTTGATAACGATGGGTTTTGCTTGGAAATGTGTTCTTAGAAAGTTGGGTTGTAACGCCTTCCGTGGTTACCTCTTCAGTCGGTTACCCAGGCACCGAGTGCTCAGGTTTTGTCCTGGTATGGTGAGTACCGTCAAGGTTTGTGTCGTCTTCTTGGACACCCTCACTCCTGAGTTTGAGTTGTATATCCGGCTGAGAGAAAGACGGCAGGGGGAAGCGACTCGTGTTTGTGGGTGTGCGGTCGCTTGTAGCTCACTCGTGGTTGGGGGATGGACACCGGTAGACATACTGGTCCCCAGCTAGTCCTGTTTTCGGTGCCTCACTTTAGGGAGCTCGGGCCGGAGTCCCTAAAGGTGTCAGGCTTGGGCCTGCAGCTGTGTGGTCTGCAGGAGTGGTGTTGGTTTGTCTCCACAATTCTTGACCTTGTTGAGGTGGAGCGGCAGCTGGACTTTTCGTCCGTGGCTGCGAGGTTGAGAGGTAGACTTGTGTTGTCTGTCCGAGACTGTGGCTGGTGTCGCGAACCAGTTCTCGTGACTCGTGACTCGTGTTCGGCGTGCCCTTATTAGCTTGTACATGTGTACGTGGTTTGCCGTTTATTTACTTACAATTGTAGTATCGTGCATAGGTGGTGTTATATTTTAATTGCTTACAACTTTGCTTCCTTTACCTATTGTACATTGCTCTTTCGACCTTTGGGGAGTTGCCTTACTGAGCCAGTGACTTGTGAGGCTCACCCCTTCTTCTTCCAGGTGAAGGAGAGCAGGACGATTTCCGTCCCTCTTCAAGTTCCAGTCAGCACCGTAGTGGAGTTGGGCCTTTGCCACCAGCAGAGTAATACTTTTACTTGTTGTGCCTTGGAGGTTTGTCTCAAGCCGTTGTACTTTGTACTATGACTTTGGTATGGAACTGAATATGTACATTTCATGTGAATATATGTGAGAAATGGAAACTTATATGTGTTCAACGTGTTCTTTTATATTTCCACGGACATGTGTGTATGATATCCCTTGTGAGGATACGGCTCGTTCGAGGGAGACGTAGTCATGTCGGGCACGTTATTGGGTTAACGGGTTTGAACGGCGAGGACTGTCACACATGTCATATGCTCTATCCAAGCAAAAATTCAACTAGACTAGTGTGCAAAATAGTCAAAGATATGTAGGACAAACTGAAGCTCACATATGAAGGAGAACCCATTATGGTCGAAGTTCAAAGCAAGGAGGACACTGGTGCTCAAATTTCTGAAGAAGCTCAGGAAGACATCCTTCCACATGAAAAAAAAGATAAAAAGGAGGAACCTCATATTGAGGGGGAGCCTCAGATTTTCTCAAACAGGATATCCCTGAAGAGATAAGTGTTAAAGAAGCTTCTGATGAGGAAGAAGCTGAGGGTAAGGCACATAAGTTCCAAGTAACACCTCAGAAGACACCTTCTGTAAAGAACTCCTCAGACAACTCTAGCACTGAAGAAGAAGAAAAAGAAAATGTCTATCTACTCTTAATGAACAAGATAAGAAGACATTCAAATGGGTAGGGTTAGAGGATGCTCAAGAGCATCCGAGTGGTGACTACCAACTCTTCACTTCATTCCAATCTGAAGAGGAAGTTGTCATCCTTAATTTTTAGTTTTTTTGTTTAAACTTACATTTCTTTTTGCTGTTATATTCTTTAAATAACAGTGCTACTAACATCCTTGCAAGTATGTTTGTCTCTTTTATAGACCAATGCAGGGAATCTTCGTGAAGACTCACAAGCCTCACATTAAGGGGGAGTATCACATTCAGGGGGAGCAAACACTAAGGGGGAGCAATAAACACTGACAACAATAAACATATTGTTGAACCCCTCTCCTTCAAACTTACAGCATATTGGTAAGAAGTCCTTAAAAGGGGGGGGGGGGGAATGCAAATGGTAAAATCTTTCCTTTTTGGTTATTGACAAAAAGGGGAAGAGTATGTTTAATTTTCTATGAATTTTCTGTTTATTCCATGTTTTGAGTATCTTTGTCAGAAAATTCTCATTAATTTTGTTATCACCAAAAAAGGGGGAGATTGTTGAACCACTTATATTATATCATTTATTTTACTGATAACAAAACTCATGATTAACTTAAATATCTTGAATATATTTAATATCATGTTTTCCTCATAAATATAGCATATTATGGCACTATCGTTTCATGATTTGCACTGGAAAGCTCAAGCGATTGTTCTTCAATGCATATCGATTATTGTCTAAGTGCCACATCGATTAGAGAACAAAGGTTCCATCGATTACTGTTAGAATAGCACATCGATTACTATTTTACATGTCATATCGATTGCACTTCATGAATTGATGTTTTAGTCAAACATCGATTGCCTTATAGCATCGATTGCCTTATAACATCGATTGTTTCTTAAAACATCTATTGCTCTTCATTTAAACATTGATTGCCTTCAGACATCAATTACCGTCAATTATCGATTGCTCTTCACTTGAACATCGATTGTCTTAAACATCAATTGTCTTTACAGATAGATTGCCATTAAACATTGACTGCCTTTCAGCACATCGATTGCATATCAATTATCTATCTCATATCGATTGTTGTTATTGATGATCAGTCTGTCCCCATGTAATTTTAATTAATTACATATATATATTTGATGATTAAAAAAACCAAACAAGAGTTTATCAATTATATCTAATGAATATTTCATAAGTCTTAAGTACAAGAAAAATACCAAGGTCAAACGAGCCAATAAAGGTATGCATTACCTCTCTGAAGGCTTAATCTTCTCAACATGATATTTCTCTAAGTCCACATCGATTTTTGTTTAAAGTCACAACGATTTCATAAGTGCTTTAACGATTTCCTTGTAAGACTGGAAAGTCATGTTGTTTCAATCAAATCGATCTTGTAACGATTCTATAAGTCATCGCAACGATTTCTTTAGAAAGCGTAACGACTTGCCTGTCATAACGATTCTATAAGTCATCGCAACGATTTCTTTAGAAAGCGTAACAACTTGCTCGCCATAACGATTCTATAAGTAATCATAACGATTTCTTTAAAACTCGCAACGACTTGCTCGCCGTAACGATTCTATAAGTAATCATAACGATTTCTTTAGAACTCCCAAACTTGCTCGCCATAACGATTCCATAAGTAATCACAACGATTTCTTTAGAGCTCATAACGATTTGCTTTCTATAACGATTTGTTAAGTGTTTCACAACGATTTCTTCAGTGAACACAACAATTTACTTTCAATAACGATTGTTAAGTGTTTCACAACGATTTCTTCAGAGAACACAATGATTTGTTTTCTATAATGATTTGTTAAGTGTTTCACAACGATTTCTTCAGTGGACACAATGATTTGCTTTCTATAACGATTTGTTAAGTGTTTCACAATGATTTCTTCAGAGAACACAACGATTTGCTTTCTATAACGATTTTCTAAGTGTTTCACAATGATTTCTTCAGTGAACACAACGATTTGCTTTCTATAACGATTTGTTAAGTGTTTCACAACGATTTCTTCAGTGAACACAATGATTTGCTTTCTATAACGATTTGTTAAGTGTTTCACAACGATTTGCTATATCTCATAACGACTTGATCAATCTGTCTTATTCATAACGATTTCATAAGTCATATCGATAACATCTTTATGTTTTATATCGACTTGATATTTAAAGCGTTGAATTGTCAAAGTCTTCTCTTATCTGTCTGACTGCTGTGCATTTAATGAAGACAGAACGTATCTCTGCATGCATGCAGATGATATCTTTTCATTATCGTGCATACTCTGTCAACATCTTTTATATCAAACTATTTGGCATTGCTATTTTGGTGAAAACTCATGTCAACGTTTACTGACAACAAGAGATAGCCCAGCTGTCTACTTTTCTAGCATTTAATGTATGCAGGGTCCTAGAGATGTTCTGTCATACAACGTTGGACCATACTGACGCCAGAAGACATTATCTCTTTGTGTGCTCAAACGGATAAAAGATTGTTGAAGCTTCCAAATGACAAGCAGTCTAACTTCTACCAATCTAAGAGACAACGGTTACTTCAACGGCTGGATTTCAAAAGAAGATATAAATTCAAGTCAGAAGAGAAGTATAACTATACAACGAAGCAGAGAACACTTGTCCAAGCAATTCAAATCTTCTGTCATAATTCCTAGAGCCAAGAACTTCATTCCTCCTTGTGTTGCTCTTTGCTCTCCACTCTGTAGTGAAAAATCTTGAGAGAGCTTGTGTAGTTCTGAGAGTGTGCTTAGCTTAGTTTCTTTGCTCTCAGTGCTAGTTGCTTCAGATCCTTGCTTATCAAAAGCTTGATCTAGGGGCTTGAATTTCATTCAATTCTGTTTGAGTTGTTGTTTCCCTTCGGTTGTGAAGGAAGACCTGGTGGGGTATCCAGGGTGCTGTTGTTCCCTTCGGTTGTGAAGGAAGACCAGCCGGGCTGGGTGTTGTAGCGTCCTTAGGGGGACTGTACCCTAGTTAGTGAAATCCTGAGTTGTTCCTCAGGGACTGGACGTAGGACTCCTAAGGAAAGGAGGTCCGAACCAGGATAATCCTTGTGTTGTGTGATTGTCTTCTTTGTGTTTTAATATTTAAACTAACAGTCACTAACCTCCTTCGAAGAACGTTTGTGTGAATGTTTTTAGTTACATGTATCTTCTAAATTATTTTTTAAAAAGACCCATTCACCCCCCCTCTGGGCTCGTCAATTGGACAACAGTTATGACTTATACCGATTGACTTTCAAATCTTGCAAAATATCTTTGACGCGTAAATGAAATTTCAAATGTACTTCATATGTTTAACTTATTATTTCTCTAACTGAAGATTTTTTGTCTGTCTCATAGGATCTCATCCTTCCTACAAGAAAGAAAAAGACCTACCTACAATTTCTAGCTATTAGTAGGAATAGAAGAAGGTGATCTCCTGGTCACAAATGAGAAAGCTCAGTGGACAGATGATGACAGAAAGAAGATCTCCTTGAACTGCAAAGCAAAGAGCATTTTATGCTGTGCTCTAAGTAAAAAGGAGTTCAACAGAGTTTCAGCCTACAAATCCTCAATGGAAATATGGGAAAAGCTCAGGATCACTTATGAAGGCACATACAAGGTAAAGGAGACAAGAATCGACATTCTTGTCACTCAGTATGAGAGATTTCAGATGCAATCAGGTGAATCCATAACTCAAATGTTCAGTCGATTCACTGACATCACAAATGGACTAGCTGGTCTAGGAAAAACCTATGAAATGGGAGATATGGTCAGAAAGATTCTTAGATCCTTACCGTCCTCATGGACCCCAAAGGTCACAGCAATAGAAGAAGCCAATGACCTGAAGAGAATGTCAGTAGAAAAGCTCATTGGTTCCCTCATGGCCCATGAGATCAACATGGAAAGGCTAGGAGAGTCCTCCAGCAGAAAGAAGCACTCCAACGCCTTAAAAGCAGAAGAAGATTCACCAGAAGCAAGTTCAGATGAGAGTGAAAGTGATATGGACAGTGAGAATGAGGAAGCAATGCTATCTAAAAGATTGCAGCGGATTTTGGCTAAGAAGAAGAAGTTCCAATCTGGTAGAAGGCACTTCAAAAGGAATAAGGACTTCTAAAAGCTAGATGGAAAAGAGATGAAGAAAGGAGAACCCATCTGCTATGAATGTAAGAAGCCAGGACACATTAAAGCTGAGTGTCCAAAATCCAAAAAGCCAGAGTTCAAAAAGAAAGAGAGCTCCAAGAAGTTCAGAAAGTACAAGAAGAAGGCGATGGCAGCAGCATGGGAAAACAGTAGCGACTCAGACAGTGAGTCAAACTCCTGCAACGATGAAGAAGAAGCCCATTTGGCTTTCATGGCAAATACTGAAGATAAGGTTATCCCTCGAGCATCCAAATGGTATTTGGATAGTGGGTGCTCAAGGCACATGTCAGGAAACCAGAAGTTATTTTCTCATCTCCAAGCTGAAGAAGGAACAGTCACTTATGGAGATAATGGGAAAGGAACAGTGATAGGTAGTGGCTCTGTGAATAACAAAGGAAAAACAGTCATAGAAGATGTGTTATTAGTCAAGGGACTGAAGCACAATCTCATCAGCATCAGCCAACTGTGTGATAGAGGCCATCAGATTAAGTTTCAAGAGTCAAAGTGCAGCATACTGAAGGATGGAGCAGTCGTCTTTGAAGCTAATAGAGAAAAGAATTTGTGTGTGCTCTATCTTGAGGAACTCAAAGAACAAAATGTCTATCTAGCAGCAAATAAGGATAAATCTACTGAATTATGGCACAGACGACTAGGTCATTGCAGCATAGATGGCATGAGAAAATTTCTGAAGAAGAATCTTGTGGAAGGTCTACCTAAGATCAGTGCAAAGATGGATGGTGTCTGCAGACCTTGTGCTAAGGGAAAGCACACCAAGAGCTCCTTCAAGTCACAGACGGTGGTGACCACCTCAAAACCCTTAGAGCTCCTTCATATGGATCTATTTGGGCCAATGAGGACTACCAGTCTTGGAGGAAAGAACTTTGGATTTGTCATAGTCGATGACTACTCAAGATTCACATGGGTATCATTCCTAGAGCATAAAGATGACACTTTCGAAAGCTTTGTCAGTTTCAGCAAGAAAGTCCAGAAAGATCAGAAGTTCAGCATTGTGTCTATCCGATCAGATCATGGTAGTGAATTTCAGAATGAAAAGTTTATGAGATTCTGTGATGATCAGGGAATTGAGCATAATTCTCAGCACCAAGAACACCACAGCAAAATGGTATCGCTGAGAGAAAGAATAGAACCCTATTGGATATGGCAAGAACTATGCTCTCAGAATATGATCTGCCAAGATACTTCTGGGCTGAAGCAGTCAACACAGCAAGCTACATTATTAACCGAGTAATGATCAGGCCAATCCTGAAGAAGACTGCATATAAAACTGTTCAAAGGGAAGAAGCTAAAGATCAGCCACTTCAGGACTTTGGATGTCTTTGTTTCATCCACAACAATGGAAAAAGGGACATTGGTAAGCTGGATGCCAAATCAGATGAAGGCATCTTCATGGGGTACACCTCTAAACCCAAAGGTTATAGAGTATTTAATAAATGCACTTTATTAATTGAACAGTCTGTACATATTATTTTGATGAAACTAACCCTTCCTTGAGAAAGGAAGAAGATAGTGATATTGATGATACAGATGAGCTGTCCAAGAAACTAAAGGATACATCAATTGAGGACAAGGATGATCCACCTCTGGAAGACATGCAACAAAAGGAAATTACACATGAAAATCTTCCAAAGGAATGGAGACACAAGAAAGATCACCCACTCGAAAATATTATTGGTGATCCATCTGTAGGGGTAAGAACAAGAGGTAATGTAATTCCAAGTGATTACCTAGCTTTTGTTTCTCAAATAGAGCCGAGGACAGTCAATGAAGCTCTTTCTGATGAATCCTGGATATTAGCCATGCAAGATGAACTAAATCAGTTCAAGAGAAACTAAGTATGGTCACTTGTTCCTAGACCATCAGACCATCCAGTCATTGGCACTAAATGGGTGTTCAGAAATAAATTGGATGAAACTGGTGTAATCTTAAGAAACAAGGCCAGATTGATAGCTCAAGGCTATTCTCAAGAGGAAGACATAGCTTTCGATGAAACCTATGCACCTGTGGCTAGACTTGAGGCCATTAGAATATTATTAGCATATGCATCAGCATTAGACTTAAAACTATTTCAAATGGATGTTAAATCTGCATTCTTAAATGGTTTTATAAAAGAGGAAGTTTATGTGGAACAACCCCCAGGTTTTGATGACACAGAATTTCCTAATCATGTTTTAAACTTCGTAAGGCATTATATGGTTTAAAGCAAGCACCTAGAGCCTGGTATGAAAGGCTTAGTTCTTTTCTTTTAAACCATGGTTTTAGTAGAGGTCAAGTAGATAGTACTCTTTTCATAAAGTCAAAGGTCAAACACATTCTACTAGTTCAAATTTATGTAGATGATATTATTTTTGGTTCTACTGATGAATCCCTTTGCAAGTACTTTGAAAAGTTGATGCAGGGAGAATTTGAAATGAGCATGATGGGAGAACTTAATTATTTCCTTGGACTACAAATCAAACAAGGAAAGGAAGGAACTCACATCTGTCAAGCAAAGTACACAAAAGAACTCTTAAAGAAATTTAGATTCGAAAATACCAAGCCACTATCAACACCGATGAGCACATCAACAAGGATGGACAGTGACAAAGATGGTAAGAAAGTAGATCAAAAGATCTACAGAGGTATGATAGGTTCACTCCTTTATTTAACAGCTAATAGACCTGATATTTATTTAGTGTATGCATGTGTGCCAGGTATCAAACAGATCCTAAAGAATCACATTTAATTTCTGTGAAAAGAATATTTAGATATTTAGCAAGAACTCATGACTTAGGTCTGTGGTATCCAAAATGTTGTGAAATCAACTTAGTAGGCTATTCTGATGCTGACTATGCTGGATGCAAATTAGATAGAAAAAGCACCAGTGGTTGTTGTCAATTTCTAGCAGGATGTTTAATATCTTGGTCTTCAAAGAAACAAAATTCAGTGGCATTATCTACAGCTGAAGCTGAGTACGTAGCTGCTGGAAATTGCTGTACACAACTCTTATGGATAAAGCAACAACTTGAAGATTTCAGATTAAACATCAAATCTATCCCACTGTTGTGTGACAACACCAGTGTCATAAATCTCACCAAGAATCCAGTTCAACATTCAAGGACCAAGCATATTGAGGTTAGATATCATTTTATTCGTGATCATGTAGCAAATGGTAATATTGAAATATCTTTTATTGATACAAATGGTCAGTTAGCAGACATTTTCACAAAAGCCTTACCGAGGAGAGATTCACATCTCTTAAAAGGGAATTAAGCATGTGCAATTTGTGAAAAAGGTTTGTTTAAAACTGGCACATTAAATTTCAGAATTAAGTAATTTTTCCCTCCATGCCTTTAAGCAAAAGAAGTTCAAATTATCCTTTGTAACCGCTCTCTCATTGAAGTCGGTTTGAATAGTCAAACTCTTTTGTCTTCTTCTGCCACCTTTTGGCGCCTCACTTTCCACAACGCATTAATTTATTCCTAAAAATTGAATGAGATAACGATTCATATCTCATCTTCAACCTTTTCCCTCTTTCGTCTGGATACTCAAGCCGATGCCCTAGCGATTTCGACATCGACTCTCTGCTAGTTTTGAAGCTTCTCTCCTCTTCCCGCGAAATTTCTTGAGGGCTTTCACTCCTCCTTCCTTCTCAACCCTCCAGAAAAACTTCCTTACCTGATTCCATGGCCGCATCAGCCGTTCCCGAGAGTTTGGGTGGCTACAGTGCCGAGTTCCTCACTCCTGAGCAGCAGGAGAGGTTCCAGTTCGTGAAGACCAAAGTGTGTGGGAACAAAGCAGTGGACGTTGCTGATCTTGAGAAGAATGGTATGCACAGTGTTATTGAAGCGTTGATCAGGATGAAATGGATGGAAGTCTCTGAGGTAAGCTATCCAGACCTCGTGAAGGCCTTTTATGTATGCTTGAAGACTCAAGAAGATGGGTCCCTAGTTTCATATGTCAAGGGAACCCAGATTAAGATAGATAGTGAGCTATTGCATGAGTTGTTTGGAGTAACAACATCAGGGCATAGTGGGGTTCACTCTGTGAACGCCCAAGTCAAGGGTCTTGGCATTGTAGGGCGGGATACAGATTAAGAGATGGAAATTGGACATCAACCAACTAAATGCGTTCAACCGCATCCTTCACTTCATAGTATGTCAGATTTTGGTTCCAAGAAGCGCCACATTCTCCACTGTTCAAAGGCAGATTCTGACATGATGTTTTGGGCCATACAGAACAAGGAAATCAACATGGCCGCAGTGATGATGGAAAGAATGACTTTTGCCAGAGATCAGATTTGGGACACTAAATCCAAGCTAAATGTTTCCTTGCCGTATGCGCATCTGCTTACCAAAGTTTTCAAGCACTTTGGTATTGATCTGGCAGGAGCAGTTGTTGAGCAAATGGGCCAATCAATTAGGTCCAAAAATCTCCGGAAAAGTGGTTTTTCAGTCATAGATGGTGTTTGGTCTAAGACCACAGTGGCCGAGGGGGAGGCCATCATAGTTGACATTCTGGATATTCCTGATGTTCAGGAAGAAGCAGCAGAACCAGCAGCAGAGCAACCTCAAGCAGTCCAAGCAGCAGTAGAACAGAGAATAGAGTTTGAGCCAGCAGTTCCTTCACTTCTAGCAGAATTAGTAGCAGAAACTCAAGCAGAAGTTGAGGCTGTAGGGTCACCCCTCATCCAAATAGTTTCGAAATCTCCAGAAGAACCTGAAGAAGAAGCAGTGGTAGGTGCAGCAGATAATCTGCCCACCTCCATTATTGCCTCCATTCTTGGAGATGTAGTAGATTCAGTTCTCACCTCTCCAGTCACCTCAGAGACTGGTGAAATTGCAGAAGAAATTGTGGCATCAGGCCACATTGAGGAATCAGTGGTAGCAACAGTTCAAGAGGAGCAGTCCAGTGCTCCATCAAGTGTCATTTTGGAAGATGCTCCTGCTCAGGGGGAGCAATCCAAGGAAGGTCATGCAAAAGAAGCAGCTCACCATGATGAGCCAATGGATGATATACCTGTTGATGAAGACCTACCTCTTGATCAGGATGATGTCAGAGAAGGGGAGACAACCAGCTCCTCAGATTCAGATAATGATCAACCTCCTCCAGTTTTAGAGGCTAGGCAGAAAGAGAAACAAGTGGAGTCTGAAATACCTCTCTTATCAGATACTCCTCATGAAAGGCTAATGAGGCAGAAGATTGTAATAAATTTAAAGCCTGTGATTGAGAGGCTTGATGCTCAAGGCACTATTATGTGTTCTCTTCAATCTGATGTATCCTCCATCTTCATGAGCCAAGCTTCAACTTCAAAGGATATCTCCAACATAAGAAATGCCATGAAGTGGTTTAATCAAGAAATGGGCACCATGAAAAGTTTGCTGGGTGACATTCTCAAGGTGGTTGGAGCTCAAATTCCTCCTCCTCCACCTCCTGCAGCTCCAGTTCCGGAGTCAGGGGTTTCTAGGCCGTCAGTTCAAGAAGCAGGGCCAACAGGGCCAGAAGCAGAGGCAGCAGTAAATGTTGAAGGGCCATCTGGGCCAGATGATCAGGTTAAAGAGCCTCCAGGGCCAGCTGAGCAAGGGTCAGGGCCATCAGAGCCATTGGAGAGTGAGTCTGTGCAGAAAGAGGCAGAAGAGTCCTTGGCACCCAAGCCCCCAGCTCCCTCTTCTCCCTCTCACACACCTATTCCTCCAACTCCACCCTCAGCTCCTACAGCTCCTCCTGCACCACAAACCTTCAAGAAGCCTCAATCTAGACCCGTTTCCTCTCCAACACCTTTTCAGTCCACCTCATCTCCAGCCTCCTCTACTTCAATTCCTTCTCCTTCTCTTATACATGAGGTCCCTCCAGCATCCTCAACTGGAGCCTCCTCCTCCTCCTCTGGTCCCTCCCTTGGACCAGTTGATGACCTCCCAACTACCTCACACTCTTTTCTTCATCCTACTCCTCCACCCTCTTTCATCACTATCATACCTGAAAAAGCCCAACTTAACTCTCCCTTTCTGGAACAGATAAAGGATGAGTTTGAGGAATGGATCCTCAGGTCTGTGTTGAAGGTTGGAGAACATGTCCATAGGGCAGACTCTTCCAGTCCTGCCCCCAAGAAGAGGAAAATTACTTCCACTTCCTCCATTTCCTCTGAACCTAAATATCCTCCCTTGTGGTTCTCTCTCACAGTGGACAACAAAAATAACCCACTGTATAAGGAATACCTTTCCAAAGTTGTTCTTACCACCATCATTAACCTTCCTTTTCAAAATCTTACAGATCATTTGAACACCATTCTACCCTACACTTCTCTTTCAAAATCTGAAAAATCCAAAATATTTTCTCTTGCCCACTCCAAATCATAGGATCAATGGGGCAAAGGTCACAAGGATCTCTTCAAGAAATTTATTCTTGCCAAATCTGCTAGATTCCCTCCAATGGACCACTCCCTGACCTTATCTGAGTGGTTCAAGATGTATCATAAAGAACTTTGGGCACCCTACATTCAAAAGGAAATCAAGATGGTCAGACACTATGTGTTGTTCAACAACTACAGATATGTCCATCGACTTCCTGAAGTTCAGCTCAGCCAGTTCAAAAGGGCCATTTCAGCTCTCACTCCAGACATCTCACATTCTTCAGATGTTCAGGTAGATTTGCTACCCTCTGAGTGCCTGAAGAGATAGCCCTTCCTCAAATCCATTTTCTAGTTATGGAATCCTCTGTAGGATCCATCATCTTTGAGCGTTTTGCCAGAGTAATGGACAGAATTAAAGTACAGAAAGGCTGCCTGGTTGCTTTTCCTAGATTCCTATTTAGGGAATATCACCAGGGGCATGTAAGTGCTGAAGTTCTAGCCCCCATTCTGTCTGAATGTGAAAGGCTGACCTCCTCAGAATGGTCCAAGTTCTATCCTCTGTCAGCTCAGCAGTTGTTTGCACTCAATGAAGCTCAGGCCAGGGAAGGCAAACCAACCATTTCCCAGCTACCTTCTTGGATATGAATTCCATTCATCTTGTTAATGACCCTTTCAATGTCTGGGAGGAAAGATACAAAGTTTATGTGGCTATGCACAAGGCTCTCAGAGATAACCACAACCACTATCCTGTGACCATGAACCAATTCCTCACCTGTGCCAGCTTTGGGACTCGTCGTTTCCTCAAGATGACCATGGACAAGAATGCATATGCTGATCTCCTCTATCAGCACCTAGATCTTCATCTCAAAAGGATGGCTTCCTCCATGGGGCCAACCTACTCTTTGTCTTTTGGAGTTTTAAAACTCATTTTGAAGAGCAAGAAGCACAGGCATGGGAAACCATCTCCCATTTTGTCTCTCTTTTGTCTCTTGCCTTCTATTTACCTGTCCCACCTCAAAGTTAATGAAAATTCCCTTGGTTATTTCCTCTATCTTTTCTCTTCTTTCTTTGTCGAAGATTGTCTTTTTGCTTAATGACAAAAGGGGGAGAAGATTAGCATGTCTGAAATACATTATTGTTCAGTTTTGTCATCACCAAAAAGGGGGAGATTGATGATCAGTCTGTC
The DNA here is from genome assembly GCA_014218235.1 of Colocasia esculenta. Taxonomy (NCBI): domain Eukaryota; kingdom Viridiplantae; phylum Streptophyta; class Magnoliopsida; order Alismatales; family Araceae; genus Colocasia; species Colocasia esculenta. Next base: position 97,297,773 of record CM024756.1, on the reverse strand, counting down.
TCCATGTAATTTTAATTAATTACATATATATATTTTGATGATTAATAAAACCAAACAAGAGTTTATCAATTATATCTAATGAATATTTCATAAGTCTTAAGTACAGGAAAAATACCAAGGTCAAATGAGCCAATAAAGGTATGCATTACCTCTCTGAAGCCTTAATCTTCTCAACATGATATTTCTCTAAGTCCACATCGATTTTTGTTTAAAGTCACAACGATTTCATAAGTGCTTTAACGATTTCCTTGTAAGACTGGAAAGTCATGTTGTTTCAATCAAATCGATCTTGTAACGATTCTATAAGTCATCGCAACGATTTCTTTAGAAAGCGTAACGACTTGCATGTCATAACGATTCTATAAGTCATTGCAACGATTTCTTTAGAAAGCGTAACGACTTGCTTGCCATAACGATTCTATAAGTAATCATAACGATTTCTTTAGAACTCGCAACGACTTGCTCGCCGTAACGATTCTATAAGTAATCATAACGATTTCTTTAGAACTCGCAACGACTTGCTCGCCGTAACGATTCTGTAAGTAATCATAACGATTTCTTTAGAACTCGTAACGACTTGCTCGCCATAACGATTCCATAAGTAATCACAACGATTTCTTTAGCGCTCATAACGATTTACTTTCTATAACGATTTGTTAAGTGTTTCACAATGATTTCTTCAGAGAACACAACGATTTGCTTTCTATAACGATTTGTTAAGTGTTTCACAACAATTTCTTCAGTGAACACAACGATTTGCTTTCTATAACGATTTGTTAAGTGTTTCACAACGATTTCTTCAGAGAACACAACGATTTGCTTTCTATAACGATTTGTTAAGTGTTTCACAACGATTTCTTCAGTGAACACAACAATTTACTTTTTATAACGATTTGTTAAGTGTTTCACAACGATTAGCTATATCTCATAACGACTTGATCAATCTGTCTTATTCATAATGATTTTATAAGTCATATAGATAACATCTTTATGTTTTATATCGACTTGATATTTAAAGCGTTGAATTGTCAAAGTCTTCTCTTATCTGTCTGACTGCTGTGCATTTAATGAAGATAGAACGTATCTCTGCATGCATGCAGATGATATCTTTTCATTATCGTGCATACTCTGTCAACATCTTTTAGATCAAACTATTTGGCATTGCTATTTTGGTGAAAACTCATGTCAACGTTTACTGACAACAAGAGATAGCCCAGCTGTCTACTTTTCTAGCATTTAATGTATGCAGGGTCCTAGAGATGTTCTGTCATACAACGTTGGACCATACTGACGCCAGAAGACATTATCTCTTTGCGTGCTCAAACGGATAAAAGATTGTTGAAGCTTCCAAATGACAAGCAGTCTAACGTCTACCAATCTAAGAGACAACGGTTACTTCAACGGCCGGATTTCAAAAGAAGATATAAATTCAAGTCAGAAGAGAAGTATTACTATCCAACGAAGCAGAGAACACTTGTCCAAGCAATTCAAATCTTCTATCATAATTCCTAGAGCCAAGAACTTCATTCCTCCTTGTGTTGCTCTTTGCTCTCCACTCTGTAGTGAAAAATCTTGAGAGAGCTGTGTAGTTCTGAGAGTGTGCTTAGCTTAGTTTCTTTGCTCTCAGTGCTAGTTGCTTCAGATCCTTGCGTATCAAAAGCTTGATCTAGGGGCTTGAATTTCATTCAATTCTGTTTGAGTTGTTGTTTCCCTTCGGTTGTGAAGGAAGACCTGGTGGGGGTATCCAGGGTGCTGTTTCCCTTCGGTTGTGAAGGAAGACCTGGTGGGGTATCAGGGTGTTGTTGTTCCCTTCGGTTGTGAAGGAAGACCAGCCGGGCTGGGTGTTGTAGCGTCCTTAGGGGGACTGTACCCTAGTTAGTGAAATCCTGAGTTGTTCCTCAGGGACTGGACGTAGGACTCCTAAGGAAAGGAGGTCCGTGTGACGGAACGCCTCGGCCAAGTCCGTTAAACCGATAACGTACTTGATCCGAGTCCGCCTCCCGCGAACGGGCCGAAGCCTCGCAAGGGATACCAAACCACAGTCCGTGTAAACACAAAGGAACACACCACATTTTATAAATATTTCACAATTTACATAGCCAAATTTCCACAAGACTGAAAAGAAGTACAAGAGCCTGGGCATACCCCGAGGTACAACTGAAGAAAGTAAACAACTAACTACAGTACACTGCAGGAACTACCACTACACAGCTGGAGGTACCGACCCTGTACCGCTACGGCGCGGCTCTGAACCGGACGACGGTCGTGAAACGTCCTCCTCACTCTCACCTGTGGGGGTAGGGGTGAGCCTCGCTAGTCACTGGCTCAGTAGGGAACTCCCCCAACACTGAGCAAACCAAAACCACAGGTACGAAAGTAGTAAACAATACCAACAATTTATAGAATATCTAAACAGGATATTAAAGCTGTAAAAGTACTCACCGTCTGTCAACTACGAGAAACAACTTTAATAATTAATCGGCAAACCAGTACAGGTGTACAAGCTAAAGTAGAGACAGCCAAACACGAGCCACGTGAACTGGTTCGCGACACCAGAAACTGACTCGGACAAGCTAACACAGGTCTACCTCTCAGTCTCGCAGCCACGGACGAAAGGTCCAGCTGCCGCTCCACGTGAAAAGGTCAAGCAACTGTGGAGACCAACTAAACACCACTACCTGCGGACCACACGGTCACAGGCCCATGCCTGGCACCTCTAGAGATCCTGGCCCGGAACTCTCTAGAGTGAGGCACTGGAAAAGGACTAGCTGGGGTCCAGTACGTCTACTGGTGTCCGTACCCCCAACTACGAGCGCACTACAAGTGACTAAAAACAAACACAAGTGTCACTGTCCCACTGTCGTCTTTCCCTCAGCCGAACGTACAACTCAAGCAAAGGAGTGAGGGTGTCCAGGTCAGACGACACAGACCTCGACGGTACAACACAAGTACCGGACAAAGCCCCGAGCTAACAGCCTGGCTCACAAAGAACCTGGGGCACCCAACTGGAGAGGTAACCACGGTAGGCGTCGTACTACTCGCCACGTACACAAAACCACGTGCACGTCACACACAAACCACGTGAAACCTCACGTAAACCACAAGTAACAACGGTCCATTACACGTGAACCCAACTGGACTCGCGTGAACAACACGCAGTCACAAAAGTAGCAACTAACTGCATACCTTGTATGCTAAACACAGAAACTACGTGTACTCAGTGCACCACAGGTGCCAATGCACCACTTGTTACCGATAAATACCATAAACAGTCTTTTCTGCTTATAACAAGTAGGCGGCCACATCGACTGCCGCTTACAGGAAGTCGACGGCAAAGGATCTGGCCGTTTACATCCTGGCTGATGAGCTTGGCGACAAACGATGTTGACGCCAAGTTCTTCGGCCTCTAACCCTGCAGAAACCCTAAACTGATTTTACAGGTTTTCCAACCGTTTAAACCACTATAAAACATACTGAAACAGTTCTTTTAACATGCATGAATCCTAAACAACCCAATACAGCATGCTTCGTTCGCTAAATTACTCAAACCACCCATTAACCCCGCATGGTGCAACTTCATCCGAAAATGCATTAACATGCTGATTCAGGTGGTTACGTCGTATTTTAATGTTTCTACGGAGCTAACTGGGTTCTTCCCCTACCTCAGAACGTGCTAAAACCTCCCGCAATCCCCCGGTTCATGCCGAACCCTCAGCGAGTTCCCACGGGAATTGCACCACGCCACGACGTTTCCTCGTGCAATTCAGCAACGCCACGCGTCTCACGATCCTCCAAGCACCCTTCAGTACCTGTTGGAAGCTTTAGGAATGCAAGGGCGTGAAGCTGGGGCAAGAGAGAAAGAGAACCAGGTGCAGAACCTGCTCTCGGGTGACCCTATAACCTGCAGAATTCTCAGGTTGGTGTCAACCCTTCTGCCGCCAATAGCAACCGCCACCCTAAACGTCCACATCCTATGCCGCCAAGATCATGCAGTCAACGGCCACACACCTGGACGTCAACAAGTCAACGGCCACCCCTGGCCGCCAACTCTAACTGAACTGCAGCAGGTCCTATTCCATTTCAGAACCAAGCCTGCACTTCACCTGCTCAAGCCACACATCCACACCATGCATTCCACACAACCAACTCACATTGGCCTCACAACGGCCGCCACAACCACAACACACATGATCCGCATGGATCCGAAAAGCACGCGACGTTACATTACTATCATCTAAAAAGAAAATTTCGACCTTGAAATTCATAATACAATTCAAAGTTAAACAACTTAAACATACATACCTTTACAAGCATTATCATCTAAAAAGAAAATACAAAGGCTTATTCAAACAGATAGGGATACCCTTTAGCCATTTCCTCGACTAACTCCCAGGTATCCTCACCACCCAACCTATTTTCCCATCTCACTTTAACTAGCTCAATTTCTTTATTTCTCAGCTTCTTTATTTTCGATCTGTGATCTGTACCGGATATTCTGGCATAGTCATATCCGGCCTCAGGTCACCACCTTGATATTGATTATTTGAGCTGGATCTTCAATGCATTTTCTTAACATGGAGACATGGAAAATATCATGCACATTCGCAAAATCTGCTGGCAAATCCAGCCTATAAGCTGCTTCCCCAATTCTTTCAATCACCTGAAAGGGTCCCACATACCTTGGACTCAACTTTCCAGTCTTGCCAAATCTCATAATACCTTTACTCGGGGAGACTTTCAAGAAAACAAAATCTCCCACCTCAAACTGAAGTGGTCTCCTCCGAACATCTGCATAACTCTTTTGCCTGCTTTGAGCTGCCTGCAATTTTTCTTTAATAAACTCACTACTTCAGTGGTTTGCTGAATCAATTCAGGACCCACTAATGCCTTTCTCCCACTTCATGCCAGTTTAATGGGGTTCTACATGGCCTTCCATATAAAGCTTCATACGGTGCCATCCCAAGACTGGTATGATAACTATTATTGTAGGCAAACTCAACCATTCCCAAATGATGTTCCCAGTTACCTCCCCAAACCAAACAACAAGCCCGCAACATATCTTCAATTGTCTGGATAGTCCTCTCTGTCTGACCATCTGTTTGGGGATGATAAGCGGAGCTATACTTCAGCTCAGAACCAATTACTTTTTGCAGGCTTCTCCAAAAACCAGAAGTAAATCTTGGATCTCTATCAGACACAATAGTCTTCGGAATACCATGCAGTGGAACAATTCTTTCAACATAAATATTTGCTAATCTGTCCACTGTCCAAGACATACTCACTGCCACTAATCTGCACACCTTGGTCAATCTGTCAACAAACACCCATATTCCATTATGCCCTGAACTCGACCTTGGTAAACCTGCCACAAAATCCATAGCAATATCATCCCACTTCCACTGTGGAATGGGTAACGGTTGCAATAGACCTCCAGACTTCTGATGCTCTGCTTTAATTTGCTGACAGATAGCACACCTTCCAACAAACTCTGCTATTTCTTTCTTCATAAGAGGCCACCAGAAATGCTTCCTCAAATCATGGTACATTTTAGTACTACCCGGATGGATAGTGTATCTAGATTTATGAGCCTCTTCTAACACTCGCTGCTTCACCTCTCTTTCTGCAGGAACAAACAACCTGCCTCGGAGCCTGACCACACAATTATCATCTATGGTAACTCCTTCCATTTTCACAATTTCAGCTAAATTTACATCTGCTCTCTGAGCCTCTATAATCTGCCAATACAAAGACGGCTCTACTGCACTAGCAGCTAGTATTGCCCGTCGCTGACTACTGGGCACATACAAGGAGTTCTCCACTACTTCTTCATACAATTTCCATTCTTTAATCATCATCAAATTCATATATGCCTTTCTGCTCAAGGCATCTGCTACAACATTGGCCTTACCCGGATGGTAAGCCAAACTGAAATCATAATCCTTCAAATACTCAATCCATCTGCGCTGGCGAAGATTCAAATCTTTCTGCGAGAAAATATACTTTAAACTTTTATGATCTGTGAAGATCTCAAATCTCTCGCCATACAGATAATGCCTCCACATTTTCAAGGCAAACACAACTGCTGCCAATTCTAAATCATGAGTGGGGTAATTCTCCTCTGCTGGCTTCAATTGTCTAGACGCATAAGCTATTACTTTACCATGCTGCATAAGCACTGCGCTAAGTCCTCTCCTTGAAGCATCAGTATACAACACAAAACCACCATTCCCTGTCGGTAATGTCAATATAGGTGCTGATGTAAGTCTTTTCTTCAATTCCATAAAACTTCTTTGACATTCACCGGACCACACAAATGGCACCCCTTTCCTGGTCAACTTGGTCATAGGTGCCGCTATCTTAGAAAAATCTTGAATAAAGCGCCTATAATAACCTGCCAATCCCAGAAAACCTCTAATCTCGGTTATTGTCTTAGCCACTTCCTATCTCATCACTGCTTCCACTTTACTTGGGTCCACTGCTACTCCTTTAGCTGAGATGACATGACCCAGAAACTGAATTTCTTTCAACCAAATTCACACTTACTGAATTTGGCAAACAACTGGTTATCTCTTACAATTGCAGAGTAAACCTCAAATGAGCTGCATGCTCCTCTTCAGATGCTGAATAAATTAGAATATCATCAATAAAGACCACAATGAATTGATCTAAATACGGATGAAAGATTCTATTCATCAGATCCATAAAACCTGCAGGAGCATTAGTCAACCAAATGGCATAACCACAAATTCAAAGTGACCATATCTGGTTCTAAAGCTGTCTTATCTATATCCTCCTCTTGATCCTCAACTGATGGTCCGGACCTCAAATCAATTTTAGAAAATACTTTTGCTGATTGCAACTGATCAAACAGATCATCTATTCTCGGCAACGGGTACTTATTCTTAATGGTCACATCATTCAACTTTCTATAATCAATACACATCCGAAAACTTCCATCTTTCTTTTTCACAAATAAAACCGGCGCTCCCCACGGGGAATGACTCGGTCTAATAAACCCTTTCTACAACAACTCTTCTAACTGCTTTTTCAACTCTTTAAGTTCTGCTGGTGCCATCCAATATAGGGCTTTAGAAATCGGCATGGTACCTGGCAGCAACTCAATGGTGAAGTCCACCTCTCTATGTGGAGCTAAACCGAGCAAATCCTCAGGAAAAACATCAGCAAATTCTCTAACCACGGGAACTGCTTCCACTGGCTGACTGGCTTCTACCAGACTTACTGAGGCTAAATAAGCCACACATCCAGCATTTATCAACTTTCTAGTTTTAATTGCAGAAATCAGAAACTTAAAGGTATAAAAAGGCATACCTTGATATTCAAATACCACACCATTAGGATGACAAAATCTGATCCTTTTCTTTCTGCAATCTAACATTGCTCCATACATCTCAAGCCAATCCATACCCAAATAATATCATAATCTGACAACTGCAGGGCATACAATCGACCCGGCATCTGGTTCCCTTCAATCATGACAGGAGCTTCATCTACATAGCTTGAAGTGAGCAGGAACTCACCTGAAGGAACCTCCACTACTAATTCACAGGTCTTCTCCTCTAGAGGATGAGCTATACAATCCAGAAATTCTTCGGAAATGAAAGAATGAGAGGCACCCGAATCAAATAAGACTCTTGCTGAATAATTATAAAGAGGTAAAGTACCTTCTATCATATTTGATGCCTCCGCCTGGGCTCGGGTGATAGCCATAACCCGGCCTCTTCCTCGCTGCTGCGGTACTCCTCTGCCACGACCTACTTGTGGCTGCTGAAACTGCTGAGGTTGCTGCTGCTGCTGCACACCTCTTCCATACCCATACTCTCTTGGATAGGGCAATTGCGGATCAAATGCCCCGGCTGATTACAATTATAACACCGATATCCTGGTGGAGTAATAGGCTGCATGGCAGTGCTCTGCTGTGACTCCTCCACCTCAGGCTTACCTCGGCCTTGCTGAAACTGCTGCCGACCTCCCCATCCTCTTCCTTTGCCTTTAAATGCTTGCTTTAATTTCTGACCCCACTTACCAAACCTGATGAAGAAGGTCCTGCTGGTGCTTTACCCTTACTTGCACCTACTGACTGCTGCGGTAGCCGGAAAACTACTTGAACCTGACTCGCCCACCTGTCGAGTCCGAATAGACCTCTCTAAAGTAGCTGCTCTCTGGGCTGCTTCTTCCACTGTCTTACACATGAGAGGTACTATTGCATCCTGCAACTCCACTCTCAAACCTCTAATAAAATATTCAACCATCATATTATTATCTGAAACCACATAGGGTGCATAACAGCTGAGAGCCATAAACCTCATCTGGTACTCTAAAACTGAAGAGTTACCTTGCTGGAGAGTCTGAAACTGCTCTCTTTTTACTTGTTGCACTTGAATCGGAAAGAATGTATCGTTAATACATCAAGAAATTCCGACCAAGTAATAGCCTCTTCTGTCCTGCCTGCAAAGGTGGTCTGCATCTTTAGTCGCCACCATTCCAAGGCAAAGCCCCTCAACTGATAAGCAGCTAAGACAACTCTATCTTGCCGGGCATCTCATAGTTGCAAAAACTCTCTCAATTTCATGAACCCAGTGCGCTGCTGTATCTGGATTCGGCCCTCCTGAATAAGTAGGTGGCTGCAATCTCAGAAACTTTTCGACCTGCATCACTGGTTCTTCTGCTATTAATACTGGTGGTGGTGGTGGCACAGGTGCTACAAAAGGCACCTCTACTCTTGGCGGAACTGGAGCAACAGGTACAGCCTCTCCATCCCCAGGTGGCACTGCAATTGGTGGTACTGGCGTCTGCTGATCCATTCTTGCCCGAATATCCGTAAGGCTTTCCCAGATTCTTTCTATCATACGCTGGGTACTTTCCTCCGGATCATCTCCTCCACCACCCCAATCTCTTCCATCAGCCATTCCAGAAATTTCTACATACACAAAACACCAACCAAAAATCAAAACAACAAATTATCAAAAACCAGGGTCCCTACCAGCAGTGTACAAAGACCAAAATAAGGCTATGTATCTTCTAATTCCCTTATATTAACACGGACCTTGCTCTGATACCAACTGTGACGGAACACCTCGGCCAAGTCCGTTAAACCGATAACGTACTTGATCCGAGTCCGCCTCCCGCGAACGGGCCGAACCCTCGCAAGGGATACCAAACCACAGTCCGTTTAAACACAAAGGAACACACCACATTTTATAAATATTTCACAATTTACATAGCCAAATTTCCACAAGACTGAAAAGAAGTACAAGAGCCTGGGGCATACCCCGAGGTACAACTGAAGAAAGTAAACAACTAACTACAGTACACTGCAGGAACTGCCACTACACAGCTGGAGGTACCGACCCTGTACCGCTACGGCGCGGCTCTGAACCAGACGACGGTCGTGAAACGTCCTCCTCGCTCTCACCTGTGGGGGTAGGGGTGAGCCTCGCTAGTCACTGGCTCAGTAGGGAACTCCCCCAACACCGAGCAAACCAAAACCACAGGTACGAAAGCAGTAAACAATACCAACAATTTATAGAATATCTAAACAGGATATTAAAGCTGTAAAAGTACTCACCGTCTGTCGACTACGAGAAACAACTTTAATAATTAACGGCAAACTAGTACAGGTGTACAAGCTAAAGTAGAGACAGCCAAACACGAGCCACATGAATTGGTTCGCGACACCAGAAACTGACTCGGACAAGCTAACACAGGTCTACCTCTCAGTCTCGCAGCCACGGACGAAAGGTCCAGCTGCCGCTCCACGTGAAAAGGTCAAGCAACTGTGGAGACCAACTAAACACCACTACCTGCGGACCACACGGTCACAGGCCCATGCCTGGCACCTCTAGAGATCCTGGCCCGGAACTCTCTAGAGTGAGGCACTGGAAAAGGACTAGCTGGGGTCCAGTATGTCTACTGGTGTCCGTACCCCCAACTACGAGCACGCTACAAGTGACTAAAACAAACACAAGTGTCACTGTCCCACTGTCGTCTTTCCCTCAGCCAGACGTACAACTCAAGCAAAGGAGTGAGGGTGTCCAGGTCAGACGACACAGACCTTGACGGTACAACACAAGTACCGGGACAAAGCCCCGAGCTAACAGCCTGGCTCACAAAGAACCTGGGGCACCCAACTGGAGAGGTAACCACGGTAGGCGTTGTACTACTCGCCACGTACACAAAACCACGTGCACGTCACACACAAACCACGTGAAACCTCATGTAAACCACAAGTAACAACGGTCCATTACACGTGAACCCAACTGGACTCGCGTGAACAACACGCAGTCACAAAAGTAGCAACTAACTGCATACCTTGTATGCTAAACACGGAAACTACGTGTACTCAGTGCACCACAGGTGCCAATGCACCACTTATTACCGATAAATACCATAAACAGTCTTTTCTGCTTATAACAAGTAGGCGGCCACATCGACTGCCGCTTACAGGAAGTCGACGGCAAAGGATCTGGCCGTCTACATCCTGGCTGATGAGCTTGGCGACAAACGATGTTGACGCCAAGTTCTTCGACCTCTAACCCTGCAGAAACCCTAAACTGATTTTACAGGTTTTCCAACCGTTTAAACCACTATAAAACATACTGAAACAGTTCTTTTAACATGCATGAATCCTAAACAACCCAATACAGCATGCTTCATTCGCTAAATTACTCAAACCACCCATTAACCCCGCATGGTGCAACTTAATCCGAAAATGCATTAACATGCTGATTCAGGTGGTTACGTCGTATTTTAATGTTTCTACGGAGCTAACTGGGTTCGTCCCCTACCTCAGAACACGCTAAAACCTCCCGCAATCCCCCGGTTCACGCCGAACCCTCCGCGAGTTCCCATGGGAATTGCACCACGCCACGACGTTTCCTCACGCAATTCAGCAACACCACGTGTCTCACGATCCTCCAAGCACCCTTTAGTACCTGTTGGAAGCTTTAGGAATGCAAGGGCGTGAAGCTGGGGCAAGAGAGAAAGAGAACCAGGTGCAGAACCTGCTCTCGGGTGACCCTATAACCTGCAGAATTCTCAGGTTGGCGTCAACCCTTCTGCCGCCAATAGCAACCGCCACCCTAAACGTCCACATCCTAAGCCGCCAAGATCATGCAGTCAACGGCCATACACCTGGACGTCAACAAGTCAACGGCCACCCCTGGCCGCCAACTCCAACTGAACTGCAGCAGGTCCTATTCCATTTCAGAACCAAGCCTGCACTTCACCTGCTCAAGTCACACATCCACACCATGCATTCCACACAACCAACTCACATTGGCCTCACAACGGCCGCCACAACCACAACACACATGATCCGCATGGATCTGAAAAGCACACGACGTTACAGTCCGAACCAGGATAATCCTTGTGTTGTGTGATTGTCTTCTTTGTGTGTTTGATATTTAAACTAACAGTCACTAACCTCCTTCGAAGAATGTTTGTGTGAATGTTTTTAGTTACATGTATCTTCTAAATTATTTTTTAAAAAGACCCATTCACCCCCCCTCTGGGCTCATCAACTGGGCAACAGTTATGACTTATACCGATTGACTTTCAAATCTTGCAAAATATCTTTGACGCGCAAATGAATTTCAAATGTACTTCATATGTTTAACTTATTATTTCTCTAACTGAAGATTTTTTTGTCTATCTCATAGGATCTCATCCTTCCAACAAGAAAGAAAAGACCTACCTACAATTTCTAGCTATTAGTAGGAAATATGGACAGAAGGCAAAAAGAGGTATGGGCTATCTGTCAGAAGAATTCTCTAGTCTAACATCTTCTTCTTTGCATTAAATGTCTGCAGGTCTATTTTAATCATAGTCAACATCTTGGACCTGTTGCTGGCTCTCTTGGAAGCATGCACCAACTGGAAGATCTTCCTCCATTCCAAGTAGCCAGTAGACTCAAGAAGTCATATGTTAGACTCAACAGAAGGAGAGAAGAAGAAGAAGAGAGCCAAGAAACTCCAACGTCCATCTCTCAACGGATCCAAGAACTCCAATGGCCATCTCTCAACGGATCCAAGAACTCTAACGGCTATACCTCAATGGATCTATCTTTCTACTCTATAAAGGATGAAGTGTTTGAAGTAGAAGAACGAGAGCCTTCCTAAAAATTCTTCTGAAAGAGCGTACCTCCAGTGAGAAGCCTCAATGCCATACACACTCAAAGCAAGAGAGAAAGAGTTAGAGTCCAAGAAGAAGTGTGTGCGTAAGCAACCATATGAAGTCTTCAAACATTCAAGCTTCTTTTCTCTCTTCACACTCTCTGTGCATCATTGTAAATCTAGGGGAGAGTTTGTGAGCTGAGAGTTTGAGTTCCTTAGTATTCATCTTGTATAGCTCTCAGTCTGTTCTTTCTTTTCAAAAGAAAGACTTATGTCCAGCTGTAGGATTGTATACAGTGTTCCTCTTCCTGTGTGATGAGAAGGCCAGTAGGGTGTTGGTGGATTCTGTCCGACTGTGGGACTGTACACAGTGTTCCCCTTGGGTTGAGGGAAGAGTCTAACTAGGGTTGGTGTCAGCAGAACCTAGCTGGGGGTTTAAGTCTAGCAGAACCGCACTGGAGTTTGTTCCAGGAGGGTGGCTTTTTGACCTGTAATAGAAGTGAGTTTTCTTCCTACTCGGAAAGGAAGAGGACCAGTGGGGAGCTGGGGGTTTGTATATCCTTAGGGGGATTGTACCCTGGTTAGTGAAATCCCAAGATTTGCTTGGAGACTGGACGTAGGACTTTCATTTGGAAGGGTCGAACCAGGATAAATCTTTGTGTTCATGTGTGTGATTGTCTTTTAATTGCTTCCGCATTGCTACTCTTTATCGCATACGATTACATTCACTAACCAAAGTTTTCAAATGGTGATTTTTATCTGTGTTTTCAGATTATCATATTCACCCCCCCCCTCCTTGGGCTATCCTTGCTGCCAACCGTAAGTGGGCCAACATATACACTGCCAGAGGATGAGGGCAAGTGGACTGAGGTTAACATCAAGAAATCCAAGCTTAATTTTAGTGCTCTAAATATTATGCAATGTGTCGTACACCTTGATGAGTATTCCCGTGTCTCTATGTGCAGCTCAGCGAAGGAGATGTGGGATAAACTGAAGTTGATTTATGAAGACACTTTAGAAGTCAAAGAGACCAAAGCCACTATTCTGGTCCATGAATATGAAATGTTCAAGATGAGCTTGGCCGAGATAATTTCTGAGATGTTTGCATGGCTCGGATCTCAAAGATAACAAATGGACTGAAGGCTCTTGGCAAGAATTACATAGACACTGAAATAATCTATAAAATTCCTAAGTCCCTCCCATCAGTGGGGCACACAAAAGCCACGGTCATTGAAGACTCCAAGAATCTCTCAAGTCTTACTGTGGAGGAACTCATTGAGAGTCTCATGACATATGAGATAAATTTGAAAAGAGAGGAAGCAAAGCAACCCATCATCAAGCAAAAAGATGTGGCTCTCAAGGCTAAGAAGGCTAAGGCACTCAACTCAAAAGAAGGCTCATCAAGTGGAGATGAAGCAGAAGTGACTAAGCTAGCCCGGAGCTTCAGAACATTTTTGAGAAAGAAGAGGTCATAGTCCCCCATATCCTTCAAAGATTTCAGAGGTAAATCCAATCAAGGAGAACCCGGCAGACAGACAGAGATGATCTGCTATCAATGCCAAGGGATTAGACACGTGAAATCTGAGTGTTCAGTATTTCTGAAAAAGCAGAACAAAGTCAAGGCAAAGAAGCCCAAGGTGAAGATGTCCAAAAGAAGCAGGACGTCGAGTGCGGCCTTATGAAAATTGAGGATGAATCTCCTGAGGTAAATTCTGATTGCGAATATTTTACTCTTGAGGAGATGGAATCATGTATTTTGCCTTGCATGAAAAATACAGAAAAATCAAAAAAAGAAAATAAGGGATTAAAAATGAAAATTGAAAGTATTTTACATGATGAATCTTCTTGCACCTCTTGTCATGAATTAAAATTGCAATGTGAGGTTCTTGAACATTCTAATGAGATATTACAAAGTAAAGTCACATTGTATGAGAATGAAGTTGATTGCATGAAATATAATTCTGCAAAGGCAGAAAATTTGAGCATGTTAGAATGTGTGAATTCATGCTTGAAATCTGAAAATGAAAAATTGAAAAATCAAGTGCATGTGCTTGAGAAGAATGTTAAAGTTTCTGAAAACACTGTCAAAAAGTTTCATGAAATAATAATTGATTTGAAGTCTATAGTATCTAGACTCATGAAGAGAAAAGAGAAGTTAGATGAGGTTCTCAATGTCAAAGTGAATACCCATAGACATGGTCTGGGTATGTACCTAAGAAATCCAAGTCTAACTCCTTTGAGTCTAACACCAATACATCTTTTGTTCATGCTTCCAATATTCCAAGCACATCACTTGCTAAACCAAAACAGAAAAAAGGCCCAATTGAATCCTCATGCTAAGAAATCTGTGTAACCTAAGAAACCAACTCATGTGAAAGGCAAGCATGTTAATCATCATGTCATTCATAGGCCACAATCCACACAATGCACTTATAACATTACATGTTATTTCTTTGGTGGGCATGGTCATGTGAATTACACTTGTTTGTTAAAGAAAAACATGTAGAAACTTAATTTGGTGTGGATTAGGAAGGATTTATTGCCTTCTAAGGCTAACATTGTTGGACCCAAAATCATTTGGGTATCAAATAAATCCACCTGAGAGTTGTGGTTGTAGGTGTCTTGAAAAATTTGAGCTAGAGCATCAATGCACAATTCAAGGCATCAAAATTGTTTTGTGAGTATCATGTTCATTTCTATTTTTGGATTCCAAGGTAAAACATGGATACTCTTGTATACCTTATTGTTTACTTATTTAGATTTTGATGATAGGTTGTGTTTTTGTTTGTCTTTCTATTAGAAAAAATAAAAAAATTGAAAAATAAAAAAACATAAAAAAAGGGTCATATAGTTTAGTGTCTATTACATGCTTGTGTTTGCATGTCTATCCCTTGTGTGTATGCATGTATATTATATGTAACCACCCTCCTTGACTCTTTCTATCGTCTATACTCCCTTGTTATTCTTATTGCATTGGCTTGATACTTAGTATGCATTAATTCAATCACTAAGGGGGACTAGATTCATTTGGTGTGTGCATATATTAAGGGGGGGGGGGGTAAATAGTTATGTATTTAACATGATTCTCAAAATACATTTGAAATTGAGTCCAACAAACCAATGCACTCAAATATGATTAATGGATATCATTTTGATGATAGGTGGAAATTTTTCTTAACACTTTTGTGATTCTTAAAATCCACCTAATTTGTGGTAACTCGTGAGGAAAAAGTTACATGTTCCAAGTTGAAAGAAAAGAGGAACTGGGCTTCGTAACTGGGTCTTTCCACTAAACAAGTGAGAAGCTTTACGTCAAACGGTAATACTTTTCTCAAAAATGAAAGAAAAAGAAAAGAAACAAAAATTGGTTTCAAAAAAAAAAGACAGAGTAGTAGCTACCAAAAATCAAGGATCTATCATGCATGGGTTGGATTCAAAGTATCCGGTAGTTTTAATTAGAATTTCTGTCCATCCTCATATGTGATGCCTATAAATCATATCTCACATATCACTTTTGATGGTATTTAATTATACGCATGTCTTGAGAATTTGATTAAATACATGGGCTATGTCATGGCTACTTCGTGGTGCTTGCACTCTTTCATCCTCACCATAGTGACTTCTGAACATACATACTTTGTACTTAAGCCAATTGCTTTTCTTAACTCTATTACCACCCACTTTTTGATGCTGTCAAAAAGGGGAGAGAATATGTAGATTTTATATTCTGGTTTGGGGGAGAGTTTTGTAATCGCAAGAATGTGACATTCCTCAAAACACAATAAAGATTTATATAGATAACATAAAAATGCTCACGATCTCCACCTAGTAGAATGCCTAAAAGATAAACAAGAGTAGAAGACTAACTTACTAGGAAAAGGAAAGAGAGAAGGCTACTTACCTATGTCGCGTCCCTGAGATGCGTCGCGAATGAGCTGTCGCGACTTGGTGATCCGACGCCTTCTCAATAGGGTACAGGAGTTGGGGGTGGACCTCCTTCCCTTCCTTCGGCCGGCCAGAGGAGGAGAGCTCCTTGCATGCTCTTCGTGTGGAACCTGCCAAAATAATGAAACAACAAAAAAAAGTCTTGATTAGATTACTTTCAAGAGTAATATCTATATGACAAGAGAGAGGAGAATGAAAGCATGGGAGGAACGTACTTGAGAGTGTTTGAAAACCCCTAGGGTTGTGGAAATAAGGATGTGTGGATGTGCAACTATCTAAAAGAAATAAACGGCATGCATGTAAAGAAAAAGGAGAAAGGAAGAAAGTGAAGAGCCCAAAAGGGGTGACTCTCTGGCTGAGGATGATGTCTCTTGGTCATGCAGCAGCCTTATGGATGTAGAGGAAGGCACCTCCTAGCCATGACACCCCAGAAGTAGAAAAAAGGAGGTGTTATGGTGAGAGGAAATGAAGGAAAGAGGGTGAAAGGGAGAGCTACGAGCTAAGGGGATGTTTTGGAGGGATTTTGGCAGCACTTCATTGTAGATTAGGGGTCTTACCTAGGGTAGAGAGAGAGGGTATAGTTTTATAGACATGAGAGAAGCTAATCTCGTCCATAAGGGATAATGACCCAAAAAAAGAGATAAACCTGGGTAAATCCGCATGGGGAGAGTCCTAGGAAGAGTCTAGGGAGGGATAAACCCTATCTCTGCGACTGGGGATCATCCCAAGGCCATTGAGATAGAGATAAGCCTTGATAGGATAAGAGAGAGAAAATTATGTAACCATTCCCATGCAAACTATTATCGCGACGCATCGTAGGGGTGCGATAAGGCTTGTCGTGACCTGGGAACCTGATGCAACATAAATACTACGAGGATAGATATGCATGGGCTATCGCGACGGCAAGATAGTCCGCGACCATCATGATGCACCCGGACGACCCGTTACAACATGGGTTAGGATCCAAAACCCTGACCTTCAATGTGAACAAGGACTCTTAAGCAATAAATGGACTAAATGAGCTGAAAATTGTACTTAATGGGCTCAAAATAGGTTAACAAGTGGGCTCAAGAGAGTGACCAACTTCGGGCACACTATAAGAACAAGAAATATGGCTAGACTTATGGGCCAGAATTGGGTGTCTACAAGTTTGTGTGAAAAGAAAATAGGAGAGTTAGAAGTACTTTGTATTTTTGAGAGGGGGAGTAATATTGTATGACCGTGAATGTATTTTTGAGAGGGGGAGTAATACTGCATGACTGTAAATGCTTGCATGCATGTGTTATGTAAAAACAAAAATGGAACAACAAATTTGTATCAAAAATTGGCATCAGAAATCAAATGTTGTGTTTTGTGTAAAAAAATCTGCAAGTTTTGCCATCATCAAAAAAGGGGATATTATTATACTCTGTAGATTTTGATGATCACAAAACGCTAAATCTAATTCATGTTGACATGCTCACAAAGCACCAATTGTTATTCATGTTAATGATTTATTTATATTTAATTTGACGGTCTAATTTGTGTGTTAAATGTGCAGCAAAATAGGCCAAAGTCGCATTAGTAAGTACACATTTACAAAGGCCAAGGCTTGGACTCGATAGAGTTAAAAACTAACAGCAAACTGACAGTCGGTCGACCAAAACCTAATTATCGATCAACCAAACTGAACAAAGAATCGATTGGTGAATAAAGATATCGATTGTTGTACAAAGCTTCTGATTGGTCAAGATTCTGATTGATAAAAAAGTAGGAAATCGGACGACCAATTCTGGATTTTTGGACAACCGATCTTTCTAGTAACTTGGATCTGGGGATAGTGCAGAATCAGACGACCGATCATGAGAGTGTGTCGACACAAAAGAGCTGCTTGTCGACCCCAAATTCAGATCAAGAATCAGATGACCGATTTGGTAAAATTGGTCGACTGATTATGAAAAACGCAGTTTCCTAAATTGGATGGACTCTTTCCTTCATTAGATTTCTACCCAAGGATTCATCAAAGTTGTGATCTTTTGGGTTGGGCTATATATATAACGCCATTTCCAAGCCCCCAAAAAAGAACCCATCGTGCAAGAAACGTTCTATTCATTGGAGCAAGGGTTCTGGGCGATTTTTTGAAGAAACCTGCAGCAGACCTCGAGATCAAGTGTGGAAATCGTTTAAGCTGCTATGTGGAGTTGCTCTCAAGTACCAGAGGGTCGTACTGCATCCAAGCAACGTCCAGAAGGCTTCAGTGAAGAGTTCAAGTTGTGCTCTTCATCAGCATATGTTGTTCTACAACGACTCTTCATCTTTGAATAAGAGGGAATCGATACTCTATTGTTTTCTTCTTTATTCCTCGTGTTCATGCCTATAGTTCTTGATTGAATCAAACTGTACTGGTTGTTGTGCTCCTGTGTGAGCAATTGTATGTGTGGTGCAGGCTGTGCATTACATGCTGTGGATTTTTGGTTTCTTCGTACTTGTGAAACAAAGATTGTGTGAGGGATTGGTGTTGTCCCTGGAAAACAACCGTGTGGTGAGCGCTTGTGACTTGTACTCGATTAAACAAATTAGTGGAAAAATCTTCACAGAGATGTGAGATAGTAGACGTAGGTGCATACGTGGTGTGTTGACCGAACCACTATAAATTCTGTGTGCATGTATGATTTACTTCCATCATTTCTATCTCTATTCTACGCACGTTAGAATAGTTAATTTTGTTGTTTAAGGTGTTATTTTCCACTATACATCTTGCTTAATAAATTTACTTAATTAAGTTTAATATGTTATGTGATAAAATATTTTTTAAATAGACGATAACTAATTTATCCCTATTTATCCCTCCCCTCTTAGTTAATCATCATATATACGTGTCTTCCATCGTGTCACATCAACTTTATTACAAAACTAGTCTTATATAAAACTATCTGTGTGTGTCTTCGAACCATCCACAAGCTTTTAAAATACCGCGGTACTGCCCAAGCCTGGATGTGTCTATAGACTAGAGCCTGTCAGGCCTAGCCGTGGAGTTGCACTTACGGAGGGAGATGCATAATAACAGAATGGAGGAGTGCAAACAGCTGTTGTGTACCAGAGAGAATTGAACTCGCCCGTAGGTGGGTTGGTGGGCTTGGCGGGATCCAGTTTTTGCCAGGCATCCAGACGCAGACGCGGCAGCGCAAACCCATCACTTGTTTGTATAATAGAAGATGTGTAAAAAGGAACTACTAAGAACCCATCCACCCTCCCGTTCGGCCCGGACAGGTTTGATAATCGAAAAGGATTTTAGGACATACCGAAAATAGGCTAACCCTGGATTTTTTTTTTTCACTTTTCTACTTTGATACAAAAAAATTTTTATCGTAATGAGATAGTTAAATTTATAATCGGGGCTCTTTGGTAACGTGATAAGGGGTTTATCCCCCTTTTATCACTAGTTTTATACCCACATGTAGTTTGATAACCGAGATAGGATAAACATGGGTGATAAAACTTAAGCATGATAAAGAGGGGATAAAGGGATGATAACTTATCCCTCCCATGAAGGGGGAATAAAAGTTATCTTTAGAAATAACTCATTAATTATTATTATTGTATTCTTCAAAATTATGTGTGTACATTTATACACAGATAAATGATGTCAAATTAGAGATAAAGGGATGATAACTATACACACTCTGTCACATCATATCACATTAAAAGTTATCCTCTACAAAACTATCCCTCATTTAAACCATCTCAAACCAAAAAAACCCTTAAACGCGATTAATTTATACCCGATTTACTTATATCAATCCCCTTATCACGTTAGCAAAGAGGCTAATATAGATGAGAATAACTTTATTAGGCTTTCCCTCTTACCAAATCAACTTTTTTTGCTTATACGTACTAACATCAAATCAACGCGCACGCATTAGTTTCCCATCCACTCACCGGGAAAAAGAACTTCCTGCGGTTTCATTTCCAGTTCAGGGTTCAATCAGGAATAGGCACTACAAAGCTATAATCTAGTCAAACAACGAGAGCATCCACGCAAATATTTCCTGCAAAATTCGCAATTTTTTTTAATCCACAAAAAATGTTAAACCCGGAAAAGGACTTTAGATTTTCGGACGTGGCAACATCACGGCAGAGCAACTCATAGACGTTACGTTGCATCATCATATGATTAATTAATAATAACATAGGTTTGTAACATGGTTCCAGTTCAAGAACGAGTTCCACGTCCAAGAAGGAGAAATAATAATAATAAAGAATGCCATATAGGTCCCTGCGATGAAAACATACATAAAAGAACCATCACCGCAGCAACACATCATGATGCCGTTCGATTAGATCAAATCCCTATGACAAGAAACATACCTCTCTCTCTATAGGTTACATGTGCGCCATCGGAGAACGCTCAAGCCTACAGTTTATGGCCATCTACAAATCATGTTCGCTTGTAGACCACCGGTAACCTCTCCATCTGCCTATGGCTGCAGCAAAGTGGCAGAAGAAACAAATCAAATCCATAAGCCAACAAACAGAAACATTCTAATCAAAGAGAGGGATACAAAAGTTTTATGCCTACCAGCCTATATGCAAAATTTTCAAGCAGAAAAAGTGGCGCTTCCGCTGGGTGGAAGATCCACAACTTTTCCTATCGCAATTGTCTTTCCTGCAATAATGAGCCTCCATGAGTGACATAGCCGGGGAAACCAGAGCTACCTGATTGACAACAAAAGAAGTTCCTACCTTCTGTGCGGAGGGTAAACCTCCCAAGCTGTGCAAAATCCGAAAACTTCTCTATGCATATCAGATTATTGACCTAAAATATTCAAGAAGATAACTAGGTAAAAGGCCCTTTCTGGACGTTGCGAGTGACAGAGAAAAAGAAAGAATTCACAAGGTAAAACCTGAATGCGACACACAACAACAGCACCATTCTTCACAAAAAGGGGTTTTCTCTTGGGTTTCTTCTTGGGATCAGCACTCTTTTTCTTAGTATCGATCTCTTGTATTAGGTCAACAATCTCACATTCCTCAACAATAGAGTGAATGTGCAAAACTGCTTTATATCCAGCCGTGAAGATTGCCTGACGCATCAAAATTTTAAATTAAAAAAGCACATCAACGTGAAATCTTTACTCTAGCGGGACATTGAAATGGGAAAAAGGTAAAATACACTTCATACATTGTCGAGTAGCTCTAGGATCTGCAACTGGGCATTGAACTCATAAACTGCAGGTACTGGCTTGGCTGAATGAGAACAGGACAACTCAATATAAAATGATAAACAAGTAAAACAAAGAAGCTCATATTCTACACTGTAGAACGCCCGATCAATAGGTTTAAGTATGATAAACAAGAAGTTTACACCTTTCAGCAATGATGTATATGTATACCTGTAACCTGTGTATGTACGTAGTTATGTTCATGCACAAGTCATGGTTTAAGGCAAACAAGGCAGTGGTCCACATGGCCTTACTACTTAGGCAACAAGGCGAGCTGCCTAGATGAAGCTTAGTTTATGTAACAAAGTACCAAGCAATCTACACTTTTTATGATTTACATGCTATCTTCAATAAACACAAAGGTATCAGAAAGAAATATTTAGCATATGCGGCAGATGGTAGCACTAGTGACAGCAGCCAGCAGTGGCAGCGACCGGTGGAGGTGCAAACATTGGCCTAGCACTGACAAATGCTGCCTACAATTATCGCCCTACCACTGACAACAGACAAATACTGACTAAAAAGTATTAGCCCATCATCAAAAAATATTGGCCTAGCACTGATAAATACCGCCTACCATTGCCGCAAATGCTTTTGCCTATTGCTAACATGTACTGACTTACCACCACCAAGTCTGGCCTATCACTGAGAAATACTACCTATCTATTCTGCTGACCACTGAGAAATATTGGCCTACCTCTGACAATACTAGCCCGCTCCTAACAAATAATGTCACCAACAGCCACTGTTCGCCACAGATCCATCGCCACACCTAGCATTACGTGGACCAATAGATGAGGTGGACAGCAAGCATTTTTCTTAGAATGTGTAAGAAGACAATCAAATATTACTGTAATTTAATAAAGTATTTTGATTAATAATATATGTATTTAGCACGAGTGGATCTACACACACAACAAAATAAACTATTTTGATTAATATTTAGTATTATAAATCCAAATGTTAGCATTAAAGTAGTTTCTTAACCATGGTTTGCCAAGATTCCCCCGAATCGGTGCGAATCAGGGGAAACCCGATTCCTGATTCACCCGCATCGGCCGATTCGCCCCTTATATATATAATATTATATGTCATGTATATATATAATATTATATCATATTTGTAATATATATTATATATTATAAATATGATATATATTACATATATGTATTTAATCAATATAAATTTGTCTCAAATATGATATATGTAATATATATATATATATCATATGATATATTGTATAATAATATATATACCCATGCGAATCAGTCCGATTCGGACCAATTCAAGGGGAATTAGGGGAAACCCGATTCGCCTTCCGACTCCGATCCGGCAAATCATGCTCTTAACTGCCTAGGAAAAGTGGGGAATGGGAATAGCAAGTCCATTTGTTTCTTTCAAAAATAAATTTCACTTTTTATACAAAAATTACTAAAAGTTTAGCAGAACACCATGGTTGTCAAGGCACCCGCCTAGGTGGGAAGGCGCCCAATTGAGGGCTAGGCGAGGATCCGCCTTATGGGAACCCAAAAAAGGCACCCCAAGGTGGTGCCTTGGCCTGCCTGGCACCTTGGGGCAGCTTGGACCCTATGAGGCTTGTCACTTTGCGTCGCAAATTAAAATTTTCTTTTGGGGGCCTCTCCGCCAAGTGAAACCTCCAGCAAGGGGGGCACTTCCCCCTTGACCCTCGCGAGCTGAACACTCAGGTTGATCCATGGGACCTGATTGCGCAGGTTGATCCACGTATGCGTGTGCCCACAAATTGGATAATGCAGGACCTCAAACTCCATATTCCAACACTGTTCACAACATAATACTGTTCATCAGAGCGTCTACACCACCCTCGCTGCCCATCAGAAGGCTACTCCTCTGCACTCGTCACTGCCATACCCTTGGTTAATTCCATCACCCTTGCCCCCCACCATCCCTGAGAGCCCCAAGTTTCCTACTGTCCTTACCATGCTACTGAAGTGCCCTCACTGCACAATGCAGACATTTCCAGCTGCCCACTGCCCATCGCCCATGCCCACGGACATACCATCCTCAGCAGCCAGCAACCCCTCCCCATCTTCACTCCCTTGTCTGCTCCGTATCTCGCATGAGCCACCTCCAAGATGGGATGAATTTTGATAAACCAGGACATTCCCCTTTTTTTATGAAACCAGGACTTTCCCTTGGCCCAGGGCCTGCCAAGATCAGTGACATCAAAAGCAGGCTGAGTGAACTGGGGCTCAAAGAGGACCTATTTATAAAGGTGGTTATGTGATCCAGGTCATCTGATACTACTATATACTTTTGTAGCAATAGCATATTCCAAGAATATTCCATCAGTCCAAAGGAAACATGAGCTACAGGGTGTCATGTTTTCATCTTTCCTAATAAATGTTAAAATGAAGTTATAGTTGTCAGGTTAACAGCCTTTTTAACACGAAATGAACTTCTTTCTCTTCCCAAATATACCCTTAATATTAGTAGATGGTAATTTCCCATCAGAACCCAGTTCTCTCCCTCACAAACCATCAGATATAACTATTTACCATTCACGTTTCAAAAAAAAAAAAAAGATATAACTAATTATAAAAAACTATTCAACCTGCCCATATTGTTGCATATCTTTGGGATCGCAACTTTCTTCCTACATTGTAACCGACATCTCTCAGACATACACATGTAGAATGAGTACATAATTTTTTAGGTAATATTTATAACTATTTACATCAGAAGTATTGTGCATAAAAGCAAGTTCTAACTTATAAGATCTATGCTTCTGCCAAGAATTGGAGTAAACACTCAATGATACCAAAAAAGTAGTTCAAAAACCATATTACAATATTATTTCTTTTTTATTCATAAAGGAAATTGTGTGGAATAACAATCTTGCAACTTAAATGTTTTAGTAAAAGGATTATTTACATACATTCCTAGAACTAACAATTCACCATTCAATGATGAATTTCCTCTGCTTCTTTGGAGATGGGAATCCCTCAAGGATGGCAGTGTCAGTTTCGGTTTCGGACCAATGGATCGGTTTCAGTTTCAGGGCGTATAGGGCGGACTTGAACTCCCCTAAAGAGGGGAGTTTGTCCGGTTTCTGACGATTTCGGACCATGGTTTTGGTATTGGTTGTTGTGCATTTGTTTATGCAAAAATATTATTTAGCATTTTGATTATGACAAAATCAACTTTCCAATTTAAGGCCTGAACTATAAGCAACAACTCATCTGATTGTATGTAATAAAACTTACTTGAAGACAAAATTCCATGTGTATGTTAAAGACATGTTTGTACTATACTTATTTGTCTACTTATAAGAGAGACTATGTCAACACATATTACCTTTGTATTGGATGTCTGTCGACCTGTGATATTGTGTGTCAACACACGATTCTTCATAAGATAAAAGTTTTTCTAAGTTCGCATCGACTACAATATATGTATCATGAGCAGTCGAAGTGAGACATCAATTGGTGAACAAGTTATGTCAGTCGAAATCCAACTCCGACTGCTGGACAGTCAAAGTGAGCTATCGATTGATGAACAAATCTCATCAGTCGAAATCCAACTCCGACTCCTGAACAGTTGAAGTGAGCTATCGATTGATGAACAATCTCATCAGTCGAAGTCCAACTCTGACTCCTGACCAGTAGAAGTTAGATATCAATTGATGAACAAATTTCACCAGTCGAAGTGCCACTTCGACTCCTTACCAGTTGAAGTTAGATATCGATTGATTCACAAATCCTATCGATTGGTTCATATCCTATCGATTGAACATTGAAGTTTCATTCTGAGTGGTGGTTAAGATTGGCAGCTATGTTATTCCTAGTACTGAAGATTTTCATACCGATAGGTGAAGTCTCATTTCGATTGGTATTAAACACGTTAATCCTATCGATTGGTGACTAAATATGCATTGATTGGTGACCAAGTGACTTAACTCATATCGATTGGTGTTGTTTCACAACGATTGGTAAACAAATGACATGTTTCATATCGATTGTTATTATGAATGTTCCGATTGGTGTACAATTAACTTAAAGGCTTCTAATTGGTGTTATAAATACTTTATCCCATCAATTGATGTTGTATTCACTCCGATTAGTGAACAATAAAAGGTATTGTTGTACATTATCAACTATCTTACCATTTGCAGTCAAAGTTACACTTCGACTCTTTTAAGTTTCTGAAGTCGAAGTTCAATTTCTTATTACTCTTAAATTACTCATCTTGTACTTATGTTCTATGCACTTCAGTTTATAAAAAGATCATACATTAAGATATTAAATTTCATAGTGTTATTTGACAGTTATTTGATTTAAAAGATATCTGCTAGCGTCCTTCGGACTGACAAAGTTTTCCGTATTTTAAGGAGAGCCATCTACAGTATCACTGCGCATCGGTGTCCAAGTCTGTTTAAATGCTCACCTACTCCTGCATACTTTAAGGACAATACTTCTCTCGGATAGAAAGAAGTCGTTTAGATGTCTAACTTTTTACTCCTACTATCCAATATATTATTTGCTACCATTCTAACAACAGACAAAAGAAAAGATCTTGTATGGGTATGGTGATTGCAGGCATTAAATGCAGCTGTCTACAGAACCATGCAGGCTATCCGAAATAGCAACCAAGTCATTCAGTAGATAGAAGTCTTGAGAACGTTTCTCTCAAGTTGTCTCCTTCAGTCATAACGTTCACATCTCAAACGACTATTTTCAAACAGATAGATCCAAGACTGAAGCCAATATAAAAGAAGTTGAAGCCTTGAAGAGATACAATAAAAACAAGAGAAAAAGATACACACAAAGATATACACATAAGATCTGAAAGAAAGAAAAGAGAGCAACATGTTCCAAACAACGATCTCCAAACATTCAAGCTCTTAGGCCTTTGAGAAGTCTGTAGTTGTGTGGACTAGGATTCCTAGATCATTTCTTGAAGTCCAGCTTAGAGTCAGAAAGAGAGAAGTGTCATCATTCTTCTTCTATTAGATCTCTTTCTGTCTTTCTGTGTTTGCTCATTCTTTGAGCAACACTCAATCTATATTCAACCTGAGCCATAACCAGCAGGGGGTTTGTTCCATGTGTGTTCTCCTTTTGTAGAAGGGAAGACTTACTGCAGTAGGAGGTTATTTGCCCTTTTTTGAAGGGAAGACTTACTTGGGTGCAAGTAGTTGTAATATCCCTCTTTGAAGGGAAGACCAAGTGCTCTTGGTGGTTAGTGAAATACCCAAGACATTACTTGAGGACTGTACATAGGACTCCTGTTGGAGAGGAGATTCGAACCAGTATAAATCGCTTGTGCATTGTGTGATTGCTTCCGCTTATCTCTATTCTATTTCACACGCTCACTAACCATTAATTTTTGTTCAGTAATTTTCAGATCTAACTCCTTTTAGCCGGAATTTCAAAAGTTCTATTCACCCCCCTCTAGGACGTCTAAAGGTCCATCTCGATCCAACATCGGCTAGGTTCGAAACTGAAATCTTTTGGCCGAAACATATCGATTTCGACCGATACTGCCGACCATGGAATCCGTCCTCACAAAAACGTTATCAGATTCAGTACAATAATAACTTTTTGGGGCAGGTAACAATTTGATGTAAGGGACAAATTACTCGTACCTAGTTTTAGTTTATTTACCTTACAGAATGAGATTGAAATCACTTTTTTGTCTCTTACATCTGGAGTAATTCTTGAATATTTTATAGTTACTTATAATTATGTTCACATTTACTAGTGTGACTAAAGTGAGCAACTTCTATGGACGAAGAGATGTTTACTCTCAAGATGGACACATGCGATCTGGTGGACATCCCAAAAAGGAAGGGCTTTGGTTCTCAATGAGTCTAAAGTATCAACTATAAGTTTGATGGTTCTATGCAGTGCTATAAAACCTGGCTGGTTGCCAAGGGCTTTACTCAAACATATGGGTGGATTACTTGGAGACGTCTGCTCTAGTGGCTAAGCTTAAATCTGTGAGAAATTCTTTCCCTTAAATACTGAAATCTTCATCAGTTGGACATACAAAATGCATTCCTTAATGAGTATTTGTAGTTTCATTTACTTAAGATATTAAATATAAATAAGGAAGTACCCCCCATCTGAATCCACTAAAAATATCAATATATATATATATATATATATATCTTACCAATAAAAAGTCAACTCTCCTATCCAAGAAGAAAATCGCAATTTTAATGATTCTATCATAATAATGTCTTTCTAATCTCTCATAATTTGGTATATCTAAAAATTTTATAGTTCAAATAAACCTAATAAAACACTAAAAATCGAAAGTCCGGTGAAAAAAGTCAAATGTGTATATGACTTTTCGAAGGGAGCAACTCTCCTACTGACAGCAACTAAGTCCTAGTCATGGTCCATTGTGATATTCAGATAAATAAGATATTTTATCATGGGTTCCCATGTCATGAATTAATTTTTTTTATGCTTTAAGTAAAATCCTACGGATTGAAAAGTGAAAACGCACATCCCGAATCCCGAATCCCAATTCCCACACTCTTATTGTATGATATATATGAACCTATGTCATCCATGGATGAGACTTGAAAATGTATGCAATTATCTATGTTCCTTAAGGAATTATCTATGTGAACCTATGTGATCCACACTTTTATGTTATCCTGATCTCTTGAGATCTTACCGAGATCTCTTCTCTTTGACCCTCCCGAGATGAAGCCGAGATCCGATATGGCAAACATTGGTAGGAAGTGGTGTATATGCAGCCACAACATAGATTCAAGCCTAGGGGGGAGAGTCTGTTGCTTAAAACAAGCACTGTATGGTCTAAAACATTCTCCTCAAGCTTGATTTGGTCATTATCAGGTAGCGATAGTTTGATTAGGCTATGTTCAAGGAAACTCTGATCATATCTTGTTTACTAAATGGGTGGGTGGAGAAGTGGTGGTTTCGCTGATGTATGTCCATGACATGATCATTACATGTGACCATAAGGTTGAATGCCGCAGATCAAAAAGTACCCTTGCCCAGGAGTTCAAGATTAAAGAGCTCAGGAGCTGAAATATTTTCTCATCATTGAGGTGGCTAAATCTAACAAGGGTATCTATATCTGTCAACATAAATATGCCTTGGAGTTGTGGAAGAGACTGGGAAATTTAGATGTGAACCTGCATGTACACCTTCTGCAGCTAGTCATGGGTTGTCTGACTCTGCAGGGGAAATCTTGTCGAACTCCCCTGGAGATGTACATCAGTGTCTTGGGGGCAATTGCTCTGCCTCTTACACGGGCTAACATTGCTTAAGTAATTAGTCTGCTTGCACACTCATGTTTCTCACATGAAACCTGCATAAGTGTATTCTGTGATATGTGAAATCATGTCCTGCCAAGGGATTGCTCTAAGGTTTATCAACTGCATATTGAAGGCTTCTCCAATGCCGATTGGAAGGTCTGTGTAATGATGGTCAACGTAAAATTGGTTATTGTACTTTTCTGGGTGGCAATTTGGTGGCTTGGCATGGTAAGAAACAATCTTCCCATGCTCGTTCCAGTGCCCAAGCTGTATATCGCACCATGTCTCATGGCATACTGAGATAATGTGGCGCAGGCTCTTCTTGCAGGCTCTTGGTGTTTGAAGTTCATCTTCTGCTAAAGATATAGTGTGATAACAAAGCTGCAATTGACATTGACAACTCAATTCAGCATGACCAAACAAAGCAAATTGAAATCAATCAGCAATTTATCCATGAAAAGCTTGATTCTAGGGAGCTAGTTTGCCTTAAGCTAAGAGCATATTGAAATTGATCAGCAATTTATCCATGAGAAGCTTGATTCTAGGAGCTAGTTTGCCTTATGCTCATTCCGCAGAACACCTGTCTGATGTATAAGGCTTGCCACAAGAACACTTTCATTCCATACTGTCCAAGCGTGCATGTTTGACATTTATGCTCAGCTTGAGAGAGTGAAAACTGGAACCAGTTAGGGTTTTTTTTCCTTTTGTTATTTCCTATTTATTTCTCTCTGTTTTATGGCTCAACAAGTCAAAGTCAAAGCCACCTCCTTTTGAGGGGCATTCTTGTCATATTGTAAATTTTATTCACCTTATCTATATGAGTTAAGAGGGTTTGTTTGTCAAGTCTGACCATGGA
Source organism: Colocasia esculenta (assembly GCA_014218235.1). Lineage (NCBI taxonomy): Eukaryota > Viridiplantae > Streptophyta > Magnoliopsida > Alismatales > Araceae > Colocasia > Colocasia esculenta. Next base: position 97,268,367 of record CM024756.1, on the reverse strand, counting down.
AGAAAGGATTTGATCCCTGGGCTGATCCCAATCGGCTGGTCCACCAAAAGTCTGGCCGATCAAATGATTTTGTTTGAAAAAAAATCAGGGAAAATCAGGGGGGAAATGTCTCCAGTATTTACATATATGTTTATGATATATGTAATCATACTCATAAATTTACCGATTAGTATATTGTTGTGCCGGATTTTAGCCTCATCCGCCACGAGGAAGAAACAAAAGAAAAAGGGAGATAAACAGAACAAACAAACCAAAAAAAAAATACAGAAGAAAAGGAGGGACCTCACGGTTGGGTCTCTCTGCTGGCTTGCCCATCGCAGGAGGAAGGAGGAGAGGTGAAGGAGTGGCCAAGGCCCAGTAGCCGCCGCCGCTGGCCCCCACTACTGTGGCTGCCGCCGCTGCTGCTGCTAGCCCGCACCTCAACAGCCGCCACCGCTGACCCCATCCCTGCTCGCTGCCGCCGATCGCCCCTGTTGCTGCTGATGGTGCATCTACCGCTGCCGCCGTGTGCCCTGCCGCCGCCGCTGCTTGCTCCCGCCACAGCCGCTGCTATGCCCTGGGTGGGCCGCCATCGAGCAAGGGAAGAGGAGGAAGGAGGCCGCACGCTGCGCGCCTCCCTTCCCTGCTCTGCTTCGCGCAGAGACAAACCGGGAAGGGGCCAAACGAAAATGGAAAGGAAAAAATGGGAAGAACAGAAAAAATAATAATGGACACGGGGAAATCTGCAAAAAGGCCAAATCTAAATGACCGGGGAGGGTCTGTAAATGACCGGGACGGCGCTTATGGCAAGTACGGTGCAAATGACCGGGACGGTGCAAATGACCGGGATGGGTCTTCAAATGACCGGGACGGGACTTCAAATGACCGGGACAGTGTCTTCTCCACCCCCTATAAAAGCACATGGGGCGCCCCAAGCCAAGAGAGGGATTTTCTGAGGTTTTGAACACAGAGCAAGGCTCTGAGAAAGACTGCAAGGCGGTCTGGGGAAAAGGGTCTGCAAGGCAGCCCTAAAAAAATATTGTGCTAGGCACAATTTTGAACTTTTTCAAGTCTTAAAAAAATGTCTATTGGACTTCCTTATTGGGCCAAATTCCTTATTGGGCCATAAACTACCTATTGGGCCGGACTTGTAATTTCCATGCTATGATGAATTAAATGACCATGTTGCTTGATGCTTAATGGGCCTAATGTTGGTTAATGGGCCAATCTTTGAAGTATTCTTGCACGAGATGTTTAATGGGCCTATTGGGCTAATTTTTCTTATTTAAATACACACTGCACGGATAATTATACGTGGTGTCACGTTTATTTTAAACACTTCGCCACTTGTTTTCTTAACCAAAATCAACCAATTTTTCAACCAACCTCATAAAAAATTTCACAAACATTGTCTTTTAATTTATCATAACATAAAATCAACAAACAAGTCATGTCTCACATCATTTTTGATCCACCTTAAGTTAATCCCCATTTAAATCAACTAAATAAATGAAAATATTAATTTAATCTATATAATCTTAATTTAAATAAATAAATAACGAAAATGTTTAAATAAATGGAATCAATAATTCTAAAATACCAAAAAATGAGAAAATGGACTTAAAAATCAATAAAAATGAAACAAATATCAGAAAATTCCAAAAAAATAGATTGCATGCTTGTAACTTCATTTTCTTTCATGCATCGTTCATTTCATTCAAATGTGAGTCACGTTCTTTTATTTCAACGGGTTTGTCTGATGGCTAATCAAGGGTATTCAGCTTTTGTGCTGATATAATTAACACTAATCGCAGTTAGTGGGGGAGGTCAAATGAACTAAATAAGACCATGTCCATGTAAATAAATAAAAAGCCAAATAAATCAAATCCAAAGATAAACATAAATTTAAAATTTTTAAGTGAAAAAAAATATTCTCACACACATATATTATATATATATTGTGTATATATATATACACAATATATACATATCATATTAATGTATAAACGTACTTAATATGTATATCCTTATAAATGTATACATTATACATATACCACAATCATTAGATTGTGAATTGTGTTGGAAGAGGGAGCATGGAAGGCAGAATCGGCCAATCTGGATTGGGATCTGCCATGGCTGATCCAGGCTGATCGGTCCTAGCTGATTCCTGGGCCGATTCGATCCTTTTTTCCAATGATATGGAGCACTTTATACATATATATTATATTGATGAACGCTTATATGTGTTAATGTATGTACAATCATATATTAATGTAAATATAATAACAATATGCACATATTTATAGTTAATGAATATATATATATATGAAAATGAATGTATACATATACATAATAGATAAATATACATATATTTGAATATGTAATCATATATATGTCTATATGTGTTTGTGTACTTACATAAATATGTAAATTAATGTACACAATTATATTAAACATTAATTTGTGTGTATATATACACTAGTTCTATGCCCGTGCATTGCACGGAAAATTGTTAGGTTTGAATTAATAAATTTTATAAGTAGTATACATGAGGATAATATTTTTTATTATTTATAAAAATAGATTTTGAATAAAGACGTGAGTTTTTAGAAATGGAGAGATGTTTAATGGGCAAGAAAAGAGAGGAAACTTATATTAGCAAGTTTTTATTAGTTTAAGAAGGGTGGGAGTGAGACAGGGACATATATTTAAGGAAAGTTTAATAGGAGAGAGTTGAAGAGAGAGAGTAGGAAGATAATTATTTAGTTTATTTAAATTACCTGTATTTCTATTTTTAGGGAGGAATATATTATGGAGAGAATATGATTGTCCTGGTGCAGCCACGTGGCAGCACCAAGACTGAGTTATATTATATTAGTATAGATATGTATTAGTTTATATATATGAAATGATTGTTTGTTGCATGTATTAATGTATATAATAATAAAAATTTATGTGGCAGAATTGGCCTGGGATCAGCCAATCCAGACCGATTTGACCCGATTCTGACCGAATTTAAATGATCCAGGGGCTTCCCCTTGGAATCGGATCGGCCTCAATACAGAATCCACCGATCCCAATCCGGATTGGCCGATTCTGCATTCCATGAGTCTGACTGCTTCCCTATTTTAGGGTCTTTCTGATGTGCTGCCTTCTTTCTCCCACCCTATTTACTTTTGCTTTTTCTATAGAAAGATCAGGGTATATCCCTCTTTATCATACATTTCTAAGGATATACCTTCTCTCCTTGCAGACTGCTATTTTTAGGATATACCTTCTCTCTGTTCATGTTTCTCATTGTTCCTTGCAAACTGCAATTTTTCTTACATACATCACAGAATCTTTCACAGAAACGATGATCAATTTGAAAGCTTCAAACACTCCAAGCCAGATGTATCCACAATCAAGTATCATGATGACTGAAAAAAATTATAATTCTAATGGAAAAGGAAATTACCAAGACTTGAAAGAACAAAGCCAGACAATATATCTTCATCATTGATGCCCGCCAATTTAACCTTGACATTTTCACCAGGACCTGCGTAATTGACTTTGACATCATCACAATATACAGCCAGCACTTTCACATCAACCTGCAGAGGTAAACAGAAATATGAACTTATTTTATATCTCTAACATAATTTAGACAGTCGAGGAAACCTTGAACAGACTCGGAGTAAGGGAAACCCTACTTTGTTTGGCATCACTAACAAGCTATTACCCTCACGGATGGTTCCAGATTCTATTTTTCCCATTACCATCGTTCCCATGTCTTTAAACTTGTCAATAATTGGCATCCTGTCCCAACAGAAAGAAAATATATCAACATGAATAGTTCTACTTTGCCAAAGTAAAAAGGATATCTGAAAATATCCAATCTCAAGTTCTCAACCAAAAGCTGCATGTTAATGATGCTAAGTTCCTAAGGAGACTTTTCTTAGACTAAATGATTATCATCTTTAACAAGAAAAGAGAAAGAGAACTGTTTGCCCTGGGACCTTGTAGAAGCGAAAAAAGTTCATTAAGAAGTATGGATAAGTCATGGTATCTTCCTATGGAATTACCATATCACAAATTGAAAAGGCACAGAATGTACTACAATGTCTTCAAAAATAAAAAGTTGATCTCCACCTGAGAGGCCCTTTAGGATCTCGAGGTGGTACTTCAGCAGCATCAAGGACTTCAAACAAGCATGGCCCATTCCACCATCCACAGACCTTAGGATCCATTCTAGTCTTGATGTTATAGCCCAACAATCCAGAGATAGGCAGAAACTGAACATCTGCAGGCATGTAAAGGATAATAGAAGTTCATATGTCAGGCAAAGACAGATGATGAATCATCAAACTCATGGATTTAAAATATTCTTAGATTCTACCAAAATGCTTCACCCGAAATCAAGGATCCTACAAATACATTTGTCAGCTAATGTCACATGAATAGCTCTTAATAAAGCTCTAAATGGCAAAGCACCCTACTTACACAAACAACGTAGTGCATCTGTGTCTTTACTAGAAATAAATGACTCATTTTGGGAATGAGAGGAACCATTTTCATTTAGGAACAGATGATAGAAGACAAGAAGAGCAGCAATAGGGTTGCATTCACACCATCTTCCAGAGGCATGCAAACCAAAACTAATGCAGAAACTAACCTCTGCTCCCTCCCCCAACACCAAACCAAAGAAAACATGCTCACAGAGTGGAAAAGAACATGCATGAAGATTGAACATATGGCTAGCATCATAAACAGTATCCTAGGCACAACTTTAGAAATGAGAATAACTGTGCTAAGCTAACATGGCCTTTGGTTCATATGTTCATCCATGAGACCTAAAAAATATCAGAGCTAAGTGTTGCAAAGATGCTATAAAAGCAAGAAATAATGCATCCCAGTACATGGTACATGCCATCTGTCACTACATATTGTTTCAACCAGATGCTATGGACTAGTATAAACAATACGGTGTCTTACCTTTCTTATTGTAACCAGAAGACCTTAGAAAGGGTACCATTTTTGACTCAATCTCATCATACCTAAGAACAGAAGAGAAAATTATAAGAAATCATTCTGTCTCTAGATGTGAAGCATGTTTCTGGCACAAATTAATGATTGACTGATGCCTAAGCACCTTTCTTTTGACCATTTCACCGTTTGCTCATCCATTTTGTTAACTACTACAATTATCTTTGAAACCCCCAAAGTCTTTGCAAGTTGAACATGCTCTCGTGTCTGCCCTCCTTTTTCATATCCAGTTTCAAACTCACCCTTACGTGCAGAAATGACCTAAAACATAAAAAAGAAAAAAGAAATACATAGTGGAATCACAGCTCATTTCAAAAGAAAATTTACAAGCAATGATCGTGTCAATGTGCACTCACAAGCACGCCAATATCAGCTTGAGATGCACCACTAATCATATTCGGAACATAACTTTTGTGACCCTGCAGATATAAGCCAAGTGAAATGCAAATAAAAAGGATGCCAAGAAATGATAAACAAACTTAGCAGGCAGATAGAATTTACAAAGCATAGAGGATGTCCATAACTGGCACGACACACTGTTAGGACCAACAGGAACTAAACACAGATCATTACGCCACAAAAACAATGCTTTTCTGGAAGGTGACAAAACAGGCCAGAGTTCAAAAGTGAAGTACAAAAGAAGTGAACCTTTAGAAATCAGAGAAGTAAAGGCATCTACCAAGATGGTGGATCCCACATCCCCACAAAGTGACCACAGCTACCTAGGAAAAAGAGGAGGTATTACATAGTGGAACTTTTCCAAATTCCCATCTCTTAAAATAAAGAAGACTGTTAAATGTTGGATCCACACTCTGAAATTCCATTCATGAAGACACTTGATATAGTTTTGAATAACAGTGGATGTTTAAATTTCTCCCAAAACACCATATTATTTCTTTCAATCCATATTGACCACAAAATACCTGCAAAGATCATCCAAATTTCCTTCTGTGTGTATTCGGTTATATATAGAACGTTCAGACACCCAATCCCTCAAGCAATTCTCCCTCATCCTAGTAGCCCCTGCCCTGCAGCATTGGAGAACCAATTCCAGACAGTCCTGATGAAACGACAGTTATGAAATAGATGAAGAATCCAAGTTTCCCACAATATCCACAGAATAGGCATTAGGCAAAGTTATCTAATGTCTGGTCTATAGACTTAATTACTCTGTCACATAACCATGTTACATTTTGAAACAGAATGGGGCATGCACAAAAAGGAAACATAATATGAAGCAATGCCCAATTTAACATAGATGCTATAAACAACAGTAACAAGCATTATGACCCCAAGACAGCCTTCCTATTGAATCCCAAGTAAGCAATAATTTTGTCCAGAGGTCATCCTACTCTCAGCTTAATGTTAGGAAGAGTTTGGCTTTTTAGGGGGTGATGGTGAAATAAGTCACCCTTATGTTGAACCATACATGAAATGTTCAACTGAAAAGCTTCCTCGTTCAATTCTTTGTATTCTTCCTCATTTGAGAATCTCCTTGTTCTTCCACTCCATCCCAAAGAGTACGCACACCAACATAGTTATGTTTCTATGTTCCAATGAACACATTCATCTCTTATTATGGTAAACCCATCAACAATTCATGTCATGAAGTAAGAGTTTTCAAGTCAACCTAATGATGCAACAAAGTTTAGATGTACACTATCTGAGAGAGGATGCAAAGGTCACTACCTGTAATATAAGATAGATACTATACAGAGGAAAAGGTGGACGTTGACAACATGTTGATCGATAATCATTGTAGAGTTACTGAATTCCACTGTAAGTAGTCAGTACCACGTCTCATTAACAAAAGAAGCATGGTTACATAATTTGGAATAGGTTCCTCCATACAAAATCGACAAAATAGATAACCCAAAAAGTAATGCTACTCTATTTTATACAACTAACATTCCTAGAAACATAAAACCTGCTTACAGGATTAAGGATTGTTATGCCAGGCAAAATAAAAGACTTTCAACATTCAGTCCTGTCACAACCTATATTTTCTATATTCTTCTTCACAGTGGATGATGCAACCAATTTTATTAAGAAGAAGAATGTAACACTTTTCACCTTTGGATAATGAAATTCTTGACTACTCTGGAGTCTGGAAGGAGATATGTGCAGGCCAAACCCATTTCTGGAGGTAATATTTATACCAAATTTAAAAAAACTGTTGGCCTGGTGCTGCATCTTTCTCTCTCTTGTTTTTTTTTCTGGAGAGAGATGCTCTGGGATTCTGTTAGGGCATCGTAGTCAAACAGTATCCCCTGTTTTTTTTTTGGGAGGAGTTGGGGATTGGGAGGGGGGGGGGGGTTGACGGGTGTGATCTGGGCCCTGAGGCTCCTCCGCCGGAGCAAGCTGTGCACAGTGGCCGTGGGGGCAAGTCTAGTGATATTCGGACTTGCAATGGCTGTGGGAGGAGAGGGCACATCAGGAGATGGTGCCCTGTGTTTTGCAGAAAAGCTGAAGAGAGGAGGAGGGAACAGGAGGCTAGCCGATGGGAAAAGGAAGCCAGAAGGAGCCACAGTGGAGTGCACAGGGAATCGGCAACAGAAAATCAGGAAAAGAGGGACTCCAGGAGCTTTGCCAACATGGCTAGGGGGCTGCGAGGCCTGCTGTGGTGGACCGGAGGAGGAGGAAGATCATAGAGGTAAACAACCTTCCGGAGGAGTATGTCAGTCACAGTGAGGGTTGGAGAAGGAAGTCTCTGGCATTGTCACTGCTGCTCGGTGATGTCGATGAGGGAGAGATTAGATGGAACTTAATGGAAATTACAGGGGAAGAAAGGGCTATAGTGCGAGTTGCCCAGGCGCTGTTCTTAGCGGTGGGTACCTGCGAAGAGGGGGTGGAGAGGGCATTGAGTACCGGCTTGCTTGTGGTGTGTGGGGTTTCCTTAGTCTTCACCGATGCCCTAAGTTTTTGGGAACCTTCCCTTCTTTACTGGAGAGAAGCTTTATGGTCTCACTGGAAGGGGTTCCCATCGCCTTGTGAGATGGAATCGTCGAGATCCTGGTTCGCCGCTTTGGAGGCCTTGTTCAGGGGTCATTGGAATTCGCTTCAGCAGGGACAAGGCTGCAGATTCTTGCTACTGTCCATATGTAAAAACTGGAGGACGTGCCAGCATTGGTCATAGTGGGCTTCAATGGTTAAAGGGTCGTCATAAGGTGTGAAGTCCTCAAGGAGGTGAAGCTCACATCGCCACCGCCGTTCTTAGGGCAACAGGCGATCAGGCTGGAGGTTGAAGATGCTAGGGAGGCAGGCGTTTCGAATCGCCCCATCCCCTGCATCCCCTTAATGGATCTGAAGCCGGTGAACCAGGTACCATGTGGTTCGGGAAGCGGGACTCGGGCGGAGGAGACAATGGCCTGCGAACCGGTCACTTAGGTTGGGTGGCTGTCAGACGCGGAAAAAAATTTATGTTAGAATTTTATTGGAATTTAAATTTGATTTGATTTTTATTTATTTACTTTGCCTTGCGGGGCGTGCCAGCCTATCTAACAGACAAAGTTTAAAATCCGCGTAGTGCGGAGAGAAAATTTTATGTCCAAGGAATGGACAAGTGCGCCAATTTTACTTTGAACTTATTTGTTCCGCGATTTTATTTCATCAGGCGAATAGGGTAGCGTGTGCTGGACCCCTGTCTCCATCGATCGGAATCGATGTTTTATTTACATCGGATTAAAAGTCTTTGATGTTATTTTTACATCAGTTTTAACCCGAATACCATTGATAGCAAAGTCGAGGTTTTGCATTTTTCTAGAAAATGGTAACACGGTGCTTTTATATATATATATATATATATATAAAGGATTTTATTTTGAAAAGAGTATGGACTCCATTTGAGAATTTAGTATGTAATTTGAAAAAAGAGCGGGTATATACCCGTGAATTCAGTTGGTATTTGAATATACTGTGGATTTGGTAGAGCTCCCGCATAGGCAGAGTTGCCGTGTAAATGTATGAACACATATATTTGATGAACGTATGGTCGTATTATTTTAGGGCAGAGTCTCTGTACAAACAGAGTCCCCCCATAAAATACGCACATATGGACATATACTTTGTGAGCATATGAGTATGTTTTCGGACAGAACCTCCATTTGGGTAGAGTTTCTTTTAGAAAACATATACATATGAACATGTTATTTGTGAACATATGAATATGTTTTCGAGCAGAACCTCCGCTTGGGCAGAGTTCCCTTTAGGAAAGCATATACATATGAGCATAATATTTGTGAACATATGAATATATTTTCGGGCAGAACCTCTACTTGGGCAGAGTTTCCTTAGAAAACATATACATATGAGCACAAAAAACTTACCCTTCTCAGAGACTCGCTCGACGAGAGGGGAGAACATATGTGCCTAAATGCTCATACCCATAGAGACTCGCTCAATATGGAAACACAAGAACACAAAGGTGTTTAAATGCCTTATACCCATGGAGACTCGCTCAACATGGAAGGCATTTAAACCCCGAAGCACACGAGCACAATTTAATTTTTACCTCCACAGAGACTTGCTCGATGTGGAGGTATGGGTTACATTAGGGTTTTAAAATCCCCCCATAGAGACTAACTCGACATGAAGGGAGATTAAGGAGATTCTGTAGCCGGAGGGAGACGACCTCTCCTTTTTTTTGCGCTTGCCGAGGGCGAATACCTTTACACGAGCGGAGGCGAATACCTTCACACCGAGCAAAAGAACTTTTATGAGCGAGCTAGAGCTTCTTTTGAGAGAGCCTTCTCTTTTTCAGATGTTCTTCCAATTTTTGGAATCCCAAAACAAATGATCCTCCCAAAAGGGCCTCCTTTTGCCATTGGGCTACATGGGTATTTATAGGGTTTTAGCCCCTTACATTTGGTGGAAGGGGGGAAATTGACCGATGGAAGGTTCCATCGGTTGGGCTTAACCGATGGAACCCTTCCATCGGTTAAGGGGCATCTCCCCCAACCGATGGAAGGCTCCATCTGTTGGGGGAGGAATTCCCCCAACCGATGGAGGTGTTCCATCGGTTAGGGGGCTCTCCCCCAACCAATGGGAGGCTTACATCGGTTGGGGGATACCCCCCCCCCCTAATTGATGGAAGATCACCATCGGTTAGAAGAGCTCCATCGGTTTGGGGGGAACCCCTTTGACCGATGGATAGCTTCCATCGGTTAAGGAAGGCTCCATCGGTTGGGGGTTTAAACCCCTTAACCGATGGGAAGTTCCCATCGGTTTTTACATGGGGGATTTGCCTATAAATACACCCTCCATATTTCCTTAGAGGGATGTTGATGATGTTAGACCTTTGCCCCTTTCCTTGGAGATTTCTCGGCGAAGGGTTGAGTTTGCAAGTGCTTGGAGCTTCCTGCTGCACATGTTCTTTGTACTGTTCTTCACATTTGGTCTTATTGACCTTGTGCTACCGAATTTCTTCTGCAACATATTCTCTTTGAAGCGCTGTTCTTTTCTGAACTTCTGCTTCACTGGAGAGATTTGATGCCGACTTGATGAATAAATTCCCTCTCTTTAATTTGCAAGGGACTTGGACCCAACATTACCTAAGTAACTGTTGGATATATAAATAATCTCTGGCACAAACACCATGAATTTTTTAGGGTTCAACAAATGCCCCCCCACGGGATACATGCCGGAATTTGCGAATGACGGCGTGTGGCCCGTGTAGACCTATTATTTACAGGTTCCATATTGTATTTCCGAGACGTTCTTTAGCTGACGCTCTGACGCTTTGATTTGTCACTTGGCTGGACTTACTGCCCTTTGACTTTTCTTTCTTCTCACTCTTGTATTTCTTTTCTTTTCCAGGCACTCATCATGCCTCGTGGAAAAGGATTTTTGCGCCGTGACGACTATGCCGAGAGCACTCGTAATGACGTCGCCTTATCGACTGATTTGATGCCCGCCCTGGGGCTACCTCGCGTCACGAGGGATAATGTACTTTCGTTGGATCGTAGCCATGATATTGTCGCCAACGGATCCGTCGAAGAACTTTCAGATGATGGCGAAGTTAGCACCTCCCTTATCAAGCGGCGGGAGAGAATTTACTTATACCAGCGGGAGTCCGGCTATCCTAGACACTTTCCGCTGGACAAGCACCTATTCCCTTTTATCCAGAGGTTCATCCCACCGCGTATGTCTGCCGATGACCCTTGTATATTTGCAGAGAGTCGGTATTTGGAGGTAGCTATCCTGAAATCTCAGGATAGTCTTCTCGGAGCATGTACTTTCTCTTTTCCCAGTTTTCCCCTGGGCTTCACTTTTCAGAATCGGCTGCCTCCTGCCACTACCCTGGGCTCTTTCAGTCGAGGCCTTGACTATTATGTGCGGTCGCAGAGAATTACTCCTGTGACCTGGAGCTTGAAAGGTCATCACAAGACTCAGATGCAAACAGACGGCCTATTATTAATGCCCTGTGATTCCCGGTATGCTGTCAGTGGCTATGACAAATGCTGCCTTCTCGACAAGATTATTGACGGCACCACGCCAAGTTGGTATGGGAAGTGGTCAGTATTGCCCTCCCATATTTTTCATTCTGGGGCCACAGAATGACTGATGGGTGTCTTGCACCATTACGGCGAACTCCTGAATTTATCGGGAATTCGAGATGCCGTAGCAGCTGCTTTATATGATTATCCCTATCATGCGGGGCTTCTTCAGGCCTTTGCTGAGCGGTTCAATGCTCGGTGGAATACCTTTGGGACAGCCGAAGGAGAAACCTCTATAGATCTGTGGAGTTTTCACCGGATTTCTGGCTTACCCATATCTGGTCTTCCTTACGAAGAAGTCACCCTTAATGATCTGCATTGCCATCGCAGTGACAGCTCAAGACAGTATATTCTCCCCTATAGCCTTCGATACTTGACGAAGATATGGCAAGATTTGGCTCGTACCAGAAGGAAAGGCGGTCAGTCAACTTCTTCCAGCACTATGAGAGTGAGCCAGAATGCTTGGCTCCGTTACTTCTACAACGGGCCATATTGCTTTTTTGGCAATTTTGCAACAGAGGGTGTCCCTTTGGAGCAATACCAACAGTTGGAGTCGAAGAAGCGAAGCCGTGGGTGGTACTTGTACGCTCCCGAAGATGAAGGGTGGAACCCCCGTCACTTACCAGATCGCACATATCTTGCTGCGTATCTGGTATATTGGCTTGCTAGCTTTGCAATCCCTCATGGCGAGGAGGAGTCAATTAGGTCGGGATTGATGTACCCTGCCTGCCTTCTGGCCGAGGGTTACAAACTTGCCATAGCTCCGACTGCCCTGGCTAATATATTTCACGGACTGGGGTCTTTAACTTCACACCCCTGTCCGCGGGACCGGAAGACACAGCTGCCCACTCATTATTTGAGTGCTTGGGCGGGTTTTCTACTACCCAACTTGTGTCAAAGTGTTGATTTGCCTCGCCCAACAGCTCCATTAATTTTATCATTCCGGAACCGGCCTTCTGGGGATTCATTGGAGTAGTTTATTAGTGCCTGCTTTGCTTTGTCTCTCCTTCCAGCTGGAGAGCATGGTCTTCTGCGATTTGATTGCATATCTCGGGGCTCCAAACCATATGGCACTGTGGATCCGAGCGGGGTAACATATCACTTTCCTGATTATGGTGGGTCAGACCAGTCCCTGTATTAAGACTGGCTATCTTGCATTCGACCAAGTGTACTGGTATTTCGGGGGGGTAGCACTCTCATTTTAGAGCCGTATTATCCCTCCCGCTTTGCTAGGAACTTTGGCTATGACCAGTCAACTCTGTTGAATACAGATTTTCCACTAGAGGCCCGCCTCAGTCACAGCCATAGCCTTCATTTGATTGCCGCTGGTTGGTGGAACTATTTCCGTCGGAAGGAAACAGTTATGTATTCTTCCTGCTCCTAAAGCTACGGGGCAGATTGATATTTTCTATGCTCGATGGTGGTTTGAGCACAGCAATGTTTTCCGGCAATCCCATCATAAGCTGAGAGAGGCCGAAGAGTCCCGCCTCAAGAAGAGGAGCTTGATGCCAATCTTCATTGATGACGTCTTTCTCCGTCGTCATTTCTTGAGCTACGCGGATTCATATCTAAAGTTTTATAATTCGAAGGTGACGGAGGATGCTCGCCCCGCAGCCGATAAATATTATTATCAGGGGGTGATGTTGCCCCTGGGGCCTGTGCAACTTTCTTCAGGGCAGGCTCCAGTCGATGATGACGACTCCTCAGACTATTACTGGTGGAGTCATTTTTTGTCTGACTGTGGTTATGCTCCTGATGTCCCTTTGTCGGCGAAGCTACCTCCCGAATGCGTCGGCAACCAGGTATGGGCACATTGGGAGAGGCATCTAATCAATGTCATTGACCATGCAGGGCCTTTAGAATGCTTGCCCTTTATTGAAAATGTTGCCACACTGTAAGATATTCGGAATGCAATAGAGATGGCAAGTAAAATTTGCAAGGTTGATTTTGATCAAATAGTGTCGGCGCCTTCCTTCTCGTCCAAACTGACAGGTATTGGTGATTTGATTTTCCTTCTTTGCTCTACTTCTTCTTCCCTTTTTTTTTTGCTTTTTTTTTTTTACATATTTGTGAGCCATCCCTGCTCCGAAGGTTGTTGGTGACAGGAGTGACGGTCCTCATTCAAATATCCCCTCCTCCTCAAGATGCAGGAGAGCTGGTAAAAGTGGGATGGTAGATCCGACCCCATCTGGCGGTAATTTTCTTTCGCCTCTTTTCTTTTCTTCTCTCATCATTATCATTCATCATTTTTACTCTTCCATCATTATCATTTTTCATCATCATTTTTTCATTTTTTTTTAGGCTCCTCTGCCTCATATAGTGAGACAGGTGAAGATGCCGCCGACTCAGCTGCTCCAGATGATTATAACCCTCTGTCTAGAGATTTCCCCTCTCTTCATGGCAGAGAGTATGGAGTCTCCTCACGAGCGGCTGAAGCTTTTTCGCTAGAGGCTGAAGATGACGGACTGCCACCCCATGATTCCTTTTTTGGGACAGCGGTGGTAGAAGGTGATAATACCACCTTCACTTTTGCTGAGTTGGGACTCCCATCAAAGCGATATCCTCCTGCTTCCGTTGAGGCTTATATCTCGGTGCCAGTAGGGGAATTCCCTGATGTGGGACCAGTCCCTGAAGGTAACTTTCTTTTGAGCGAATATATATAGCTCATTTGGTTTCCTTTTCCATGCCTTCATCATATTTGACTTTTTCTTTCTTACTCAGGCGGAACGGATTTTATTAATCAGCTTTTTTCGAGCGGGGTAGCTAGCCCATATTTTCTTCATGAGGCCAACTCTCCTTTCCCTTCCTGGGAAAACACAAGGAGCCCTTTCCTTGAGCCGCAGGCCTACTCTGCTTTCCAAGTGGAGGACACCACAGGCAATGGTGAAGGTGACCGGCAGACGGATTATAATCCCGAGACATCCGGTTTGCTAACAGGTGTAGGGAGCTTTAATCCATATCCGGCTGATCTTCCCTCCTCGTCTCAAGGGTTTTATAGTGAGCAATCGAACTTTATTCGACCCTCAAGCCCTGAGATGGAAGAAAGAGATTTTTCGCCAGGTGAGGAAAAGTGGATTTCATTCCTCTCTCTTCTTTTTTTTTTAGTCTTGAATTTCATTTGCTGCTTCTTTGCTAATTGTCTTTCTTTTTTTGTTTGTCGGTACTTTCAGCAGGTAACTTGCCGCCTTTTAATGACATCAGATCTCCACCGTTGGAGATAGATGCCTTGCCTGGACATGGTGTAGAATGGCCGGCAGGAGTCCAACCCACTTCACTTCTTGTTGGCGATGACTTTCTTGGCTTACTCCTTGAAAGAGTAAGGGTTGTGGTGAGGGCGAAAAATCCCCCATCGATTGAAGCCGTCAGGCATGCGCTGGAGCAGAATACCACGACCGCCTGCCGTAGAGGAGATTTGGGACGAAGTACGTCGTCTCCACGCTACTGCGGTCTGGAATCCTTACGATCAGAGGATCCAGACATTGGAGAGCGAGATATGCTCCATGACCAGCGATGCTGATGAATTTGACTCCCGTGCAAGCGAAGCACAGAAACGTCAGAGAACGCGGGAGTCAAAGATAGTTGCAGAGCGAGATAGAATCGACAGGCTGCAACGCGAGCTTGATGAGGCGAGATCTCCCTTGGACCAGCAGGCCAAATAGGCTGCGGACGCATCCGAGGAGAGGGTTGCTTTTGCTGGACAGGGAGCTAAGCTTTGCCAATCCATTTCTTCCAAGGCCAAGGAAGTCGAACGGTTGAAGAGGAAGAAGCCCCAGTGTCTCTGTTTCGCAGTGTAATATTTGTACACTGGCCTTCTTGCTTGACTTTTTTGTTTGACTTGTACATTATAGTCACTATCCTCTGTATGTTTATAACAGAGTGGCTTGGAGGTTTGTAATTATAGAATGGAGGACGATTCTGAGAAGGTCACTCGTTTTCCTTCCTTCTTTTTCTTTTTTTTTTCTTTCTTCCCTTTTTTTCTTTCTTTTCCCTTCTTTTTTTTCACATTACCAGCCACAGCACCCTTTCGGGTTTTCACTGAAACTGGCCCCCTATAGCTTTTTCCAACGCGCCCTTCCGGATTTTCACGTTGAGGGGTTATCCATTTTTGCCTGAAGCGCCCTTCCGAGTTTTCACCTCAGCCGGATTTTTTTGACCTTTTTACCCTTAAGAATATAGCTGGCTGTATACTTAAGTCCGTCGGGGTATCTCTATTTTTAACCCCTTTTCACTTCTTTTTTTTTTCGAAACTTGGCATTTGGATATGGACTTCTTGCATTTGGCAATTTGGCCTGTTTACGGTAGTTGAAGGAATAAAGGTTTGGTTTTGGATGTAGCCGACCTTTGTGGTTCACTGGCTAAGGTTCAGGGGTTTGAATTTGGATTTGGGTTTGGGTTTAGTTTAGTTTAGCCTACCTTTGTGGTTTTCTGGGTATCATTTGGAATTCGGATTTGGATTTGGTTTTGGTTTACCTTGATGGTTTGTGGCTAAATTTTGGATTTGACCTTGGTGTAGCCTACCTTGATGGTTTACTGGCTATGATTTAGGATTTGAATTCGGTTTAACCTACCTTTGTGGTTTGCTGGCTAAGACTTGGAATTTGGATTTGGATTTGAATTCGCGTTTGGCTTGGCCTACCTTTGCGGTTTTCTGGCTAAGGTTTGGAATTTGGATTTGAATTTAGATTTGGTTTAGGTTTAGCCTACCTTTGCGGTTTACTGGCTGAGGTTTGGAATTTGGATTTGGATTTAGATTTGGGTTTATGTTTAGCCTACCTTTGCGGTTTTCTGGCTAAGATTTGGAATTTGGATTTGGATCTAGATTTGGTTTAGCCTACCTTGATGGTTTGTGTCTAAATTTTGGATTTAACCTTGATGCAGCTTACCTTGATAGTTTACTGGCTATGATTTGGGATTTGAATTTGGTTTAGCCTACCTTTGTGGTTTACTGGCAACGGTTTGGAGCTTAGATTTGATGACAAGTGAGAGGTGTAAGATAACTCCTCAACTTTTGCTCATTCTTTCACTTCCTGGCTTTGTACATGGGGTGTCTTTGGCTTCATGCTCTGACAAGGTTTGAAGATTTGGAGATTTGGGTTGTACGACGGACATATAGAGGTTTGATTTCTTTGTCCCCATCTGTGGTAAACTTTCATTTCAGCATCAATCCTCAAAGAGGGTAGCTTTTATTCTTCTTCGACTTCTTGCCTATTTGGGTGGCTGGATTTTTGCTTCGATGATTGGCCAAGAAACTCATGTTCTGGTGCATGATATAGCTTTAGATGCTTTCCATTGAGTGGAGGAAAGGGCACGGTGCCTTTGTGGTCTACCAGCCTGTATATACCTCCTTCATATGCCAAGGTGACAATGTATGGGCCAAGCCAAATGGGTTGCAATTTGCCACTTAACTTTCCTGCCATTACTTCTATGCATTTGACTATGACTAGATCCCCCTGTTTAAATGCTTAGGGTCTTGCCAATTTGTCGAATGCACAAGCCATTCTAGCCTGATATGCTTAGAGGCATTTATATACTTCAAGCCGCTTTTCTTCTAGATTGGAGAGCTCCTCGAGTCTCCTTTCTATTTGTTTTTAATCTTGACTTTGAAGTCCGGTTTGGATTGCCACCCGATTGGATGCCATTTCAATCTCTATAGGTATCATAGCCTCTGCCCCATATACCAAAGAGAAAGGCGAACACCCGATAGGGATTTTGTATACTGTTCGGTAAGTCCATAAAGCTTCATGAACTTTTTCTCCCCATTCACGCTTTCGACTGCCGACTATTTTAGCGAGCAGCTTGCAAAGGGTTTTGTTGAAGGCTTCTGCTAACCCATTGGCTTGTGTGATTGTAGACTGATGACGTCCTCCAATCAATATGAAATTAGGCTGCCAAGACATATATTGTTTTGTTTCGAAATGGCGTCCCATTATCAGACATGATTTTGTGAGGGGTACCAAATCTGTATATTATATTTTGCTTGATAAATCTGGCGACTGCTTCTCCCGTTACTTCCCACAATGGAATAGCTTCAACCCATCGAGAAAAGTAATTTGTAGCAGCCAATATGAATTTGTGGCCTTGGGATGAGGGTGGGAATGGTCCCACAATATCCATTCCCCATTCTGCAAAAGGCTACATTGGCGCTGTAGGATGTAATATGTTTGGTGACTTTCTCGGCACAGGGCCGAAAACCTGGCATTGATGACATGTACGGGCATATTGAAAGCAATCCGCGTACATGGTAGGCCAATAGAAGCCCTTTAATTTGATGTTGATTTTCATCTTTTTACCTACTTGGTGTGCACCGTACAATCCCGAGTGAACTTCTTGTATAATGATTTTGGCTTCTTTGGGAGACAAGCACCTGAGGACGACTGGTCCCTTCTTTTCATGGGCTAATCTATACAATTGATCCCCTATCAGCTAATATGATGTAGCCTTACGCAAGAGCTAGATTTTCTGAGCTCGATCAAAAGGGAGCCAACCTTTCTTGATTTTGATAATCGGCTCACGCCAATCATCAGATTGATTTGCTGCACTTTCTTCTGTGGCATATACTTCCTCAATTGTGAGATAGGACTCACAGTTGAGGACACTTGGCATGAGTCTTCTGTGTCGGACAATTATGTCCAATTCTCCTTTGGGAGGTAGTTTTATGGCAGATGCCAATTTGGCTAAAGCATCTGCCTGAGAATTTTCACTTCTCAGTACATGAGATATGTCGAAGAAGTGAAATTTTTCTTTGAGTTCCATAACTGTAGCATGGTATGGAAGCAATTGTTGTTTTCGGACTTCATACTGGCCCAACACTTATCAGATGACCAGCTGTGAGTCACCATAAACTTGTATGCTTTTGACACCCATTTCGAGAGCCAGTCGGAGCCCAATAATTAGAGTATCGTACTCAGCTTCACTGTTTGTTAATGGCTTCATAAGAGCACAAGAATTATATAAGATTCCTCCTTGGGGAGTGACTAAGACGATGCCTGCTCCAGTAGTGAGGCTGACGGATCCGTCTGTGAAATGGAGATTCCGAGAAGCTCCATCAAAATATAATTCCCAAGAAGGTAATTCAATTGTGATAACTTCCTCGAGATTTGGATTTTCTTCATTTTGATTCTCCCTCTCATTTGTAGGAGAGAGAGTTCTTCTTCTGGAAGTTCAACAGACAAGGGTGAATTCTCTGGCACTGGATGTGCAGCCAAGAATTCAACTAAGCCTTGCCCTTTGATTGCCCTTCGTGGGACGTAAGTGACATCAAATTCCATAAGAAGTAAGGCCTATTTCCCGAGTCTTCATGACAATACGGGTTGCCTTAGCAGATATTTGACAGAATCATACTTTGAGATGAGTTTTACTTCATGAGCCAGCAGGTAATGCCTTAGTTTCTTGACGGCAAATACCAGTGCTAGGCAAACTTTCTCCATTGGAGCATATCAGAGTTTTGGACCAATCAACTTTCTGCTGAGATAGTACAGAGGCTGCTCCTTGCCTTCTTAATTTGTTTGTGCTAAAAGAGCTCCCAAAGAGGCGTCCATAGCTGCAATATAGAGTATGAGAGGCTTTCCACCGATTGGTGCTCCCAATACAGGTGGAGTGAGGAGATATTTCTTTATCTGCTCAAAGGCATCTTGGCATTCTTGATCCCAGATGAAAGGAGCATCCTTCTTCATCAGCTTGCTGAAGGGTGCACACTTTCCTGAGAGATTGGAGATGAATTGTCTAATATAGGCTAATTTTCCTTGGAATGACCTTAATTCGGTCAGATTTTGAGGAGGTGGCAGCTGCTGGATTGCCTTGATTCTGTCGGGATCTATTTCTATTCCCCGATATTTGACGACGAATCCCAAAAACTTGCCGCTTGAAACCCCGAAGGCACACTTCATAGGATTCATCTTCAATTTGTATTGACGAAGTCTTTCAAAGACACGGCGGAGATCATATAGATGATCTTCCCGTTTTTTGGTTTTGACGACTAAGTCATCCACATAGCATTCGACCACATCATGGAGCATTTCATCAAATATTTTTGTCATTGCTCTTTGATATGTGGCTCCTGCATTCTTCAATCCGAAAGGCATTCTTTTGTAGTTGAAGATCCCTTTGGGTGATCTGAAGGCAGTATGATCTTTATCTTTGATCGCCATGCGGATCTGGTTATAACCTGAAGATCCGTCCATAAAAGATAAAGCTTCATGGCCGGTGGTCATGTCTACCATGGTTTCTGTAATTGGAACCGGGAAATCATCTTTGGGACATGCTTTGTTCAAGTCCCTGTAATCCATACAGATCCGGACTTGGCCATTCTTTTTCTTCACTAGAACAATGTTGGCGAGCCAAATTGGATATATTCATGGCTCGATGAAGTCTACTTCAGAGAGTTTGTCGACTTCAGCATTTACTTTAAGCTCCAGCTCATGCCGCATGCGCCTTTGAGGTTGTTTAACAGGCTTGGTTGTGTAAAGTATAGATAATTCATGCTCCGCGACTGATGGCTCTAGCCCGGGCATTTCTTTATAATTCCGAGCGAAGCAATCTTGGAATTCCAGCATAAGATTTTGGTAAGACTGCCTTTCTTGTTCATTGAGAAGGGCGCTGATGAAGATTGGTCGGGGGTTTTCTTGATCCCCGAGATTGAGTTCAATCAATTCATCAACTGTGGCTTGTCCGCCGTCTTCGATTTCCTGAGGAGCTGGTTGCAGATCCACGAAGTCTTCTTCGTCGTCAGAATTGGCGACGTAGACTTCGTAGTCATTTATCTCTTCAGGATTTGTTGGTGAAGCTTGTGTGCCAGATTGTTCTAGCGATTCTTCATTTGATAGCTCTCTTTTGGGAGAGGTGATATCTTCCTGAGAGTTGGAGCTAGAGGACCTTTGGCTGCTTTCTAGATTGCAGGTCTCCGGCAACAGTCCAACAGTATTGACTGTGAAGAAGGCCTTTGTATCATAGCCTACCCCTCTTGTATCTTTCTTGGAGAAGGGAGGTTGTCCTCACACTTGAGGAGGTTCCCATAATTGATCGAAAAAATCCCGTCGGGACGCATTTTGCACCTAAGGGATATTTTGCTTCTTGCACATTTCTTTGATATTTTCTGGCATATCAGTCATTTCTTGTATCGGCTCAAGATGATTTTGGGGTTCATTTTCCCAACCGAAATCATCCTCTGGAGATGCTTAAGGTGTTGACTCCCCTTTGTAAAAGAGAATTGGCTTCACTGCCTCTCTGGCATTCTTCTTTTCTTCTTTTCTTTGATAAGTAACGACGAATGTTTTCAATCATCGGACGATTTGGTCTTGCTTTGGAGAAGAGATTTGCATGCAATTAGGAGGCAGAGGAATACTCTTGTTGATGGCTTGACTTACATGATCAGCCTCATAGTTGATGCTTCGCCTTCCTGGGCGAGTTGGTTTGCTTCGGGAATTTTTCTTGTGGAGCTTGGCAAGACCTTTGTTTATTACGAAAAGCTCATCAGTCTCGCTATCTTCATCTGTGCAACTGATTTGTTTACCTTTTCCTTTTGCTCGGGTAGAGGATTGGAAAACTGGTCCTCCAAGATATAGGAAGGCATAAGTCAGATTGCATTCATCTTCCCGAAACAGGGCTTGATCAGCGAAGACCGTATGTTGCATATTTGATGCATTGATGGAGTGTTGACGGGATGACCCAATTTTCATGTAACCAGGGTCTTTCGAGCAATACTCTGTATGTTGTATCAATATCAATGATATAGAATGTCACCTTGGTGACGAAGTCACCCAGAGTTAGGTCTACAGTGACTTTTCCCACAGCTTCTTCAGAGTTTTGATTAAAACATGTGATCCTTACATCCCTTATCTCTTGCTTGTAGAGCATGAGATGTAGGGATTCAAAGGTTTTGTAGGGCATTAAATTAATGGATGCCCCCGGATCGATCAGAATTCGATTTAACTTGTTGCCGTTAACCCGCCCTTTCATATATAAAGGACGGTTGTGGCATGGAGAAGATAGCAGTATATCTACATCTGTGAAGGTGACATTTTTCGCTAACGCTTCATATGCTTGAGCTTGGAACTTAGCCATATGAGCTTATAAGTTTTTGGTTCTTGGAGTATTTTGACAAGAGTTTCTCTCAAGTCTTTACTCCAAGCAATTGCCTCCCAGACGGTGATGTTGACGGGGAGTGACTTTAGTTGCTGAAGAATTTTATCATCAGCCTCGGTGCGTGCCTGGTCCAATGGGGAAGATCCCCCAATCAAGGATTCAGACAGTTCCTTTGGCTTGACGAGCTTCTTTTGGAAGAGCGAACTTGATGGCTTTTCGCTTTGAGAGAAAGGAGAGTTGTCCGGCTCATTTGATGAAGCATATGGACTTTGGCCCCCGTTTTTGGTTGAGGAGCCATATTGGGCAACCCTTCTTCTTCATCTGAAGGGTCGAATACATAAGAATCTGCCCGAATTTCAATTTCAGGCAGAAGTTTCGCCTCTTCACCGCGGAAGAGTATTACTTTATCTGAATTTATGACACCAGGCTTCTTGGCAGTGACAGGCGTTGCTTTTTGCCATTTGCCACGTCCCCTTCCGCGATTGCGATTTGAATTATTTGCAGACCGACGTCGGTATGTCAGCGTCATTGGCTTGTCTTCAGCTTGTATGGTATTACCCCTTGGGGAGACTTGTAGCTCCTTAGGTGGGGGTACAAATACCATATTGCAAGTGAAAGAGTTGAACATGCGGTCCAACTTTTCGATGGTGATTTCCTCATCTCCATGGAAGACTTTCAATCGTGCTGAGAGATGATGCTCCCCTTCTTCTAAGGCTTCTTGTTGTACTTGATAAAGCCAATTCCGGAGCCGGATTTTTCGTTCTAGCTCCTCCCATAGGATATATTGGTCGAGCGTAGCTCTGTCGGAAGGCTTGGGAGGTATATACTCTTCCAACTCATCAATGAGATTTTGAAGTTTCTAGAGAGGGGTTAATTCTTCAGAAACTTCTACAGCGGCAGCGCGCTCCATTTGTCTCTTCATTTTTCTCTTCTCATTTTTTTTCTATTTTTCTCTATATTTTTCATTTGCGAGACTTCAGCTGGACTCATGGCTTCTTGCTTAGGAGGTGGCTTAGAGACACTCCTTTTGCTAGAGTCGCCTTTTGTCTTGGATTTCTTGGACATTTTGGAGCTGGTTGGCTTTCGAGGGCTTACAGTGACCCATTCGCCCTCCGAAGCTTGTGTTTCGAAGATTGAATTAATTGCTTCTTCGACAACTTCAGGTGGGAGTTGGTAGAATTCATCCACGAACTCCTCTGCTTGTTGCGAGATTGGCTCCGCCGCAGCTTCTTCTTGTATTTGATTTCTGTACCGCAAAATGGTAGCTTTGCGCTTATCCATCTTGGCCTTGCCTTTGCTTTGTTTGAGACCCAGTTGAGATTGATAATATTCACATATATCTTGATAGTTTGATTGGTAAGCTGGGCTTGGATCATACACTTGTTGTGACGCCTCACCAAAGTGTGTTGAAACCAGAGAGTTTTCATATTGATCAATCATCCCCTCTCGAATGAGTGTTTCGATCAGGTCATGAAGCTCCGAACAGTCTTTGGTGGGATGCATGGCTCTAGAATGAAATTCGCAATTGCAATCAAGCATCATTTCACTTTTAGAGATATAAGGTGCTGGTTCGTGCACCTTGATTAGCTCTTGGCTCATAAGGTTATCAAATATCAGCTTGGTGTTTTCCTCAGCGAATGAACGCTGATGTAGGGGATGCCAGTTCGTGTATCATCGACTGGATAAGTATGGATTTGGAACTGGCTGCTCTGCCACTAACTCAGAAAGACCAGAGGGTGATGATGCATTAATGACATTTGCCGAGTGGGACATAGAATTAGTTGGTCTATTCGGCGGCTGGTACATATGAGGTTGTGGAGGGTTGACCAAAGAATCTCCAAAGTCAATCACCCCACGCCTGATCATGGCTTCCACATCATCTTTGAAGTCAGTGCAGTCTTCAATGACGTGATTTGTCGTTTGATGATATGGACAGTAGTTGGATAATGCATTTGTTGGAGCAAAGTAGTCCATCCATCTGGTCCGCAGGCATAACCGGAAGAGTGGTAATGTTTGATGTCGAGGGAAAGAATATAACTTTTCCGCCTCGGCAAGATTTGGGGATCCTTCAGATAGCCACCCAATTGAGTCTAAGTAGGGCGACATCAAAGGCAGCTACTGAGTTGCTTGTGTATGGATGGGAGTGGTTTGTGGAACATAGGGTCCCTGAGTAGGAGCCTCCTGGTGTCCCTCCACGCTTTGTATAATTTGTCGCAACTCTTGCTGGCCTTGTTGTAATTGCCGGAGTTGTTTTTAAACTCTCCGTATTACTTTCCATGTGGCTTGACGCCTGGATCTTAGCAGAGAATGAGCTCCAGAATTATCCTGAGGTGGGTCACATGAAGGACCGGCCTTGGGATTATTTGAATTTATAGCGGATTCCGCCGCATGTATCACATTGACTGATTGCTCTGGTCAGTCCCAAGCATGAGGTTGAGGAGGGTCGACAAGACCGCTTTGCATAGATATGAGGCCACTTTGGATCATTTTTTGGACCTCATTTTTGAAGACATAGCAATCTTCAATTGCATGCCCCACCATGCGGTGATATGGGCAGTAGTTAGGCTCGTTGATCTTGCTGACATCTGTCGACTTCTTTGGTTCTAGCAGCGATATTAATTTGTTGTCCAGATAGAGATCAAAAAGCTTCTTGGTATGCTCCTTTTTGAAGGAGTATGGCACTTTCATACGTTCTGCCAATGTTAGCATTGGCGCTTTTTGCTCTGATTTCTTCTTTGGAGTGACAGAGATTACTGCCTCCTTTGCTTCATTGCCAGGTGAGAAGTTGATAACATTGACCTCTTTTCCTGTTGGATTGCGCTCTTTGGGGAGCTTGCCTTTGTGAGATGTATGAGCCATTTGTTCGGCTAAGAACATCTCAATTTCCGCTACAACAGAATTTAGTTGATCGAAACTCTTGATATTTGCCCCCAAGAGTTTCTCATTGATTACCGCCGCAAGGCCTCTCCGGCAGATGGTAATTGCATCTTCTTGGGCAAGAGGATTGTCGCATTTCATGCTAAACTCTCTCCACCTTTTGATGAAGTCGAGTGTCGATTCTCCTTTCTTTTGCTTAAGGGAGTGTAGCTCGGAGAGGGAGACTTTTCTTTCAGCCGTCTGGAAATGGTTGATGAATTTCTTTTGCAAATCAGCCCAATCAGCAACTGAATTGGACTTTAGCTTTGAATACCATTGGAATGCAACGCCAGTCAAGGAGGTTGCAAAATATCGGAGGAGATAAGATTCCTCGAGGGCGAGATCACCCATGGCAGTAATATAATGTGCCAGATGCTCCCGTGGTGACCCCTGTCCATCAAACTTTTGTAGTTTTGGGACTTTAGGGCACGCCAGTGGTAGCCTCTTGAGTTGATGATGTACCGAATATGGGACAGAGTATAAGTCCGCGACCCGGATCCCTTCGCCTTGTTGAGCGAATTTGTCTTCAATAATTTTTTCAATCATATGCCTTTGTATGGCAATATCTTGCATTGCTCCCATTTGAGGAGGCATGGTGTTGGACGGATCAGTGATATCCTGACCCGTAGCTTGGGGAAGAAGGCCACTTGTGGAAGCTGCCGGATGATTTGCCGGGCAGACCCATCCGGATGTTGACTTTGTTGTTGATTTTGAGTAGAGGTCGGCTCCATAGATTGTCGAAGGCTTGAAGTTGCTAGCCGCCTCATTTCATGCAAGATTGTGGCCGTTTCAGCATGCCACTGCGACTTGATATTTGCCGTCGTCTGACATTGCTTGGAAGTTTTCCATTGTGGGTAGGTCGACGACGAGATTGGTAGTAGAGGTAGGGAGTCTGCCTTCCTCAACTTGAGTAGTCCCTTCTTCAAAGAAGGGGATTTGAATTTCCTCATGTTGAGGGTCAACACGAGGTGGAGCTTGACCAGATGTCCCAGCTTGCCCGCCAGGTTGGCGGTTTCTTCTGGCAAATTGTCTGGTATTGGGATGAGTAGCTTCAGTGGGAATATTTGGAGTGGCTTCCACGATTTGTTCTGCCGGTTCGCCAGAGTCCTTCCCAGAGGCGTAGCATGAGAAGATCTTAAGCCTAGGTTTCCCTTCCGCTGCCCAGGTGACACGTCGTCTTTTTGACGAACGGGTACCGACATTAAGAATTGCCCCCAACCTATCAAAGACAGAGATTCGCAATTTACAGTCGAAGACCGATACGCGAGCTTTGAATTGTTGAATTGGATTTTCTTTGACTACCCGGATATTTTCCGGGCCTCGAGGGGTATAGTTTGATTTTCTGTACATTCCTTTCCCTTTTTGTCCGTTGAGGCACTCGGACTCAGCATGTTGAGGAGAAGCGTATTTGGCGTTGCTCCTCCTTCCGACCACCTTTGGTGCATCTGCTTGAACTTTCTTAAATTTCTGGGCCTCCTTTTTGGGAACCCAGATTTGTTTGAGCTTGGCGGACCGCCGTATCTTTTACTTGACGTCGGCTTCCACCTTGGAGTCTTCTTGTTACCCTCAGAACCACCGCAAAACTGAGAAGTGGTTCGAGGTAGAGATTGTTGAAACATGCCTATCACGAGGGATGATAGGCTGGCTTTTGTCGAGCCGCACCCGTAGACTTCCGACCATGATGGACTTGTCGGATCTTGAGGTGGCAACATACGGCCTTTTGCTTTTGTGGTTTTTGTATTGCCCCTGTCGTGAGGGGACAGCAGCTACAACTTCAGAGGAGATTACCCGAACAGAGTAACTCCAAATTTGAGTTGGACGGGATTCAACCCCTTTGGCAGCAACATCTTTTGAGGGCATTTTGGTACCCTTGTTGGTGATAGCAGGGCCAACTTTGACATGCCCATGAATCCTGCCGATCTTGTTTGCTGATTTGTTGGAGGGAAGCCTTGAGCAGCACCCTCCTCTTGTTGGGCCGGGACCACCCGTAAGAAGTAAGGGGACTCGACGATGGCTGGAAAATCTCCTAACACGATCGGAGTTGCCAGGTAGCCGAACCTGGCGTGGTTGTTGACGACGAGCGGTCCGTAGATGACGGCCATCTCCAGAAATTTGAACTTTGCTTTTTGCCCGAGTTTCACCTTCAAGGAAAACATCGGTATTAGAATTTTCATAAGAAAATGCATAAACCTCAACTTTTGCTATGAATGGTGAGAAGGGGTCCCATCGGGCGTGCCAGTTGTCGAACGCGGAAAATTTTTTTATGTTAGAATTTTATTGGAATTTAAGTTTGATTTGATTTTTATTTATTTACTTTGCCTTGCGGGGGCGTGCCAGCCTATCCAACAGACAGAGTTTAAAATCCGCGCAATGCGGAGAGAAAATTTTATGTCCAAGGAATGGACAAGTGCGCCAATTTTACTTTGAACTTATTTGCTCCGCAATTTTATTTCATCAGGCGATTAGGGTAGCGTGTGCTAGACCCCTGTCTCCATCGATCGAAATCGATGTTTTGTTTACATCGGATTAAAAGCATTTGATCTTATTTTTACATCAATTTTAACTCGAATACCATTGATAGCAAAGTCGAGAGGTTTTACATTTTTCTAGAAAATGGTAACACGGTGTTTTATATATGTATATATCGAACGAAATAGGTTTGCTTTGAAAAGGGATTTTATTTTGAAAAGAGTATGGACTCCATTTGAGAATTTAGTATGTAATTTGAAAAATGAGCGGGTATATACCCGTGAATTCAGTTGGTATTTGAATGTATTGTGGATTTGGGCAGAACTCCAGCATAGGCAGAGTTGTCGTGTAAATATATGAACACATATATTTGATGAACGTATGGTCGTATTATTTTAGGGCAGAGTTTCTGTACGGACAGAGTCCCCCCATAAAATACGCACATATGGACATATACTTTGTAAGCATATGAGTATGTTTTTGGGTAGAACCTCCATTTAGGTAGAGTTTCCTTTAAAAAACATATACATATGAACATGTTATTTGTGAACATATGAATATGTTTTCGAGCAGAACCTCTGCTTGGGCAGAATTCCCTTTAGGAATATGAGCACAATATTTGTGAACATATGAATATATTTTCGGACAGAACCTCTGGTTGGACAGAGTTTCCTTAGAAAACATATACATATGAGCACAAAAAACTTACCATTCTCGGAGACTCGCTCGACGAGAGGGAAGAACATATGTGCCTAAATGCTTATACCCATGGAGACTCGCTCAACATGGAAGCATTTAGAACACAAGAACACGAAGGTGTTTAAATGCCTTATACCCATGGAGACTCGCTCAACATGGAAGGCATTTAAACCCCGAAGCACATGAGCACAATTTAATTTTTACCTCCACAGAGACTTGCTCAATGTGGAGGTATGGGTTACATTAGGGTTTTATAACCCCCCCATGGAGACTAACTCGACATGAAGGGAGATTAAGGAGATTCCGTAGCCGGAGGGAGACGACCTCTCCTTTTTTTTGCGCTTGCCGAGGGCGAATACCTTCACACTGAGCGGAAGAACTTTTATGAGCGAGCTAGAACTTCTTTTGAGAGAGCCTTCTCTTTTTTTAGATTTTCTTCCAATTTTTAGAATCCCAAAAAAAGGATCCTCCCAAAAGGGCCTCCTTTTGCCATTGGGCTACATGGGTATTTATAGGGGTTTTAGCCCCTTACATTTGAGGGTGGAAGGGGGGAAATTGACCGATGGAAGGTTCCATCGGTTGGGGGATTCCCCCTAACCGATGGAAGAGCTCCATCGGTTTGGGGGGAACCCCTTGACCGTTGGATAGCTTCCATCAGTTAAGGGGACTCCCCTTAACCGATGGAAGGCTCCATCGGTTGGGGGGTTTAAACCCCTTAACCGATGGGAAGTTCCCATCGGTTTTTACATGGGGGATTTGCCTATAAATATACCCCCTATGTTTCCTTAGAGGGATGTTGATGTTGTTAGACCTTTGCCCCTTTCCTTGGAGATTTCTCGGCGAAGGGTTGAGTTTGCAAGTGCTTGGAGCTTCCTGCTACACGTGTTCTTTGTATTGTTCTTCACATTTGGTCTTATTGACCTTGTGCTGCCGAAATTCTTCTGCAACATATTCTCTTCGAAGCGATGTTCTTTTCTAAACTTCTGCTTCACTGGAGAGATTTGATGCCGACTTGATGAATAAATTCCCTCTCTTTAATTTGAAAGGGACTTGGACCCAACATTACCTAAGTAACTGTTGGATATATAAAATAAATAATCTCTGGCACGAACACCATGAACTTTTCAGGGTTGAACAGTGACCTTCTGTCATTGGGAACCAGGAGCCCACAACTTACCCACTATCCGAGAGTCTAGACATAGCAGGTTGTCGAGGCCCATTAGGGCTGTGCATGGTTCGGTCCAAATAGAAAAACAAAACTGGACCGACCAGTTCGGTTTGGTTTGGGAGACCCCCTTGATTCAATTCGGTTTCACATTGTCAAACCAATTGAACCGAATATATAATAAAAATAAAAAATCCTATACTATTTCACAAAAGAAACATAGCGCAGTTGGTTAGCGCTCTTCTCCTAACCTCCTTAAAAATGGCATTTTTCTTCTTTTTTGGTTCGAACCGAACCGAACCAAATCGGTTCGTCAAAAAGTTCTGTTCGGTTTTGGGTTGGCCAAAAAATGGCCCAACCCGAACCGAACCGGACCATGCACACCCCTACGAGTGGCCCATTAGCAGTCTTCTTCCCTGCCCGAGTTAGGGCCTTGACTTAGGAGGCCACTCAAGTAGCAGTCTAGCGGCTGAGGGCCTCTTCTCTTTGCATCATCGGTCTCCGATGGTGACTTTCAATGTTCCAAAACGACCATCGAAGGATGGGAGACATCCAATTGAGCTACTTGGGAGAATCCAGTAGAGGGAGGTGCTTGGCTTTGGAGCCATCTTCGTCGATGGGTGCGCAGCATCTCGGGGAGCCATCTCCCAGGGGCGGCTAGTTTCAGAATGTCAGGAGCCTTGTGGTCGTGGAGGAGCACTGGAACAATCTTCATTGCCCTGATGCTTGTGGCGGAGAGGTCGCCCTTGATCAATACAGTGGTGGATCTTGCTGGACCAACCACAAATGCTTTGGAAGTGTAAGGCATGTTGCCTCTTGTTTTATTGCATCAGGTTGATGGTGGTGCTTTAGGGGCGTCCAGGGACAGAAATGTCCAAGAGGAGGGTGATGAGGATTTGCCCATACAGGGTGATGGTGATGGGCCAGGAAAGTCTTGTTTGGGAATGGAGACTGTGAGAGTCATTCTCAAGGAGGTGGAGGCTATGTGCATTAAGCGAGGTGCTAGGAATGGTGGACATTTCTTCTGCGGCTGTTGAAAAGGACCTAAAGGGTGTCTTCTCAAAAATCTATAAAAGAGGGAGTGCCAGCATCCGAGTGAGTAAGAGATCATTCCAGAGAGTGGGGGGTGGGTCTGAGGATGAGAGGGAGGAGACAGGGACCACAACATCCTAATGAGAATCCTATCTTGGAACGTCAGGGACTTAGGTGGGATGGAGAAGAGGAGGGCAATGAAAGAAGTGGTTTGGAGATGTAAGGTGGATGTTTTGTGTGTGCAAGAGACAATGTGGGAGGGGAATGGGAATGTTATTATGAAAGAGATTAGGGAAGCAAGATTGACTAGGAGAGTTGCTTCTCCAGCCGTGGGGAGTTCAGGGGGTATCCTTATCTTATGGTGTCACGACCTCCAAATTTGGGCAGCGGAATTAAATCGAGGGACGCAACGCACACATATTCAGAAACCATATATGTAATAATAGAGGTCCACAAATTCAATAATCCCAAACTCTTGTTTAATTCCTCATGAACTACTATTTCAACCTCCAATATAACAAAAACATAAGAGAAAACACTCTCCAATGTCCAAAATAACAACTCTCTGTTCATAGGCAGCCTAGGTCGACTGACTTCAACTTCTAGGTCGACCGATGAATGCATTCCCCAGAATCAAGCTTCTGGGAAAGCCTTTGGAACAACATAGGTCGACAGACCCCAAGCCTAATTGCTGACAAATAAAGCTATAGGTCGACAGACTCAAACTTATCTGTCGATAGACAAGACCATATCGATTGACTACTGTTTTCTACCAATTAGCTACCATTGTATATTAATCTATTGATTATTTCACATCGATTGATAATTGTCAAACCAATTTACTACTACATGTTCTTCAAAAGATTGAAATATCTCTTGCAACGATTGGACAAGTTCAAATGACAACGTCATAGTACAACTACTAGTCTTCGGAGCCAAACCTAGGGCCCATTGATTAATTACACAAAATGGGCTCAAAAAAAATTATCTACACGATCAAAAGACCAAGTTCCAGCTCCACCAAAAGACTGAGACGCTCACTCACCCACTCTTGCCCACCCCCTTCCGGTTCCAAGAACTCATTTTCACTGAAAAATGTTAAACAATTTACGCCCAAGATTTATATCTCAAGATGCGGACAAAAATATAAATGATTATCATTTTGACCAGTGGAATTTCAAAGTATGATAGAGGAACAGCAAGGATAACAATAAATATGGTCATATGACAGAACAAGGGCAGCAGATCAAGAGTTCCTAAGGATTCATGTTGATGATTAATGACGATAGTGAACATGGATTTCAGAAAGATACATATCAATGAACAATATCAGAACTGGCCATATTTCCGATGTAACAAACAAATCATATCGTATCATGTAATCAAACATATCATATCAACAAAGGCACTTTCAAATCTTGCATATCATATCAGTGTCATGCCAATACCACAAGTCCATACTTCTGCGGTTAATAAGTATGTCGGGGTGCTCCTCCTCAGGGCCAAACAGGGCCCTTATTTGCACAGGTATGGGTCATTGGACGAAGTCCCAAATAGTGCCGATCAAACAAAGTGTTTTAGGGCCAACGGAATTCCAAAGGATAGAACACATAGTAAGATTATGTATGGATTCAAAAGCACCCAGATGAATCAAGAATAGGAAGGGTACGAATTCTAAGAGTGCAAATGGACAACATAACAGTGCAACAACTGGAATCAAGTCACGTAGCAAATGGGCAGAATAACACCAGCAAGAGTTTTCAGATTTCATGGAAAGCAAGATTTTTGATAGAGCTTCAAATCATGTGACGAGAGATTCAATTCAAGGAATTAAAAGCACATAGAATAACTTTCATGTTATTAGAGCTTTTACTTGACTTAGAATTTTTTTAGGATACTAGGCAGACCATACCAAGGTTCGCCGCATCGCCGATTCGCCCCGAATCGGTTTTTTTTTTTATTTGGACCGATTCACATGGAAATCGATGGGAATCGGTCTGATTCGCATGGAAATCGGGCGAATCGGGAATCCCGTGATATGCTCTGATTCGCCAGAATCGGACCGATTCGATCCGGTCCACCAAACCATGGACCATACTATGAGCTAAACTAGTCAACACAGAGCAAAAGAAATGGATTCTAGAAGGCCCATTTTAAACCGCATCAGGGATAGATGTCACCCATTTCTAATGGTTTCAAACAGTGAAAAGAATAGGATTTCAGAGTGTAGACAGACCAACTAGCATTTTAAGGATGGTTGGGACTCTAGATGGAAAAACCCTATGGCTATAAACTTGACCGAACAACTATGGATGTTGGAATCAGGAGATGAACAAGAAAAGCCCTAAAACTTTCAAGGTTCTCTACAAACACAACGAAGGTTGGGATAAAATAGAGACCAACCAAAAACTTGCAGAACTTTGACATGTTATGTTGGTGCCCGAGAAAACCTAACTTTTATAGCTTTATAGCTATGGTTCCTACAGATCGAAGCAGAGGCAAGAAAGAGAAGAGCTCCCTAAAATTGCACACTTTAGGATCGCTCCTCCTGCTTCCCGAGTGCTCCACACCCGCTGTTCCCAGCTTTACTCCCCACATCCAGAAATGTCCAGAGGTTTTTGGGTGGCCAGGGAGGGTCATATATATATAATGTATTCACAAGGCTTGGCCGCAATAGAACCCTTTTTATTTTAACCAAAATTCGTATATGAGGATAGATATTTAAAGATCTGTTGTATTTGAACCATACCTCTGCACTATGCTTCCACCCATACCTACAATTGACTATGTCTAAGAAAGACAGACCCACCATACCCGAGGCCATACTGAGGTACCAGCACTTCTACCAACCCCAAAAGTCGACTTCCATTCTCGCACAAGACTTTGACTGATCATGAGTCGAAGTCAGACTTCAACTTGTGAGTCTCACACAAAAGTCAATGTTAAACTTTGACTGGTCATAAGTCGAAATAGGTCAATCGATGTTTGTGTTCTTCCGATTGGAGAATGAAAGTTTAGAATCCTTCCGATTGGTGATATAATCACATTGATTGCTGAACAAAAGTTCAGAATCCTTTCGATTGGTGATATAATCACATCAATTGCTGAACAAAAGTTCAGATTCCTTCTGATTGGTGTTGTAATCAATCGATTACTGAACAAAGGGTTCAATAAGGTTCTGATTGGCTATACAAATGAACTCCTAAACATTTTCTTCACAAGAATTATTCATTTATGATGATGGGTTTATATTTATCATATTCTTTATAAAAATCCAGGTTATTACATATGAAACCCCTTTGAGGCGGAGAAAGTGGAGTGTGACAGAGTGGTTAGTAGATGCACCATCTCAATGCATTTCAAAGGGGTCAAATATGGTTTTTCCTAGGACTTTACTAGGGTCTACGGCCACCAAGGTAGAGAGGACAAAGGACAGCTATGGGAGGATCTATTGCAGTTTTACCTAACTTCAGGAAGGCCATGGTGCTTAGGCAGGGATTTTAATGCTGTGGCACATCTGTCAGAGAGGACTGGGACTTCTTATACAGATGGTTGTATGGAAGACTTCTCAGACTTTATTCAAGAGGCAGCATTGGTGGATGTGAGTTCTTTACTGGTCTAACATAAAAGCAGAGGCGGCCTGCGAGAGATTGGATAGATTTCTCATATCTGTTGATTGGGGGGACCACTTTCCGCATGTACATGTGTCCTCAATGTCTAGAGTGGTGTCAGATCACAGGCATATCTTCTTGAAAACTAGCCGCGTGAATGATAGAAGGAACAGTTTCAGATTGGGGCTGTTTTGGTTGCGAAAGCATGACTTCATGGATGTGATGTCGAGGGCTTGGCATGTTGTAGATGTGGGACCAACAGCTATGGGCACTTTGGTGAGGAGGTTGAGGCACACTACATTCTCACTGGGGTGTTGGAGAAACATTGCCGGGAAGAGAGACAAAGAACAAGATTCTACAATAGTTAGATGGTCTGGATAGTCAGGAGGAGGCAGGTTTATTTGACAAGGAGGACAGAGCCACTCGGATATCACTCAAGGAACAATATGAGGACATTCTTTGCAAGAAGGAAATTTACTGGAAATAGAGATCAGAGATAGATGGGTCAAAGAGGGCGACAGGAACACAACTTACTTCCAGAGATTACATTAGGTTTGTTGAACCCAAAAATTGTTCATCATAAATTACCCAATGAAAATGCTTGTTTTGATTTTTAAGAACAAGTATATAAGGGGAAAAAATGTTTATTCGGGCTTCCGGATACGAATAACTCCCCGAATCCTTTAATCTGAATTTTTGGGACAAATAAATGAAAAAGAAAGTATTTGTTCTGATTTTTCAGGTTAAATCGCAGAAAATAGATAAAGAAAAAAATGTCTATTTCAATGAGATTTTTGAAAAAAAAAAGCTGAAAGTGGTCCCTCCAAGATGAGGCGGAGCGGAAATCATTTAAACCCCGGCGTTTCCGGAATAAAATTCCCCCCAAGAATTTTACGACACTTGTTCTAAGTGTTTGGAACAAGTAAATGAAGGAAAAAAAATATTTAGCCGGGATCCCGAGTGAAAAATAACCCATGGGACTATTTATCCGTAATTTTCAGAATGAATAAATGAAATAAAATCATTTATTCTGAATTTTCGGAATAAATTAATACAGAAAAATAAATATTTTTGTATGTCTCAAAATGTCGGAGGAATATCCCCCCGGACACGGCTACAACAAAAATCAGTCATTTCATGACGTTCTGGGATAAAATCCAACACCGGAATGACAATTTTAATGCCCCGGAATGTCCCGGCGGAAGTCGTCCTACGTGGCACGTGACATGTCATGTGTTCAAAGGTTACGCCCGATACCCATGTCCGTAGAAAAAGCGGCGTGAAAATGACGTAATCCTCCGCACAAACAGACAAAACCAAGAAGAATCTCCTTGGAACAAACCACGTGGCAAAAACCAATGGCCCACGTGAGTTATTTATTTATAGGAGAAAAAGGAAAAAGAGGAGGACCACCGGTGGGACAGCCCGGTGGTGTGCACCACCGGCTTGCAAAACACACCACCGGTGGTGTACACCACCGGTGGAAGTAGCCCAAGTGGGCCCCACTGTCTGGTGGTACCACCGGCCATGCATACCACCAGTGGTGTACACCACCGGTGGGAGAACCCAAGCGGGCCCCACTGTCCAGTGGTATACACCACCGGCCATGCATACCACCGGTGGTGTACACCACCGGAGGGAGAACCCAAGTGGGCCCCACTGACCGGTGGTGTACACCACCGGGAGAAAGAAGAAGCCTGGGCGCACTGCCTGGGCCGGTGGTGCGCGCGCACGCACAGACCGCACGCGCGCGCGCGCTGGGGGCTGGCCCTGTACGGGCCGGTGGTGCACACCACCAGCCCAGCCGGTAGTGGGCCTCACCAGGAGGAAGCCCACTGGTGGTGTACACCACCGGGTGGGCTTCCCGGTGGTGTACACCACCGGGGGCCTTCATGGGGCGCGCCCCCTCCCAGAAAAATAAAAAAATAAAAAAAAAAGTGGGAGGGGAAGGGACAGAAAATTAAATTCTTATCCGGTGGTTGCACCTTCTGGTGGTGTTGCCTCCCCTTTGCTCAACCCCTATAAAAGGGACCCAATGCTCCAAGGAAAAGAGGAAGCACAAAGTTCTGGAAGAAGCACCCAGCAAGAAGCTCCAAGAAAGAAGAAGAGAGAAAGAAGAAGAGAGAAGGGAGAAGAGCAGGTCGCCCCCCCCCCTCCATTCCTCTCGTGTTGTATTTCTTTTTTGAATTTTGGAAACTTGCTTTGTGTGTACAAAGCAAGTCTAGCCATGTGACTATTTTATAAACAAGTCCTTATAAGTCAAGAAAAATGACTATATAGACCAAAAAAAAATGCATGAAATGATGCACTTGATATATGTTGGATACGGCATCATTTTTTTTGCACAGAAAAACCCTGCTTTTTTTATTTACATAAACGACCAAAACACATGGTCATTTCAAATCAATCAAATTCTACACATGGATAAATGTTAGAAAATTCCTGAAAAATCAGGAATAATGTCCTAAAGGGATAGGGACCAAGAAAAAAATGCAAAATGACCCTGTCCATCAAAAAAAAATTCAAAATAACCCTCATGTGGGCAGAAATTGTGAATCAGTCCCTAAATATGGAGAAATTGTGAATCAGTCCATGTTTTAAAGGGGGACTTTGCAAACCAGTCCCTAAATAAAGGGAGTTTTGCATATCAGTCCCTATTTTGAGAGAGATTTTGTAAATCAGTCCACATTTTTGGGGCTAAATTGCAAATCAGTCCCTAGAAAAGAGGGGAATGGTGAACCAGTCCACATTCTAGGGGATGTTCTATAAATCAGCCCTTAATTCATGAAGAACAAGGCTCATCAGTCCCCATTTTAAGGGATATCCTTGTAAAACAGTCCTAAAATGAGGAGGAATTCTTGAATCAGTCCTTGTTCTAAAGGGCGTACGTTAATGTGGGAAAGACATAATTCAACCCCAATTCTAAGGGTATTCTTGCAAATCAATCCGTCAAAACGGAGGAATTTTCTAGATCATTCCCGATTCAAAGGGAAAATATGATGAATCAATCCCATTTCTATGGATCCACTTTTCAACAATTGCAAAGGTCTAGATCAAAGGTGTTCGGGTTCTCCTCGATGTAAATGAAACGTCGATTCATTGACGAGGAATGGTCCAGTACACGACACCCAAATCACCTTATACATGAATGAAATTTATCTGTTTTAACAGACTGGCACGCCCGCAAAATAGATGAACATCAACAATTATCTTTTTCTTCTAAAAGATAAAGATTGAAGAATATCTCGCGTGTTTTAAAACAATTAGGTAGAAGAAAAATCAACTCCATCTCTTGTGTTAAGGTGGGGGACTCTATTTTTACTGAGGATGAGGAGATTAGCAGACAGGTGAAGGACTTTTACTCTAGGCTTTTCATGAAGGAGGACTTCACCAGGCCGTGTATAGATGAGGTATCCTGCATTGTTTACTTCCAGGGACAAGAGGGGCTCTTGACCAAATTTGTTCTGAGGAGGAGGTACAACAGACAATTTTTTTTCTTGCAAGGAACAAGGCTCTAGAACCAAATGGTTTTCAAATGGGATTCTTCTGGAGTTGTTGGCATGTTATCAAAGATGACCTTGTGACAACAATGAAGGAGTTCCAGGCCTATTAGTCTCAGGAAGCAAGAGTATAATGATTTCCGGCATATTAGTCTATTGAATAGATCCTTCAAGATTATTGCTAAGGTGCTTGCATCTAGGTTGGTTCCAGTTAGGGATCTGTTGGTGGATCATTTCCAGGGAGCTTTTATCCATGGTTTTCCGGATCGGATCGAATCAGTCAGATTCGGCCAAATCGGATCGAATCAGGAGAAACCCGATTCGCTCGATTCCCATCAAATCGGACTGATTCCCATCCGATTCCCATGTGAATCGGTCGGATTCTGGCAAATCATGGCGGATCAGAAAAAATCCGATTCCCCGATGCAGCGAACCTTGCTTTTATCAAAGGGAGACATATACTGGATAATTTCTTAGTGGCCCATGAATGCTTGTTTGTCTTGAAGTAGCGTAGAGAGAATGACTTAGTCCTGAAGCTAGATTTTGAGAAGGTTTATGACAAAGTTAACTAGCAATGTTTGTTACATGTCCTGGAGAGGATGAGTTTTAGGCATAGATGGATTACATGAATCAGGGCTTGTATCTCTTCGGCAATTTTTGTTGTTGTCATTAATGGGAAGTCATCAAACTGGTTTCATGGTGGTAGAGGGCTCAGATAGGGTGACCCTCTCTCACCTCTCCTCTTTGTCTTGGTTGCTAATGTTTTGAGTAGGGTGTGGATGAGGGCGGAAATGGCTGGCCTTATTGCAGGTATCCAGGGATTTAGAGGTGGCAGTATGCTGATGACACCATACTCTTCTTGGCTAAGGGGGAGCACATTCCCATTATGGTGAGATTTCTACTAGAATTGTTGGAGGAAGTTATAGGATTGAAAGTCAATTACAATAAGAGTCTTTTGGCTGTGGTGAATGTAGAGGAGAGTTGTGTAAGACAGCTACTGTGTTGGGGTGCAGGATTGGCAGTTTCCCTATCTCTTATCTGGCCTTCTCTCTCTCCACATGCCCTTAGAGCTTCTGATTGGCAGCCAATTATTCATAGATTTGAAACTAGATTGGCCGGGTGTAAGGCCTGGACCTTGTCTTATGGGGGTAGACTTGTACTTTGTCGCTCTGTCCTAGATAGTTTACCGACATATTTTCATTCTATATTCGAGATCCCAGTCTATGTGGTCAAGAGGTAAGTTTTTTTGGCATGGTAGCAGTGACAGAAGTAGAGGATGGCATGGCGTAGCTTGGGGGAGGGTCACTAAGAGTAGAGACTAGGGACATGTGGGATTAAATAATATCAAGAACTTCAATTTGGCACTTCTTGCCAAGTGGTTGTGGAGATTGGGGGTTGGAGAGGTTGTGGACCGATATCATCAGGTAGAGGTATTATGGGAGATCTAGAATTTGGGACCTGCACCCATCCCCGCGGGCCAATACTTCTCTGTTTTGGCGAGATATTTCTGCTGGTAGGGACATTATTTCTGTTAGTGTCAGAGTTCAGTTGGGTACGGGAGATAAGGCTCTCTTTTGGAGGGACAGGTGGTGTGGTGAGTTGTCCTTTAATGAGCTCTTTCCCAGTCTTTTCCGAGTGGTGGCAGTCCCCCTTCAGTCAGTCTC
The DNA here is from genome assembly GCA_014218235.1 of Colocasia esculenta. Classification (NCBI taxonomy): domain Eukaryota; kingdom Viridiplantae; phylum Streptophyta; class Magnoliopsida; order Alismatales; family Araceae; genus Colocasia; species Colocasia esculenta. The sequence goes on along the minus strand of CM024756.1, from coordinate 97,229,733 downwards.
CCAAGCCATTAATACTTCTCTTCCCACCAATGCGTGGGCACCCACTTTCAAGAGGGATTTGCAAAAGTCGAAGATTCTTCTGTTTCAAGACATGCTCTCTCGTCTATCCACCATTGTCCTAGCAGATGGTGAGGACCGATGGGTATGGCGATGGGAGAAGGTAGGTTGTTTCTCGGTTAGATCGGCTTTATAGTATCATTTCAGGAGGAGGAGTTCGGCATGGGCTGCATGATCAGATGTGAAAGCCTAGGAGTCCTAGCAAGGTGAAATTTCTGATGTGGAGAATTTCTATTGGAAGGCTCCCCATGCGAGACAGACTACACCTCTTTTTGTTAGTCATCCAGTCCACGTGTGCCCTTTGTGGGGAGGAGGATGAGTCTATTGATCACATTTTTACTGGATGCTTCTATTCTCGCAAAATTTGGAGGGTGATGGCTGCAAGAAGTCATTGCATCATCCCTAGGTCAGGCAGATGATGGCAAAGTGGAAAAGAAATGGCCTACCAAAGGTGACAGGACAATTTGGTGGCTAATTCTACGTGCTACTGTATGGATGATCTGGGGGAAAGAATAGGCGCAATTTTTTAAGGGCTAGTCGTGATGCGGTGGCTTTTTTGTTGGGATTTGTACCAAAGTTAGGGAAAGGACATCAATTATTTGTAATGTAAATCAATCCAGTTCAACACTTTTTGTTATGTTGGGGGAGGGAGATTAGAAACCCTTTCAAGAATGGAAGGTGCTGTATAGGCATGCTGAGCAGTTTTTTGGGGTTTTTGATGGCCTATTCTTGTACATTCTTTCTCTTCTTATTAATATACCAGTGGTACCATCTACTTTTCAAATATATATATATATATATATCTATACCAAATTTTAATAGTTATAAAATGGTATAATCAGTCCAATCTTAATAACATTTCCAGAGCGATAGGTTTCTTTCATATCCTGCCCAACTTAACAAATTTGAAGTGAATATCATCTTTCCTCAAAAGAATTGCAACGAAAGTTTTTTCAAACTTTGGTCACACCCTTTCTTAACACTCGCAAGTAGTTACACGTGGTACCATCCACTTTCAAAAAATAAAAACACTCGCAGGTAGTTTTAATATCTCCAAGAGATCATAATCGGGTATGAGAAATTTTCCAGTCAATTTTAGTTTCTATCTGGATTCCTTGTTCACCTTTGTCCTGGGCAATCTTTCAACCTTAGTAGTTCTGGCTACTATGAACCTTCTACTTCCTAAATTCCAAGAAAGGTTCCTTGTCATAAACATGAAATTTTCATAGCACGGTTGACCAAGCAGATAAACATAAGTTTTTGTGTCCTGCGTCACTGCTGTGAAATGATTCGTGTGCTCTCCCAAGAAAAATTAGTCACAATGTAAAATAGATCTTCTAATACTATCATATAAAAGAACACAACCACGGCCAATCTGAAATTATATTACAATCAATATTAGGACATCTAGAAAAAAGAACTTGTCAGTTGCCATAAAAGTGACCGAAAGTAATGTCAGTATGTGACAACACTCATAGATAATATTCAGACTTCAGGCATTCAGTGAATCTTCATAGCAAGAAAGATGATTTTCCATATACCTTAACCTTACATATTAGCTACAAAAGCAATTGTATACACTAAAGCTCAGAAACTAGTCTCCAGACTCTCCACCATCATCATCATCATCACCATCTGTCTGCACAAACAATGGTCACAGGAGCCCCTGTCCTGTTGATTAAACAGTATCCTACAAGCTAAAACTTGTGGGTGCTTTCCCAACAGCAAGATATTGAAACGGAAAAATCTAAGTACATGGCATCTTGTGAGAACAATATCAAGGAATATAAAAAGAATATAGAGGTCATTCCACTAGACACACGTGCTATTTAGGGTTTAACCATAGTTCCATAGTTTGATTAGGAAAGGCTGAGATTAAATCTACATGGGTGGAAATTCATAGAAACTTCAAATCATCAAATGACAACAATGAGAGAAAAAAGTGTAAAATAATAAAAAGCAATTGACTGGACAATGTCAATTGACAGAAGAATGGGAATAGTTATAAGATGTTTACCGGAGCATCAAGAATTGTGAACCTTGTATTTTCTGTCTCAAACCGAGCTCTGCCAACCTCCACTGTTATTCCCTACATAAAGACCAACCACCACCCACACCAAGAAAAAATGTAAAGATAAGTGTTAAAGCAATAGAAGGCTTGCTGACATGTCATATCTTCAGAACAAAAGTAATCCACTAGCATGGATTGCGGAATCGGCCGATCCAAATCGAGATCAGCTAGGCCAATCCAATTACAGGGCGTAGCCCTTGGATCGTAGAGATTCCATCCGAATCGGCCGGAATCAGACCAAATCGGCCTAGATCGGCCAATTCTGCCAAACAATTTTTTTTTCTTGTATACAATTAATAAATGCATTAAACCATCATTTCACATACATAAATTAATACATATGTATATATATACGGAAATTAATATGTCTAATATGATTGTGTACGTTAATTTAAATATTTATGTATATAAGTACACACACATATAGACATATATATGACATATGACGTGTATTATATAATATATATCATGTTTGACATATATAAATATACATATACATTAATTATATATGTACATATTATTATTATATTTACATTAATATATGATTATATGTACATGAACACACATATATATGCATAAAGTGCTCATTAATATGATATATATACTATAAAGATATAATATTAATTATGTTTGTACATTTAAGAGATGTATGAGATTACATATGTATTGTATACATATATGAATGTGTAAATTTATATATATGATTAGATGTATCATAAAGACATATGTAAGTATTGTATACACATATATATAGTATATTATGTATAATATATGATTGTATATGTTAATACATATCTATATATGTATAATGTATACATTTGTAAGGATATACATAATATTTATGTTTGGACATTAATACGATATGTATATATGTACATCATAACATACATATTGTGTATATAAATCTGAATGTGTAAGTTTATACGTGTGATTACATACATCATAAATATATATGTAAATATTGAAGACATATTTTTCCCTGACATTTTCTGATTTTTCCTTTTTTCAAAAAAGCATTTTTTAATCTAGCAGATCCAGGATAGGCCAAACTTCCAGAGGATTGGCCAGATCGGCCGGATCAGATCAGGATCAGCCTAGGGCGATCCCCAGGCCAATCTGATTCTTTTTTCTTGTCCACTAGAAATATGAGAATTAATTCTGAACTAAAAAAGTTGATAATTGGTCCAGAGGAAGCTACAAGTTTCACACATAGCACAGGCTACCAGCCAGCGGGGATGAGTGTTGGAGTAGAGCATAAATGAAATTCACAGAAGAAAGCAGATTACCTTTACTCGTTCTTCCTCATTTGTGTCCATGATGTATGCCATGTACCTAGAACACAAAGGAAAGACAATAGAGTAAATAGAAGTAAAAAAATTTATGGGTCATGGCATATCCACACATCAACACATGGAACACTGCACAGAATCAGGCAAAGAGATTATCCTATATCTTGAGTCTAACTATCTAAAGCCATGCATACAATCTCTGATCCAACATTTGATTACCTGATCACAATCAAGAGCCACAGAATGAAAATGGTCTTTTGGCCACCTCCCAAAAGAAAAAAAAGAAGTAACAGCCACAATCTGTTGAACAATGTTGCAAAAAAAATGTGCAACAATTCAAAATTGATGATTGCAATCAAGCATTGTGTACTTGGAGACAGTCGACTGCAATACAGTGAGAAGGAATTGGTGAAAGATATGTAGTTATCACCTAACATCTATAATGTACAGGCATTTGATTCTAATGTGGCAAAAAGGTCTGGTTAATTATTGGTAGCTATCACCAGACATATGTACTGCAAAGACAATTAACTGCAATACAGTGAGCAAGTATTGTTGAATGCTGTGCAGCTATTATCTGACACCTTTATTGCACACATATGTATTGTTATATTGGAATTGACTCTCCAAATATTCTTTGACAGGTTTTACGTTACTTCCAATTATCTACATAGATCATGGATGGCTGAGGGAGATAGAATGGAGATAGAGAAGAGGAGGGCATCATGAATCATGATCTTGTGCAGTTTGTTGCACTTCATATTTTATTGGGAGACATACCAGCTTTCTCGACTTTTATCTTTTGCCTCCTTCTCATATTTCTGAATAGTTCGTTCATCCACCTGGCCACTAAGCAAAAGTATCTGTCCGCCAATTGTAGATTTACCAGCATCTGCAAAAGTGAATGCATGTCGAAAGAAGGGGCAAGAAAAGAGAAAAGCCATCAATTTACAGGGACATAGCAGGATGCAATATGTTAGAAGAATCTTTATCTTCATTGCCATTGACCAAAACTTTGCAAAACCTAACCTAACCCATCAACCCAACCCAACCCAACAAGACCCTTAGGAAAACAGATTCAAGTTGGAAGCTTGAAGAACAGGACCAAATTTGGGTCAGGACATTTCATCCCAAATTTTCACTAGGTTAGCTATGGTCAAAAATACAAGCTGACCTGACCTTTGTTGGGTTTTCCATATATCATGTTTTTGATGATCACATTAATATCCTTGAACATTGATTTAATGCAAAATTGATGTGCTAACTAACATGAAAAACATCATGAAAGTGATTGAGTTAAACATTGCTAAATCATACAATGTATATCACTAACAATGTATTTGCATGTAGGTGCACAAGCATGAAAGATGGAGCATTGAAGAGATGAGCAAATAGCACAAAAAACTGTCAAAGAGGTGCACCTGTCGACAGATGCAATGTACCTGTCGACAGATTCATACAGTCATTCCAAGACAGAACTCAGGTTTGCATCTCTGAGTGCATCTGTCGACAGATGCAATGTACCTGTCGACAGATTCACACAGTCAACCCAGGACAGAACTCAGGTTTTCTATTCCTGAGTGCACCTGTCGACAGATGCAAATTGCCTGTCGACAGATACACTCAGAAACTCAATTTTCTGAAACCCAGTTCTCAGCCTGAGTGCGCATGTCGACAGATGCAAGTGCACCTGTCGACAGACGACGGAAACATGAGATTTAGAGTTTCCAAATCCGGCCCCACTTGGGTGTTTCCTTCCTCCACGACCCCCACCTTTACCTAACACTATATAAGCATCCTTTTGGAGCCAAATTCGCAGAGAGCAGCCTCCCATCCAAGAGCCTCCAAGGGACCAAGAGGAAAAGCCCCAAATTGCTGCTCTGCTTCAACTTTCTGCCCAGATCGTCGTGGAATCGCCATCCATGCGAAGTTGAAGCCGGATCGTCGTCAGTTCAACCTTCTACATCGATCAGTCTACATCCAATCGAAGTTTGAAGAGCGTTTGAACGATCCACGAGAAGAATTCCAACTGGATTTGTTCCCCAACTCTAAATTCTTCTCCAGTTCACAATTTCCATTCCATCGTGTGTGTGTGGTTGTGTTTCGAGCATCCTTTGTGCTTGATTCACGAAGTTGTGGTTGTTCTGATCGTGGTTCATCAGACAACGTGTGTGTGTTTGAGTTGTTGTGTTGAACTAGCTCATAAGCAGTCGTTTCTGCGTGTGTGTGTGGACGGTGGATGTAGGATACACGAGTTGTGTACTCCGAACCACCTTAAATCATCGTGTTCTGTGGTTTGTTTGCGTTTTGCGATAGATGATTGGTAGGCACGGTGTTCATACGCACGTTTGATACCCTGTTCTTATTATATCAACTCAAGCTGTCTTAATCTCAATCAAATTCTAATCAAATTTCATTAAGATTGCTGCTGCACCGAAAAGAAGCCATCAGTAAATAAAAATTGTCGTAATCTATTCAACCCCCCCCCCTTCTAGATTACCATATTGTGTTTTTCCGCATAACTCTTCAATTGGTATCAGAGCGGGTTTCTCCGATTTACAGTTTTCGTAATTTGATCTAGCGATCAGGAGATTCTCGATCTTATGGATTCTAGCAAAGGGTATATGGCCGAGGGACATTCAGTAACCAGGCCACCCTATTTTGATGGCACTGACTATCCTTATTGGAAAAATCGTATGCAGGTATTCTTGAGAGCTCAAAATTACGAGCTGTGGAAGATAGTCAGCAAGGGACCATACGTGTTGCCCGAGGACGAAGACACCTGGACGAAAGACCAAGTAGCTAAAGGAACTCTCAACTGGAGTGCATTAAACATGATGCAATGTGCGGTGCATCCAAAGGAATTCTCAGGAGTCTCCACATGCTCAACAGCAAAAGAGATGTGGGACAAACTTGAACTCATTTACGAAGGTACGTCCGAGGTAAGGGAAACTAAAGTTAGCATGTTAGTGCCTGAATATGAAATGTTCAAGATGAAAACTGATGAAACCATATCAGACATGTTTGCAAGATTCATGCTAATAGTTAATGGGCTAAAAGGTCTTAAGAAGGAATACTCTGAAAGTGACTTAGTAAGAAAGATACTTCGATCTCTTACTTCATCTTGGAATACTAAGGCCACTGTCACTGAGGATTCCAAAGACCTTTCCAAAATGAAATTGGATGAACTAATTGGCTCCTTAATGACATATGAAATCAACATCAAAAGAAAAGAATTAGAAGAAAATCCTAGGAAGTCAATTGCTCTAAAAGCATCCAACAAAACATCAACAAGCTCCAAGAAATCCATTCAACAAGATAGTGATGAACAAGAAACATCTAGTGAGAGTGATAATGGTGAAATGGCAATGCTCACTAGACAATTCAAGAAATTTCTGAAGTTCAAAAGGAGAGACACAGGTAACTCTAAACCTTTTCAAAAGAGAAATTTTTCACAGAAATATGAGTCCAACAAAAAATCTGATATTGTTTGTTATGGATGCAAGAAACAAGGGCACATGAGAGGAGAATGCCCGGAACTCAAGAAGAAGCTGAAGAAGGAGAAATTCACCTCCAAGAAAGCCAAAGCAATGTTGGCCACCTAGAGTGATGAAGATGAAGATGAAGATGCACAAGAAACATCCGATGATGAAGAAGTGAAATGCTTAATGGCTAGGAGTGATGACTCCACCGAGGTAAACTTTTCATTTGATGATTTCACTGCAAGTGAATGGGAGGAAGCATACACTACTCTATTTGAAAAATTTTGTGAATATAAATCTGAAAATAAAGCATTAAAAAAGAAATGCAACTCCCTTGTGCATGATAAGAACAATGATGAACGAATTACATTCCTGACAAAAGAAATAGAAATGATGAAAGTTGATGAAAAGACTCATAATGAAGAGATGGATTGCTTGAAAATGAAATTGTAAGAAACACAAAAAGAAAAAGACTGTTTAAGCCATTCTCTTGAATTTCTTCAAGAAGAACAATTAGAAACAAAGAAAAAGTTGGAACAAACTGAAAAGGAATTGAAAGAAAAATCTGAGGACTTAATGAAATTTGTAAAAGGGAAGCAAAATCTAGATGCGGTTTTGGGCGCTAAAATACATGTAACCAAGCATGGGTTAGGATATCAACCTGTCAAACAAAAGAAAATAGGAGAGTCATTGATCACTTCCTTTGTTGATCCTAGTCCAAGCACAAGCAAGCATGTTCCCATAAAGCATAAAAAAAGTCAATCTCAAACCAAAGTATTGCAACCCAAACAATCAAACAAACAAAATGCTCCCAACAAACAAAAGAAAAAGCCACCTGTCGACAGATGGAATGGCGCCTGTCGACAGGAAAGAACAACTTCAACCAATAAACAGTCTATCAAGCAACAAAAATTGAAAAGAAAATTCCTTCATGCAAAGTGTGTAAAAAGATTGGTCATGATGAAAAACAATGCTGGAACAATCCAAAGAAACAGAAATTCAAACAAGTTTGGATTCCTAAACATCTACTTTGTTGCATGAATGAAATTTTGGGACCCAAAGTAATTTGGGTACCAAAACCTCTTGTCTGATCCACATATGCAGGAATGCCTAGCAGCCCAACATCAAAACAAATGGTACTTGGATAGCGGCTGTTCGAGGCACATGACGGGCGACAAATCTAAATTTTGTTCCATAGTGGAGAAAGACGGAGGACAAGTCATCTTTGGAGGTAACAACAAAGGCCAAATAATTGGCACAAGTAATGTTGGTAAGTGTCCCTCCAATTCAATTGAAAATGTACTGTTAGTTGATGGCCTTAATCACAATTTGCTTAGCATAAGTCAATTATGTGATAGAGGTCACAACGTCATTTTTGAATCAAATTCATGTCAAATTGTTGATAAAGAAACAGGAAGTGTAAAATTTTCTGGAAAAAGAGTGAATAACATTTACTTAGTTGACTTAGATGATCCAGAAAATGATAACTTGTGTCTTGTTGCAAATAGACAGGATGAATTGACCTTGTGGCATCGTAGGCTTGGCCATGCGAGCTACAACGTGTTGCACAAGATCATGAAGCTCAAATTAGTAAGTGGACTTCCTGACATTTCTTTTAACAACAATAAAAATTTTTGTGATGCATGTGCACAGGGAAAACAGACCCGGAAGTCTTTCAAATCTAAAGCACCGGTAAGCACATCTAAACCATATGAATTGTTGCACATGGACCTTTTTGGACCAACTAGAACATTAAGTCTCAATGGCAAACGTTTTGGTTTTGTCATTGTAGATGATTTTTCTAGGTTCACATGGGTCAAATTCTTGGCACACAAAAGTGAAACACTTACAATCTTCCAAGAATTCTTTAACAAGATTGAGCATGGCAATGTGAATAAAATATGCTCAATCCGCACCGATCACGGGGGAGAATTTGATAACAATGCTTTTTCTGATTTTTGCAGGCACCAAGGGATTGAACATCTGTTCTCTTCCCCAAGGACTCCAGAACAAAATGGAGTAGTGGAGAGGAAAAACAGAACATTGGTGGAAATGGCTCGCACTCTTCTAGTTGAAGGCCAACTCTCCAAAAGCTTTTAGGCAGAAGCAGTGAACACTTCGTGCTACATTCTAAACAGAGCCATGGTAAGACCTGTGATAAAGAAAACCCCCTACCAGTTGTTGAAAGGTAAGAAACCCAACCTTGGGTACTTCCGAGTTTTTGGCTCAAAGGTATTTATTCATAACAATGATAAATCTGATTTAGATAAATTTGAAGCCAAAAGTGATCAAGGTGTTTTTCTAGGCTACTCAGAACACTCTAGGGCATATAGGATGTTTAACAATAAAACACGCACTGTGGAAGAAACTCCACATGTTATTTTTGATGAGACTTATGCCAAATCTAACAGCTTGAACGTTAACAGGACTGAAAAAGAGGTTGAAGGAACATCACTCAAGGACTAAACACATAGAAATCCGTCATCATTTCTTGAGAGATGAAGTTGCCAATAAAACCTTGGAACTTAATTTCATTCCCACAGAAAAATAATTGGCTGATATTTTCACCAAACCCTTGTCTGAAGATAGATTCACATCCTTAAGAAGAGAATTGGGTTTGTGTAAAATGCAATGAAACTGACTATCCTTTTTGGAGTACACGCTCTTTATGTGTGAATGACTATGTGGTATATCAAATGGTGAACTGTGGAAGAACAAGTTCGGCTTGTTTGGAAACTATCATCATGCGTGAGAAAACATTCTCCGCCAAGTATCCATAGTCCCATTGCATATAAAGGTCCTGTACTTCACATAGGATTTTTAGTTTCCTTACATTTTATCATGTTAACTCCTTGAAACAATGCCTTTTCTGTGACCATATGCTTGTGTATGACATTCTTGAAATGAACATGTTTACCTTGTATCAAATGCTTGTGTGAATCCTTGCTTAGATGTTGTGTCAACACGTGCACACACTATGGGGGAGTGAGTTAAGGGTAGATGAGTTTTTTTTTTTGAGGAAACTCTTCCTTCACTTCATTTTTAATCCTCACTTCCTTGAACTCAATGTGCACTCAATCTGAAACCAGAAAAATCCACTCTGTTCATATCTGTCGACAGACACATTCCATCTGTCGACAGGTACACTCAGATTTGCTATGACTGAAACTTCAATTCTTCAGTTTGTGTGCATCTGTCGACAGACAGATTCCTGCTGTCGACAGATACACACATTCTCACCTTTTTTTTTTCATTCCTTCTTCATACTTTTCAAGAAAGTGTTCATTACTTGATTTGAAGGTAAAAAATTGGATTGTCTTGTGCAATATAACCTTACATATCCACTTCATGTCAAAGTCGTGAACCAAGTCTAAATGATATTTGATGCAACACTTGATTGAGCTCTTTTTAGATCATTTTGAACACAATGAGCAAACCAAATGATTTTTAAACATCTCCTTTGAATAACTCCCTTGTCGTTAAACATAAATCTAAAATGATTTGAAAAATCAGAAAGCTCTTGAATTTAATGTTCTACATTATAACTTGCCTAAAGAAATCTCTTGTACTTGACGAAAAGTAAAAATAAAAAAAGGGAGAAAAGCTACCTATTTCTTCGGTTCAATCAACAAATTTATCTCTCTTTATGGGATGGAGGTAGAGCAATGATGAAAATGACTAAGTAACCGGGGACATAGGCATCATCAATGTCGGTCTTCGCGTCAAAAGGTTGTTTCATTATCTCTATACAATGGCTTGATGGACACTCACATTGAGTAACTGGGGGTATTGGCATAACAAATGTCTACCTTCACATGAAAAAGTGAAAGTGCTCCTCATTGCCACTCTTTTCCATCTTCGTTGTTTAAAGATTCTAAAATCATACCAGAAATAGAGTGCAGCCTCCGAAAACTTTTTATGTCAAGTCCAATGTGCTTCTTATGGGTAAGATGCTCTTGTGGCCATCTAATTCAAATGTCATCTGACTATCATCTCTATTTAGATGCATGTTTTTCTTCAACGGCCTTAATCAAAAGAGTTATTTAATTTACACTGGCTATTGTGAAATGTGTTCTTCATGATCTAATAAAAGAACTTATCCGTTTTAATTCAAAATTATTTTAGATTTGTGTCATGTCTTCATCATAATGGATATGCATTTTTATATTGTACATACACCTATTTTACCTTAAAACATTACATGAACACTTGTCCCTTTGAAAAATCATATCAAAAATCAAGCTTTGGCCAAAATCAAAAAAAAAAGGGGTTATCTGTCGACAAACAGATTGTCATCTGTCGACAGCCGACGGCCCAGATCCGCTTTTGAAGAAAACCCTCGCGCCGGTTCAACTCCTTTTTGTGGGGCCTCTATTTTAAAACCCTTCTAAACCCATTCTAAGGCATCCCACGACCACTTCTCACCCTTCCCCTCTCATTTCCTCCTCCTCTTCTCCAAACCCCTCTCTTCCCCCTTCAGGGCTCAAAATCCGCTCCGTCTCCGACGATCCTGCTGCTCCTCGTCTGGGATCCCTTCACTCTCCTTTCCCAAACGCCATTCTCACCCTCCTTCCTGAGATGGCACCCAAATCAAAGCTTCTCTCTCGCCGTCGTCGTGCTTCGACGGACGCCGGAGAAAGTTCCAGGGCTCCTTCCGAACGTCGCAGCAAGCATCGCGAGGATCGGTTGCCGGAACTCATTGTTCCTCAAGGTCTCCGTCTTATCCGGCCCAACGGCACCTTCAAGAAACTCGTCCAATCCCGGTATGTGGACTTCGAGTCATTAGCACCGATGTTCCCCTCACTCCTACCCTATTTTGACACTCAAGGGTGGACATCCTTCTTGTACTCCCACTTGCAATACTCTCCAACTGCCGTCACAGAGTTCTTCAATAACCTAGGGCTTTCCGATCAGGGAGATCTCTACTCTTCGGTGAAAGGCACTCGCTTTCGCCTCACCGCCAATCTTATCTCGACAGCCCTTGAAATTCCAAACTCAGGAGTTGAAATCTTCAACTACACTCCTTCTGCTTCTGAGTACTATGAACTTCTCACGTTGCAACCTTATGACTCCACTAAGGAAATTGCTCGTCTCAATGCCAACTCCTTTCCTCCTTTGATCCGGATGATCCATCACATCTTCACTACGTTGATCGTCCCAAAGGATGGAAGCCGAGAATTAGTCACCGAGGTCCACAAATCTTTGTTCATATTCTTCCTCAAGTGTCAACCAATCAATCTGCCTGAACTCATGATAAGCCTCATCCGTCAGTGTTTCTCAAACACCAAAAGATCAATGCCATACGCTTGCCCCATCACCTCTCTTCTCATTTTCATTGGCATTCCTATAGCTTCAAGTGAGCTCATCTCCTTGAAATCCCGCAGTGCTTTTGACCTCATTGCTGCTAATCGAATGGGCTACAAGATTGTAGACAGTATAGTCACAAGGACTCTCAAAGGAAATGAACCACAAGGAGTTGAAGAGTCATCTGCTGAAGAAGACAATGAAGCCGATGAAGCTAATGAAGGCAGTGATGAAGACTCTCAAGATGAGCAAATGCCTGATCAACCTCAAGAATTTGATGATGTACCTGTGCCTCAAGAACAATCTCTTCGTGATTACTTGGCACAAATGCATCAACAAATGATCTCAGGTTTTACTAAAATGGATTCCAGATTTGATCAAGTGGACGCTCGCCTCAACTCACTGGATGAGTCTCACGTGCAAATCCGAGACCGGCTTGATTTCCTCTACTCCGAGAGAGATGGATCCCGTCATCCTCCACCTGCTGGACATGACAATGAATAGAGGGTCTCAGGGTCGTTAGAGGTCATTAAGAGTCTTAGCTGGGAGTTAGTCTCACTTGTCCAGTCATCTTTTGCTTGTTCATGTTATTTCCCTTTCTTTTGATTTTTATTGAGTCATGTAATGATTGTCTCTTGTACTGTGAAATTTGAATGATCAATCAATGAAAATTCACAGTTCATGTTTATTTATCTCCTAATGTGCATGACTTGACATTTTGTATGTTGTCAAAAAGGGGGAGAACATCAATATGCATCAATTGAATGTTTTTGTCATCATCAAAAAGGGGGAGATTGTTGGGTTTTCCATATATCATGTTTTTGATGATCACATTAATATCCTTGAACATTGATTTAATGCAAAATTGATGTGCTAACTAACATGAAAAACATCATGAAAGTGATTGAGTTAAACATTGCTAAATCATACAATGTATATCACTAACAATGTATTTGCATGTAGGTGCACAAGCATGAAAGATGGAGCATTGAAGAGATGAGTAAATAGCACAAAAAACTGTCAAAGAGGTGCACCTGTCGACAGATGCAATGTACCTGTCGACAGATTCATACAGTCATTCCAAGACAGAACTCAGGTTTGCATCTCTGAGTGCATCTGTCGACAGATGCAATGTACCTGTCGACAGATTCACACAGTCAACCCAGGACAGAACTCAGGTTTTCTATTCCTGAGTGCACCTGTCGACAGATGCAAATTGCATGTCGACAGATACACTCAGAAACTCAATTTTCTGAAACCCAGTTCTCAGCCTGAGTGCGCCTGTCGACAGATGCAAGTGCACCTGTCGACAGACGACGGAAACATGAGATTTAGAGTTTCCAAATCCGGCCCCACTTGGGTGTTTCCTTCCTCCACGACCCCCACCTTTACCTAACACTATATAAGCATCCTTTTGGAGCCAAATTCGCAGAGAGCAGCCTCCCATCCAAGAGCCTCCAAGGGACCAAGAGGAAAAGCCCCAAATTGCTACTCTGCTTCAACTTTCTGCCCAGATCATCCTGGAATCGCCATCCATGCGAAGTTGAAGCCGAATCGTCGTCAGTTCAACCTTCTACATCGATCAGTCTACATCCAATCGAAGTTTGAAGAGCGTTTGAACGATCCACGAGAAGAATTCCAACTGGATTTGTTCCCCAACTCTAAATTCTTCTCCAGTTCACAATTTCCATTCCATCGTGTGTGTGTGGTTGTGTTTCGAGCATCCTTTGTGCTTGATTCACGAAGTTGTGGTTGTTCTGATCGTGGTTCATCAGACAACGTGTGTGTGTTTGAGTTGTTGTGTTGAACTCGCTCATAAGCAGTCGTTTCTGCGTGTGTGTGTGGACGGTGGATGTAGGATACACGAGTTGTGTACTCCGAACCACCTTAAATCATCGTGTTCTGTGGTTTGTTTGCGTTTTGCGATAGATGATTGGTAGGCACGGTGTTCATATGCACGTTTGATACCCTGTTCTTATTATATCAACTCAAGCTGTCTTAATCTCAATCAAATTCTAATCAAATTTCATTAAGATTGCTGCTGCACCGAAAAGAAGCCATCAGTAAATAGAAATTGCCGTAATCTATTCAACCCCCCCTTCTAGATTACCATATTGTGTTTTTTCCACATAACTCTTCAACCTTACCCAATCCAGTCCAATCTGTGCATCTTTGCCTGATCCGTCAACCCAATGCAATAAAACCCTAAAGAAAATAGGTTCAAGTAAGAAGCTCCTGAAAAATAGTGTCAAATTTGGGTCAGGGCATTTTATCCCAAATTTTACCATGTCCTGGGGTCAAAAATACAAACTGACTTGACTTTCCCAATCCAGTTCAATCTGTGCTTCTTTGCTCAACCCATCTTGACCAGTCATAAACTGCCATGACCCAACTCGACCTTTGTTTAGAAGGTGAGACAAGTTGTCCTCTCGTAAAGTTCTAATAAACCATGGAGTTTGGACAGAGCAAGCCCCAGCAAGCATATGGAGAAGTGTCCATGTCAAAAATCACTAATTAGGTAACAATGCATGTTGGGCCAACTTTCAAGGACCAGCTCACGTGAAATTAAAAAAATGGAAATGTTGAGTTCCACTTCCATTTCCACTTCTAAAATGAAAACGGATGCAGAAAGGAAAACATGCATCTCCATTCCCAGTTTCATTTCAGATAAACAATATAGGAAATGAAAACACCAATGCTTATTTCTATTTCCATCTTCAACCATTTGGCATCCCTGCTTGTTATGGTTATGTAAAAACAACAATATTTAAGTGACCAGAAAATGTTTTTCCCACAAAGTGGCTAGCACCACGTATGCATAAAGGTCAAAAGTTTGGGATGCACAAGTTTTTTTCTTTTTTGGTTGGAAACTAGCCTTTTACATTATCCTTTAAAAATTCCTTAAAATCATGCTCTCAGTGGGATTTGAACCTCAGACCTTACATGGATGCTAACCACTAGGCCACTCCTTGAGTACTGAGATGCACAAGTACATGGTCAGTACACACTTAAAAGAAGCCGACTATGCAAAAAAAGAAGAGATTCTCACCCCAAGGTGGAAATCATGCAAGAATGGCAGTGTCAATTTTGGTATCAGGATCGCCCAGGTCCGAAACCGAAACCATTTCAGTTTCGTTTCGTCCGGTTTCGGGCACCTCAAGCGGCCTTAAGAGGGGAGTAAATGGCCGGTTTCGGTCCAATACGACCAAAACCAGCCGAAACCCATTAAAATAATATTTTTAAAGGTATCAGATGGGCTACAGTAAAATGAGCCAGTTTCAGATCGCCCTGGTCCAAAACCAAAATGTTTTGGTTTCGTACGATACTGCCATCCATGGATCATGGGGTTAGTCATAAACTATATAATTTTTATCCAACAATGTTGTCTAGGAAAGAAAGAAGTATTATGATTTAGAAAGCCATGGATTCTAATACCTAAATACCAAAAGCTGGTTTGGCAAATATCCGACTATAGTATAAATATCTCAAAGGAGGAGAAAAAGGAGTAATGAAGTATATAACTTACCCACGTGACCAATGAAGACAACATTTAAATGGCGCTTCCCTGTTTCAACCAATTCCTCCTCCTCCTTTTGTACATCCATCTCACTATCTCTTGTTGAAGCTGCAACGAACACATGAAACATAATGAATGAAGTTATTTAATGAAGACAACCGGTCAAACAGAAGAAAAGGATTATGTCCTCTTACGAAATTATCAATACATACAATCCAATCATATAACAAATTATACATGCATGGCAAAGGAATAATTGAGACTTTACCATTAGGTTCCAAGTGCAGTGCCTGAAGATCTGACCTGAGTTCAGAGACATCATCTGGAACAATCCATAATGCAAAATTAGAATTAGAACATAAAATGTTTGAGACATACTGCAAAATACAAGACCTTCAAAGAAGGCTTTAGACATTTGTGGAAAAGCAAGAGAAGAACTGTATAGACCTTTTGTCAAAAAGGATTCCTATATGTGATAATAAGAAAAAGAAAAGCATTTAAAGAAATTATTATAGATATTACTCGACAAGTTATTAGCAATGCTAGTTAAAAATGGCAAAGTCTGAATATTTCTAGCCACAGTTAGGACTTTAGACACAAGAACTGTTGAGACAAACCCCAAAAGGTGCACAAGGTATAGGCAAAAAAATGTTGATACATTGAAAAGAAGGAACACAATTATCATTGCAAGAATGCCCTGCTTATGTAGGAGACTTTATCATTTGCCTTTGAAACAGTCTAGAAAGATTAATGGGACTATGAGTATGGATTACTTGGTAGAGGGTTGTCATGAATCATTGACATATGGGGTTATCCAGAATGATTCATTGACATGAAGAGAACAATTACCTAAGTGTGCATACTGAGGAGAAGGAAAGGTAGATTCCCAATGAAAACCTTTTACAATTTTGGACAGAAACAGAGGTGAGGACATAGTTCCAAGTTTCCAATCCAATAAGTGCATGTCCATGATATGCCATAGAAATGGCAACCAAAAAAAAAAAAAGCCAGCTTGTCCGAATTAACACCCGAATCAAATAATCTAGTCAATGTCTATAGTACCCACTGTAAAGACAAAACTTTCCAAACAGTGCTGCTTCAAGACTTAATTCCCTCGTCCATGTAACTAGGGCTGTAAACGAACCAATACACTCGACAAGTAGCTCGAATTCGGCTCGGATGTTAGTCGAATTCGGCTCGTTCAATAAGGTAAACGAGTCAAGCTCGAACAAAAATTTAAGCTCGTTTCATAAACGAGCCGAGTATGAGTAAATGCCTACTTAGCTCGTTTAAGCTCGTGAACAAGTTTGTTTAATTTTTTAATTATAAAAATTATAAATATAATTATTAAATATTTTAAACATTATACTAAAATAATTAAACAAATAACTTATGAAGGATCTTGAGATATGACCTTGAAATAAGATAGATTTGAGTCTTATAAACAATTATTTTTTACTTGTAGATTGAATTGGACTTATATATATACATATATAGATATATATATTTATATATATATATAACTCGTAAATTCAATTGTACTCGTTAAAGACTCAAACTTGAGAGTATTTAAACAAACCAAACTTGAACAACCATTTTCAATACTCGATAAAGCTCGAGCTCGACTCAAGCTCGATTAAAAATTAACGACCAGAACTTGAGCAGCATAATACTCGGCTCGGCTCGACTCGTTTACACCCCTACATGTAACCAAGAAACTCCAATCGCTACAATCTATCAAAACCCTTCGTCCAGCATTGCCCTCATCTCAGGGCAAGACTTGATCCAGCACGCAGCTCTCTTTGGTCAATGATCCCACCGTCACACTCTTCCTGGGCACATGGAAGGAGCACTTAGCCCACCATACCCAAAACCTCCAACTAAAGGACTTCGCATTTAAGTGGATAATGGCAACTACAAAACGGAGCAATAGCGAAGACAAGGCTGTTATCACTGCATGACATACCAAAAAAATGGATAGAAAATGACCTACTTCACCCCAATTTCCAATAAAACCAAAATAGTAAATCCGCCCGTAACTCTCCTCCAACCCCAACCCCCAACAACATGCATTAAGAAAACGAAATGGAGCATGACACCAAATTTCGATCCGAAATATAAACATCCAGATCAAACTCGAGCATAACTTCCCCAGTAACAACCCGGAAACCCATTGAGCTGGGAGCAACAGCCGATTAAACCCAACTTACGAAACCACCTGTAAGTGGAAAAAAATAGAAGAAAGAAAGAATCTAGAACAAGCTCTCCTCCAAGTTTACCAGAAGGAGGCGGCGGAGGGGCAAGGTTCTCCTCCGCGGTCGCTGCAGGCGAGGGAGCGGGAGCGTCGTCCAGCTCCCTGCTCCAGTCGTCCGCATCCCCGCCGTCTACCGGCCCCTGGGCTGGAGGAGGGTTCAACCCCGCGACATCCACCCTCGGTTCCTCAGCCATCGCCGCCGCCGCTGCGAGCGCCTTCAGCTGATCTGCACAGGAAGAGGAGGCGCTGCTGCTGCTCTTGATTCGCTTCTGCAGGGGTGACTCACCGGATCCCGGGGAGGCCTCGCGAGCGCCGGACGGGCGGAAAGACTCGTGAAGACCGCACGCCGGTCACTCGCGGCGTGCGTTTTTTTTCCGGGTTGTATGTCGTTAACAGCCCTATTAAAACATTTATTATGTGACAAACTGCCACAAACTTTTATTTACGTATATATTATTCTTATAGATAAAATATTTTTATGGGCCTTTTCAAGTTCGATATTCGAATTAGATCGAGAATAGAATATCATCAAAGTTTTAAAAATATTCCCTTTCTATTCTCGATCTAACTCGATACCAAATATGACCTTAAAAATTAGGCCATAACCAGTCATGACGATAATAAAAAAGGCCTTTTAATCTCTCAAATGTAACTATTATTTTTTGGTCTCTAAAATCTTCATCGTTGTCTTTATTCACTCAATGTCATAACCAGAGCAGAATTCTCCTGGTTAAACTAACCAGACAGTAGTTAAAGACCGTATTGTCTTTGATTAGTTTTCTTTCTCTTCTCAATCATGCTCGTTGTTGTCGTCCGTCCCCCACTGCCTGCAACTCTCTCTATTCTCTCTTTCTCTCTCCTCTATGACCAATGTTGTGGTGCACCGCCCTGTAACTCTCATTGTTCTCTCTCCCCCCCACCACCACTCTCTTACACGTCGAGCTCAACATTCTCCCTCTGATGTCCCCCTACACTTTCTCTTTCTTCTTGCCACTAGAGAATCAGGAGAAAGACCACCTCGCCACTTCTACTACCGTTGATTATGATCGCAAAAGGGAGATGCAATATTTAGCAAAACCAAGGTTGGCATCAAGGGCCTCGTCGACATCGGGATCATTAACATTCTAGGCATTTGTCACTTCCCTCCTTCCTTATGCACATTCGTCCCCTCCACCAAAGCCCCCTCCTCCATCCCTATTGTGAACATCTCCCTCCCCTGCTGCTGGGTCGTGGAACTCATCACTATCACCGCCCACGAATGGGGCTTCTTCCAGGTCACCAACCACATCATCCCACTCGACGAGATATCTTTCGTTATCTTCACTGTATAGGCCTTCAACGAACTACCCATAGTGATCAAGCTAGCCTACAACATCTATGAAGTGATGGCCAGCCTCATCTTCAGTAGCAACTTTACCTTGTCCATGAGAGGCTCCACTTCTTGGAGGGACAACTTTCGAGTGGGGAAGTTGTCGAGGCCGCCGAATCTTAAAAAGATACAGAAAGTTTGTTGAGAGGAGCTGTTGGTATGGGACAAGACCATGTAGGGACTAGCGATGAGGTTGATGGAGTTGTTGAGCGAGGGGGTGGGGTGAAGGTGGGGTGACTGGAGGGGTTATTGCTCCTGGAGGGGAGGGTAGTTATGGGCAACTACTACCCCTATTGCCTATAGCTAGGTGCAGTGGCAGCAGACAGGCTCCTCCACTGCAGCTTGCATGGTGCAGAAGTTGAGGTGACTAGGGAGGGGAAAGGGAAAGGAAGTTGGCAGCGGCTAGGCTCCTCAAGCTGCCAGGCTTCTCCAACGCAGAAGCTAGCTGTGGCCAAGCATCGCTGTATCGGCCACGACCACCCATGTAGCCATTTGGATTAACACAAACGGAATACCCCTAATTGCACGAGAGGCTATTGTGGGTTAACTTATTTCTGAAGCTCCATGTTCCCACTTGTTGTTGGGGGTGTCGCTGGAGAGGGTGTTGCTTTTGTTGTTGTCCATTCTGAGGCTATTCTTTAAAGTCTTCATGGCACTTTGAGTCATGTTCTTCACTTGCTCCCTAGGGGATCTTGCAAAGGAAGACTAGTGTCGACCCCTACTCTCCTCCAACCTCACTAGTCTTGAAAGAAGGGAACGGATGGCTGAGACAGTGTACGAGAGACCAAGTGTCATGCCTCAATGCGCAATATCAGAACAGACAGTTGCAAACACATGAGCATAGAGCAATAGACATCAAACTATTGAACAATCAAGTAATAGAAATCAACTTAAATTTTATTCATAATCAATCACCATTATCCATTACATTCATTAATCACAGCCAATACATAGGGTCCATCGACAACTTACAATGAAGAAAATTAAATGACTAACTAAGACACTCTACTATGCTATGGTAGATCTTTCCATGCTTGACTCCATCAGGGACACTCCTTCACTCTTAGTCATCCCCATCCATGTGTGTATTGTCTTCATTGCCAGATTCACCTAAAATAATCATGGCAGTAGGTTTTATATCTCTTGACCATGCAGAATTAAAGTGATTAATGCATTAACAAGCAGAGTAACTAAAAAGAGAGAGAGTCACGTTGAGTCAAGTCAAGAAAGTAATAGTAAGAAGATGTCAAGTAATAACAAGTACAAGTACAATGAGTATAGCACGAGAACATGTAATGGTCAAATATCGCGTATCATTCAAGTCATGCAATAAATATAGACTAGTACTTTCATGAGTATGATTGTCTTAAATAATAGAGATAGTATAGCACTTGGGTGTAATGCCAGACATCCTGGTCAATTAACTCCCGCGGACAAATAGTAGTTTCGGATGCACCTCCTAGGATCAGATCGGGCTCTTTATATTGCCAAGGATTAGCCATCTTATTTTTAGAAAATCAGTCACAACCATATAGAGTACCAAGAATAGTAGAGGAGTAGATGAATAGACGAGAATGTGAATGAACAAGAATAGATGAGTGAGAAAATCATGAGATGGGAGTTTTTTGTATTATCCAAAACTTAAACGGGTTATGCATGAGAAAAAGCACGAAAAACCATGATAGCGACTGCTGCAAACAATACTTTCAGGTACTGGAAGACTAGTAGAGAATGTGATCTATACCCTGGACGAGACTAGAATGTTGTCGGGGGGTCAGGCACGTTAACAGGTAAGTTGTGGTCCTCCTGTCTGCCGCGTTAAGAGTGCGGTCAACAGAGAGAGTGCATTTACAAAGATGATCTAGTGGTTGGTTGGATCATGTCGTACAGGTCTAGCATGGTCCCCAGAGGTGTTCAGGTGTTGATGGTACAACTAGCTCGGTGTTCTAAAAGATTTCCAGACTTACGGAGGCCTTGGCAAAGGAGTTTCAGTCTGGTAGGAGGAATACCCAACGGAAGGTTCTCACAACATCAAGAGAGGTGTTGAAATGTTTTGCTCGGTGTTCTAAAGGACTTTTAGAACAATGAGCATCGGTAACGGTGTTCCAAATGTCAATAGAATCGACAACAAGTCCTGTAATCATTAGGGTTCATGTGTAGATTTCAAATCCATTAACCATATATTTTATGAAATGTTTTATAGCAAATTGGGTTTTGAAAGAAAGTATGCAATATAAAAAGAATCATAGATAGGAGAGAGATTAGGTAGATTATTTTTAAAAGAATAATTACATATTTAATTATATAAATCTTTTGTTAGTGCATTTAATACTTAACAGAGGGTTAACAACACATAATCACAGCTTTTATCACTATATATCGGAAAAGAATAGGGTTCCCTGACTAGCAGTCTTAACACAGTCAAGGTATAGGCCTCGTTAAGAAGGCAATCTGGGTGTATGCCACGTTAAGCTTAAGTTAACACGTCGTATGGGTAGGATGCAATCTGAATGCGAGCTATTGTATGACCGCGTTTCAGAAGGCGGGCTCTATCGTCCCCACGTTCACCATATAGTGAATCCAAGATGACATTAATGCGCTAAAATGATTAAATATCTTTGTAGGATGTATGAAAAGTTGTGAATCCAATTTTAAAACGAAGCTAACAAGCTTATAGACATGTAGAAAATGTGAAATAGACTTTGTAAACATGGATTTAACATGATAGAAATCAAGAATAAGGGGTCGGGTACATGTAACGACCCCCTTCATGTTAGTACGATTATACCAATCCACATCGGGACAAAGAGTTCCGCTACAATGGGATATGTATCCAACACTACAAAGTAGGTAGAGATATACACAAATAATAAGGAAAGTATAGTGGAAATAAAGGTAACTCTTATTCCATCACCACACACACATCCCATAGTCTATGATACGGGTCGGTCCTCGGGAGATCGGCCGAGTAGCACATCGTCCTCAGAACGTATGCCAACCTGTCAAACTAGCCGAGCTGGACAACCCTTTGCCCGAGCATTCGGGCCGAGAGAGCCCTGTTATTATCCTCAGAGTGGCGAATTAGCATGGGCTTTCCTGATTATGACCTGTATGACCATGAGAGGGCAACAACCCGTTAAAGAAAGGGCCCGGGGATCGCGCCTATAGTATGCGGGCGCCAGCTGGCCCGTAGCGACCAAGATCGGTCCAGCTGTACCTGCCTTTCATGACCTCAGACTGCACAAATCTAGGGTGAATTCATAGACGATTTCCACAAATCGTCCCTGGCAATCCGGATCAAGGAAGCCCTATATAAGAGAGAGACATCCCTCAGGAAAAAGGTACGCAACTACTGACCTACAAACTCTCTTGCTCCGACCTACCGAATTGACTTGATCGTCGGAGTCTTTTCCCACTGAGATCTCTTGGTGGTCTTGCAGGTCGGAGTTCGGCAACACTTTCTGCATTGCGCCATCATCCCTTGAGAGCTATTCGGCCTGAGCCGACCTCTTTGCTCGAGCAGCAACATTTGGCGCCGTCTGTGGGAACTTCGTACAAAAAAGCTTTTTTCATGGCACCCAAGGAAAAGATTGTGGCCCGTTCCTCCGGAGACGAGATCGTCCCTGCCACCATTATAGAAGAAACTGTTGGGGGTGGTTCCGGCTTCGGAGACAAAGATTCAACCACTTCCTCCCGCCTCGACCGCGTCGAGCAGATGATGGCGAGCCTCCATCAGATGCTGGCCCGGATGGAGCAGAATCAACAGGTAATGGCGGCTCAGGGGGAGGCCACCAACTGCCCGGTCGCACCTGTCGCAGCTGTTGTAGGAGTCGTGGGGACAACAGAAGAGCTCGCCGCCCCTCCAGCGATGTTGGCGAGTCAGGTCGACGTCCAAGCAACAGCCCTCGTACCGTCGGCAGCGATCCTGTCGCAGGCCATAGCACAGCCCGTGGCGCCCACTGTGGCAACCAAACAAGGAGTGCCGAGAACCGAAGTTGACCACTTCTCAGCCGAATCTATGCCAGCCCCATCAAACCTGCTTCTCGCGGAACCTCGGTGGAAGAGTGACCTGCAGGAGATGAACCAAAAAATCGAGGCCTTGCAGCGAGGAACCCGCGCTCCGTCCATGGCGACGTTGTTGTCCACCTCGCCGTTCATGGAGGAGATAACCTCGGCACCCGTCCCGAAGAAGCTCCAACTCCTGAAGTTCCGGTGGTATAATGGAACCACTAACCCCATTCATCATCTTGACAACTTCCAGGGATAGGTCGAGATAGTGAACCTTTCTGATGCGCTGAAGTGCCGAGCTTTCATGTCCACGCTCGACAATATGGCGCTACAGTGGTTCAAGGCACTGCCAACATGATCTGTGACGAGCTTCCCGGACCTAGCGCAGCGTTTTCTCGACCATTTCTACAACACGGTGCAGCACTCGTTGTGCACCGATGACCTGTGGCTCATCGCTCAGAAGGAGGCCGAGCTCTTTTGTGACTACACCAAGGGGTTCCAACTCAAGGTGATGAAGGTGGTGGACCTTGACCTGAGGACGGCCGTCAACATCCTAACGAGGGTCTGCTCCAATGAGCCATTCGTGGCCTCCATCGCAAAGAAGCCACCTGTGAGTCTCTCCGATCTCCTTTCCCACATGCAGAAGTACGTGAGGCTGGAGTCCACCCTCTGCACAGTTAGCAAGCTCGGGCACCCGTCCGAGCTGGGGTCCATGAGCAAGGCACTGGAGCAGAAAGAAGCAGAGGAGAGAAGAGCTCGCGGCACGTGGGGAGAGGCGGCCGGATCCGAGCCGTCGACCAGATGAGTCTCATCGCATCTGGGATCTGCCTCACTTCGGCAGACTTCCGTCTAAGATCCTGCCGATCATCAAGAAGCTGCCAGAGTTTCGGTGTCCCGAGTCGATGACCAGGCCCCCGTCGGAGCGAGGAGCCAACCTATACTGTGACTGCCACAAGGAGTTCGGCCACACCACCGACCAATGCCGAAGTCTCAAAGTGGAGATCTCTGAGATGCTGCGGCGCGGCATCATCGGGAAGGACGTCGTGGATGGGCGACAGAAGGAGCGCACCCCGAGGAGGAGCACGGGGCGCGCGGAGGCAAGGGGGCAGTCTTGGTGTTGGCGGGCGGCTCGGCGAGCGGGGGCGACAGCGGAAGAAGCGGAAGGCATATGCTTTGACTGTGGGCTCAAGCTCCGACAGACCGACACAGGGGGCCGAGGAGTTATAACTTTTTCTGAAGAAGATGTAGTCGGGCTCAGTCCCCCCCCCATGATGATGCGCTGGTTGTCCACGCCGACATCGATGGGTACGATGTACACCTCATACTAGTTGATAATGAAGCTGCCCCGGACGTCCTTTTTTATGACTGCTTTGTAAAGATGACCAACTTGAGCTCCGAGCTCAAGCCAGTTGCAACCCCCCTCTTTGGGTTTAGCGGGGCCCCAGTAAGCGTCGAGGGGTCGATCAAATTGAAGGTGACGCTCAGCACCCGACTGCGTCATGTAACGGTTGAGGTCGACTTCCTTGTGGTGAAAGTGAAGTCGGCCTACAATGCGATTTTTGGTCGGGGTCTCTTAGGGAAGTTGGGAGGAGTCCCCTCCACCTATTATCAGAAGCTGTCCCTACGCTGAATGGGATAGGTAAGGTCGTAGGGAACCAGACCGAGGCCCGTCGGTGCTATGTAAATTCAATTAAAGCAAAGGAACCGGTCATTTCTGAGTATGAGCCTATTCATGAGGAGGATGCAAAAAGGCATGAGCCCGCCGAGCAGACGAAAGAAGTGAGGATCTCGGGAGACAGGTCGGTGATCGTCGGTGCCGAACTTCAGAGGTTGGAGGAGCAAGTGGTAGATTTCCTTAAAGAAAGCGGTGACGTCTTCGCCTGGTCGGAGGACGATCTCCCGGGGATCGACCCGGAGGTCATCCAGCATCACCT
Source organism: Colocasia esculenta (assembly GCA_014218235.1). Lineage (NCBI taxonomy): Eukaryota > Viridiplantae > Streptophyta > Magnoliopsida > Alismatales > Araceae > Colocasia > Colocasia esculenta. The sequence goes on along the minus strand of CM024756.1, from coordinate 97,204,448 downwards.
GAACATTGACCCCAATGTTCGACCTGTGCACCAGAAGAAGCGGCCGTTGTCGGCCGATCGGCAGGAAGCGGTGGACGATAACCTAGCCAAGTACCTATGTGCATGGACTATTTGCAATGCCTTCTACCCCGAGTGGGTGGCAAACGTCATCCTCGTGAAGAAAGCTAACGGGAATTGGCGCATATTCGTGGACTTCACCGACCTAAACAAGGCGTGCCCAAAGGACAGTTTTCCACTTCCTCAGATCGACCAGCTCGTCGACTCTACAGCAGGGCACGAGCTCCTGAGCTTCCTCGACGCCTACTCTGGGTACCATCAGATCAGGATGGCCCCCGAAGACGAGGAGAAAATCGCCTTCACTACGGAAAAAGGTCTGTACTGCTTCACTCGAATGCCTTTCGGACTGAAGAATGCGGGTGCAACATACCAGAGGCTTGTCAACATGATGTTCGAGCGACAGATCGGGAAGACGATGGAGATATACATCGACGACATGTTGGTGAAAAGCCGGCAAGCCGAGGACCATGTTCGGGATCTAGCCGAGACCTTCAAGGTGCTGCGGCGGTACGGAATGAAGCTGAATCCTGAGAAGTGCATCTTCGGCATGCTCGCAGGAAAGTTCTTTAGTTACCTCATCTCGAGCCAAGGTATCGAAGTCAACCCCGACAAGGTGTGGGCCATCATCGACATGACGGCTCCGAGGACCGTCAAGGAGGTACATAGGCTTAACGGCCGAATAACTACCCTAAACAGGTTCATGAGTTGTTCCTATACATTTCGGCAACGGCTCACTCGATCAGCTCGGTGCTCGTATGAGAAGAGGAGCGGAAGCATCTTCCCGTGTATTATATGAGCAAGGCCTTGCGAGGAGCCGAACAACACTACTCTGACCTCGAGAAGGCAGGATATGTGCTGGTGATGGCGGCCCGACGACTCCGACCGTACTTCCAAGCCCACAAGATTGTGGTCCTCACTGACGCCCCCATCAAGCAAGTGTTCTGTCGACCCGAGGCCTCAGGGAGGATGGCCAAGTGGGCTATCGAGCTCGGCAAGTTTGACATATCATATAGGCCTCAGGTCGCCATCAAAGCCCAAGCCCTTGCCGACTTCATTTCTGAAGGAACGGCGAGGTCATCTGAACCAGAGGAGGTAGTCGAGCATTGGAAAGTTTACGTGGACGGGGTGTCCAACTCTCAAGGCAGCAAAGCGGGAGTCGTCCTACACTCCCTCGATGGCCTTGTCTTAAGATACGCAATCCGATTCGGCTTCTCCGCTTCCAATAACATAGCCGAGTACGAGGCTGTTATCTCAGGGCTTCGAATGGCAAAAGCATTGGGAGCAACAACAGTTCAGGTCCACAGCGACTCCCAGCTGGTCGTCAGTCAAGTCTCGAAGGAATTCGAGGCAAGGGAAGAAAAGCTCGCCTTATACCAAGCCAAGGTTCTGAGGATTATGGGTGACTTCGAGTCGGCAGAGCTACTGAAAATCCCCCGAGCCGAGAATTCCCAAGCCGACGCACTGTCCAAGTACACAGCTACCTCGGAAGGTCGTCAGGAGTCTTCTATGCTCATGGAGGATCTCGACGAGCCTTCAGTGGGATCTACAGAAGTCATGTGCACCGAGGCCGAACTAACGTGGATGACTCCCATTGTGGAGTACATCCGAGATGGGCGGCTTCTAGAGGATCGAGGAGAGGTGCTAAAGGCAAAGCTCCAAGATTTTTCATGATCGGTGATGTCCTTTACAGGAAGGGCTTCAGCTTCCCACATCTGCGATGTGTGAGCCTAAGGCAAGCTGAGGAGATCGTTAATGAAGTACACGAAGGTACGTGCGGAAGCCACACAAGACCACGGTTGTTGGTCCGAAGGATAACTCGGCAAGGTTACTGGTGGCCGACCATGTTGAAGGATGCTGAGGGCTACGTCCGGAGGTGCCAACAATGCCAACTCTTCGGAAAAGTAGATCGGCAGCCACCCTCGAACCTCACTCCACTGACAGCCCCATGGCCTTTTACGCAATGGGGAATGGACATCCTTGGTCCCTTTCCGCTAGCCTCGGGGCAACGGAAATTTATCATCGTCGGGATCGACTACTTTACCAAGTGGGTGGAAGCCGAGCCATTGGTGAAGATAACTAATGCTAACGCGTGGGGATTCGACTGGAAAAACCTCATTTGCAGGTACGGGCTGTCAAGGACGATCATCACCGACAACGACAAGCAATTCGATAACGACAGGTTTCGTCGTAATTGTGTGGAGCTCAGCATCGACCATCGATTCACTTTGGTCGCCCACCCTCAATCTAATGGGCAAGCTGAGGTGACCAATCGGACACTCCTCGATGGACTGAAGAGAAGGTTGGACGACCACAAAGGCCGATGGGCCGAGGAGCTGCCTCATGTGCTATGGGCTTATCGGGCGATGCCATGAGAAGCCACTCAAGAGTCTCCTTTCGCACTCGCCTTTGGAGTGGAAGTGGTGACCCCCGTGGAGTTGCTCGTACCCTCTGGAAGAGTTATGGGGTTCGAATGCGAGGACAACGACCGTTCGTTATGTGCCGAGCTGGATCTAGTTGAGGAACGGCGGGACAAGGCAGCGTCAAGGGTGGAAGCCTACCAGCGTAAGATGAAGCGAAGATTCGACACAACTATTAGACTTTGTCGCTTCAATGTGGGCAGCCTCGTCCTTCGAAAGCTCGCCATCTCAGATCCCAAGTCGGTAGCAGGGAAGTTGTCTCCTAATTGGGAGGGCCCATACCGAGTTATCGAGGACCTTGGGCAAGGGGCTTATCGTTTGGCAAACCTAAGTGGCTCGGTGGTTCCGAGGACATGGAACGCCGAGCACCTCCGATGTTATTATCCATGAGATATTAATGAATAACAAGGTCGCTTCGGCACTCTAAATCCACCAAGGAGGTCACTTCGGCACTCCGAGTTCTCTAACGAGGTCGCTTCGGCACTCTAACGTCCCTAAGGAGGTCGCTTCGGCACTCCGAGTTCTCTAACGAGGTTGCTTTGGCACTCTAACGTTTCCAACGAGGTTGCTTCGGCACTCTAAATCCACCAAGGAGGTCGCTTCGGCACTCCGAGTTCTCTAACGAGGTCGCTTCGGCACTCTAACGTCCCTAAGGAGGTCGCTTCGGCACTCCGAGTTCTCTAACGAGGTCGCTTCGACACTCTAACGTTTCCAACAAGGTCGCTTCGGCACTCTAAATCCACCAAGGAGGTCGCTTCGGCACTCCGAGTTCTCTAACGAGGTCGCTTCGGTACTTTAATGTCCCTAAGGAGGTCGCTTCGGCACTCCGAGTTCTCTAACGAGGTTGCTTCAGCACTCTAACGTTTCCAACGAGGTCGCTTCGGCACTCTAAATCCACTAAGGAGGTCGCTTCGGCACTCTAAATCTACCAAGGAGGTCGCTTCGGCATTCCGAGTACTTTAACGAGGTCGCTTCGGCACTCTAACATTTCCAAGGAGGTCACTTTGGCATTCCGAGTACTTTAATGAGGTCGCTTCGGCCCTCTAACGTCCCTAACGAGGTCGCTTTGACACTCTAAATCTACCAAGGAGGTCGCTTCGGCATTCCGAATTCCTAACAGAGTCGCTTTGGTACTCCCGACTTCCTAACAAGGCCGCTTCGGCACTCCTAACGAGTTCGCCTCGGCGGCGAGGTTGTAACTAGACTTCAACAACTAGGTCGGGACCGTCATACACCAAAAGTAAAGAATCTGAAGACAAGAACAGAAATTATATTGGCTCAGGGCCAAAACGAGTTCTTACAAAAACACACCGATCAAAGCTCGGTGGCAGCTCCAGAAGCAATAACAGCTGGAGGGGAGTCAGATTGTGGAGCAGAGGTGGAAGTGCCAGCGTTGGTCCACCCTTCCTCGGCCTGTCCGTCTTCCTCATCGGACTCGTCATCGTTGGCCGGGGGCCGCACTGAGGTCAGGTCCAGCTCGAGGTAGGCCTTGGCCACGGCCTTCAAACAATGATTATAATTGTCCCGAAACGGGCCGGTTATCTAGTCGATATGCGCATCAGACTTCTTGTACTCGGACACGGTCTTCCGGTGCTTGTCGGCCACAAGCTGAGCAAATCCCGCCTTTGTTTGCTCGTGGGCTCTTTCCTCGGCCTCCCGAGCCACCTTCTTGGCCTCCCGCGCCTCTGTCTCTACTTCGGCATGGTCCTGAGTTTGTCCACCCCCTGAGCGAGCACGGCGGCATGGTCGTTGGACTTGCTTGCTTGAGCGGCTTCGGCAGCGATTGAGTCTTTCAACTCAGCATTTTTTGCCTCGAGGTCGGCACACTTCTCCTCGATAGCATGTAAGCGACCCTCGACGGCCACTCGAGCCTGGTCCGTTCACTGGAGGAGGGTCACAAACATACCTAGGTTCAACTGCAACCCCCGAAATAGCTCGTCGACGAGGTCGGAGGTCTACATCGATGCAGCTTGCGAAGTAACGCTTGCCGAAAGTGACCACCGACCCCATTCCTGAGGATTCGGTTCATTCGGTAGGTCCAAGAGGATGCTTGGGTGGCGCGATGGCGAGGCGACTCTTGAGGAACCACCCTCGACCAACTATGGCTCGGATGGCCGAGCTCATTTGGCTGATCTCTCCGCGGTTGCCTTGGTCGGGGGCGCTGGCACGGTGGCTGGCGCAGGCGGAGCAACAGCCGTGGCAGAGGAAGCGGGAGGGTCCATGATCTGGACGTCGGCCTCTTCAGCAGGCCTCTTCTCCCAAGCCATATTCTTCTTCCTCCTACCCCCCCGGCAAGGAAGCGCTGAGCGGCAAGGGCCGAATAATCGTCACCCTCTTGTTCCTCTGGCGTAGGGACACTCTGGTTCTGTGGGACATTCTGCTCGACCATTTCTGTTGGAAAGAAAAATGATCATCAGTTCGGTTAGTGAAAATAAAAGACAAGGATAGAGGAAAGATCCTAAACCCAAATGATGCTAGACCTCGGTCAGCCTTCCAGATCAAGGCGAACAGCTCGGCCGAAGGTTCATGCAGATCGGGCATCACTACCCTCTGCAATGATTCGAAGTCCGAGAGTTCGGCATCACTAATGTCGGACGGAGATCGGAAGGCCTTATCATTGGGATTGACGGCCGACCAGGTAGTGGGGAAGTCCCAGCCCTTAAAACTGTGGATGAAGCAGAAGGATCTCTTCCACCCATGGATAGAAGAAGGAAAATGGCCGAGGAAATGACGGCCCGACCGAGCCGAAATATACAACCAGTCCCCCGAAACTTTGAGGGAGAAACAGTAGAAGAAGAGGCGGATGCTCGGCACGACCTTGGCCAAGGCACAGGCGGCCAGAAAATCGATGGCCGACCTCTAGGAGTTGGGGGCCAACTGGGAAGGGGCAACCTCTAAATACAGAAGGAGGTGGAGGAGGAAAGGGTGAAGTGGGTATCGAAAGCCAGCTCGGATAGCTTCCGAGTAGAGGCAAAATCCATTCTCCATCGTGTGATGAGCTCGGAGGTCGTCGGAAGCATAGACGGTAAAATCAGAAGGAAAATTAAAACCAAGATGGTCGACGATCCATTCCAAGGTCATCTTGTTGATCTCGGTAGCAACATCTGCCACGTCCTAATAAAAGTCTATTTATCGGGAAATAACAGAAAACAGGCACAAAGGACAATATTAACATTTATCCATTATAGCACAGTAAGCGGAAGTCTTTTTTACATAAAGCTCCTCATTACACACTAAGTAGGGAGTAGGGATGAGTAAACTATTACTCATTACATTTATAGTCACACCATTAAAACAGTAAATAGTCTGGTTGCTTGACAATGGAATACACTCAGCACACATGCCCATTTTACACTTCTCCCCCATCTTGAACACCTGAAAAGGGAAGGATAGGTGAGCTAACTAGCCCAGTAGAATTCAAATCCTCAAATCAAATGGTCGAAGTACATGATAACCAAGGTAAAGGACATGACTGATATCACAGAAGAACAGTTAAGCAACTCAACATTGTTGCCCAGCTAGCAAGCCCAGAGGGGGGTGAATGGGTCTTTAAAAAAAATTTTAGTCAACTAATACATGTTTACAAAAACATTCACAACACACACACTTCGATTGATATTAGTGTTAGTAAGAGAATGAATGCAAAGATAAACAAGCACACACACATTGCAAGAGGATTTATCCTGGTTCGGAGCTCCTCTTCACAGGAGTCCTACATCCACTCCCTGAGCAATATCTCAGGATTTCACTACTAAGGGTACTGTCCCCCTTAAGGACCCTTACACCCAGCCACAGCTGGTCTTCCTTCACATGAAGGGAAAAACACCACCCTGGATACCACACCAGGTCTTCCTTCACAACTGAAGGGAACAACACCCTGGATACCACACCAGGTCTTCCTTCACAACTGAAGGGAACAACACCTGAAAAATGTTCAAGAGGAAGATGCCCCTAGATCAAGCTTATAGAACACACTTGATCTGAAGCAAGGACTGAGAAGAACAATATCTCCAATAATGGATTCTTCTCAGAACAAGAAGCTCTCTCATAGATCTACACTAAGCACAGAGAGCTAGAGCTGAAACTAATGGAAGTGATTGCTTGGCTCTCCGAGAGGTTGAAGACGATTTCACTTGGTATATCCCTTTGTTCTCTGTGAGTGTCTACTTTTGAATCTTCAATCCCTATTTTATATCATCTTTTTCAAATTCGAACGTTGAAGTGCCCGTTGTCTCTAAGATCTGGTTTACGTTAGACTGCATGGTACTGTAGAAGCTTCCAGTTAGCAGTCTTTTATCCATTTGTGCACGCAAAGAGATAGGATCTTCTGTAGTATCCTTTGGCTTCTATTTTGTCCAATGTTGTATGACGAATGTTGTCAGAAACCTGCATACATTAAATGCTAAACAATAGACAGCTAAGCTGTCTCTTGTTGTCAGTCAACATTAGATTGATTTTATACAGAAGTAGAAGTTTCATTCTGTTCTTCCAAAAAGATGTTTACAGAATAAGCACGAGAATAGAAGATATCGTCTGCATGAATACAGAGATACGTTCAGAGTAATAAATGTACAGACGTTAGAAAGATGTGCGAGAAAGCTTTGACTTTTCAACGCAGTCAAAAGTGAGTCAAATATCAAGTCGTTATATTTGGCTTAAGGAATCGTTGAGTATTAATAAGTGAATAATTATGATTCTATAAGCAAATTGTTATCAACAAGTCGTTATAATCAAATCGTTATAGAGTCATAAACAAATCGATGTACAAATCGTTATGACGTTATAAGCAAATCGATGTACAAATCGTTATGACGTTATAAGCAAATTGATGTACAAATCATTATGAATTACTTAATGAATCGTTATTGAAAGCAAATCGTTGCGATGACTAAAGGAATCATTACGAGAGCAAATCGTTACGATGACTAAAGGAATCGTTACGAGAGCAAATCGTTACGATGACTAAAGGAATCGTTACGAGAGTAAATCGTTACAATGACTAAAGGAATCATTACAAGAGCAAATCGTTACGATGACTAAAGGAATCGTTACGAGAGCAAATCGTTACGATGACTAAAGGAATCGTTACAAGAGCAAATCGTTACGATGACTAAAGGAATCGTTATAAACAAAGGAAATTGTTATGGCTTAGTAGAAATCAATGTATTTAGACAAATATGATGCTATTTCAATAGAGTGATTAATGGTTACCTGTTTGGCTTGTTTTCCTTTGGTTTTATTTCCTGTGCTCAAGACTTGTTGAAAATAGGTTAGTCAAATCGTTACGATGACTAAATGAATTGTTATAAACAAAGGAAATCATTATGGCTTAGTAGAAATCAATGTATTTAGACAAATATGATGCTATTTCAAAAGAGTGATTAATGGTTACCTGTTTGGCTTGTTTTTCTTTGGTTTTATTTCCTGTGCTCAAGACTTGTTGAAAATAGGTTAGTGACCTTTATCAAGATTTTGTGAATCACCAAAATATAAAAGTAATTAAATTAAATTACATGGGGATAGACTATTCATCAATCTCCCCCTTTTTGATGATGACAAAACTTTATCAAACAACACAGATGATAATATGAAATAATATGAAATGATCCTACATGTTTCAGAGATCAATAATATAATTCTCCCTCTTTTTGTCATTAAGCAAAAAGATACAATAAGAGATAAAGAAGAAGAGAAAAACTGAATGAGAAATAAGACAACTATTGTATTCATTTAATTTTGAGGAGGTATAGGAAGATAGAAAGCAGGAGATAGAAGGGAGGCATAGTGAGAAATAGTTTCCCATGCCTGCTCTTCCTGCTTCTCAAACATTGAATGAAAAACACCAGGAGTAGGAGAATAGGTTGGTCCCATAGTGGGAGCCATCCGCTTAAGGTGGAAAACTAACTGCTCATCAAGGAAGTTTGCATAAGCATCTCTGTCAAGGGACATTTTGAAGAAGGACACTGTCCCAAAACTGGCACAAGCAAGGAATCTTTCCATGGAAATAGGGTAGAAATTTTGCTTTGCCTTCAGCTCCTGACATAATGCTACATAGACTTTGTATCTTTCAACCCAAGTCCTGAAGGGATCCTGGACTAGGTGAATGGAATTCATATCAAAAAAGGTAGCTGTAGAGACTGGAGGGTGACCTTCCCTGGTCTGGGAGTCATTCAAATCAGATAACTACTGAGCAGAAAGAGGATAAAATCTGGCCCAATCTGAAGGGGATAATCTTTCACATTCTGACAGAATGGGAGCAAGAACTTCAGCACTGACATGGCCCTGGTGATATTCCCTAAATAGGAATATGTGAAATGCAACCAGAAAGCCCTTCTGTACCTTGATTCTGCCCATTACTCTGGTAAAGCGCTCAAAGATGATAGAGCCAACTGAGGATTCCATTAACAAAGAATGAATGGGTGGAAGTGAAATTTCCTCTGGCAGCTGAAGAGTAGCAAAATCTACTTGGACAGCTTCAGTGTGGGCTATAGCTGAACCAAGTGCGCTTATGGCTTGCTTAAATTGACAGAGCTGGACCTCAGGGAGATGATGGACATACCGGTAATTGTTGAATAGCTGGAAGTGCCTGGCCATCTTGATCTCCTTCTGAATGAATGGGGCCCAATAGTTCTTGTGATGAATTTGGAACCATTCTGAGAGAGTCAGGGAATGGTCCCTTGGAGGGAATCTTGCAGACTTGGCTAGAAGAAATTTATGGTAAAGCTCTTTATGCCCCCTAGCCCATTGCTCTTCAGTCTTAGAATGAGCAACAGAAAAGATTTGGATTTTTCAGTTTTGGTGAGAGGGGTATAAGGTAGAATGACATTTAAATGGTCTGAGAGATTAAGAAAAGGAAGGTTGACAAGGGTGGCAAAGACAACCTTCTGAAGATATTCTCTATACAGTGGTTTATTTTTGTTGTCCACTATGAGAGAAAACCACAGAGGTGGATATCGAGGTTCAGAGGAAAGAGAGGAGGTGGATGAGATTTTCCTCTTTTTAGGAGCATAACTAGAAGAGTCTGCCCTGTGAATATGATCCCCAACCTTAAATACAGACCTGAGGATGACTTCTTCAAACTCATCCTTGATTTCCCCAAGATAGGGAGAATCAAGTTGAGCACACTCAGGAATTATAGTGATGAAAGAGGGTGGAGGAGAAGGGTGAAGAAAAGAATGTGAGGTAGAAGGTGGGATATCAGATGGTTCAGAAGAGGGTGGACCAGAAGAGGAGGAGGCTCCAGCTGATGATGATACTGGTGGAACCTCAAAAACAGGTGGAGGTGGAGAAATGGGTGTTGAAGATGCAGGAGATGAGGTGGATTGAGAAGGAAAAGGTGTAGGTGATGAGATGGTTCTGTGTTGAGGTTTCTTGAAAGTCTGAGGTGCAGGTGGAGTTGTGGATGATGAAGGTGGTGATGGAGGTACTGGGGTCTGAGTGGAGAAAGGAGCTGGGGGCTCAGGAGCTACAGCTTCTTCTTCAGCTACAGGTTGCACAGACACTGACTCCACGGGCCCTGATGGCCCTAACACCTTCTCAGCTGGCCCTGCTGGTTCTTGCACCTGCTCAACTGGCCCTGCTAGCCTTGACTCACTAGCCTCTGCTTATGAAACTGCTGCTGCCGGCCCTGATGGCCCTGCCACTTGCTCAGCTGGCCCTGATGGCCTTGGAACATCTTCGTCACTTCTCTGAGCATCAGGAGGTGGAGGAGGAGGAGGAGGAGGAGCTTGGGCTCCAACTACCTTCAAAATCTCAGAAAGCATGGACTTCATGCTTCCCATCTCCTTGTTGAACCACCAGACTGCATTCTTCACTTGAGACAACTCCTTGGATGTTGATGCCTGACTCATGAAAATGGAGTTCACATCAGACTGCACTGAGCACAAGATCTCACCTTGAGCATCCAACCGTTCTATGACAGGCTTCAAATTGATTATGAATCTTTGCCTCTTCTGCCTTTGAAAGGGTGTGTCAGTAATAAGAGGAACTTCTGATGCTGCTGCTTTCCCTTTCTCCCTTGCTTGGTCCACTGGAGGCTGCAATCTTGGTCTTCTTCTGAATCTGAGGAGCTTGCAGTCTCTCCATCTCTGAATTGATTCTCTGGGGGGTTCATTTCCCTCCCCCTAAGTCTCACCATCCTTTTCTCCCAAAAATTCTTCTTCAACAGGCACATTTTTCATGGGAACATCTGATTGTGCTGCTGCTGCTACTTCTTCTTGGACTATGGTTTCTTCTGATGGAACTTCAGTGTGGCCTGATGCCACATGAATTTTTCCTTGAATTTCCTCTGCCACTGATTGCTCCCCCTCAATAGGAGCATCTTCCATCACAACATCTTCCTGAACAGATACTTGCTCCTCCTGACTTGGAGCTTTTTCCATGATCACTTCTTCAGTGTGGCTCACTGCCACAGATTCTGCCACTTGAGATTCACTTGCCACTGGCTCCCCCTAAGAAGTGGAGTCCAGTGCATCCCTAAGTAGAGTGTCTACTTGGGAAGAGGGAAGAGGATCCTCTAAAGGTTGCCCAATGGGCTCAATGTCTTCAGGAGGAATGTCCTCAACCCTTCTGCTAGCTGCTTCCTCTGCTGCTGCTAACTCTGCTGCTGCTGGCTCTGCTGCTGCTGGCTTTGTTGCTGATGAATCTAGGTCCTCTTGGACTTCACCAATGATGGATTCACCCTCGACTGCACCAATCTTTGACCAAGACCAGCCAAGAAGTGGCTATCGACAGGCGATGGTTTCCAAAACTAGTTTTCTGGGTTGGGGACAGTACCTGTCGACAAGTATTGTCTGGCTGTCGATAAGCAATCCCATCTGTCGACAGACAAGAGTCATATGTCGACAACTACTGATGCTTCCATCATATTTTGAGTTCTGGTAGCATGTGGTCTGTCAACAGGTGATTTCTATCTGTTGACAGCCACCAAGTCCACTTCCAGAAATGGCTTAACAAGCAATGTAGGGATCTAAATAAGGAAATCTAAGGATCTAATCAAGAATAATATCAAGTAGAAAGACTTATTTCTAGCTTCTAAGATTAACTTATAAACTGAACAAGGTGTGTCATAGGAAACATAACCTATACATGAGTGGTTAGAAACCTACTACAACATGACACTGAAAGAAAAACCTCTACAACAAGGATCAAATGGCAAGATGCCTACAAGGTAAACCCTCAATCTTTAGAAGTATTTAAGGAATCAAATCCGAAGCTTGAGGGTACAACCATCTAAACAGAGACAAGCACACAGTGCCAAAGATGTTTGTGACTCCAAACAAAGTTCCATAAGTAAAGATGAAAGTAGAAGGAAGAGTTTCCTACATGAAATAGAACAAACTCTCTACGTAATAAGTCTACAACTACAGGAGAAAGAACAGGAGGATCTTAAACACTCAACAACAACCTCTTTAGCATATAGATAAGACAAGGAGGTAGGAAGGAGGAAATGAATCCTACCTAGGAGAGAACAAGTTCTTCTTCTTCTTAACGTGAAGATCAACTGTAGCCAGAAGGAAAGTTACAGCTCTTCCCTACAGTGGTAGAAGGAAGCAGCTCCAATGCAAACTACCCACATAAGGATGCAAGCTTAGCTTCAGCAAGGGCAGCTTCAGCAGCAAGAACTTTAGCCCCTTCGATCAGAAGTAGTAGCTGCTCTTGGTACAAACACAACAACAACCACCACAAGCGCCAAGGTGTATGCACAGCAACAGTAGCAGTGGAAGAACACAAGGAGAAGAACTGAGGAAGGGTGTAAGAGCAGGAGAAAACCTAGCAGATGCTTGCATTGGAAAGATTGGTATGCTGTATACGGGAAGATTTTTATAGCCCAGGCCTTTCCCATGCACAAGGACACGTAGGCCCATAGGTGTTGGGGTAAACCCCATTTAACCACCCACAGCCACTGGACCATGCACTCTCCAAGAGTTACACATGGGTAACTAACGTGTAACCCAGCTAAATCACATGATTTAAGCCTTACCTACGTAAGCAAAGGATAGTTGGTTAAATAGTTACCGTAAATGGGCTAAAAATTAGCTGACCCAAAGATCCTTATGTAAATATATTTAAATGATGTTCGTTTGTGTTGAAATTTTAGCCATAGGCTAATGGAAGGGTTTTACAATTTATGGTGATTTTAGTTTAATTTTTAGAATTATTTTACACTGGTGAAAAATCACCTAGAAAATAGTTGCGTCTACTTAATCTCGAAATCCGTACATCAACAAATCCGGATATTTACATTTCTGATATCACCATATTTTTCTAGAAATTATGGTGTTTTCAGATTTCATTTTCGTTACAGTTTTCTGATGTCGCCCTGTCGGAGCGCGCACATCTGAGTACGACACTGGGGTAACGTTTGTTAACACTAATTAACCTCAGATATTAATTACTTTAATCTCATAATAATAATAATTAGGTCTAATAACCATATTATTTATGTTTTTCAACAATTAATTTTTTTCCGGGGTGTTACAGCATCGGCCACGGAGTCGGCCGCTCTGCGCACCCCGGAGGGGGGAGCCGAGGAAGCCCTGGGGACGTACGTCCTGAGAGACACCACAGGAACGAACTCGTCCGACGACTGGGCGTCAGGTGAGCTCGCCGAGGCAGGAACAGGATAAGGAGAGGGGGGTCGGTAAGAGGTACCCTTAGAAGGAGAGTACCCCAAAGAAGGTGCAGAAGATGATGAAGATGAAGATGTGGATGCAGAGGGTAAGCCCATGGCTTACCTCTGAGGAGAGAGTGATCGAAGCAAAGGCGGACGATCGGAAGCTCGGCGGGAGCACTCGGACAATCCCCACAACTTGGAAGGTCGGCTGCCTCAGACGATGGAGCTCACGCGTAAAGGTCCTTTTTTTTGGTACCGATGGCGCTATTTATAGGGTCCCGGGTCAACTTCGATCCAACGGATGAGGATCATCGCCATGTTAAAGCATCGCGATCAACCCACGTGTCGCCATCCCTTACGTCGGCAAGCTTCGAACGCGGATCGCAATCAAAGTAAGAAGGATCGGGAGTCGAGACGTCGATGGGAGCGCCCGTCGCATCGCCTGCCGTCATGATTGCAGCCGGAAGTCGAGGCGGTGCACCGCTTCAGCTGCTGTCAGAAACGACAGAGGTCACGTCACTCCGACAGCCGCCGCATCCTTTCACAGTCCCGGCATCGCACGGACGCACCCTCATGCTCCCTGACAGGGGAACGTATGGTGACAAGTGGCTGCTAAATACTAACATCTTCTCCCCGATCCATCGTGATGTCCCGAGCAAAATCTGGGGGGCCAATGATACAGGTCGATCCTTAGGAGATCGGCCGAGTAGCACGTCGTCCTCAGAACGTACGCCGACCTATCAAACTGGCCGAGCTGGACAACCCTCTGCCCGAGCATTCGGCTGAGCGAGCCCTGTTATTATCCTCGGAGTGGTGAATTAGCATGGGCTTTCTTGTTTATGACCCGTATGACCTTGAGAGGGCAACATCCCGTTAAAGAAAGGGCCCGCGGATCACGCCTATAGTCTGCGGGCGCCAGCTGGCCCGTAGCGACCAGGATCGGTCCAACTGTACCTGCCTTTCATGACCTCAGCCTGCGCAAATCTAGGGCGAATTCATAGGCGATTGCCATGAATCGTCCCTGGCAATCCGGCTCAAGGAAGCCCTATATAAGAGAGAGACATCCCTCAGGAAAAAGGTACGCAACTACTGGCCTACAAACTCTCTTGCTCCGACCTACCGAACTGACTTGATCGTTAGAGTCTTTCCCTACCGAGGTCTCTCGGTGGTCTTGCAGGTCGGAGTTTGGCAACACTTTCTGCATTGCGCCATCATCCCTTGGGAGCTATTCGGCCTGAGCTGACCTCTTTGCTCGAGCAGCAACAGTCTATATAGCAACAAAGTAAATATATCAAACTCCACAAATAACTAAGTCCATAAGTCCAAAATACAACAATGTCTTACGTACTACGTAAAAAGAAAAGTACAAAGCATAGCAATAGCTCTCTAAGCCGCAAGCTACTCCTCACGCTCAGAGTCGCTCCTCGCTAGCTCCTCTTTCTTTAAAGCTTACGTCTCACCTGTATGATTAAGCAAGACTGAGTCTATACAATAGACTCAACAAGCAACACTCGGAGTTGCTCCTCACTAGCTCCTCAGTCTCTAAATCTTATGTCTTACCTATATGATTAAGCAAGATGAGTCTATACAATAGACTCAGCAAGCAACCTATTAGCCACATCCATACACTTACCACATACACTCTACACAAGTACAACACATCAAGTAAACTATTACATGGTTCACATGACAATTAAACAAGTACCATGTAATCATGCTTAGAATTATTCAACTACACATGGACTACCATTGGCACATGGTATTCTAACATGAACTACACATTTATAACATACTTTCATACTTTAACACATAAACCTACCTTCACATGATGCTAACATGGCATAAATCTACTAGCATGATACCTAAAAGCATTCTACTTATTCATGCATCACAAATGCTTATTCTCAACTTGCTGTTTAACATAAACGTAACACATTCACATATTTCACATTCTTTCACATTAGATCACATTGCAAATATCTTTCACATGGCCACTATGCACATTCACACTTATTTACACATTGTTTCACATATTGTCATGACACGTAGCCCACACCACCATACAGAAGGACACTATCACATACATAGCACATATCCGTCACCTAGGCAAAATAGTGACGAATCTTGGTAAACTGCACAGAACCGAGAGAAGCACTCTCCACCTTAACCAGTGGTATTTGTCCACCTCTAGGATTTCATCTTGATGCCCACAGAATATCACATACACATTGAGCCTTCCTAGAGGGACTTTTCTACAGTACGGCTCCACAGCCTTCTATGGTAGCAGTGTTATAATCGGCACATTAACCACATTTTTAACACATATCTCTCATGCACTTAATGACATATTCACATGATTATGACATAAACACCTACTTCATGTTACAGTCTAACAATGATAAAACATGCTTAACAGAGCCTAAACATGGTGCTAATCATTAGGAAATCATGGATTTCACTTAATCAAGCTTAACATGGTCATCATAGCTTCATAACAGGAAACAGTAACTTTGAATATCAGAACATGCTTAAATTTTTACCACAAATCACATACATGGAACATATTATATGTCTATTGTGGAGGCCATTTCTGGCCTCCTAGGCCCATAGGCCCATCATGACCCAGTAAGGAAGTAGCGCGATGGCTCCTCAACCACGTGTCCCCGGGAACAATCGAAGTCCCTAAACACGCCTTGATCACCACGCATCCAAGGGCACTACGGAGCTTAACTACCGAGCGTATCCGAGTAGGGTTAGATCACCGAGCACTCGCTGCATGGTGGGAAGCCACCGAACACCGGGCAGCCTCACCGAGTAGGTCCCCAGTCTCCTATTTGCCCCCCATAAAGGGCAATCATGAGTAGCCTTTCTTGGGCCCCACACTGCATTTAATGGTTCAGCACGGCACGCCTCCCCATCGACACAGTACCCCCAGCGCAGGGTCCCGAGGCTTTGGCGCGGGTTCCCAAAGGATGGCTCGAATAGACATCCACTTGTCTTGGGAATCTAACTGTCGCCATTGGGGGAGGGTGCGCCAGGACTCTTCAGATCCTCTACCTATATAAAGGGTAAGAAACCCTCCTGACGAGGTACGAGCAATCATCCCACACAACCGCTCACGCGCGAGAACACACACCAAAAAAGAAACCTTCTTACTCTTGCCCTTCTCCGGTCATCTCTGACTTAGGCATCAGAGGGTTCTCCCAATTCTTCAACTGGATTCCTCTAACACTTTTTTTGGTTTTGCAGGTCCATCGTCTCTGCCAGCGGCCGTTTGCTCTCAGTTCTCAAGTGGAGGCCTATTTGGCCTATTACCGAGCAGAAATGCCACCACATTTTGGCGTCATTTGTGAGAAAGACAATAGCCATGGTTCGCAGACAATCCTCTCATCAGAACCACTAGAGCAGAGTGATGCGATCCCGCTAGTCGCAGGGAGAATCTCGTGATCAAGCCCCTCCCATTAAGGAGAACGCAATCCCCCCCGGAGCGACTGAAAACCCCTTGCGACCGAAACTCTGGTTTTAGACCAGGAAGTAGCGGAACTCTGGGGGCAACTTCAACAACTGGTGGGGGTCTGCGAGGGGCTTCAGGCCCAATTGGCAAGGCAGCCAGCCCCATCAGCCCCCCTCCCGCCATGCCTGAGCAACAGGCGGAATCAGTCCGATGGTCGCGATCGGCGTCACCGACGCGTCAGACATCAGAACGGTGCGAGGAGTCTCCTCGTCGGTCGCTACGTGCCCTGTCAGCCCGTTGGACTCCAAAGCACTGAGAAGGATCACCCCGCAGGTCTACCACGACTCTACTTCCCCCACAGTCTGTCGTCTGTGCAAACTCTCGCGGTTCTCGACGAGAAGGCTCTGTGTGCTCTGACCCAGAGCTAGAAAGGAGGCTCCACCACATCGTCGACCTGGAACGACGGATGGACGCAATGGTCAATAGGGAAGAGGGTAGGGTCTCAGCGGATGACGACCTGGACTTCCACTCCCCCTTTGTGGTGGAGATCCTGGAGGCCCGGATGTCGCCAAAGATGCCTCTGCCCTCCATCGCGCCCTACGACAGCACTACAGACCCAGCAGACCACATCCATGGGTTCGAGTCGCACATGGTGTTCCACGGAGCATCAGATATGGTGAAGTGCCAAGCCTTTCCGGCCACCTTGAAGGAGACTGCTAGGGCTTGTTTCGAAACCCTCCCTGTAGGCTCCATCACCTCCTTCCACTAGGTAACAAAGTCGTTCCATGACAACTTCCTGGGCGGGAGGTCGCAACCCCGCACATCAGCCTCGCTACTGGCCGTGCGACAGAAGAAGGGTGAAGTCCTCTGGGACCAAGAGGTTCCAGAGTGAAGCTCTGCACATCCCACGTTTGGATGTCCCCCTCGCCACCAGCACCCTCATCTAGGGCACACGCGACAGATTCCTCCAACGAACGCTGGAGGTGCAATAGCCAGTGGCCTTGGCAGAACTCATGTCAACCACCCAACACCATGCTGCGTGCGAGGAAAGCCTTGTTGTAGACACGCGAATTTGGCTCTACTGCGGGCAAATTTCATATTGCGCCATAATGCCACAAATGGCCCTCCTTTTGCCTCGCAAGAGTGTTTTCCCAACATTTTTGGATCTCACCCATCCTTCCCCGGTGCTTCCCCTCCATTTCCAAGGCTGGACGGGGGTCTATAGGTATTCATTTCAAGTCACGACGGGTCTTCGAGATGCGATCATGGTGTCGCAACGGGCCTGCTAGATGCGTTAATGAAGATAGCTGAAACGCGTCTGGCAAGGCGGACGCGATTCTAAGTCGCGACTAGGCCAAGAGTCCTTATCGCGGCAGCCTTGTGCGACACGACAAGGAGTTTACCTATTTTATCTATGAAAAAGCCCAATGCCATTTCATAAACACGTCCACTATGGGCGACGCAATTCCAATGTCAGTTTTGGCAGGGATTTTCATAAATAAAATATATAAATACTTTATCGCATCCTGCCGCCCCGACGCATTTCAAATTAGAGACGCGTCGGCCTGAGCCGCCGCGATTAGGCCCTAGGCCCCAAAAGTCGTCGCACTCGAGTGCCCGGACCTTGGAATCACACGAAATCTCTGAATCGCGTCCGCTGATTAGTTCCTAGGCCTGACATTTAAGGCCCACGTGCCCAAAATGAAGTTGCAGCGGGGTAGGCCGACGCGTTTCAAGAACGCGGCGGTCATCCCCGACGTGATTCTGAAGGTGGCCGCAGGCCGTAATCATCATGCTTTATGTCAAATCAAGCGGCAAATGCGGCGCTTCCTAATCGCGGCAGCCATTGAGGATGCTTTTCTTATCGTGGCGGCCGGGGCGGACACGATTCACTCTTATAGTCGCGTCCGCTGTAGCCGACACGATTCAAGCGTCTGATGCCTATAAATAGACCCCCGAGGGTCATTTGTAAGGGGGGTCCACTCACTGCGGCGAAGCCCTGCTGGATTCTCGTCTTGACCTCGGCCCAAGGGGACCTTCTACTCCGCGCCGATCCATGCCGTCCCTCGGAGCCCGGAGCCGGCATCCCCGTCATCTTCCTCCACGTTCACCGGAGCGGCGAGGCAGAAGCAGCTTCCCCTCCTTCCTCCGTCCAACCGGCAGCACCGTCGCGCCATCCATCGTTTGGGGAAGTATCCCCTCCCCTTTCTCCCTTTTAATTTACATTTCATCTCCTCCGGGCCCCACGCAGCCCCTATACTCCTTTTCATACACACACACATGCATGCACACACACACACACACCTATGTTTTAGGGGTTTAAAAGTCAACACACGGTAAGTCATCCCCCATGTTCTTTATTCATTTCATTTCATTGTTTTGGATTCGGTACTACACATTATTTGGCTAATCCCCTTCTCCTTTCTTTGTCTTCTTTTTTTTTTCAGGATAATCAAACGAGGGAAACGCCCTCTACCGCGGCCGGTCGTGTTCGTAGAGGAAGAAAGAACCCACATCCCCCGCGCAATCTCCCCACACTCCAATAGGTATTCTCCGCGATCACCCATTCCACCCGCACCCCTCACCGTGCATCCCTCCATTCGACACCCTCACGTGCCTGGCGATCACGATCTTTTTCTTTTCCCTTTTTTTTTTTATTTTTTTTTACCCCCCTCTGACCGAGATCAAAAAGAGATCGTTGCAACGGGGATTCTTTGTGCAGGCCACAACCGTATACCGACTACACCCCTCTTACAGTGGCTCCCGAACTGATCCTGGCTGAGATCAAGGACGAGCAGTACGTCTGGTGGCCCGCCAGGATGCGCTTGGATCCCGCAAGCATAACACCAACAAGTATTGTTTCTTTCACTACGACCACGGCCATGACACCTTTGAATGCCGTCAACTCAAGGATGAGACTGAGTCCTTGATCAAGCGCAGCTACCTTGGATGGTACGTGCGCCGAACTGAAGACTGCCCGAGACGCCAAGAAAGGACCCCCAAGCAGCCCATCAACAACGAGCAGAATGAGCAAGAGATCAATGTGATCGTGGGAGGTCTAGGCGCGAGCGGAGAAAGCAGCCAGAATTAGCGCAACTATGCTCGGAGGGTGCATCAGGTGGAGCGGCCCCCTGCACCATGGCCTATTCCATATCCACCTAGTCCCGTACGCACACAGTCCAAAGAGGCCATCACCTTTTCGGACAACGACCTTGTAAGAGTTACGACTCCACACACTGATGCACTGGTCATTTTGGCCACCGTCAATCATTGTAATGTATGGCGCATTCTAGTGGATAATGGAAGTGCCCCGTGTTGACCAGGTTGCAAGTCCAGAGGGGGTGAATGGATTGCTAAAAATTCATCTTAGAAAAATTCTGTGACAAAATAACTTTAGAAACACTAAACGAAATAGTTAGAGTTAATGAGCAGCGGATAAGGAGATAAAAGAAATCACATGAACAACAAATTTTTTATCCTAGTTCAGATCTCCTATCACAAGGAGTCCTACGTCCAGTCCCCATGCACCAACTTGGGATTCCACTAACCAAGGGTATAGTCCCCCTCAAGGACACTTACACATCCAACACCAGCTAGCCTTCTCTTCACTACACGAAGAGGCAATACACCACCTGTTACAACAGGTCTTCCTTTCTAAAACAAAGGGAAGAAACCACCAACTACACAATAGGTCCTCTCTTTACAAATGAAGAGGAACACTCAAAGAAGAGTAAAGAAGTGATGGCCCCTAGACCAAGCTGATAGCAATAGTATAATGCTTGATATGAGGCAAAATTTGAGAGACAAAAAGAATTACACTAAGAAGAGGTTCTCTCAGATCTAAAACGAGCTCTTACACTCTAGAAGGAATGGAAGAGCAGTGCTTTATGGAGAGCTAAGAGCAAGAGTCTTTTTCTGAATGAAGGAGCAAGCTCCTCTTTCTTTTTATCCGAAAAGGATGATCTTGCATTCGTTAACACACTTCTATTTATCTTCACTTTGAAGAAGTATCCGTTGAAGTGTTCGTTGTCTCTCATCTTGAAATGTGTCTCCTGACAGTTGTAGTAGGTCCAACGTAAGAAGCCCGGAAAACCTGCTGATAATAAATGCTTGAATAGAGACACAATGAGAGGAAGATCATATGTATATCTTCTTTACTCAGGTCAACACGATATATCCAATATTGTAAACGTGTGTGACTACCGAAAACCTGCAGACAATAAATGTTGGAAGATAGACAACTCAAATGTATCTAAATGTCAGTCAATGTCACTAGCCATACTGCAGGAGGATATACTAAATATGAAACACCATTCTGTCATCATTTAAAGTTCTAGCTGATATGTCATGAAAGTGGTAACTAGTAAAAGATGATGTGCATAGATACTGTACCCATGGTAAATGATTTTGTGCAAAGGATACGCAATAGTTTGCGGGAAGATTTTGAAATGCACAACATTTCAAAATAAATTTGAAAGGAACTGCGAGGCAAAAATATGATTAACATAATTTTATCATGTTTAATGAGACCTTATTTTAAACCATAATCAATATAATAATTGTAAAGGTCATTATCAAGGAATCAATGTCCAAAACATAATAGATGTTCGAGGAGAGTAGAAGTTCAAAGATAGTCGATGTCCAAAGGATAGTCGATGTCTAAACATAATCGATGTTCATAGAGAGTTGATGTTTAGAGACAGTCGATGTCCAAAGGATAGTTGATGTCTAAACATAATCGATGTTCATAGAGAGTTGATGTTCAGAGACAGTCGATGTCCGAAGGATAGTCGATGTCTAAACATAATCGATGTTGTAATGAAGTCGATGTGAGCGTAATCGATGTTGAAGTGGAATCGATGTAAACTTAATCGATGTTGAGACGTAATCGATGTTTAAGTGAAATTGATGTGAGCATAATTGATGTTTAATTGAAATCGATGTGAGCGTAATTGATGTTTGAAGCGTAATCGATGTTTAAGTAAAATCGATGTTGAAATGTAATTGATGTTGAAATGAAATCGATGTTGAAACATATAATCGATGTTTAAGTGAAATCGATGTTGAAATATAATCGATGTTTAAATGAACTATAATCGATGTAATATTGAGGCAGTAGTCGATGTGAACTTACAATAGTAATCGATGCAGACTTAGGTAATTTATGTGCAATAGACTTCTAATTAAAATGAGTGTATCCAACTTACATAGTTTATTTCATTTGATACATGTTGACAACTTTAGATAAATATGTTATTTAAGTATTTTCAATGGTTTTATTTTTCACCAAAATATATAAGTGGAGATAAATTGTTCATCACCCCGGACGTGTTGTCTTGCGACTGCTTCCTTTTGATGGGTTTGAAAGTCGGGCAGCTGTCTCCAGTGGAAATGCCTCTATTCGATTTCTCTGGAGTTTTCAGTGCACCCAATGGGCCGGATCTGTCTGCCCATTACCCTGAGAACGACACCAAAAAGTGTGACCAGGATGGTGGAATTCCTGGTGATCCAAAGCATGCTAGGGTACAACGCCATCCTCGGCAGAGTCTGTTGGGTATGGAATGAATGGAATGAATATCTAGAGGGGGGGGGGTGAATAGATATTGACCTCTTAAAAAATTAAGCACCCAAACTAGACCTTAAGATATGAAAGAGCTATTTATGCCAAACTAGACAGAGCAATTTTGCAAATGCACAACACACCACACAATTCGAACAAGATTTTTAAGGTGGTTCGATTCCAGTGTGGAGACCTACATCCACCCCTCACCAAACTAAGTGAGGTTTCACCCAACAACCCGAAAGTGTGAAACACTCACACAACTACTGATTCACAACTTCATACAACCTGCTGATTCACAGCTTCAATACATCTGATTCACAGCTTCGGGATTGTATCAATCTCACAGTCCTCACACACAAAATGTAGGATCAGTCCATCCACTCCAACTGGAGCAGACAACCAACCAGTTTGGTATTCAGAAGAAATAAGAAAAATCACACAAGAGAAATCGCTAAAGGAATGCAGAAATTTAGCAAACACTCTTTGTGCTGTTTCACTGGAGTTCAGATCTGATCAGATTTCTGTTGCCCAGCTAGCAAGCCCAGAGGGGGGGGGGGGGGTGAATGGGATTCTTTAAAATTTGATTATCAAACACCTATTCACAAAATGTTCACACAACAAGCACTTCGATGATTGTTAGCGTTAGTGAAAAGTAAACAACAAACACAAAGCAAGCAATCACACTACACAAGATTTTATCCTGGTTCGGACCTCCTCTCCACAGGAGTCCTACGTCTAGTCCCTGAGCAACAACTCAGGATTCACTACCCAAGGGTGTTGCCTAGCTAGCAAGCCCGGGGGGGGGGGGGTGAATGAGATTCTTTAAAATTTGATTATCTAAAACCTGTCCACAAAAACGTTCACACAACAAGTACTTCGATGATTGTTAGTGTTAGCGAGAAGAAAACAATAAACAAAAAACAATCAAGCACACTACACAAGATTTTATCCTGGTTCGGACTTCCCTTCCACAGGAGTCCTACGTCCAGTCCCTGAGCAACAACTCAGAATTCCACTACCCAAGGGTACAGTCCCCCTCAAGGACACTTACATACCCAGTCGCAGCTGGTCTTCTCTTCACAACCCGAAGAGGAATACAACACCCTGGATCCCACCAGGTCTTCCTTCAACATGAAGGAAATGAACACCCTAGAACCCCCAGGTCTTCCTTCACGCTAAGGGAACAACACAAAATGTGTTCAAGGAATGAGACGCCCCTAGACCAAGCTAATATCACAATGCTTGATCTGAAGCGAATATTGACAGGAAGAGATGAACAACAATGAACTCTCTCAGTACACAAAAACACTCTCTCTAAGATCTATACAGGATGCAGAGAGCTCAGAGCTACAACTAAGCGATGGAGTGAGACTTAATCTCTTCTAAGGTGCTTGCTGATTTTGAATTCTTGAGCGCTCTTCACGTCGGCACCAGTCTACTATTTATATCTTCTTTGAAAAATGTAACTGTTGAAGTATCCGTTGTCTCTAAGTTGTGAGGACGTTAGACTGCATGGCTTTCCTTTGTAGTCAATGGTTCTTTGCGTTCCATGCACGTAAGAAGAAAATACTTCTTGATATCCTCCAGCTTCTATTTTGTCCAACGCTGTATAAAGTCGTGCTGTCAGAGACCTGCACACATTAAATGCTAAAATGTAGACAGCTAAGCTGTCTTGTTGTCAGTCAACATTAGAGTGAGAATACATCAAGATAGAAATTTTCATTCTGTCTTTCCAAAAAGATATTACATGTAGGAGCATAAGAATAGAAGATATCTGGACATGCATCGTGCAGAGAAATGTACGGTTGTATTTAATGCATAGATAACAGTGAAATATGCGGGATGACTTTGACTTGTCAAGATATTTGAATATCAAGTCGTTATAGCTCATAAAATCGATATGAATATGACTTATAGAATCGTTTTGCGAATGAGTCATTGTTCATATGAATCGTTGCTCATTCGTAAACAAATCGTTGTGAGCAAGTCGTTATAACCAAATCGTTATAAGAATGTAAGCAAATCGTTATGAGCAAATCGTTATAACCAAATCGTTATAAGCAAATCGTTATAAGCAAATCGTTATGGTCAAATCGTTATAACCAAATCATTATAAGCAAATCGTTATAAGCAAATCGTTATAACCAAATCGTTATAAGCAAATCGTTATAAGCAAATCGTTATAACCAAATCGTTATAAGCAAATCGTTATAAGCAAATCGTTATGAGCAAATCGTTATACTTACTTGTCTAATCGTTATGAGAGCAAATTGTTATGCTCACTTACGAAGTCGTTGTGAGATTGAAATCGTTATACTCACTTGTCGAATCGTTATGAGAGCAAATCGTTATGCTCACTTACGAAGTCGATGTGAGATTGAAATTGTTATGCTCACTTGTCGAATCGTTATGAGAGCAAATCGTTATGCTCACTTACGAAGTCAATGTGAGATTGAAATCATTATGCTCACTTGTCGAATCGTTATGAGAGCAAATCGTTATGCTCACTTACGAAGTCGATGTGAGATTGAAATCGTTATGATTCTAAGGAAATCATTGCAACAACTAGAAAGTCGATGTGTACTTAGAATATTTCATGCTTTGAACTGTAAATGCTACAGGATGATAAATACTTACTGATTTTGCTTGTATTTCCTTGATTTATTCTCTGTGCTCAATTCTCACAGAAGTAATCTTTATCACAGTTTTGTTAATCACTAAAATAGATATGAAATTTATTTAAATTATATTGGGGATAATCTGATCATCAATGTCTCCCTTTTTGGTGATGACAAAATATAGCATTAACTAAAGATGTTCTGAAATAAATCTAAATAAATTACGGAATAAAATATCATGAGAGATGTATTTCAGAAGTACTTTCTCCCCCTTTTTGTTATTAAGCAAAAAGATATCATACTGAGACAAATAATTTAAGGAGAAAAGAGAAGTAAGATTAAAGAACTTTGCTATTTATCTGGAGGGGTTACATGGAGGTAGAAAGTAGGAGATAGAAGGGAGGCATGCCGCTGAATAATGCACACAGCCTTACATTCTTGTTCCTCAAAATAGGTTTGAAAAACCCCAAAGGCAATAGAATAAGAGGACCCCATGTTAGGAAGCATTCTTTTGATATGAAGTTGGCGCTGATCTTCTAGAAAATTAGCATATTCATCTTTGCCAAGAGATTCTTTGAAGGAAATGAAAGATCCAAAGCTGGCAAACCGAAGAAATTGGTTGATCTTGATAGGGTAGTGGATCTGATGCTGCAGAAGATCTTTCTTCAAAGCCATAAAAAGCTTGTACCGCTCGACCCACTGATCATAGGGCTCTTGAACCAGATTGATGGAATTTAAATCCAAAAAGGCTTCAACTGTGAGAGTAGGCTTGCCTGTCTTAAATAAGGAGCTGTTCAAGGCTTCCAACTGAAGGGCTGACTGGTTATAGTGCTTTTCCCAATCCGTGGGAGAAAGCCTTTCACATTCTGATAGTAGAGGGGCAAGAACTTCAGAGGAGATATGGCCCAGATGAAATTCTCTGAAAATGAATCTTTGGAAGGAGGGAAGACGACCCTGCTGAGCTGAGATCCTACCCATGACACGAGCAAATCTCTCAAAAATTACAGGACCAACTAAGGAGTCCATGACCAAAGAATGCAGTTTGGGGAGAAATACAATGTTTGGAATTTGCAGGGTAGCGAAATCGACTTTGAAAAAGTAATTGACTGGATTTTCAATTTTTAACGAAGCAATGGCTCCCTGGAACTGACCCAACTGCACTTCAGGTAGCTTGTGAAGATACCGATAGTCATTGAATAGCTGGAAGTACCTGATGAGCTTAACTTCCTTTTGAATAAAAGGTGCCCAGGTGATTTTGTGATGGATTACAAACCACTCAGAGAGAGAGAGAGGGTGATCCCGGGGTGGAAACCGCTCGGACTTCATAAGAAGAAATTTCTTGTAGAGAGTCTTGTGCCCTTTAGCCCACTGATCTTCAGACTTACATTCAGCCATTTGGAAGATTTTGAATTGATCGGCTTTTGAGAAGTGGTTGTAGGGAAGGACAACATTGGGGTGATCAGATAGATTAAGAAAAGGAACACCAAAAATGGTGGCAAAGATACATTTTTAGAGATATTCACAATAGATTGGTTTTCGCCGATTCTCAACAGTGAGGGAAAACCAAAGAGGAGAAAATTTAGGTTCAGTGGGAAGAGCAAGAGTATTGGAGAGTTTCCTCTTTTTAGAGACAGGACTAGAAGATTCAGTCCTGTGGACATGAGAGGCAACTGCCAGAACTGAACAGATGGTGCTAATTTCCAACTCATCCTCAAATTTATTCAGATAGGGACCTTCTAGTTGTGCACCTTCAGGTATAAAGGTGACAAAGGAGGGAGGAGTAGGAGGATGGAGAAATGATTGATGGTAGAAGGAGGTATGATGGATGGTCCATCTGAAGAGGGACCAGAGGAAGATGAGGCTCCAACTGATGATGAGGCTGGAGGGTCTTCAAGAACAGGAGGAGGTGGAGGAATTGATGTAGAGGTGGAAGGAGATGAGGAGGATTTAGAAGGAAATGGAGTTGGGGAAGAAATGGTGCAAGGTAGGGGTTGTTTGAAGGTGATAGGTGCTGGAGGTGCTGTGGAGGAAGATGGTGGTGAAGGAGGGGCTGGAGTTGCAAGAGAGGAAGGGTCAGGGGCTTCTGAAGCTACAGCTGGCTCTTCTACTCTTGAAAGTACTCCCTCGGAGACCACTGGCCCGGATGGCCCAACAACATCCTCTGATGGCCCTGGTGGCCCAGCCTTCATAGCTTCAACATTAATTTCCATTTCAGTGGCTACCTCTTCAACAACGAGTGGCCCTGATGGCCCTACTGGCTCTTTGGAGATTGGCCTTGATGTCCCTGCTTGCTCTTCAAAACTGGCCCTGATGGCCCAGCTTGCTCTTCTGAAACTGGCCCTGATGGTCTAGCACTACGGACTGGATCTACAGGAGAAGGAGCAAGATGGGCATTTGAGGATTGTGCCCTGATCAAATCTCCAAGTGCGGCTATAGATTCCTTGATACTAATGAGCTCACTGCGCACCCATCTCACTGCATTTCTGACCATTCCCATCTCCTTAGCTGAGGTACTCTGGCTTATGAAAATTGACTGAATATCTGATTGCACAGAGCACAATTAAGGGCTTCAGATTAACCTTCAATTTCTTCTTTTTCTGCCTTTGATGAGGCCTCCTGGTCAAGAGAGGAATCCCAGGAGCTGCTTCTTTCCCTTTGCTGCTTGCCCTTGCAACGGGCTCCACATTATCATCATTCGCATCATCTAAGGCACTCTCCACAATGCCTTCTCTGAACTGCTCATCAATGGGGACATTAGCAGTGTGCTCCCCCTGAGATGCTGCTTTCTTTTCAGCAGATTTGCCACCCCCCCCCCCCCCCCCCCCGACTAGGAGCATCTTCTACTAGCACATCTTCAGTTACAATTTCCTACTCCCCCTGAATGGGAGCTTCCTCCATCACAACATTTGCAAGGTGGCCTGATGCCACAGCCTCTGCAACTGGATTTACCAAGATCTCTGGCTCCACCTGAGTACTGGTTAAAGAGTCCAGTACACTTCGAAGAATTGTAGCTACTTGAGAGGAGGGAGGTACAACTTCTAAATTCTGTCCAACTGGCTCAATAAATTCTTGAGGAATGTCCTCAATCTGGCTTCCAATGATTACTGATTCATCTGCTCAGACCTCTGCTGCTGCTACTACTTGTGCCTCTTCTTGGGCGGCCTGCTCTTGAACTCCTGGTCCTGCTAGTATTTCTGCTGCTACTGCTGATTCTTCCACTTCTTGTGGGACTTCTTGGGCTTCGCCAATAATGGCCTCGCCTTCTGCTGCTGAAGTTTTAGTCCATACTCCAGCCACCAACGAGAAACCACTCTTCTTCAGGTTTCTGCTTCGAATTGCCTGTCCCATTTTTTCTGACACTGCTCCAGATAAGTTGATGCCAACATGTTGAAATACCTTGGTGAGCAGATGTGCATATGGTAGGGACACATTTAGCTTACACTTCTTGTCCCAAACCTGAGCGGATGCAAACTTCATCCTTTCTATCATGACCTCTGCCATATTTATGCTCTGGTTCTGGATGGCCCAGAACATCATATCTGAGTCCGCCTTTGTGCATGTCGAAAAGGTGGTGCTCCTTGGGACCAAAATTTGGCAAACAATAAAGTGCAAAATACGGTTGAAAGCATTCAGCTGGTTGTTATCAATCTTCCCATCCTTTAGTCTGAATTCGGGACCAACAATCCCTAGTCCTTTCGCCTGGATATCCACAGTGTGAACCCCACTGTGACCGATGGTGCAAACACCAAATAGAGATTCCAATAGCTCATAGGTGATCTTAATATGGGTTCCTTTGATGGTGGATGTCAAGGACCCGTCCTCCTCAGTCTTCAAACAAACCTAAAAAGCCTTCACTAGGTCTGGATAACTAACCTCTGACAGAGTTGCCATCTTCGACCATTTCATCCTCTCCATTACTGCAATGATGCTGCCCATTCCATTTTTCTGCAAATCTGCAATGTCTACTGCCTTATTTCCACAGACCTTAATCTTCACCGAGATGAACCTTTCTTGCTGCTCAGTGGTGAGAAACTCAGCTCCATAGCCCTCGACGCTGTCGGAAACACCAGACACGACCATGGATTTTAATGGGAAAAGTTTCTGAAGGATTGGAATGAGGTAAGGAGCAGAAGCCCTCAAGAAATTTCTAACGGGAAGGAGTTGGATGCTTTGAAATTCCAGAGAGTCGATGCCGGAGTCGATAGGGTATCGCCTCAAGCAAGTTGAAGGAGATGAAGACGAAGGGTGAATTGTTGTACCACAGATTTCAGGTTTTTATCAAAAAGAATAAAGGTGACTTTTCGAAACAAGAGACGTCATAATGGCAGAAAACGACAAAGTTACCAGTTCGAGAGGAATAAATACTTTAAAAGAAATCGAACCGTCTTGGATAAGTAAGAAACAAGTAATATTTTAATGAAATTTTGCTTAACTACAGGGGAGAGAAAATTTGGTTATTCTGAAATACTTTATATTTCAGTTTTATACAGATAAATCTTTCACAATTTACACATGCCTAGTTCCCTTCTTAGAGAAGTAAATCTCTCTTCAGGTAAGGCCTTTGTGAAGATATCTACTAACTGATTTTGAGTATCTACAAAAAAAATGTCTATATTACCATTAGCTACATGATCACGAATAAAATGGTATCTAACCTCAATGTGCTTTGTCCTTGAATGCTGAACTGGATTTTTGGTGAGATTTATTACACTGGTGTTATCGCATAGCAAAGGAATTGTCTTGATATTTTGTCCAAAATCCTCAAGCTGCTGTTTGATCCATAAGAGTTGTGTACAACAACTTCCAGCAGCCACGTACTCAGCTTCAGCTGTAGATGGTGCTACTGAATTTTGCTTCTTTGAGGACCATGATATCAGACATCCTGCAAGAAATTGACAAAATCCATGGTGC
Source organism: Colocasia esculenta (assembly GCA_014218235.1). NCBI lineage: Eukaryota > Viridiplantae > Streptophyta > Magnoliopsida > Alismatales > Araceae > Colocasia > Colocasia esculenta. Next base: position 97,174,813 of record CM024756.1, on the reverse strand, counting down.
TTTTCCTATCTACCTTGCATCCAGCATAGTCAGCATCAGAATATCCTACTAAATTAATTTCACATGAATTTGGGTACCATAATCCTAGATCATGAGTTTTGGCTAAGTATCTAAAGATCCTTTTAACACAAATTAGATGAGACTCTTTAGGATCTGCATGGTACCTAGCACACATACATACGCTAAACAATATATCAGGTCTACTTGCTGTTAAATAAAGTAATGAACCTATCATACCTCTGTAAAGTTTCTGATATACTTTCTTACCATTTTTGTCACTGTCTAGCCTTGTTGATGTGCTCATGGGTGTTGACAGTGGCATGGCATTTTCAAATCCAAACTTCTTTAATAATTCTTTGGTATATTTGGCTTGACAGATGTGAGATCCTTCCTTTCCTTGTTTGATTTGCAATCCGAGGAAGTAGTTGAGCTCCCCCATCATGCTCATTTCAAATTCTCTCTACATAAGCTTTTCAAAATACTTGTAAAGAGATTCATCAGTAGAACCAAATATTATATCATCTATATAAATTTGTACAAGCAATACATGCTTGACTTTAGACTTAACAAATAATGTACTGTCTACTTTTCCTCTAATGAAACCATGGTTCAATAAAAATGTACTTAACCGTTCATACCATGCTCTTGGTGCTTGCTTTAATCCATATAAGGCTTTATGCAACTTAAAAACATGATTTGGGAAATCCATGTCATCAAAACCAGGCGGTTGTTCTACATATACCTTTTCTTTATAAAACCATTTAGAAAAGTAGATTTTACATCCATTTGAAAGAGTTTTAAATTCAATGCAGAAGCATATGCAAGTAAAATCCTAATTGCCTCAAGTCTAGCCATTGGTGCATAGGTTTCATCGAAATCTATGCCTTCCTCTTGGGAATAGCCTTGGGCTGCCAGTCAGTTTCATCCAATTTGTTCCTGAACACCCATTTGGTGCCAATCACAGGATGATCTGATGGTCACGGAACAAGGGACCATACTTGGTTTCTCTTGAACTAGTTAAGTTCATCTTGCATGTCTAATATCCAAGATTCATCAGACAGTGCCTCATTGACTGTCTTAGGCTCTATTTGAGATACAAAATCTAAATAATCATATGGAATTACATTACCTCTTGTTCTTACCCCAACAGATGGATCTCCAATTATATTGTCCAGTGGGTGATCCTTCTTATACCTCCATTCCTTTGGAAGATTTTCGTGTGATGTGTCCTTTTGTTGTAGATCTTCCAAGGGTGGATCTTCCTTGTCCTCAATCAATGTGTTCTTTAGTTCTTGGACAATTCATCTGTATCATCAATATCACTATCTACTTCCTTTCTCAAGGAAGGGTTAGTTTCATCAAAAATAATATGCACTGATTGCTCAATCAATAAAGTTCATTTGTTAAATACTCTATATCCTTTGGGGTTGGAAGCATACTTCATGAATATACCTTCATTTGATTTGGAGTCTAGCTTACCAATATCCCTTTTTCCGTTGTTGTGGATGAAGCATGGACATCCAAATGTCCTGAAATGGCTGATCTTCGACTTGTATAGCTCATATGAAGTCTTTCTCAAGATTGGCCTGATCATTACTCTGTTGATAATATAGCATGCTGTGCTGATGGCTTCGGCCCAAAAATATCTTGGCAAATCATATTCTGATAGCATTGTCCTTGCCATATCCAATAGGGTTCTATTTTTTCTTTCAGCAACTCCATTTTGCCGTGGTGTCCTTGGTGCTGAGAAGTTGTGTTCTATTCCTTGGTCATCACAGAACTTGGAAAATTTCTCATTCTAGAATTCTCCTCCATGGTCTGATCAAATACCAATAATACTGTGTTTTTTATCTTTCTGTACTTTCTTGCTGAAGCTGACAAAACTGTCGAATGTATTATCTTTATGCTCCAAGGAAGATACCCATGTAAATCTGGAGAAATCGTCTACTATAACAAAACCAAAATTTTTTCCTCCAAGACTTGTGGTTCTCATTGGCCCAAATAAATCCATATGTAGAAGTTCTAAGGGCTTAGAGGTTGTTACCACAGTCTTTGACTTGAAGGGTGACTTGGTGTGCTTTCCTTTTGCACATGGCCCACAGACACCATCCATTCTTGTACTTACTTTGGATAGGTCTTCCACCAAGCTTCTCTTGATTAATTTTCTCATGCCATCTAGACTGCAGTGGCCCAGTCTTCGGTGCCAAAGTTCAGTTGACTACTCTTTGTTTGCTGCCAGACAGACATCTTGATCTTTCAGGTCTTCTAGATGAAGTACATACAGGTTCTTTTCCCTGCTGGCTTCAAACATGACTGCACCATCCTTCAAGATACTGCACTTTGACTCTTGAAATCTAATCTGATGTCCTTTATCGCACAGCTGGCTGATACTAATGAGGTTGTGCTTCAGTCCTTTCACACAAAAAACATCTTCAATGATAACTTTTCCTTTGCTACCAACTGGTCTACAACCTATTACAGACCCTTTGCCATTGTCACCATATGTGACTGTTCCTTCTTCGGCTTCAAGATGTGAGAATAACTTTCTGTTCCCTGACATGTGCCTTGAGCATCCGCTATCCAAGTACCATTTGGATGCTCGATGGTTTCCCTGCATTAAAAATATTAAGCTTTAGGTACCCAAGTTCTTTTGGGTCCTGGTTGGTTAGTCTCATCAATTTTTCCTTTAATTATCCATACTTTGTGTTTAGTTGGACATGATACTTTAATGTGTCCTAACTTATTGCAATGGCTACAGTAGGACATTTTAGTTATCTTTTCAGTTGGAATGTATTTAAGGTTTGCTTTATATGCTGTGTCTTGTTCAGGTACAAATTTAGGAGTTGGATATATTTTAGGATATACTACTACTTCTTCATTATCGGGAGGAGTATAACATAATCCATGTTTCTTTTTACCTGACCGTCTAGCACCTTTTAATATTAATGTTGTTTTGCCATTAGTAAATTTTTCTAGTGTGCTTGACAATTTTTCATTTTCTGTTGTTAAAGTGTTAACTTCTTGTTTTAATTTATTTACAGTTTCTTGGTTTTCCAAACTTGCTAATTGTTCATTTTTATTTTTTAAGTCTTCACATACCAGTTCATTTCTCCTTTTTAGTTTAGTAATTTATTTTTCTATTTGCTCATTTTCAGATTTTAAGTTTGAATTAGTATTTTCCAAGCATGCGAGATTTTTCTTACTGGATTTTAGTAATTTACATACTTCTTTATATTTACAGTACAATTCATTAAAAGCTTCTTCTAAGTTATCTGAATCAGATTCATTACATGAAGAAAAAGATGAGTCTGATGTTACCTTGTCTTCGAGTTTTGCCATGAATGCTAGGTTGGCTTCTTCTTCTTCTTCATTGCTTGAGCTTGACTCGTTGTCTGAGTCACTGCTGTTGTCCCATGCTGCTGCCATGACTTTCTTCTTGTATCTTCTGAACTTCTTGGAACTATCCTTCTTTCTGAACTCAATTTTCTTCAGTTTCGGACATTCAGCTTTGATATGTTCGGGCTTCTTGCATTCGTAGCAGATTGGTTCATTCTTCTTCACATCTTTGACTTCAGGCTTCTTGAAGTCTTTTCCTTTCTTAAAATACCTTCTTCCAGACTGGTATTTCTTTTTCTTGGCTAGTATACGTTGTAGTCTTCTGGATAGAAGTGCTTCTTCATCATCACTGCCTTCATTGCTTACCTCATCCTCAGATTCTTCTTCAGAGCTACCTTCTATAGCCTTGAGTGCATTGGTATGCTTTTTCTTGCTTGAGGATTCTCCGAGTCTTTCCATGTTGATCTCATGAGCCATGAGTGACCCAATGAGTTTCTCTAATGACATTCTCTTTAAGTCATTGGCCTCTCCTATTGCTGTCACTTTTGGAGTCCACGAGGCTGGTAGGGATCTTAAGATCTTCCTGACCATATCTCCCATTTCATAGCTTTTTCCTAGACCAGCCAACCCGTTTGTGATATCTGTAAATCTGCTGAACATTTGAGTTATTGACTCTCCTGGCTGCATCTGAAACCTCTCATACTGTGTCACCAAAATGTCTATTTTGGTCTCTTTTACTTTATCTGTGCCTTCATACGTAATTCTAAGCTTCTCCCATATTTCCATTGCTGATTTGCAGGCTGAAACTCTATTAAACTCTTTCTTGCTAAGTGCACAACATAATATGCTCTTAGCTTTGCAGTTGAGAGAAATCTTCTTTCTATCATCCTCTGTCCAATGTTCTCTGTTGTTTAGAACAACTAGATCCCCTTCTTCTATTATAGACCATATTTGAAAATTGAATCCTTGTAGAAAGTACTCCATCCTGGTCTTCCAGTAGGTATAGTCCTCACCATCAAATAGAGGGGGTCGGTTTACAGACTGACCTTCGAAGTGACCTTGGGCTGCCATTTGATCTTTTCTCTTCAGATCGTTGGATCTTCTTCTTTGTCAAAGAGACTAGCTCTGATACCACTTATTGCCTAGCTAGCAAGCCCAGAGGGGGGGGGGGGTGAATGGGATTCTTTAAAATTTGATTATCTAAAACCTGTCCACAAAAATGTTCACACAACAAGCACTTCGATGATTGTTAGTGTTAGCGAGAAGAAAACAATAAACAAAAAACAATCAGACACACTACACAAGATTTTATCCTAGTTCGGACTTCCTTTCCACAGGAGTCCTACATCCAGTCCTTGAGCAACAACTCAGGATTCCACTACCCAAGGGTACAGTCCCTCTCAAGGACACTTACACACCCAGCCGCAGCTGGTCTTCTCTTCACAACCTAAAGAGGAATACAACACCCTGGATCCCACCAGGTCTTCCTTCAACACGAAGGGAAATGAACACCCTGGAACCCCCAGGTCTTCCTTCACACTAAGGGAACAACATAAAATGTGTTCAAGGAATGAGATGCCCCTAGACCAAGCTAATATCACAATGCTTGATCTGAAGCGAATACTGAGAGGAAGATATGAACAACAATGAACTCTCTCAGTACACAAAAATGCTCTCTCTAAGATCTACACAGGATGTAGAGAGCTCAGAGCTACAACCAAGCGATGGAGTAAGACTTAAGCTCTTCTAAGGTGCTTGCTGATTTTGAATTCTTGAGCGCTCTTCACGTCGGCACCAGTCTACTATTTATATCTTCTTTGAAAAATGTAACCGTTGAAGTATCCGTTGTCTCTAAGTTGTGAGGATGTTAGACTGCATGGCTTTCCTTTGTAGTCAATGGTTCTTTACGTTCCATGCACGTAAGAAGAAAATACTTCTTGATATCCTCCAGCTTCTATTTTGTCCAACGTTGTATAGAGTCGTGCTGTCAGAGACCTGCACACATTAAATGCTAAAACGTAGACAGCTAAGCTGTCTCTTGTTATCAGTCAACGTTAGAGTGAGAATACATCAAGATAGAAATTTCCATTATGTCTTTCCAAAAAGATATTACATGCAGGAGCATAAGAATAGAAGATATCTGGACATGCATCGTGCAGAGAAATGTACGGTTGTATTTAATGCATGGATAACAGTGAAATACGCGGGATGACTTTGACTTGTCAAGATATTTGAATATCAAGTCGTTATAGCTCATAAAATCGATATGAACATGACTTATAGAATCGTTGTGCGAATGAGTCATTGTTCATGTGAATCGTTGCTCATTCGTAAACAAATCATTGTGAGCAAGTAGTTATAACCAAATCGTTATAAGATTGTAAGAAAATCGTTATGAGTAAATCATTATAACCAAATCGTTATAAGCAAATCGTTATGAGCAAATCGTTATAACCAAATCGTTATGATCAAATCGTTATAAGCAAATCGTTATGATCAAATCGTTAAAATCATTATGATCAAATCGTTATAAGCAAATCATTATAAGCAAATCGTTATAAGTAAATCGTTATGATCAAATCGTTATAACCAAATCGTTATAAGCAATTTGTTATAAGCAAATCATTATGAGCAAATCGTTATGAGCAAATCGTTATACTTGTCGAATCGTTATGAGAGCAAATTGTTATGCTCACTTACGAAGTCGTTGTGAGATTGAAATCGTTATACTCACTTGTCGAATCGTTATGAGAGCAAATCATTATGCTCACTTACGAAGTCGATGTGAGATTGAAATCGTTATGCTCACTTGTTGAATCGTTATGAGAGCAAATCATTATGCTCACTTACGAAGTCGATGTGAGATTAAATCGTTATGCTCACTTGTCGAATCGTTATGAGAGCAAATCGTTATGCTCACTTACGAAGTCGATGTGAGATTGAAATCGTTATGATTCTAAGGAAATCGTTGCAACAACTAGAAAGTCGATGTGTACTTAGAATATTTCATACTTTGAACTGTAAATGCTACAGGATGATAAATACTTACTAATTTTGCTTGTATTTCCTTGATTTATTCCCTGTGCTCAATTCTCATAGAAGTAATATTTATCACAGTTTTGTTAATCACCAAAATAGATATGTAATTTATTTAAATTATATTGGGGATAATCTGATCATCAAAGGGTACAGTCCTCGTCAAGGACACTTACATACCCAGCCGCAGCTGGTCTTCTCTTCACAACCCGAAGAGGAATACAACACCCTGGAACCCTCCAGGTCTTCCTTCAACACGAAGGGAACAACACCCTGGAACCCCCAGGTCTTCCTTCAACATGAAGGGAATAACACAAAGATGTGTTTAGGGGATGATACGCCCCTGGACCAGGCTAATAGCACAATGCTTGATCCGAAGCGAGGACTGAGAGGAAAAGATCTACAAAGAAGAACACTCTCAGTTCACACAAGCTCTCACAAGGTTCTACACTAGACACAGAGAGCAAAGAGCTACAACAAGACGATGGAGTGAGACTTGAGCTCTTCTATGGTGCTTGCAGATTTTTTGAATTCTCAAGATTTGTTCATCTACATAGGCACCAGTCTTCTATTTGTATCTTCTTTTGAAAATGTAGCCGTTGAAGTATCCGTTGTCTCTAAGTTCTGAGAATGTTAGACTGCATGGCTTTCCTTTGTAGTCAACGGTTCTTTGCGTTCCATGCACGTAAGAAGAAAATCCTTCTTGATATCATCCAGCTTCTACTTTATCCAACGTTGTATAGAGTCGTGCTGTCAGAGATCTGCACACATTAAATGCTAAAACGTAGACAGCTAAGCTGTCTCTTGTTGTCAGTCAACGTTAGAGTGAGAATACATCAAGATAGAAATTTCCATTCTGCCTTTCCAAAAAGATATTACATGCAGGAGCATAAGAATAGAAGATATCTGGACATGCATCGTGCAGAGAAATGTACGGTTATATTTAATGCATGGATAACAGAGAAATACGCGGGATGGCTTTGACTTGTCAAGATATTCAAATATCAAGTCGTTATAGCTCATGAAGTCGATATGAACATGACTTATAGAATCGTTGTGAATGAGTCATTGTTCATGTGAATCGTTGCTCATTCGTAAACAAATCGTTGTACTCATAAATCATTATGCATTCATAACCAAATCGTTATGAGCAAGTCATTATAACCAAATCGTTATGACCAAATTGTTATAACACTATAAGCAAATCATTATAACCAAATCGTTATGAGCAAATCGTTATGACCAAATCGTTATAACACTATAAGCAAATCGTTAAGAGCAAATCGTTATAACTAAATCATTATGAGAAAATCGTTATGACCAAATCATTATAACACTATAAGCAAATCGTTATGAGCAAATCGTTATAACCAAATCATTATGAGCAAATCGTTATAACCAAATCGTTATGAGCAAATCGTTATGAGCAAATCATTATGAGCAAATCGTTATAACCAAATCGTTATGAGCAAATCGTTATAACCAAATCGTTATGAACAAATCGTTATGATCAAATCGTTATAATCACTTATCGAATCGTTAAGAGAGCAAATCGTTATGCTCACTTACGAAATCGTTGTGAGATTGAAATCGTTATACTCACTTGTCGAGTCGTTATGAGAGCAAATCGTTATGCTCACTTATGAAATCGTTGTGAGATTGAAATCGTTATACTCACTTGTCAAATCATTATACTCACTTACGAAATCATTTTGAGATCAGAATCGATATAAACCAAAAATGATATGAAACTTATGAAATTGTTATGCTTCAAAGCGAGTCGATGTGTACTTAGAGAAATTTCATGCTCTGAAAAATAAAGTAAGGATTTACTTACAAGTCTTTGCTTGATTTTGCCTGGTTTATTTCCTGTGACTAAGTTTCATAGAAACTTGTTAGGTACTAATTGTTAGGATTTTGTTAATCACCAAAATAGATATATAATTCATGAAATTATATGGGGATGATCTGATCATCAATTTCTCCTTGAACTCCCAATTGCTTCTTCTCTAGGCTTGAGTTCATCAGGCTCTTCTTCTGGCTGCAACTTAAGGATCAATTGTCTCTGAATTGAATAGAAATATGATACTCTGCTTCAAACAACAAGTCTTGATACATATAGAAGAAGCGATCTAGCATCCTTTCTTCTTGATGAGCAACATGTGTACCAAAGCCTATTCTTCTCTGATCTCAAGCTCTCTACTCTTTTTTTGCTTTTCTCAGCTCTCAGACTCTCTGCTCTATCTCTGTGTGTGTTATCTCAAAGAGGACGCCACACCCCTTTTTGATCGGCATATCGGAATCTTCCTGGTGAGCCCCAACAGAATCCTTAATTCGTTGGGAGGTGCTTTGCCGCCAAAAAGGGTATCTTTCAGAACCTTGTAAAGTGTGCCTAGAATCCCAATCATTGGGCCTTGGGTCACGTGCCTAGAACTAATGCGTTGACAATCTATTTTACTCACTGGAATAAGAAGGTCAGAGTGTCGACACATCTTGAGCATAGTGTCGACGCATACAGAACTTGACTTGGACCAATGCAAATGCTTCGGTAGAGTCAACTCCATGCCTTCATGAGTCGACCTTATTCATTAGACTGCTGTAGAGACTGGTTGTCCATGAGTATAGAGCTGACCTTATAGCCGCTGAGTGTAGACCTCTTAGAATGGTAGAGTCGACCTGATCTTCATTTGGAGTCGACCTCATAGACTGGTGGAGTCGACCTGATCTTCATCTGGAGTCGACCTCATAAACTGGTAGAGTCGACCTGATCTTCATCTGGAGTCAACCTCATGCATTTCTTTCCTTTCCGTGCTAACAGGAAATCCAACTAGTGTCGACCTGATTCTCATCTAGAGTCGACCTTATGCAATTCTTTTCCTTCAGCGCTAACAAGAAGACCAACTAGTGTCGACCTGATCTTCAACTAGAGTCGACCTTATGCGATACTTTAGACTTCTGTGCTACTGGAAAACTATCAAGTGTCGACCTATCCTTTGGGTAGTGTCGACTCAAGTGCTTCACTGAACTCCAGTAACTCACTCACTGAGACATGTGTGTCGACCTATGAAGCAACTAGTGTCAACACACATGAGATCTTTTGACTTTGTGAATTTTCCTGTCATATAAAAACTTGTGTTAGAAGAATTCTTAGATATTTATGACACTTTTGATTAACTCATGACATCATCAAAACCAGGGGCACAACAATCTCCCCCTTTTTTATGATGGCAATGATGATTCATAGAAGTTTTTTACTGTGACTTAATTAAGTGAATATTTTATAAACATCTCACAAGTGTACAAGTCATCACACAACCACAAGCAATCCACACAAGAACAATTCACACAAGCACATAGATGATTTCATTGATTGCATTACATGTAAAAGTTTACAAATAGAAAACATCTTCTAAAATAAAAATACATCAAAGTCAAAAGTCTCTTCTATAAAATGTCTCCCCCTTTGACATAATCAAAATAGAAGAATCACTGAGGGGAAGGATGTGGTGGAGGTAGCTGCATAATGAGCCTTCGCTCAATCCTAGAAAGTCTGGCTTCCAAATCATGATAATTTTCTCGAAGATAAATCTGAATTGCATTCAATCTTGTGTTCAGAAAGCCTTGCATTTCATCTAATTTTGTAGAGACAACAACTAGGACCTGATCTATCCTATGAGTCATCGGTGGTGCAGCAGTGGAAGAAGTGGCATGAGTGCTCTCAGCTGTTTCTGTATCTCCATGGAGCTTCCAAACTTGTTCAAAGTCATGTCGCATGGATCAGATATGATTTGACATGGCTGTGTGATTCTCTCTCAGGGTGTTCAAATTTCCAGCCATTTGAGTGTAAGAACTTTTCAGAGCAGGAAGATCATCTAGCTTTTCTGATCTCTTAAACAGTGCTTCTTCAACTAACTACAACTTGTCAAAAATCTGAGCTTAAGTAAAAGTTGCATGGTTGAATATTTCTCCAATTTTCTCAATGAGCTTATTGGATCTAAAAGCTGCAAATCTTTCTGATTGTTCTTACATGTCTATGTTGTCACTGAGTTGCCTTTATATTTCTTCCAACCGGCTTTCAAATCTGAGGGACTGTTCTTCAAACTTGGCATTAAGCTGGCCAACTGAGTCATGTAAAGATGCAAACTGATCTTGAAATAAATGTAATAGCTGTGGAGGAATAACAACTTCATCTGTTGAAGTTGAAGGTGGAGCATGCTGTGAAGTGAAGGTGTCTGGTTGAGTATGAGTAGTAGGAGAGTAATGTGGAGGATCCACACCTAGATCATTAAATCTAGGAATTGGAGAGAAATGCCTAGTATTAAAAGAGGGTGTGGGTGAAGGATTATCCTCAGCCATCTGAACTCTTTGAGCTGCAATAACATCTTCCTACTATTCAGCATAGGACTGGTCCTCATTCTGTTCTTGTGATGGCTGTTCCACAGCAATGTCATCAGTCTCATGAACTTGAGAGGAAGCTAGTCCTCTCACCAACTGGACTCTTTCAAGTTTGAGCTTCATGAATTTCACTATGTGAGCCAAACAATAGATCTTGTACTTTGGGATTGTTCTAGTTTTTGTGTTCTCAAGTGGAATGTTTGCTTTCTGAAAAATGCTAGACAGATGAGCAGCATAAGGTAAACTTCTTCTAAGTTCAGGTCTTGTGGATTCATGAAGAAGCTGACAGAAAATGGTTGACAGATTTGCCTTCTCTCTAGTTATCAAACAGTAAAGTAGGAACCTTTGAAGGCTTGTGACTCTATGCCTCCCTCCTCCTTGAGGGGTCAGAATAGTAGTGCAAATGTGGTGTAGCACTCTATTCAGTGGAGAGAATTTGTTTGCATTTATACTTGACACCCTAGTCTGGACAATGTTTTCTTTGTCATACTCTAGTCCTGTCATGAGGGTATATGCTTCATGAAGACAGAAGGTATACTCATGTGGATTGTGACCTTCATTAGGGATATTCAAAGTTTCACTCACAAAGTCTGTGGTGAGAATAATGGGTATCCCTCTAACTGTAGACTCTAAAGTATGCTCTTTGCTCACCAAATTCTTGTAAAATTCTTGAACTAAAATAGGATAAAAAATCCTGTGTTCACTGACAAAGCTTGTCCAACTCTGAAATTCTATCATTTCTAACAATTCTGGAAAAACAGAACTCATACCTTCATCAAGAACATCCACAGTTCTTGGATGCAAAATTTGTTTATTTTCAGCTGTAAGAGGAACTGCCTCCTGAGCCTGACTAGTCTCATTATCAGACTTTGTTCCCCCAATTTTTGACTCTGAGGGTTGACCAATACTTTGTGATTTCGAATCAATGCTTGCTGCTGTCTCAGGCATCTCTTCAACTTCAGCCCTAACCTCTTGAGAATTTTCATCTGCTGAACCATTTGTACCATCTGGATTACTGTCTCTGGATCCCTTCGAATGTGAATTTTCTTGATCGTGCAATCCCTGATCATCAGAGGACTGGATTGAACCCTAAACATTAGGGTTTTCTTCTGTTGAATCTTCAGAGTGCATGGCATGAGATGCTTGCACACTATCGTCTTCATCAGAACTGCTCAAATCCACGTACTCAGTCTTCTTTTTCCCTTTGAAGAAAGTCTTCTCCTTGGCTGATCTTGGATGTGAGAAACATCGGCTAGAGAAAGAGGGAACATAAGGCTTCTTCTCCTGAGATAGTGAACTCTTCCCTTGGTCATTTCTGGCTTTGGTGCGCCGTTCTGAAGTATCTGGTTCATCGTCCTTCCACTTGCCTCCCCGACGTGCTGCCATCTTGGGTGCCATGACGAAAATCGAGAGATGGAGGAGAAGGTTTGTAGGCACAGAATGAGGGTTTGTGGAAGGAAGAGGAAAAGAAGTTAGATTCAAATGTGTTCGAATAGGCACATGAATTGAGACTATTTGGGGAAGAGACGCGTCAAGCGTCGACCTGCCCTAGATGATATAGAGAGCATGCGGAACAGTGAAAGATAACATGTTCCAAAGTAAGTGATGAACAAGATGAGTCGACTCTAACCAAACATGTGTCGACTCTAGCAGGAGGGATTTAGTGAACTGTTCAGATAGAATTAGGAAAGGAGCAATGTACCATGATTAAATGTATATTTGGGAACTTCGATAAAGTTAAAAGAGTTAAGCTCTTTCCTCACTTTATACTCCTCTTAGTGAAATTAATGGTTTGAAAGTTATAAACTTTAGTTTATCCAATTAAAAGATACTGAAAGACTGAGAGGCAAAAGTTACAGGTGAAAAATTCTTTCAGGTGAAATTGTGGTCTTATTAACCCTTACTCAATACATGTAAAAAGGTGACCCTGGATAGATATAAAAAGCAAACCAAGATGTATTGTGATAACAACTATCTTGAGATTTTTCAGAATTTTGAATTTCAATTTGACTGACAATTTTCATTTTCATAAAAAGTTGAACAATCAGATTTACCCTTTCTTTTTCATACAAGAGCTCATGCTTTTTACACACCAGAGCTCCTGATTACTCAAGTGAGGTAATCATCTTGTCTCAAGAGTTGTGTGCAACTTTTCATGTGAGGATACATGTTGGTTAAACACAAGAATCCCCAGTTACTCAGTAAGCACATAAATAATTTTATCAACCCTGAGCAGAATTAGCTAGCTCGTCATGACGTATAATTGAATCATCTGATTTTATCAGGATTTGCAGTTTCTCAGAGCCTATTCATTGTTCTGCAATCATTAAGGATTTTATATGAAAGTTCTTGAACATCTTTTATCTCTCAAGAAAAATTTAAAACCAATACAGCTCAGATGATTTTTAGAATCTAGCCAGAGATACCAAAATACATACGAATTTCAGAAATGAATAGGATGCAATTTTCACTTGATACAATGTTTTCAGCAACTGTTATTTAACCTCTTTGGTGCTTTCAGTGAATTTCAAAGTTAAACTTAGAAGTTTATAATCAACAAACCATTTCTTTTACTCTCAGAGATAATGGAGTTTAGAGTATAAGAATTTTAATTCCCCCTGAGAAATTTCCCAAAGATAAAAGTCTCCACGGTTGAATTACTCCCCCTCAGAAAATGGATCTTTGTGAGAAGAAAGAGAGTGATCAGACACTGAAAAAGAAACTGAAGAGAATTCAGGATCAATGAAGATAGTGTCGATTCACTTGCCATTAGAGTCGACCTTATTCAAGCCAAATGTAATGACCCGACCTCCCGGACCCCCGCCAAGGACCCCGAAGTTTGCGTCGCCACCCACGAATCCGAAGACCCGGAAGGGTTAGAAGAATAGTCTAGTAAGATATGTACTGAATTTAAATAACTATAACAATCTGTACAACATGTCCTAAATAAAAGCACAGGTACAAGAAGAAAGGTGCAGTCCTTAAGGGGCATACCCCGAGAACTTGCAAAACATAACTCTCAACTCACTCAGGTATAAAAGCTCACAACACTCGCTCTCACTGCTGCTGACAGCACACGACGCCACAACTGCCTCCGCAACCCGTCCGACACCGAGCTCTTACGATGACGAGCCCCTAGCTGAAGGAAGTAGGGGGTGAGCCTCGCGAACAAGGCCCAGTAGGGATTACTAGTCCCTCACCGGCCAGAGCAGCAAGAGCTCCAAAAATAGGAAACTACACTAGAAAGTTGTAAAGCGAGGAACACCTATAGCAGGATACTACAAAGTAGCGGAACAGAACAATGCAACGCCACGACCGCTAACCAAGGTTGTGACACAAACACAACTCCTACAAAAACTAATGGAGTCGGTCACCAAGCGAAAGCAACCCTTGGCACACCCGCCGAGACCACACAACAACCAGGTGAGAACGACGTCTCACCACAAGCACGACCACCTCAGACCTCCACAAGGTTGAGGGTCCACAAGCGGAACCACCCCGGACCCCAGACATACTGCGAGGTCGGGAAGCCACACGCCGGTGCCACCACAGACTGGCACCCAAGAATGGGACTACGGAACCGAGAGGACACCGAGCGGAAACCACCAAAAGCACGGGCCAACAAGGCCAAACAAATGATGCCTACGGAAACTAGGCACGGCCAGGCTATAACCGCCGTGCAAGCTAGGGCAATGGATAACACTTGGAAACGTCGTGAGGAAACATCGTCACAACAATAGCAACCAAGCCACCGCCACTGGCAGCTAAGAGGACACACCAGCCACTCCCTCTACTTGCCAGCCTGGCTCGTGCCTCTAACCTCCCTAGAAGAGTGAGACAGAGCCGCCACAGAACACCACAAGAACACACGCACCACCACAGCTTGGACAAGCTGTGGCATCATGCCTGACCTCCCTACGCGGCTCCGGAACCAACGCAGAGCGAGGCAGTGAGAAGAAGGACTGACTGGCATGCGCCGGGAAGAACTCCAGCCGACCTCGGTGTCCCAGACCAACCAAGAGATCTCTACAAACAACTCAGCGCCGCTATCCAAACCTCGTTTTCCCCTCAGCTCCAGAGTCCGCCAACTCGGCCAGTCATCCAAGACATCAGATGGAATAACGGGAAGCCGGGTCTTACACCAAATCTTAGACTTTCTGAAGGAATCATTCTTCTCAGATGGCAGTCACTCTGTATCCAATACTTTTAACTTTTCTGAGCATTCTGAATCACTAAACCTTATCTTTCCAAACACTGAATTCTTGAACCAACCTCCCCCTCACCAAGTGCACCAGATATTGAAGTAAAGTGATCAATCAACAAGCAATATCAAATCATATGACAAGCAATCATCCAATTAAGCATTTGCAAGTAATTTATCAAGCAATCTGTCATGAATTAATCAAGCACAATCCAAGTTCTCTTCTTAGAGATGAAAATCTTTCATTACACAAAGGTTTTGTAAAAATATCTGCAATTTGCTTAGTTGTTTCAATGAAATGCAATTCAAATGAGTTCTTGTTGACTTCATCTCTTAGAAAATGATGCTTGATTTCTATGTGCTTAGTCTTAGAGTGCTGAATTAGATTTTTAGCCAAATTTATTACACTAGTGTTATCACACATTATTGGGACACATCCAAGATCTACTTGGTAGTCTTAGAGTTGGTGTTTAATCCATAACACTTGAGTGCCACAACTCCCTGCAGCTACATATTCTACCTCTGCAGTAGAGAGAGCAACCGAGTGTTGTTTCTTGGAAGCCCAAGAGACTAAACACCCTCCCAAAAATTGGCAATGACCACTAGTACTCTTTCTATCCAATTTACAGCCAGCATAATCTGCATCTGAATAAGATATCAATTTATACTCACTAGATGCAGAATACCACAATCCTAATTCATGAGTTCCTGCCAGATATCTGAAAATTCTTTTTGCAGCACTCATGTGGGATTATCTAGGACTAGCCTAAAATCTAGCACACATGCACACAAAGAACTGTATATCAGGTCTAGATGCTGTCAGATAAAGCAGGGATCCGATCATACCTCTGTAAGTCTTTGGATCTACCAAGTTACCTTTCAGATCAACATCCAAACTCAATGTTGTGCTCATTGGTGTTGCCATAGCTTTAGTATTTTTCATTTTGTACTTCTTCAACAAATCTTGTATGTACTTTGACTGATTAATGAATGTTCCTTCCTTAGTTTGAACAACCTGCAATCCAAGAAAAAATTTCAGTTCTCCCATTAAGCTCATTTCAAATTCACTTGTCATCAAATCAGCAAATTCCTTACACAAAGAAGATTTTGTTGATCCAAAAATAATGTCATCAACATAAATTTGGACAACCAAAATATCATTTTCTTGCACTTTAGTAAAAAGGGTTTGATCTACTTTACCTCTGGAATACCCTTTACCTATAAGGAATGAGCTCAATCTGTCATACCAAGCCCTGAGAGCTTGCTTTAATCCATAGAGAGCCTTGTCAAGCTTAAAAACATGGTTAGGAAAATCTGTACATTCAAATCCAAGAGGTTGTTTAACAAAAACTTCCTCTTTTATTAACCCATTTAAGAAGGCACTCTTAACATCTATTTGCTGTAATTTAATACAGTGAGCACATGCAAATGAGAGCAAAATTCTAATAGCTTCTAGCCTAGCTACAGGAGCAAAAGATTCTTTGAAATCAATTCCAAATTCTTGATTATAACCTTTTGCAACTAGCCTAGCCTTATTTCTTATTATCTTGCCTTCTTCACTTATTTTATTTCTGAAAACTCATTTAGTTCCAATGACACTTTGAGAGGAAGGTCTTAGAACCAAATGTCAAACCTTATTTCTTTCAAATTGATTCAATTCTTATTGCATGGCATTTATCCAAAAACATCTTTTAGTGCATCTTCAACATTTTTGGGTTCAATTTGTGAAACAAGAGCCATTTGATCTAATTCAGAAATAAGTTTGAAATGAGATCTTGTTCTGGGTGGATCAAGTAGGTTACCAATGATACTGTCTTGAGGGTGATCCCTTAGCATTCTGATGTTCAGTTGATCTCTGTTTTCATTGGCAGTTGCTGTTTCTTGCCCATCTTCATCACCTGGGTTTCTGCTTGTTACAAATTCCTTTCCCTGCTGGTCGTTTGAATCTTCTTTTTCCAGAAATTCTCCATCATCCTTTTCCCTGCACACACCTATAGGATCGGATAGATGGATGGATCAGATCTAGAAGGGGGGGGGGGGGGGTTAAATAGATCTGACACCAATTAATGCGGAAGCTTAAGCAATTCAAAATTACTTCGAATCAGAGATCAATTTAGACAAACAATTTACTGATCTGAAGTATGAATGTGTAAATTGTATGAATAGAGTATGTGAAGGAATTGTACAAGTAGAGAGAGCGAAATTCTATGCAATCATCTAGCGCAGACCAGCAGATCAAACCATTGCACAAGGATTTTTAGGTGGTTCGGAAATCACACCAGTGATTCCTACATCCACCCCTCACATAGTGAGGCCACACTACTCAAACCTGAGTACAACACACATTGGAGCACGATGACTCCAACACCCTTAAGCACGACGACTCAAGACACAACCGGAGTACGACGACTCAAAGAAAACTCAGGAGATAGGCACAACGACCTACTCCATAAACCACTTGTGAGTACGACGACTCACAAGCACATGAGCACAACGGCTCCAGAGCACTAAGGCTCCAAACTAGAGCACTACGGCTCCAAACCTTTGGACCACGAAGGATCCAAGTTCTACTAGAACAAGCTTAATTAGAGAATAGATCCTCTAGCCCGATCTATCTCAATACAATGATAAAAATAGAACTGACAGAATTAAGTGATCTGTGTAGAACACATACACAGATCACACAATGAAAAACTGGATGAACACTCCAAGAAAATAAATGAAATAGATGTGACTTGGATGTTCCTCGATGAAGAAAACTTGCAGAAGCTTGGATTGAAGACGCTTGAAGGAATTCGATGGAGTTCTTCTTCAATCCACGATGCTCTGCTTCAGTGGCATCCGGATTGCCATTTCTTCTTCTTCCTTTGCTGCTCTTCTGCTCCTCAATCTGATGGTACTGCTCTACTCCCTTTCTGGATGCAGATACTTTATCCTCTCCCCTCGTCTCTTCTCTTTTTCTTCACGTTCTACTTCTAAACAACACTGCTCTTCTCCCTTTCTGGACGCAGACTCCCTTTTTCCCTTTCTGCAGCCGCCACACCCTTTTCTGGAGATGTCTAGTCTCTCTCTCTTAGAGTACAAGAATCATGGGTATTTATAGCCCCATGTATCCATGTGGTGCCTTGGGGTGCGTGGGCACAGAAATCTAGGTCAAATCTCTTGATTCCTAAGCAGCCACTGAACGCGGCATTGTTGACTGTGCACTTTCGTTGTCCAGAGTTCCTTGCACAAGTCAATATGCTCACCTTCTCTAAACTATCTCACTGATTTAAAATAGGAAAGATGAACTAGCAAAGTGGTGAGAACCGGTCATATCCACGGAGAGGCTAAATAGAGCTTGAATTAAACTACTTTGACTTGAAAGCATTCTAACGGACACATTTTCACCAAAATCATATTGCATTAAATTCAATTGTGTAAACATTATCAATCAATTCCCTCACAACTCTGACAAATTAACATAATGAAAGAACAAACAGAATTGAAATTAAAGAAACTTGATATCAATGTACCCTCATAGCTCGAGGGATAAAGAACAAAGAGGAAACAAATTGCACTAAGCTTCGAAATAGCAAGAAGAACACGACACTATACCCTCACAGCTCGAGGGATGAATTAGTAAGAAAACAGTAAAAGAAATGTAAATTGCAACTTCAACTCATGATCTGTCCAGAACAAAGATTAAAAACAGCAACGAAATAGAAATATGAATCTCAATCAAAAGAAAACAAGAAGAAGAGCAGAGCTCTCTACTCTCTCAAATCCTCAAAGAAGAAATGAAGCGTACAGACCCCCCCCAACTCCTGGATCGACACATTCAAACACAGAAGAAAGTAAAACTCTAAATCAAACTCTAGAACACAAGAGAAATGGGAAATGCTACTGGATCCTCCTCTGGAACACAAAGAAATGGAAGATATTACTGGATCGAAGTCTCTCAAGCACAGAAGAAATGCCCAAACAAAATCTGAACTAAAAACTAGATGGGGAATCCCCCAGATGAGCAGAAGCAAAACTCAGAAGAAATGCTCAACTCTTCCGGATGCCAAACCATAGCCCAATCATTCATAGAAGAACGGAACAGAATTGGAACCTGGATCCCCAAGATGAACACAGCAAGAACAATGAAAGAAAAACTCCGGATTGATCTCCCAGCACAGAAGAAATGAACCAACGTAATAGAAATGGAAGAAGCAAACTCCACTGGATCAGATTCCTCTAAACACAGAAGAAAATGGAAGAAAATTTCCCCCAATTGCTGAACAACCAGATGCTTACAGAAGAAAAGAAAACATCAAACTCCAACAGTCGAACCCCCAATTGCTGAACCAGAGAAAGGAAAGAACCAAAAATCCCCAAAAGCTTAACTAGCCAACCCTCTGCTCTGCTGAAAGAAGAAAATATAGGAAAAATGGCAAATAAAACTCCCTAAAAACTTGAACTGGCAAACCCCCTGAGAAGAGGACCTTGGGTCCTTATATAGGTGCCATGGCCTCTGCTTCCTGCCTATGGACGATCCGGCCATCTTCCTCACGTACCAGCACCGCACGATCTGAGCTCCGCACACCCGGCCGCCACCTCAGCACAGCTGCTCGCGCCCCATCGCGCCCAGGCATCGCACGGCCTCAGCCCCAGCTGCGCAGCGCCATCCGCCAGATCACCATCTCACCGGCTTCATACCGCCACCTTAGCCGGCCCTGGTCCATCGCACCAACTCCGCACGGCGCACAGTAGATCTGGGCTTCAACCGCCTCACAGAACAACCCAACCCCCTTCCCGCGCACATCATCCAGCAGCTGCCACCCACTTCGCACCGCGCCCAGGACCCAGGACGCCGCGCCAGATCTGGACACCTGCTGCACCAGCCCAGGCTCCATCTGGCCGCCTCCAGCCCAACCGCCTCCTTCCCGCCGCGCACATCCCTCCTGGCCGCACCAGCTGCAAACCGCCTTTAGCCCCTTCTAGTAGCTTCTGCTGCCCTGGTTGGGAAGAAGAAAAACAGAAAAAAGTTAAGTGGAGTGCGTGGGTGGGGTGGGGGTAAAAAAATGATTTTTATTTATTTTAATGGGCTTGGGTGGGGTATGTGGCTTGATAGTGTTGGGTGGAGTATTTAAAACCTTTATTTATTTACAAACTCACACTTACTATTAAAAGATATTTACAAAAGTTTTATTGTAACAAAAATTATTTAAAAATCTTTTATTTCTTAAAATAAACCTAATTAGTTATTCTGAAAGAAATGATTAAATGAAAATCTAACATGTATTCTAACCCCAATATCAACTAACATGTTCAAAATTTTATTGATGGATAAAATGAAAATTAAACTAAAAAATGTGCATTATCTATAGACAAAGACGTTTAAAATTAACTGCATGTATGAAATTTAACGATAAAAATTTAGTAATTATCACTCCCCCCTACTTGAACATTGCTAGTCCCTTAGTAATAAAAATTACTCTAAATGTAGGACTAGAAGATGTAATGTCTCATGCTAAATAGCCATCATGTAAAAGATTAATGTCGAGATATGTCTTTCCTAACTGTAAGGGCTTATAACAAGAAATTAGTGCACAAATGATAGCTCACTTAAGAGTTCGCATCAGCCCTTCTGGAGTTCCTCTGCCTCAGCTAGTACTTGAGATTAGATTAATTCGAGAGAGAAGAAAAGAATTGTGGAATAAGATCCTTGCTCAGTCAGATTGGGTTGTTTCTCTCAGTTCCATTCTGCCCATCTTCCTTGAGGATTATTTTGTTCTGAGCTGAGTACTTTGCCTCTTTATTTGTACTTTGTGCACTCAGAATTTTTTCTTTCTTTTTCTATCCATAATGCTGCACAACCCATCACTTTTCAAGAGTAGCGAGTCCAACTTTACTCAGATCTGGGGCATTTTTCATGGATATATATTTTTTCTTTTGCTTTTGCTTTTGATTTTGCTTTTTCTTTTCTTTTCCTCTTGAAGAAAGGATGGACAGTCAGGTTCTTTGATCACATGCCTTCACTTCCTTCACAATTCACTTAAGGGGAAGGGAGAAAACCAATCACCTCTCTCCTACTAGCCTTGACAAATTTGCTACATTCGGGTTCAGCTAGTCTAAGTGGCTGTGTAGTGTGTGTATGAAAACCTCTTGCCATAAATCCTTACATAAGGTAGACAAGAAGTACATGTAATCCTTTACTAGAGACTATCTAACATGGATTTTTGTAAAGGAGTGTGACAAATACAAAATTTTAATGGTTAAAGATCAGACACATAGTCTATGTTGCGCAATGCCAAGCATTTTTTATTCAAAGGTGAAACATTGTGAAATTTTTATTTGCATATGTACAAGCTAAAAAAGAAAAATGAGGCATTGGTTAGGGTGAGGACTATGAATGCATGCTTATTCTACCTCTCCCCCCTACTTATTTGTAGGAAAAGAAAGCAAGACAGAGAATTACCTGATAAAGGAAGTCTGTACACTTGGGTTGCCTCCCAAGAGCGCTAAGTTTATCGTCTTCAGCCAGATGCAATTAGGCTCCATTTGGCTTGGCTAACTTGGTAGAGTCAATTTTTAAGGAAGATGGGCTTTCAAAGAAATGCTTTAACCTTTGCCCATTAACAGTGAATGATTGTCTATTTTAGGATCAAGAATAGTGACAGCACCATTGTCACAAGCTTTGACGACAGTGTAAGGACCATCCCATTGGGACTTCAATTTTCCCGAAAATAGACGAAGCCTAGAATTAAATAGCCAGACCTTATCATGCACTTGAAAATTTTTTCTATGAATGTGTTTATCATGGAATGTTTTGGCTTTGGCTTTGGTTTTACAAGATTGCTAGCAATTATGATGGGCCAAGTCTCATTTTCTCCTAAAAAGATGTTCTTTGAGCTAACAGAGAGTGGTTTTAGCTCATCCTTAGGAGGACACTCTAAATGAAATGATGGCTTATTATTATGAAACATGGAACTGAATTGTCCTTCCTCTCCCTCAAACCCTAGAGCACAGGGTTGGTCTACTACTTTTTCCTCACAAGATTCTTCCAAGGAGTCTACCACTAGACAACTCTCTCCTTCAACATGATGCCTAGATGCCTTAAAAATATTGATACTAACCCGCTCATCCCCAAATGATATATCCATCATCCCAGTAGCACAATCAATGTTAGCTCTTGCTGTGGCAAAAAAGGTCTACCAAGGATGATGGTGGACTGAGTTAAATCTTGAGGAGTGTTCATGTCCAGAACGATGAAATCGGCAGGAAAGTAACAATCATTGATTTTCACAATAACGTCCTCAACTAAGCCTTTAGGAGTGGTGACAGAACGATCGGCTAGTTGAAGGACAACAGAAGTGGGTTTCAATTCTCCTAACTTGAATATCTCAAAAATAGCATAAGGTAAGAGATTGACACTAGCTCCCAACTCTAAAAGGCTGCTTTCAAAAGTGACTCCACCGATGGTGCAAGGAATTAGTGGAGTGCCTGGATCTTTAAGCTTTTTAGGGAGTTGGTTCAAGATAATGGCACTCACAGTTTCTGGGAGAGTGATTGTTTCAGTTTTATTTCTCATTTCACATTTTGGAGTGCACAATTCTTTTAAGAATTTGGCATAAGCAGGCACATGCTTAATGGCATCAAGGAGAGGAATGTTGATGTGAACTTGCTTAAAGAGCTCCAAGAGTTCTTCATTACCAGTAGGTTTGTTTTTGGATTTTGGCTTTAAGGCTTCAGGAAAAGGGACTCTTGGAATGTAACAGCTTGGGTCTTCACTCATTTTAATTTTGTCTAGAGATTCTTCAGTTATTTTCTCTTTTCCCTTGGATTTTTCAACATTTTCTTCAATCTCTTCTTCAATTTCAGTTTCAATTTCATTTTCTTTATCCTCATGCAATGTTGACATGTGTGGGTGAGGATTTGTTCTGATTTTTCCACTTCTCAAGGTTGACACAATTTTAACATTTGCTACTTGAGGGCCCTAGCTTGGGCAGGAGGATGGTCATGTTGTATAGGTTGATTTTGATTTTATGGTGCTGGAATGTTTTGGACAAAAGCTTGTTGTGTGTTTGATGGTGGAGGTGCATTTTGGCGAACAGGTGGTGGTCTGTACCCCTAGGTCTGATGGTATTGCTGGTTCTGATAAAATCTGGGAGGATTGTTCCTTGGGTTTGCTATAGTTTGACTTGGCAATTGGCCTATTTCCCTCCTTTGACATACTTCAGCAATCTGGGACTCTATCCTTGTCAAATTTTGTTGAAAATTTTGGTTTTGATTTTGATATTGACTTTGTTGTTCTTGCACAGTTTGGCATAGAGTCACTATCATGTTTTGGAGTTGATTCATTTTATCTTCCCAATTAGGTTGAGGAGGTGGTGGTTGATATGAAGGTTGCTGGAAATTGGCATGAGCAAATTGATTGGAATTTTGATTTCCTGGGACTTGTGGAGGTTTGGAATAAGAAGATTGGCCAAATCCCTGATTTTGATTGGGATAGGATTGACCGTACATGGGTTGCTGAAAAGAAGGTTGAGACACTTGTTCAGATTGATTTTTACATGAAAAGTTCGGATGATTTCTCCAACCAGGGTTGTATGTGTTAGAATATGGATCATAGGAGGGTTTGTAAAAACCTTGGGCAGCTTGGACTTGTTCTTGAATAAAAGGGGGCAATTGGGCAGTGGTGGGACAAGCATTGGTAGAGTGAGCTGGGCTAGCACACATAGAACAAGTTTCAGGTGGTTGAGAAAATTTGGGTGTGGCTTGCCCAGTCAAAGATAGTAATTGATCAAATTTTTGTTCCAACTTCTGCTCCAATCTCTGGTCAAGTCTAGCTATCAGATCTTCTACCTTCGAATCTGATTCTCCTCTCTCCCTTAGTTCATACAACCCTACCTTCTTTATAGGTCCTAATGCTCTCTCATAAGAGTGGAGTGAGGCATGATTGATAGAATTCTCACTCAATGTTTCAAAAAGATTATATGCCTCATCCTCGCTCTTAGTCATAAATGCTCCTCCACACGAGGCATCAACCATCTGCCTATTTGATTCTGTCAGTCCTTCATAAAAAGTTTGAACTATTTGCCACCTCGACAGACCATGATGGAGGCATTTTCTAAGCAACTCTTTCAATCTCTCCCACGATTCATGCATTAACTCTCCCGGGTGTTGGGAGAATCCAGTTATTGCTCTTCTCATGGTGTTAGTGCAGCCAATGGGGTAAAATTTCTTAAAAAATTCCTGCTGCATTTCTGGCCATGTTGTAATGGTTCTCCCTATGGTTCCTAACCAATGTTTGGCCTTATCTTTCAAAGAGAATGGAAATAGGGTCAGTCTTAAGGCATTTTTAGTGAAATTTTGGATTCTCACAGTGGAACAAATCTCTAGGAACTCATCTATATGCTTATAAGGGTCTTCATTGGGATTGCCATAAAAGGATGGCAACATTTGAATGGTTCCTGACTTGATTTCAAAGTGGTTTGCAGGAATTTCTAGTCTGATGCAAGTAGCAGGTTGATAGTCAGAAGGAATAAAATACTCCTTCATTTGTCTGGGTGCGACCTCCTCTACATTTCTAGCAACTTGGTTTCGGTCTTGGTTGGCCATCCTATGAAGGAATCTTTCAATCTCGTCTATAGGTTGAGCCAAATCTAAGTTCTGGGAACGTCTACCAAGCATGCACAGATGAAAAGCCCTCTATTATGATTTTTGAATTTTTAGATTTTTATTGATTTTTGAATTTTTATGAACAAACACAAACAAGCAAACACTTTTAAAACAAATTAACCTAAATACTAAGTGTTCCTTGGACCTATGTTATTTTTCTCAAAATCGGATTTATACTTGCTTAAATCCAATCCTAACTCTTCTTGTACCGGCCAGGTAAGAGGTGGAGTAGAGGGAGGCCCCCCTTGCTTTTGCAAGGACCCAATTAAATAACCTCTAGCTCACTTAAACATAAGCTTTTTAACCTCTAATCCTAGACACCAGACTTAAAGAGAAGTTTTGAAATTAAGAAAGGATAAATCTAATTATGAACCCTAGGGCCAAGTCTAATGGTTTTTATTGAAAGTTTAGGCAAATGCAAGAATGTGAAATTTTTTTTGTGATTTTTGGTTTTATTTCTAAAGGGTGATGCCCTTAAGCAGTCCCTTTTAAAAATGTGAAATACAACAAATCAAGTTCAAACAAGAGGTTGTCTAATGCTAAGTCTAATGCATGAAACAAAAGATAGAAATCTTACCTTTCCCCCGCACTCTTCAATGCAGAAAAAGAAATGGAATTCAAATGACAATTAAAATGATGAATGTCCTAAAACAAGTGTTTCTAATCTTGAAAAGATGAAATTTTTATTTACAAATCAAACGGCTGACATGCAAGAGTGATTTGGAATTTTTTTTTTTAGATTTTAGATTTTTTAAATTTTTATTTAGTTTTTGAACTAAATGAAATGAAACTTAACTAAGAAAAATATAAAGTGATACTATAAACTAATTCTCAAACCACTCACACCACCAAAAGGCCAATTATTACATGCCAACTAGAAAGAAATCTCTGTACATGTACAGAGAGTACATGAAATCCTCACTACAAGTTTCACTCACACTCTTCTATCTAAAATTCTGAATGAAAGGAAAATGCAAAATCAAATCAGCAAGCTCTCCTCCAATGGGTTTAAATGTCAAGCCCAACCTCCATGTTCCTCCTTTGTGCAAATCTGAAATGAAAATCCCAATAACAAGTCAATAGAAACCCAATGTAAATGGAATCAAATCAAAAGCAGATTTAAATCAAACTCTAATGCCTCCCCGGCAACGGCGCCAAGATGAACGCAACATTGTTGACTGTGCACTTTTGTTGTCCAGAGTTCCTTGCACAAGTCAATATGCTCACCTTCTCTAAACTATCTCACTGATTTAAAATAGGAAAGATGAACTAGCAAAGTGGTGAGAACATGTCATATCCACGGAGAGGCTGAATAGAGCTTGAATTAAACTACTTTGACTTGAAAGCATTCTAATGGACACATTTTCACCAAAATCATATTGCATTAAATTCAATTGTGTAAACATTATCAATCAATTCCCTCACAACTTCGACAAATTAACATAATGAAAGAACAAACAGAATTGAAATTAAAGAAACTTGATATCAATGTACCCTCACAGCTCGAGGGATGAAGAACAAAGAGGAAACAAATTGCACTAAGCTTCGAAATAGCAAGAAGAACACGACACTATACCCTCACAGCTCGAGGGATGAATTAGTAAGAAAATAGTAAAAGAAATGTAAATTGCAACTTCAACTCATGATCTGCCCAGAACAAAGATTAAAAACAACAACGAAATAGAAATATGAATCTCAATCAAAAGAAAACAAGAAGAAGAGCAGAGCTCTCTGCTCTCTCAAATCCTCAAAGAAGAAATGAAGCGTACAGACCCCCCCCTCAACTCATGGATCGACACATTCAAACACAGAAGAAAGTAAAACTCTAAATCAAACTCTAGAACACAAGAGAAATGGGAAATGCTACTGGATCCTCCTATGGAACACAAAGAAATGGAAGATATTACTGGATCGAAGTCTCTCAAGCACAGAAGAAATGCCCAAACAAAATCTGAACTAAAAACTAGCTGGGGAATCCCCCAGATGAGCAGAAGCAAAACTCAGAAGAAATGCTCAACTCTTCTGGATGCCAAACCACAGCCCAATCATTCATAGAAGAACGGAACAAAATTGGAACTTGGATCCCCAAGATGAACACAACAAGAACAATGAAAGAAGAACTCCAGATTGATCTCCCAGCACAGAAGAAATGAACCAACACAATATAAATGGAAGAAGAAAACTCCACTGGATCAGATTCCTCTAAACACAGAAGAAAATGGAAGAAAATTTCCCCCAATTACTGAACAACCAGATGCTTATAGAAGAAAAGAAAACATCAAACTCCAACAGTCGAACCCCCAATTGCTGAACCAGAGAAAGGAAAGAACCAAAAATCCCCAAAAGCTTAACTAGTCAACCCTCTGCTCTGCTGAAAGAAGAAAATACAGGAAAAATGGCAAATAAAACTCCCTAAAAACTTGAACTGGAGAACCCCCTGAGAAGAGGACCTTGGGTCCTTATATAGGTGCCATGGCCTCTGCTTCCTGCCTCTGGACGATCCGGCCATCTTCCTCACGTACCAGCGCCGCACGATTCGAGCTCCGCACGCCCGACCGCCACCTCAGCACAGCTGCTCGCGCCCCATCGCGCCCAGGCATCGCACGGCCTCAGCCCTAGCTGCGCAGCGCCATCCGCCAGATCACCATCTCGCCGGCTTCACACCGCCACCTCAGCCGGCCCTGGTCCATCGCACCAACTCCGCACGCGCACAACAGATCTGGGCTTCAGGCGCCTCACAGAACAACCCAACCCCCTTCCCGCGCACAGCCTCCAGCAGCTGCCGCCCGCTTCGCACCACGCCCAGGACCCAGGACGCCGCGCCAGATCTGGGCACCTGCCGCACCAGCCCGGGCTCCATCTGGCCGCCTCCAGCCCAACCGCCTCCTTCTCGCCGCGCACAGCCCTCCTGGCCGCACCAGCTGCAAACCGCCTCCAGCCCCTTCCAGTAGCTTCTGCTGCCCTGGTTGGGAAGAAGAAAAACAGAAAAAAGTTAAGTGGAGTGCGTGGGTGGGGTGGGGGTAAAAAAATGATTTTTATTTATTTTAATGGGCTTGGGTGGGGTATGTGGCTTGATAGTGTGGGTGGAGTATTTAAAACCTTTATTTATTTACAAACTCACACTTACTATTAAAAGATATTTACAAAAGTTTTATTGTAACAAAAATTATTTAAAAATCTTTTATTTCTTAAAATAAACCTAATTAGTTATTCTGAAAGAAATGATTAAATGAAAATCTAACATGTATTCTAACCCCAATATCAACTAACATGTTCAAAATTTTATTGATGGATGAAATGAAAATTAAACTAAAAAATGTGCATTATCTACAGACAAAGACGTTTAAAATTAACTGCATGTATGAAATTTAACGCTAAAAATTTAGTAATTATCAGCCACGTGTCCAGAAAAATTCCCATTTTTGAGCTTCAGTGGAAGTGTGTCGACACACAAGCAGACTGTGTCGACACCACTGGCTTCAACTGTTTTGACTGCTTCCTAGGACAGTCATCTAGTGTCGACATACAGGTGGATTGTGTCGACACCACTGGTTGCTTCTCTCAGAACATGCTTCTGGGACAGTCAGCCAGTGTCGACACACAGGTGGACTGTGTCTACACCACTGTGACAAATTTATGTAAACCTGAAAATATAAAGTGTAAACCATTAATATAAGATATTATCATTAAAATGTGAGATATTAAACATCAAAAACATCTTGTTTAAGTATTGTTGTGATATGTATAAAATGTATAACATGTTCAATATGTCATCATCAAATCAAGGTATGAGTGATGTTCATTGGTCATCATTAAAATACAACATTAGGAAATTCCAAAACACACTCAACCCAACAAGACCATCATGAAGTTCATCAAAGGTTATGTAAGGGGATTCTTCAACAATTTGATTTTTGACATTAAAAACTCTATATGCTCTAGAATGATTGGAGTAGCCAAGAAAGATCCCCAACTCACTCTTGGGTTCAAATTTATCCAAATCACTTTTATTGTTGTTCAGAATAAATCATTTTGTACCAAACACTTTGAAATGAGCAATGGAAGGTTTCTTACCTTTCAGAAGTTCATAAGGAGTCTTTTTACTTAGAGGCCTTACCATTGCACGTAGAAAGAAGTGTTTACTATTTCTGCCCAGAATTTTCTAGGCAACCCACTTTCAATCAACATTGTTCTTGCCATTTCAACCAGTGTTTGATTGCGCCTCTCTACCACTCCATTTTGTTCAGGGGTTCTGGGTGATGAAGATTTGTAAGATATTCCTTCTTCCCTGCAAAGATTTTCAAAATCAGTGTTCTCAAATTCACCACCATGGTCAGACATGAATGAAATTATTTTGAATTTTCCTTCCTGAAGGATTTTCTTATAGAATTCTTGAAATTCCATAAAGGCATCACTTTTGTGAGCAAGAAAGAATACCCAAGTAAATCTTGAAAAGTCATCAACAAGTACATATCCAAACCTTTTCCCATTTAGACTGTTTGTCCTTATGGGTCCAAACAGATCCATGTGAATAAGTTCTAAAGGTTTAAAAGATTGACTTTCAGATCTACTTATGAAGGATTTTCTTGTTTGCTTACCTTGAGTACATGCTTCACAGATTTTGAAATTTTTCTTGAAGAAAATTTCTGGCAAGCCTTTTACCATGTTGAATTTAACTAATTTATGTAGCATATTATAGCTAGCATGCTACGATGCCACAAACATGCAAGATCATTTTTGTTGGCAGCAAGACAAAGATTGTTGTTTTCAGGTTCATCCAAATCAACTATGTAAACATTATTGATTCTTTTACTAGAAAATTTTACATAGTTTGAATTCGGCTAAAAAATTGTACAACCAAGGGAATAAAAAATTACCTTATGACCCTTGTCACAGAGTTGACCTATGCTCAGAAGATTGTATTTCAACCCTTCCACCAGAAGTACATCATCAATTGAATTTGAAGGACTTTTACCCACTTTACCTGAACCAACAATTTTACCTTTGTTGTTTCCTCAAAAAATCACATGTCCAGCTTTCTTTTAGACAATAAGCAAAATTTTCCTTTGTCCTCTGTCATAAGTCTTGAACAGCCACTTTCAAGATACCACTTGTTGTTTTTGGCTGTAAGACATACCTGCAACACATTCAAAGAAAGATCTTTGGAACTCAAGTACATTTGGGTCCCTTCAAATCACCTTATTCAAGAATATATGAAAGCAGACTTTTTGGAATCCATGCTTGCCTTTTTATTGTGGGTTTAATGGTATTTTTGGTTTCATGTTGTTTCTGATTCTTTCTGTTGTTTCCAGGAATTTTTGAATCACTATTTCTTTTCATTTTCATGAAATTACCTTCAGATTTGCCTCCAGTGTTCTTTTAAGGAAACCAAGAATAATTATGATAACTAGATCTTTTGGGATATCCTGAATGACCAGATCTAGCAAACCTGTGAGAGTGTGTCGACACTTTTTAGGGATAGTGTCGACCTGCTTGAGTCCATCTAGGCATGTTTTGTGGTCTGGTTAATAAAGGTGTCGACCTGCCATAAGGATAGTGTCGACCTACCCAGTCTTATGGTTGCCAAGATTTATTTTATTGAGACATTTTTGTTGATCTTAATCCAGCACTTATCTTACCCTTTTTATTAAATTTCCAATTTCAAAATTTTTAACATTTTCTCTTTTCTCATTTCTTTGGGTTTTTCTTCCATTGATTTGATTTCTGGATGAGGAGTCTTCTGAATTCGTTGAAGAAATAAATGTTATTGTCTTCAAACTTATTTTTTTTTCTTTGAGGGATTGAAGCCCAACCCTTCGTTACTGAAGTTCACTTTTGTTCCCAGCAAGACTTCTAAATTATTTTTACCACTCACAAATCTTTCCAGAGCTTCTTGTCTCTTGGTTACTTCTTTATGAAGATTCTCAATTTCTTTATTCATTTCAGTATTCACACTTTTAATAGCATCATATTTTTTAGAAACTAGTTTCATTTCTTTGACATACTCAATTTCCTTAACTTTCAATTCCCAAACATTTTCTTTTAACACAAAATTTCTTGAACAAGCTCTTTTTCTTTCTCTTCCATTGAGGTATCATGGACAATATGATTCATTTTTCTTTTGAGGACTATGTTTTCCTTTTTGACTTCATCATATTGATTAAGTAATTCAAAATAAACATGCTCCCAATCACTGAATGAAAATTTTTTAAATAGAGATACTACCTCTTCTTCATCTCCTCCTCCTCCTCTAGCCATCAAACAAATTTTAGTATTTGTTTCATCACCTTTAGAGCTTTCTTCTTCATCATCATCTTCCTCTTCACTCCAAGTTCCAACCATAGCCTTTTGATTAATTTTTGTCTATTTGGGTTGAGTCTTCTTCAAGGGCTCAGGACATTCTGATTTCACATGTCTTGGTTTCCTGCAATTATAGCATACAACCCTATCAGATCTTTTATTCACATACTGTTTAGGCTTTGAAAAATTGTTCACCTGTAATTTCTTTTTCAGAAATCCCTTCCCTTCTTTTCTCAGAAATTTTCTGAACTTCCTTGTGATAAGAACAAACTCACTTGAGTCATTTTTAGAAGTGGATGACTCACTTTCATCAGTAGCTTCCTTGATGCTGGGACTTGCCTTGAGAGCGAGTGACTTCTTTTTCTTGACATCTTCTTCTGTTCTTTTTAAGCCCAACTCATCATTAAAGAACCAATTAGTTCATCAACAGATGTAGTAGATAAATTTCTTGATTCTTCCACTACAGTGGCCTTTGTATGCCATACAGGGGTTAAATATCTAAGAATCTTTCTAACAAGTTTCTATTCTGTATAGGTCTTTCCTAGATTCTTTAAGCCATTGGTCAACAAGGTCAATCTACCATACATCTCTGAAATGGTTTCATCATGCTTCATTTTAAATGCTTCATATTCAGAGACTAGCATGTTAGGTTTTGTTTCTTTCACTTCAGATGTACCTTCATAGATGACCATTAGGTGATTCCATATCTCCTTTGCACTAGCACATGAGGAGACCCTCGAAAATTTTGTGGGATGAAGTGAACACTGCATAATGTTCATAGCACTTCAATTTGCATTTGACTTCTTGATTTCTTCTAGAGTCCACTTTTCTTCATCTTTCAATAGCTCATAGGGTCCATTACTGACTACCCTCCAAATTTGATGATCATGTGCTCGCAAGAACACCTACATACGAGTTTTCCAATAAGCATAGTTAGTTCCATCAAAATAGGGGGGGGGGTCTATTTACAGAATGACCTTTTGCAATATATCCTTTGGAATCCATTCCACACAAATCTCTCCTGGTTGTTAAACCAAAAATTGGAGAGCCTAGCTCTGATACCACGTGTTGGGTATGGAATGAATATCTAGAGGGGGGGGGGTGAATGAATAGATATTGACCTCTTAAAAATTAAGAACCTAAACCAGACCTTAAGATATGAAAGAGCTATTTATGCAAAACCAGACTGAGCAATTTTGCAAATGCACAACACACCACACAATGCGAACATGATTTTTAAGGTGGTTCGGTTCCAGTGTGGAGACCTACATCCACCCCACACCAAACTAAGTGAGGCTTCACTCAACAACCCAAAAGTGTGAAACACTCACACAACTGCTGATTCACAACTTCATACAGCCTGCTGATTCACAACTTCAATACATCTGATTCACAGCTTCGAGATTGTATCAATCTCACAATCCTCACACACAAAGTGTAGGATCAGTCCATCTACTCCAACTGGAGCAGACAACCAAGTAGTTTGGTATTCAGAAGAAATAAGAAAAATCACACAAGAGAAATCGCTAAAGGAATGCAGAAATTTAGCAAACACTCTTTGTGCTGTTTCACTGGAGTTGAGATCTGATCAGATTTCTCCTTGAACTCCCAATTGCGTCTTCTCTAGGCTTGAGTTCATCAGGCTCTTCTTCTGGCCGCAAATTAAGGATCAATTGTCTCTGAATTGAATAGAAATCTGATACTCTGCTTCAATTGATCAGCAACAGGTCTTCATACAGGTAGAAGAAGCGATCTAGCATCCTTTCTTCTTGATGAGCAACCTGTGTACTAAAGCCTATTCTTCTCTGCTCTCAAGCTCTCTTCTCTTTTTTGCTCTTCTCAGCTCTCAGATGCTCTGCTCTATCTTTGTGTGTGTTATCTCGAAGAGGACGCCGCGCCCCATTTTGATCGGCATATCGGAATCTTCTTGGTGGGCCCCAACAGAATCCTCAATTCGTTGGGAGGTGCTTTGCCGCCAAAAATGTATCTTCCAGAACCTTGTAAAGTGTGCCTAGAATCCCAATCATTGGGCCTCGGGTCACATGCCTGGAACTAATGCACTGGCAATCTCTTTTACTCACTGGAATAAGAAGGTCAGAGTGTCGACACATCTTGAGCATAGTGTCGACGCATATAGAACTTGACTTGGACCACTGCAGATGCCTCAGTAGAGTCGACTCCATGCCTTCATGACTCGACCTTATCCATTAGACTACTGTAGAGACTGGTCGTCCATGAGTATAGAGCTGACCTTATAGCAGCTGAGTGTCGACCTCTTAGAATGGTAGAGTCGACCTGATCTTCATCTAGAGTCGACCTCATAGACTGGTGGAGTCGACCTGATCTTCATCTGGAGTCGACCTCATAGACTGGTAGAGTCGACCTAATTTTCATCTGGAGTCGACCTCATGCATTTCATTCCTTTCGGCGCTAACAGGAAATCCAACTAGCGTCGACCTGATTCTCATCAAGACTCGACCTTATGCAATTCTTTTCCTTCAGCACTAACAAGAAGACCAACTAGTGTCGACCTGCTCTTCAACTAGAGTCGACCTTATGCGATACTTTATGTAACGTCGCGCATTTTTCGGATCCTTGTGGATCGTGTGTTTAGCGCTTGTGGTGGCCAATGTGAGGCCAATGTGGTTTGTGTGCTGTGTGTGTGTATGTTTCTGGGGCTTACTGGGCTGGCGTTTTGGGACTACAGTACCCTAGATTGCTTAGCCTGTCATCGCGACAGGAAGGTCTATCGCGTTCTTAACGCGACAGAGGTGGCCGTCGCATTCATGTGGCCGCCTTGGAGTGCTGAGTGTCTGCATGTGCGCCATGTGTAGCGCTCAGGGCAGCGGGCGTTGGGAAGGCGACGCTCAGGTCCGTCGCGATCTGGTCACGACGCCGCGATGCGTCGCGTTCCGAACCACAGTAGGTTTTTAAATAACCCCAGCCAAGCAGAACGCAAAAGGGTTCTGCTCGGCCAGGGGGAGAAGCTGTGGCGATTTTTGCTAGGTTTTGGCATCTTCGGCGTGTCCTCGCTGCAGGGAGTCCGGGAGAAGCAGGGGAAACGCCAGGAGATCACTGCATAGAGTGTTCTTCGCGAAGGTAGGTGAACTCTTCCCGTTTTTGGGGTGTAAATCACATGGGATGGGGTTTTAATCAGTTTAATGCATTTCTAACAATAGATAGCATGCTTAGGTATTCACAAAAGCATGAAAATGAAGAATTAAGGGTGGTTTGTATGGGTGAAATGCACTGTTATGGAGAGAGCCCGAATTAGGGTTCCTGCATGCTAAGGCGACGGGTCCCTATGTCGCGTCCTGAACGCGACACAGCGATGTGTCGTGTTAAGGATCAAGAGGCGACATGTATGTAGGTCACGTTCTGGATCTGAAGGCGACATGTCGTGGCGACGTCTTCTGAAGGCGACCCAATGGGTTGTCGCGACTTGGCCCGAGAGGCCCTGTTTGTGCATGATTTACGCATGTGACTATCCGATTATCGTTATCGGTATGCTTAGTATTAGTGAGCAGTGCATTGGCACTTGTGGCGCTCTGGGAAGCGCATGGTTCTCGAGGCTAGCTCACAGGTTACGTAGCTAGCTAGTAGTTTGCCTATGGACATAGTGTTCACACGAGGCAGGTGGTGTTCACGTGTTGTGGACCGTCAGTACACGAGGTTTACGTGAGGTTTCACGTGGTTTGTGCGGTACGCACGTGGTTTCTATGTGCATGTCAGGTAGTAGATGCCTACCGTGGTTACCTCTCCAGGTGGGTGCCCCAGGTTCTCTGTGAGCCAGGCTGTTAGCTCGGGGCTTTGTCCCGGTACTTGTGCTGTACCATCGAGGTCTGTGTCATCTGACCTGGACACCCTCACTCCTTAGTTTGAGTTGTACGTCTGGATGAGGGAAAGACGACAGTGGGATAGTGACTCTTGAGTTTGTTTTTAGTCACTTGTAGCGCACTCTTAGTTGGGGGTACGGACACCAGTTGTCGACACTGGTCCCCAACTAGTCCTTTTCCAGTGCCTCACTCTAGTGAGCCCAGGCCAGGGTCTCTAGAGGTGCCAGGCATGGGCCTGTGACTGTGTGGTCTGCAGGTGGTGGTGTTTAGCTGGTCTCCACAGTTGCTTATCTTTTTCACGTGAAGCGGTAGCTGGACCTTTCGTCCAACCAGTCTACGTGGCTCGAGTGTGGCGGTCTCTACTGTAGCTCGTACACGTGTTGGAGTTTTGCCATTTATTTATTACAGCTGTTTTACGCAGTCGGCTAGCGATGAGTTTGTTTATAGCTTTAATATCCTGATTAGTTGTGCTATAAATTGCTAGCATAGTTTACTGCTTCCGGTACTTGTGTTTCGTTTGCTCGGTGTTGGGGGAGTTCCCTACTGAGCCAGTGACTAGCGAGGCTCACCCCTACTCCCCATAGGCGAGGGCGAGGAGGAGGTTTCTCTACCGTCGTTCAGTTCAGAGCCGCGACGTAGCAGTGTTGGCCCAGCGCCTCCAGCAGTGTAGCTTTTCTTTCTTCAGTTGTACCTGTTATACCTCAGGGTATGCCCCAGGCTTGTGTACTTTCCTTTATTTCTTTTGAAGTTGGCTGTGTAAAACCTTGTATATTATAAATGCAATGGTGTGTTCCTTTGTGTTTTCACGGACTAGTGTGTGGTATCCCTTGCGAGGCTTCGGCCCGTTCGCGGGAGACGGACTCGGGTCAAGCACGTTACCGGTTTAACGGGCTTGGACGAGGCATTCCGTCACAGTTGGTATCAGAGCAAGGTCCGTGTGAATATAAAGGAATTAAGAAGTTACATAGCCATATCTTCTTCTAGATACACTGCTGGTAGCTGGCCTTGGTTTTGTAATGACTCGTTGTTTTGCCTATGGTTGGCTTGTTGTGTGTGTAGGTAGCTGTAATGGCTGATAGAAGAGACTGGGGTGGTGGAGGAGATGACCCTGAGGAATCGACTCAGCGGATGATAGAAAGGATTTGGGAGAGCCTCACCGATATTCGGATGAGGATGGATCAACAGGCACCGGTACCACCAGTGGTCGGAGAGGCGGTACCTGTGGCCCCAGTTCCCCCACCGCCAGGGGTGGAGGTACCTTTTGTGGCACCAGTACCACCATCACCACCTGTGATTGCGGCAGAAGAGCCAGTGGTGCAAGTTGAAAGGTTTTTGAGGTTGCAGCCGCCCACTTATATAGGAGGGCCGAATCCAGATACAGCTGAGCACTGCATTCATGAGATTGAGAGGGTCTTTATGACCATGAGGTGTCCGGCAACGGACAAAGTTGTGTTGGCTACTTTTCAGCTGAGGGGATTTGCGCAGGAATGGTGGCATCTGAAGATGCAGACCACCTTTGTAGGCAGAATAGAGGGTGCTATTACCTGGCCTGAATTTATTGAAGTGTTTAATGATACATTCTTTCCTCTTCAAGTGCAGCAGGCAAAAAGGGAGCAGTTCAGGACCTTGCAGCAAGGTGAGACTTCAGTTCTGGAATATCAGATGCGGTTCATGGCACTGAGCAGGTATGCATCCTATGTTGTCACGGATAATGCTATGATGGTTGAATATTTTATCTGTGGATTGAGGCCAGAATATGAACTGCAATAATACCATTAATGTGTAGAACAGTTGAAGAAGCAGCCCAGAGAGCAGCTACTCTGGAAAGAGCAGTTCGGACTCGTCAGGTAGGTGAGTCAGGTTCGGGTAGTTTCTGGCTACCCCAGCAGTCAGCGGGTGTGAGTAAGGGCAAAGCATCAGCAGGACCTTCCTCATCAGGTTTTGGTAAGTGGGGCCAAAAATTAAAGCAGGCATTTAAAGGTAAAGGAAGAGGATGGGGAGGTCGTCAGCAAATTCAGCAGGGTCGTGGCAAGCCGGAGGTGGAAGAATCGCACAAAGTACCGCTAGGTAACCTATCCTTCCACCAGGCTATAGGTGTTTTAATTGTAATCAACCAGGGCATTTGATCCGTAATTGTCCCTATCCGAGGGAATATGGTTATGGTAGAGGTGTTCAGCAGCCGCAGCAGTCTCAGCAGCCACCGGCAGGTCGTGGCAGAGGAGCATTACCGGAGAGAGGTAGGGGCCGGGTTAT
Organism: Colocasia esculenta; assembly: GCA_014218235.1. NCBI lineage: Eukaryota > Viridiplantae > Streptophyta > Magnoliopsida > Alismatales > Araceae > Colocasia > Colocasia esculenta. The sequence goes on along the minus strand of CM024756.1, from coordinate 97,137,808 downwards.
GGCTATCACCCGTGCCCAGGCGGAGGCATCAAATATGATAGAAGGTACTATCCCCATTTATGAATATTCAGCAAAAGTTTTATTTGATTCAGGTGCCTCGCATTCATTTATTTCTGAAGAGTTTTTGGATAGTATGGCTCACCCTCTTGAAGAAAAATCATGTGAATTAGTAGTGGAAGTTCCCTCTGGTGAGTTTATGCTCACCTCGTGTTATATAGATGAGGCTCCAGTTGTGTTTGAAGGAAACCAGATGCCAGGTCGGTTATATGCTTTACAGTTGATCGATTATGATATCATTTTGGGTATGGATTGACTTGAGGCCTATGGAGCTATGCTAGATTGCAGGAAGAAAAGGATCAGGTTTTGTCACCCCAATGGTTCTGTATTTGAATATCAAGGTATGCCTTTCTGTGCTTCTAAGTTTATAATTTCTGCAATTAGAGCTAGAAGGTTGATTAATGCGGGGTGTGTGGCTTACTTAGCTTCTGTAAGTTTGGTAGAAACTAGTAAGTCAGTTGAGGCAGTTCCTGTGGTTAGGGAATTTGCAGATGTGTTTCCAGATGAGTTGCCAGGTTTAGCTCCACACAGAGAGGTGGACTTTACTGTTGAGTTGTTGCCGGGTACCATGCCGATTTCTAAAGCACCTATCGGATGGCACCGGCAGAGCTCAAAGAGTTGAAGAAGCAATTGGAAGAATTGTTAGAAAAAGGGTTTATTAGGCCGAGTCACTCCCCGTGGGGAGCACCAGTGTTATTTGTGAAAAAGAAGGATGGAAGCTTTCGAATGTGTATTGACTATAGAAAGTTGAATGATGTGACCATTAAGAATAAGTACCCATTGCCAAGAATAGATGATTTGTTTGACCAATTGCAGTCAGCCAAGGTGTTTTCTAAAATTGACTTGAGGTCAGGGTACCATCAATTGAGAATCAGAGAGGAGGATATAGATAAAACAGCTTTCAGGACTAGATATGGTCACTATGAGTTTGTGGTTATGCCGTTTGGGCTAACCAATGCTCCTGCAGCTTTCATGGATCTGATGAACAGAATTTTTCATCCGTACTTGGACCAATTCATTGTGGTCTTTATAGATGATATTCTGATTTATTCAGCTTCTGAAGAGGAGCATGCTGCTCATTTGAGGTTTACTCTTCAGTTATTAAGAGATAATCAGTTGTTTGCTAAATTTAGTAAGTGTGAGTTCTGGTTGAAGGAAATTCAATTTTTGGGTCATGTCATCTCGGCAGATGGAGTGGCAGTCGATCCAAGTAAAGTGGAATCTGTGATGAAGTGGGAAGTGCCTAAGACAATTACAGAGATTAGAAGTTTCTTGGGCTGGCAGGTTATTATAGGCGCTTCATACAAGATTTTTCTAAGATTGCGGCACCCATGACTAGACTGACTAGGAAGGGTGTGCCATTTGTGTGGTCCGGAGAGTGTCAGAGAAGTTTTATGGAATTAAAGAAAAGGCTTACTACAGCACCAATATTGACACTACCGCAGGAAGTGGTGATTTGTTGTGTATACAGATGCATCTAGAAGAGGGCTGGGCGCAGTATTAATGCAGCATGGCAAAGTGATAGCCTATGCGTCCAGGCAATTGAAGCCAGCAGAAGAGAATTATCCCACCCATGATTTAGAATTGGCAGCAGTTGTGTTTGCTTTGAAAATGTGGAGGCATTATTTGTATGGCGAAAGATTTGAAATTTTTACAGATCATAAAAGTTTAAAGTATATCTTCTCTCAGAAGGATTTAAATCTTCGCCAGCGTAGATGGGTGGAATATTTAAAGGATTATGATTTTAGTTTGGCTTACCATCCGGGTAAGGCCAATGTTGTTGCTGATGCCTTAAGCAGGAAGGCTTATGTAAGTCATATGATGATTAAAGAATGGAAGTTGTATGAGGAGATAGCAGAAAACTCCTTGTACGTGCCAAGTAGTCAGCGACGGGCAGTACTAGCCAGTAGTACTGTAGAGCCGTCTTTGTATTGGCAGATTGTTGAAGCTCAGAAAGCAGATGCAAATTTAGCTGAAATTGTGAAAATGGAAGGAGTTACCCTTGATGATAATTGTGTGGTTAGGCTCAGAGGCAGGTTATTTGTACCAGCAGAAAGAGAGGTGAAGCAAAGAGTGTTAGAAGAGGCTCATAAATCCAGTACACTATCCATCCAGGCAGTACTAAGATGTACCAGGATCTGAGAAAGTATTTTGGTGGCCTCATATGAAAAAGGAAATAGCTGAATTTGTTTCAAGATGTGCTGTGTCAGCAAATTAAGGCAGAGCATCAGAAGCCTGGAGGTCTATTGCAACCGTTACCCATTCCGCAGTGGAAGTGGGATGATAGTGCTATGGACTTTGTGGCAGGCCTACCGAGAACAACATCAAGTCATAATGGAATATGGGTGTTTGTGGATAGATTGACTAAAGTATGCAGATTGGTGCCGGTGAGTATGTCTTGGCCAGTGGATAAATTAGCAAAAGTGTATGCTGATAGAATTATTCCACTTCATGGTGTTCCGAAGTCAATTGTATCTGATAGAGATCCCAGTTTACTTCAGGTTTTTGGAGGAGCATGCAGAGAGTTGTAGGCACTGAGCTGAGGTATAGCTCAGCTTACCACCCGCAGATGGATGGTCAAACAGAAAGAACTATCCAGACAATTGAAGATATGTTGCGAGCTTGTTGTTTAGTTTGGGGTGGTAGCTGGGAGCATCATTTGGGTATGGTGGAATTTGCTTATAATAATAGTTACCATACCAGCCTTGGGATGGCACCGTATGAAGCTTTATATGGAAGACCATGTAGAACACCTTTAAATTGGCATGAAGTGGGAGAGAGGCAGTTAGTGGGCCCTGAGTTAGTTCAGCAAACTACAGAGTTAGTAAAGTTTATTAAGGAAAAATTGCAAACAGCTCAGAGTAGGCAGAAAAGTTATGCTGATAATCGGAGAAGGACACTTCAATTTGAGATTGGAGATTATGTTTTTCTAAAATTTCTCCTAGCAAAGGTATTGTGAGATTCAGTAAGAAGGGAAAACTGAGTGAGATATGTGGGACCCTTCCAGGTGTTGGAAAGAATTGGAGAGACAGCGTATAGGCTGGATTTGCCAGCAGATTTTGTAGATGTTCATGATATCTTTCATGTCTCCATGTTAAAGAAGTGTTACACATTTACACATTTAACCGATTTTACACATAGTTTTACACATATTACTTTTCATCTCATTCACTTCCTCACTCACATGCATATCTCTGTTTTCCTGACATGACACTACAGATTTTAGGAGTTTAACACAGTAAATTCACCAATCAGGTTGGGTTTAACGATATCTAATCACTTTACGATGACATGCATAATTTTTTTTTTACATTTCACATGGAAAAATGCATAACTCCTTATATACTGGTCCAAATGACCTGAAAATTTAACCACATGGTATTTTCGGGTTCAAGATCATACATTCAATTTTTCAGATTTTTATGAGCTACATGAAATTTACAGAAAATCAAATACCTATTTAGCATGCTATTCATAATTTAAGTTGACATGGAGCTAAACACCATCATACATTTTGCCACTTACTGTCTGAACAGAGACTACTGTTATATGCATGATCTGAAAATACAGAATTACCCTAAATCATACAACCATAGATCGATCACAACAATTCTTTCTTGCATGCCTTTTTATTTACCGAACCGAAATTAATAGCAATTTATGCAAGCATGGACAATTTATCAAAATTTGAGTACACATACACTGATCCACTAACTTCATGATCTGACAAAACTTAGGGCACTCAGACTAGTCCTAATCATAAAACATGGATTGACAAGAATCATTAACAAATCATGCTTGAAATTTCATGGGATAAAAATCTCTAACATTCACCACCACACATCATAACTCATCCACACACCACATTTACCAATATACATAGTGTATAGGGTTACCATATATCCTCATCACGGAAAACCCATCGAAAATAATCGTATAGGAGGGCAGAACAGTTTACTGTTCTATCCAGATGAACTTGGCGGCGGTCTCTGGCCGCTAATCCAAGGTCAGCGGCATAGTCGATGGACATCAATCATGATCTCAGCGTCCAGGGACCTTGCCGTTAATGCAGGTCTGTGCAGAACACAGACCCGAGCTCTCAAGATAGAGTGAATGTGGGGGTCAAGGACACGAAAAAAAATACACAAAAATGTTAAAACCGTCCTAGACTCATACGGGAACCTTATGCTAGGGTCACTTGCCTTTTAGAAATTGCTCCAATGGATCTAAATGCTCGGAGAAGCTCTCCTTGGGCTGTCCCAAGAAGTGCAGAATGTCCTCCAAGATCTCCTTCCTCCGGGCTCTTGGATGAAGATGGCTCCAAGATACGGCCGGGGAAGTCTTCTCCTTCACTCCAGCTAGCTTCTTGTCGTGGAAGATGGCCGGATCCAGCTTCAGAGGGTCAGATCTTTGGGTGCAAAGTGGGGTTTTCTCACAGCTCAGAAGTTAGGGTTTTCTCTCTTGTTTCTCTCTTGCAAAGGGTGAAGAGAGGGTTGGGGAAGGCAGATCCGAGTTCAACATATGGGAGAGGCCTCTCTCCCACTCACAAGGTGACAAGATGGCTCTCAGAGCCGTTGGGGACAGCTCCCCAATGGGTGAGCTTCCTTGTTTCCGGAATTTCTAGCTCTGCAACGCATGCAGGTCAGAGAAATAGGCGTCCACATCGTTAGACGCCAGGATTAGTGTTGGCGTCCATGGGTGGACGTTGACACCACCTCAACGGCTAGGGGTTGACGCCAATCTGGTCTTCGGCCAGAACTCTAAATCATGTAGAAAACTATGCATGCCATGCATATATACATGCAATATGTATATGGTAATGTATCCATACTATCACCATTCAATACATGCATTATTTACATCTAGTATAAACACATGCACACGTAATTGTACTAATTAATACGTACGTAAATATGTATATACATACACAAGCACAAATATACACACACAAATACAATTAATGCGACGGAAATTCGAGGGCCTTACAGAAAGTGTTTGTGTATATACGTGGTTTGAGCTTGCGAGTGTGATGGTCCGGCCCCTATTCCGGAATGCCTCTCTAGTCGGGTACCCCAGGTTCTTTGTGAGCCAGGCACGCTATGTTTTTTGTGCCCGGGTTTGTCCCGGTACTTGCGTGGTACCGTCAAGGTCTTTGTCGTCTGTCCTGGACACCCTCACTCCTGTGTTTGAGTTGTACGTCCGGCTGAGGGAAAGATGACAATAGGGCAGTGGCTTGTGTTTGTGGGTGTGCAGTCGCTTGTAGCGCGCTCGTGGTTGGGGGTACGAACACCAGTAGACGTAATGGGCCCCAGCTAGTCCTGTTCCAGTGCCTCACTTTAGGGAGCTCAGGCCTGAGTCCCTAAAGGTGCCAGGCATGGGCCTGCAGTGTGTGAGACTACGGGTAGTGGTGGTGTTTGCTAGTCTCCACAGTTAGTTGCTTGACTTGTGAGTTTGTGGAGCCGTAGCTGGACTGAGGGTCCGTGGCTACGAGACTGAGAGGTTGTTCTTGTGTTGTATGTCCGGGTTAGATACTGGCCTGATCAGCCAGTAGTCCGTTCCCGTTTGGTGGCATCGTTCCTTTTCGACTCTTGCTTTGCCATTGGCTGTGGCTCGTGAGTTTGTGACTCGTAGTCGAGGTTTGACTCATTCTAGGTGTGCCCTGATGTTGGCACACTTGTGACTGCGGTTGTAGCTTATGGTGTGCCCGAGTGGTGGAACAGTTTTGGTTATGGTTGGTGAGTGTTGACTTACCAAATGTGGTTTAGCTCGCTATGGTGTTCCCTGTTACGACACTGGTTTACTTGCGGTTTCCGTGCTGGTACCTTGTGGTAATAGGTACCTGTACCCGTGTGGGTAATGGTTTGTGGTGGTACGTCGTATACCAGTCTTTTCTGTTGTGACGTAGAACTGTGTTTCGTGGAGGTCGTGTGGTGTGACCTTCCACTCAATGTGCTTTACCGTCCTCGAGTAAGCTTCTGTATATGGTTTTCGTGTGTGATGGATTGGCCCGCTATAGCCGATCATGTTACCTGGTGTGTGTAGCTTCTGATATATCGTGGTTTGGGGTTTAATGGACCAGCACTTGGTTGGCTGTCCTATTACCCACGAAGTTGAGGTTCGCCTGAGAAGCTTGCAGCCTAGGCAGTGACTTGCTTGTGTGGCTTAAAGCGTGGGCGACCAGTTCTTATTATGGTTGCCTGTGAGGCTTAAGGCTTAGGCGTTTCAGTTGTTGTGTGGACTAGTGGTGTAAAACTAGTCCTGTTGCTTCTTCTTACCTTCCGAGGTTATGATTGATTAAGGTGTTTATATTTAATTGTAGTTTAAATTCAATTGTTGTGAGCATGAAATGGTTTGGCTATTGGTGTTGCCAATGAGACCCTTTGGGGTTGAGGTGTCTGTGGTTACGGTATTGTTTTGGGTAGCCGCTACTGAGCCTGTGACTTGTTGAGGCTCACTTCCCTACAGTTCTTTTTAGGGCTTGCCGTTTGTGTGGCGTGTGGAGAAGTTTGTGGCAGACTTATACCACCAACAGTTATGTTGTAGTAGTGTTGTGTGAGCTTGTGCTCCCTCGGGGTATGTCCCAGGTAGTTGTACTTTTTAATTGGACATGTAATAATGTAATGGGACAGTTGTAAATTGTTATATACAGGTATGAGCACATGTACTTTCTTGTGTTTTATACTGTGTAGTTGTCTTTTATACTCTTCCTGGACACGTGTGTGAGATATCCCTTGCGAGACTTCGGTCTGTTCGCGGGAGGCAGATCTGGATATGGAGCCTTATTGGGCGTAAATATCCAGGGCCGCCACAGATTGACTTTCAGATCTACTTATGAAGGATTTTCTTGTTTGCTTACCTTGAGTACATACTTCACAGATTTTGAAATTTTGCTTGAAGAAAATTTCTGGCAAGCCTTTTACCATGTTGAATTTAACTAATTTATGTAGCATATTGTAGCTAGCATGTCCTAGTCTACGATGCCACAAACATGCAAGATCATTTTTGTTGGCAGCAAGACAAAGATTGTTGTTTTCAGGTTCATCCAAATCAACTATGTAAACATTATTGATTCTTTTACCAGAAAATTTTACACAGTTTGAATTCGGCTAAAAAATTGTACAACCAAGGGAATAAAAAATTACCTTATGACCCTTGTCATAGAGTTGACCTATGCTCAGAAGATTGTATTTCAACCCTTCCACCAGAAGTACATCATCAATTTAATTTGAAGGACTTTTACCCACTTTACCTGAACCAACAATTTTACCTTTGTTGTTTCCTCCAAAAGTCACATGTCCAGCTTTCTTTTTAGACAATAAGCAAAATTTATCTTTGTCCTCTGTCATATGTCTTGAACAGCCATTGTCAAGATACCACTTGTTGTTTTTGGCTGTAAGACATACCTGCAACACATTCAAAGAAAGATCTTTGGAACTCAAGTACATTTGGGTCCCTTTAAATCACCCAATTCAAGAATATATGAAAGCAGACTTTTTGGAATCCATGCTTGCCTTTTTATTGTGGGTTTAATGGTATTTTTGGTTTCATGTTGTTTCTGATTCTTTCTGTTGTTTCCAGGAATTTTTGAATCACTATTTCTTTTCATTTTCATGAAATTACCTTCAGATTTGCCTCCAGTGTTCTTTTGAGGAAACCAAGAATAATTATGATAACTAGATCTTTTGGGATATCCTGAATGACCCGATCTAGCAAACCTGTGAGAGTGTGTCGACACTTTGTAGGGTTAGTGTCGACCTGCTTGAGTCCATCTAGACATGTTTTGTGGTCTGGTTAATAAAGGTGTCGACCTGCCATAGGGATAGTGTCGACCTACCCAGTCGTATGGTTGCCAAGATTTATTCTATTGAGACATTTTTGTTGATCTTAATCCAGCACTTATCTTGCCCTTCCAATTTCAAAATTTTTAACATTTTCTCTTTTCTCATTTCTTTGGGTTTTTCTTCCATTGATTTGATTTCTGGATGAGGAGTCTTTTGAATTTGTTGAAGAAATAAATGTTATTGTCTTCAAACTTATTTTTTCTTTCTTTGAGGGATTGAAGCCCAACCCTTCTTTGCTGAAGTTCACTTTTGTTCCCAGCAAGACTTCTAAATTATTTTACCACTCACAAATCTTTCCAGAGCTTCTTGTCTCTTGGTTACTTCTTTATGAAGATTCTTAATTTCTTTATTCATTTCAGTATTCACACTTTTAATAGCATCATATTTTTTAGAAACCAATTTCATTTCTTTGACATACTCAATTTCCTTAACTTTCAATTCACAAACATTTTCTTTTAACATAGAAATTCTTGAACAAGCTCTTTTTCTTTCTCTTCCATTGAGGTATCATGGACAATATGATTCATTTTCTTTTGAGCACTATGTTTTCCTTTTTGACTTCATCATATTGATTAAGTAATTCAAAATAAACATACTCCTAATCACTGAATGAAAATTTTTTAAATAGAGATACTACCTCTTCTTTATCTCCTCCTCCTCTCTAGCCATCAAACAAATTTTAGTATTTGTTTCATCACCTTCAGAGCTTTATTCTTCATCATCATCTTCCTCTTCACTCCAAGTTCCAACCATAGCCTTTTGCTTAATTTTTGTCTATTTGGGTTGAGTCTTCTTCAAGGGCTCAGGACATTCTGATTTCACATGCCTTGGTTTCCTGCAATTATAGCATACAACCCTGTCAGATCTTTTATTCACATACTGTTTAGGCTTTGAAAAATTGTTCACCTGTAATTTCTTTTTCAGAAATCCCTTCCCTTCTTTTCTCAGAAATTTTTTGAACTTCCTTGTGATAAGAACAAACTCACCTGAGTCATTTTCAGAAGTGGATGACTCACTTTCATCAGTAGCTTTCTTGATGCTGGGACTTGCCTTGAGAGTGAGTGACTTCTTTTTCTTGACATCTTCTTCTGTTCTTTTTAAGCCCAACTCATCATTAAAGAACCAATTAGTTCATCAACAGATGTAGTAGATAAATTTCTTGATTCTTCCACTACAGTGGCCTTTATATGCCATATAGGGGTTAAATATCTAAGAATCTTTCTAACATGTTTCTATTCTGTATAGGTCTTTCCTAGATTCTATAAGCCATTGGTCAACAAGGTCAATCTACCATACATCTCTGAAATGGTTTCATCATGCTTCATTTTAAATGCTTCATATTTAGAGACTAGCATGTTAGGTTTTGTTTCTTTCACTTCAGATGTACCTTCATAGATGACCATTAGGAGATTCCATATCTCCTTTGCACTAGCACATGAGGAGACCCTCGAAAATTTTGTGGGATGAAGTGAACACTGCATAATGTTCATAGCACTCCAATTTGCATTTGACTTCTTGATTTCTTCTAGAGTCCACTTTTCTTCATCTTTCGATAGCTCATAGGGTCCATTACTGACTACCCTCCAAATTTGATGATTATGTGCTCGCAAGAACACCTACATACGAGTTTTCCAATAAGCATAGTTAGTTCCATCAAAATAGGGGGGTCTGTTTACAGAATGACCTTTTGCAATATATCCTTTGGAATCCATTCCACACAAATCTCTCCTGGTTGTTAAACCAAAAATTGGAGAGCCTAGCTCTGATACCACGTGTTGGGTATGGAATGAATATCTAGAGGGGGGGGGGGGTGAATGAATAGATATTGTCCTCTTAAAAAATTAAGAACCCAAACTAGACCTTAAGATATGAAAGAGCTATTTATGCAAAACCAGACAGAGCAATTTTGTAAATGCACAACACACCACACAATGCGAACGTGATTTTTAAGGTGGTTCGGTTCCAGTGTGGAGACCTACATCCACCCCTCACCAAACTGAGACTTCACTCAACAACCTGAAAGTGTGAAACACTCACACAACTGCTGATTCACAACTTCATACAGCCTGTTGATTCACAACTTCAATACATCTGATTCACAGCTTCGAGATTGTATCAATCTCACAATCCTTACACAAAGTGTAGGATCAGTCCATCTACTCTAACTAGAGCAGACAACCAAGTAGTTTGGTATTCAAAAGAAATAAGAAAAATCCACAAGAGAAATCGCTAAAGGAATGCAAAAATTTAGTAAACACTCTTTGTGCTGTTTCACTGGAGTTAAGATCTGATCAAATTTCTCCTTGAACTCCCAATTGCGTCTTCTCCAGGCTTGAGTTCATCAGGCTCTTCTTCTGGCCGCAACTTAAGGATCAATTGTCTCTGAATTGAATAGAAATCCGATAATCTGCTTCAATTGATCAGCAACAGGTCTTCATACAGGTAGAAGAAGCGATCTAGCATCCTTTCTTCTTGATGAGCAACCTGTGTACTAAAGCCTATTCTTCTCTGCTCTCAAGCTCTCTTCTCTTTTTTGCTCTTCTCAGCTCTCAGATGCTCTACTCTATCTCTGTGTGTGTTATCTCTGAAGGATCGAGAAATGATGAGGACAAGATCTAGAAGGGGGGTTGAATAGATCTAGGCCTACTAATGCGGAAGCTTAACCAATTTTTAAAAACTCTTGAATCAGAGGCAAATTGAGAAACAGATTTCATAGATCTGAAGATAAATTGAGTGAGTTGTGCAAATGGAGTGTGTGAACAAATTGATTAGATGAATTCAAACGATCCTATGCATGCATCTAACGAAGGATAAAATCAAACCACAATCAGATCAATGCACAGAGATTTTTAGGTGGTTCGGAAATCACACCATGTGATTCCTACATCCACCCCTCACACAGTGAGGATCCACTAATCAACCTGGGTACAACACACCCACTAGAGCCTGACAACTCCAAACGCCTGAGTTTACAACTCACACAAACTCTAGAGTAAGACTACTCTAGAACCCTGAGCAAGACTGCTCAACTACACCTTGAGTACGACGACTCAAAACCACTGAGCTCGACGGCTCAAAAGCAACTTGCTAGAAAAACGCAAGACTCAGATCCTCTAGCAACAGATCTAGTCCAACAAGAGTGAATTCATGAGACCCATGCAACAACCCATGCACAATCTCAGAATCACTCAGAAGAGAAAAAGGAAAATGAGAATTGTATTGATAGCTTTTCTCTTCAGATGTACTCCCTTATAGAAGGTCGAATTGTGAAGAGCTTGATCTCTGAAAGTTCCTGGGCGATGCTCTGCAATTCTGATCTTCAGGATCTTCCTTGAATTCTTTACAGAAGTCGGCTTCTACTTGATCTACTTCCTTGTGGTGATCCAATTGCTTCTTCAACGATCAATTTCCACTTCTCATACTTGAGCAGATGAGAATTTGGCTTGAGGAAGCACCAAGAAGGCAAGAACAGGGAGGAGAACTCTTCTAGCCGCCAACGAGATTTCTGGAAGGCTCTGAAAGGGTTCTTGCATGTTGGATAGCCAATAGAAGGGTATTTATACCCCTAATAGTCCAAATGTACCCTTGGGGGTCGTGGGCACATGATCCAAGGCTAATCCAACAGTTCCCTAGGGTGCCACGTGTCCAGGACAAAGTTTAAGTCACAGAGATTCCGGAGTGTGTCGACCTGCCCATGAGGTGTGTCGACACACTGTCCCAGACTGGCAAATCAATTCCCTGGGAGAGGTCTCTAGTGTCGACCTGAGATGATTCAGTGTCGACACCATGTCCCAGACAGCAAAACAGGCCTTCTGGGAAGGCTCTCTAGTGTCGACCTGATATCATTTGGTGTCGACCTGCTTTAGCCATCTGAAAAATAGGCCTTCTGGGAGAGCTCTCTAGTGTCGACACTATCTGATTTAGTGTCGACCTGAGATAGAAGCCTGTTAACATTTCTCTGGGATCTGTCTCTAGTGTCGACCTGCCCTGGACTAGTGTCGACACTAGTTGATCATTTCTTCACCTTTTGCCTTAGATATTGGAACATTGTGTCGACACCAGTGTGAGGTGTGTCGACACCATCCTTGCAATAAATTTGTCCCTGAGAAATAAACACATAAATCATTAGTTAAATATATTATCATGAATATCAATGATAAATGTGCTTGGAAACATGCTTTTTGAATATTGTTATTTCAGGTGTGATGTATTTCACATGTTCCAATTGTTATGCATTAAAATCACTGTTTGTCATCATCAAAATGTGAGGAGAAATGAATTATATTCACACTCAACCCAACAATCTCCCCCTTTTTGATGATGGCAACATTAAATTCATATGGAAGTGGAAAGTTTCAATGAAATGTGATTTTAAGCATTTTCATTTCCTTTTATTCATACTTGTCAAAGACCTTTGAACATTTTTAGTAACATTTAAAAGTTGCACACATGAAAGACACAATGTTACTAAAGATAAGCTATTCTCACACAAAGGTCAAGCAGCTTGACAAGCATTCATCACATTCACATTCATTCAAAGAATTTTCAATCACATTGAAGACACAAATGTTTCTATTCATTTCATTCACAAAATATGAACATTGCAATCTTCAAAAACACATTTAAAAAGCATTACAAGTTCTTTCTATCTTCTCCCCCTTTGACATCATCAAAAGAAATTACATTAATGGGGGGAGGAGGAGGAATGGGTATCAAAATGGTCTCAATATCTGTCAGTCTCTTTTCCATTGAAGCCAGACTGAACTTCATTTGTGCTTGGATAGTGGAAAGTCTTGTATGCAATAGATTTTCCATTCTCTCGGAATTCTCTGACATTGTAGCTTGAAGGGCACTGAACTCAGTTGATATTGGCTGTGAAGATGAAGAAGAACTAGCTGACCAAGCAGGTCTATTCAAAACTTTGAATTCTTTTTAAGTGCAGACATCTCTTCATCAATATGAGCAGACAAATTCTTCATGCTCTCTAAGTCATCTACCAAATGTGCAAAAGACAGCCTTGTCTTAGAAATCTGAGAGAGTGTCTCCTTGGTGTGAAGACATCAGCTTGGGAATTGCCAAAATTCCCTTAAGAACTGTTTCCAACTCCTCTTGATGCTCTTTAGCTCAACTGAAGCATCTGCCAATGTGCCTATCAGCCTGTTAAACCTTTGCGTTGCATGGTCAGAGGCTGCTTTTTGTTCAATAAATTTGGCAGACATAGTGTTCTCCAACCTCTGAATCCTCAACTCAAAATTTTCTGACATAGTCTGAATGGAGGTGTTCAAAGCATCAAATTTGTCATTTAAAAAGGTGTATAGCTCTGGTGGAACAGAAGGTCCACCGAAGGATGTGGATGCATGAACTGGAGGTTGTGGAGAAAAAGATGGAATTTCAGTTTCAGGGTTCAAGGAGGAGGAGGACTGAAGTGAGGTGAAAGAGGGGCATAAAGGGTACATCAACTTCAGCTGCCACATGAGGCTGATCCTCATTCATTGGAGGCTGGTCCTCATGCACTTGAGGCTGATCCTCTTGAGCTGGAGGCTGATCCTCTTGCACTGGAGGCTGATCCTCTTGCACCACAGGGGCCTCTACTGCAGCTGGCCCTCTCCTAACCTGATCACCCACAATCCTAAAGCCCATAAACTTTTGAACATGCTTAAAGCAATAAATATTGGACTTAGGAATTTTCTGAGACTTCTCATTCTCAAGAGACACACCAAAGTGTTTGAAAACTTGAGTCAAATGGGCTGCATAAGGAAGTGATCTATGCAAATCTGCCTAGTTGTCTCAGAGATGATCTGGTACATGATGACATGGAGGTTGATCTTTATGTCCTTGCTCATGCAGTATATTACAAACCTTTGGATGTCTGTGAGTCTGTCTCTCCACCACCTTGAGGTGTTATGATAGTGGTGAGGATATGATGGGTAAGCCTCAACACTGGAGGAAAAGTGTTGGTGTTGAATTTAGTGACATGAGTTTGCTTGAGATCAGACTCATCTGCCTGCAATCCAGTCAAGATGGTATATGCTCATTGAAGGTTGAACTCAAAGTTGTGGTAGTCTGCTCCTTCATCTGGAATTTTGAATATGGTAGCTGCTATGTCTGTAGGCATATCAATCTCAATCCCTTTGACTTTGACTTTTAGCCCTCATCTGTGCATTCCAAATGCATGTGGAACTCTGGACAAGTCTAGAGTATATGATGCGAAAGTCTGAAATGAAAGATTGCCAAGACTGAAATTTAAAGAAGTTGAGGACTTCAGGAAAGGCAGCATTTAGTTCACTGTCCTCTAAGTCCACAGCTCTGGGCTTCAAAATGGTCTTCCCTGCACTAAGTGGCTTGGAGGAGTTCTCTTAGAAGGTGGGAAGACTCTGAGGATGAAGAGGTTGACTTCTTAGAGACTTCAGGAGAGGAATCCAGAATTTCCTCCTAGGGTAGGCAGACCCTCTACATCGCCCAGAAGATGAAGCCCTACCTCTCTTAGCAGATGATGGGGAGGCAGATGAAGGCCCTGGCTGCTCTGCAGGGTCATGGCGCCTCTTGGTTTCCTTTCAAAGGAGGAGCATCATCCACCGGAATGGGCCTTGCCGTAGCCCTTGACTTTGCTCCACGGCGAGGGGCCTGCTTGGGTGCCATGGGAGCAAGATGGAGTGGAATAGGAGAGGATGGAGAGTGAGGAATGAGAGAAGAAGGACAGGGATGGAATGGAGGAGGGAAGAGGTGGAAATGGTTCAAAGCCTTCCGGATTCAAGGAAGAGGACGGCCGTCGGGTCGACCTGGAGAAGAAAAGGGGGTTTAGGGTGAGCTACCCCCGCAGGAACACCAAACCCTTAACCGGCGCCCACGGTGTATATGATTCTGGCAGGGGGTCAGTGTCGACACTAGAGGAGGTGAGTGTCGACCTGAGCTAGAGTGTGTCGACACGAGATGTAGATAGTGTCGACCTGGCCTGATGAAAAAGTGAGATTTGAGTATGGAAAATTTTGTGACTTTTGGGATATCTTTAATGATAAGCAATGGGTGGAATAATCATTTCAAGGATTTTAAGAGGCTAAAAAATTCATGTGTTAAATTTTGCAAAAATTCAATACCATTCAAGTTTTACACAATATCCAACAGGATATGAGCATTCAGTGACTTGAGTCATTAAAATGATGATTTGAGGGATATAATACATTTAACAATCAACTACACACTACCATATTCTTCAAGTCCAAAGAAATAAAAAAAAATCTTTTAGACTGAAATCAAGTGTGTTGAAAGTAAACAATTTTTAAGAACAACTTGATGATGGATAAGAGTGATTCTTTTAAAACATTCTCCAATGATATACACATTTTGTTTTTGAAAAAACTATCAAATGAGATACATCTTGTTCACTCAGAACTAATGCTTTTCACACACTATAGTCCCTGGATACTAAAGATTTATCCATTATCAAGTCTCAAAGGGGTAAATGATGACCTTTTGACATGAAAATATACGTTTTTTAGACGCCAATATTTCCAGTTACTCAGTCATCATCAAAAAGGAATAGGACATATTATTTTGCTTTTCATTTATTTTTGATTTTGAACCCCTTTGAACAGAGATAGCATTAGTGCCTCATGACATACATGGCACTTCATTCATTGTGAAGGTGTGCAGTTTCTCAGCACATGTGCCATTGCTCTGTTGAATTGACAAATTTTGGAGAGTTTGTGACAAAAAAGACATCATCTATATCCAACATTAGTTGCAAACAAAAACATGTTTAAATTCAAAGCAACATTATTCTTCAGTCTTTGAAAGAAATCTGAATTTCTATAGTTTTGAAGAATATAGATGAGAGTTGACAAACGAATATAGTAGATCACTTAAAGGATCATTTTGAGACTCTAGACACCTGAATGAGGACATCATGCAAGGAAATGATGTAATGCAAGAAAGGTTTTGAATTTTGCAAAGGACATTATTTGAATTTTCTAGCTCCCCCTGAGCTGAGAATTTCAACCACTTTTCATCAGAATAAAGATATGCAAGTTTGTGAAAACAAGAAAGATTATCTTTAAACAATAAAAGCTCCCCCTCAATAATTGCATTTTCATTTCTTGGTACTTGGCAGAGACATATACTCTCGCATAGTAAAAGTGTTCAGACAAGCATAACTTGTCCTTCTCCAAGTCACCATTGATATACCAAGAAATTCAACACAATATAAGTTGAAGAATTCATTGTCAAAAGGAATAGAAGTGAAATGGAGAGAGATATGATCAGTGTAAATCAAGGAAGCAAATGAATATGATGATGCAAAGAACTCCCCCTCAGAAGATGCCTAACACTCAACCCAATCCCAATGAGAGAAATCAAGAAAATAGACATTTACAAAGACCAAGTTCTCTCCTTAAATATGAGAATCTACTGTCAGGAAGGGGTTTGGTGAAGATGTCAGCAATTTGTTTTTCAGTTTCTATGAAGTGGAGTTCAAAGGATTTCTTTGCTACCTCATCTCTCAAGAAATGATGCTAATTTCAATATGCTTGGTTCTGGAATGCTGAATGGGGTTTTTAGACAGATTATTGCACTTGTGTTATCACATAGAATGGGAACACAACCTAAGTCTTGGTTATAATCAAGAAGTTGATGTTTCACCCAAAGAATTTGAGTTCCACATCTCTGGGAGAGCTCTCTAGTGTCGACACTATCTGATTTAGTGTCGACCTGAGATAGAAGCCTGTTAACATATTTCTCTGGGATCTGTCTCTAGTGTCGACCTGCCCTGGACTAGTGTCGACACTAGTTGATCATTTCTTCACCTTTTGCCTTAGATCTTGGAACATTGTGTCGACACCAGTGTGAGGTGTGTCGACACCATCCTTGCAATAAAAGTTTGTCCCTGAGAAATAAACACATAAATCATTAGTTAAATATATTATCATGAATATCATGATAAATGTGCTTGGAAACATGCTTTTGAATATTGTTATTTCAGGTGTGATGTATTTCACATGTTCTAATTGTTATGCATTAAAATCACAGCTTGTCATCATCAAAATGTGAGGAGAAATGAATTATATTCACACTCAACCCAACAATCTCGAAGAGGACGCCGCGCCCCATTTTGATCGGCATATCGAAATCTTCTTGGTGGGCCCCAACAAAATCCCCAATTCGTTGGGAGGTGCTTTGCCGCCAAAAAAGGCATCTTCCAGAACCTTGTAAAGTGTGCCTAGAATCTCAATCATTGGGCCTCGGGTCACGTGCCTAGAACTAATGCGCTGGCAATCTCTTTTACTCACTGGAATAAGAAGGTCAGAGTGTCGACACATCTTGAGCATAGTGTCGACGCATATAGAACTTGACTTGGACCACTACAGATGCCTCAGTAAAGTCTACTCCATGGCTTCATGAGTCGACCTTATCCATTAGACTGCTGTAGAAACTGGTCGTCCATGAGTATAGAGCTGACCTTATAGCAGCTAGGTGTCGACCTCTTAGAATGGTATAGTCGACCTGATCTTCATCTAGAGTCGACCTCATAGACTGGTGGAGTCGACCTGATCTTCATCTGGAGTCGGCCTCATAGACTGGTAGAGTCGACCTAATTTTCATCTGGAGTCGACCTCATGCATTTCATTCCTTTCAGCACTAACAAGAAATCCAACTAGCGTCGACCTGATTCTCATCAAGACTTGACCTTATGCAATTCTTTTCCTTCAGCACTAACAAGAAGACCAACTAGTGTCGACCTACTCTTCAACTAGAGTCGACCTTATTCGATACTTTAGACTTCTGCGCTACTAGAAAACTATCAAGTGTTGACCTATCCTTTGGGTAGTGTCGACTCAAGTGCTTCACGGAACTCCAGTAACTCACTCACTGAGGCATGTGTGTCGACCTATGAAGCAACCAGTGTCAACACACATGAGATCTTTTGACTTTGTGAATTTTCCTGTCATATAAAAACTTGTGTTAGAAGAATTCTAAGATATTTATGACACTTTTGCTTAACTCATGGCATCATGAAAACCAGACACACAACAGAGTCTTGATCGGTCGCATAAAGGCTGTACCCTCATCGTTGCATTAGAAGATAAAATTCCCTACCTCTCATGGCATAGGTGAGGTGCTCAGAAGCCAGCACGAGTCTCGACAGTGTTATGTTCTCTCACTCAAAGGCAAGCAACCCGCAGTGGAAGACCCAGTGGTTCCACCCACGCCCACCGAAGAGGCTTCAACTAGCCGGGGAACACCGGTCAAAGACCTGCTGCCGATCCAGGTGGACGATGACCCCGACCACGTCCTCTATATTGTGGCACTACTGCCGAAAGCCGAGCAACTCCGCTATAGAGAATTCTTGCTCTCGAATCTGGAGGCATTTGCGTGGTCGGACGACGAGCTGTCGGGCATCCCCCCAGGGCTGATCACCCACTGCTTAAACCTAGACCCAAGAGTGCCGTCCGTGCAGCAGAGAAGACGTACGTCCTGTCAACCGAGAACAGCAAACTGTGATCTATAATCACGTTAGCAAAAGCTGATCAATCGGTCTACTCCGAGAGGCCCAGTATCCAAGGTGGATCTCCAATGTAGTCCTCATTCGCAAGGCCAATGACAAATGGCGAGTATGTGTGGATTACAAAGATCTCAACAAAGCAATGCCGAAGGATAACTTTCCTTTGACGCACATTGATCAACTAGTAGATGTGATGTTCGGGCACGAGCTCCTCACCTTTTTGGACGCTTACTCTGGTTATCACCAGATTAGCATGCACCCCCCAGACCAAGATGCCACAACGTTTGTTACCGACCTCAGCCTCTACTGCTTCACCAAGATGTTGTTCGGGCTGAAAAATGTGGATGCAACGTACCAACGGTTGGTCAATAAAATGTTCGAGTAGCAGATCGAGTGCAACATGGAAGTCTACGTCGAGGACATGCTGGTCAAGACATGCCCGAACATCTTCCACATCGAAGATTCGAAAGAAACCTTAGCAACTCTGTGAAAGTACAACATGAAGGTCAACCTAGCAAAATGTGCCTTTAGAGTTCACTTGGGAAAGTTCCTTGGCTTCCTCGTGTCCAGCAGAGGAATAGAGACAAATCATGAAAAAATCAAAGCGGTGTTGGAGATGAGCTGCCCGAAGATGGTACACGACGTCCAACGTCTCACTGGACGTCTAGCAACGCTCAACCGGTTCATGTCCCGAGCAGCGGAGAGAAGCATCCCCTTCTTCAAATTGTTGCGTGTCCCCAAAGGCGCCTCACCACAAGGGGAGCATGTACTGTGGACCTAGGATTGTGAAGCGGCCTTCATCGAGCTAAAGGAGTACCTCACTGCTCTGCCAATTGTCTCAAAGCCTGTCCTCAGAGAACAGCTGTTTGTATACTTATCAATCACCGAAAACTCCATCAGCACAGTCCTGATCAGAGAAGAAGTGGCGGTTCAGCATCCAGTCTACTATGTCAGCAAAGTACTACAAGAGGCTGAAAGGAGATATCCTCGAGCAGAGAAGCTCACTCTAGCGCTCGTCACAGTTGCACAAAAGCTTAGGCCATACTTCCAGGCCCATCCAATTATGGTGTTGACTAACCAGTCACTGAAGCTTATCTTGCAATGTCCAGAGGCTTCCAGAAGGCTTGTCAAATGGGTTGTTGAGCTCAGAGAGTTCGAAATCGATTATCGCCCGTGGACTACTGTCAAAGCTTAGACGCTAGCAGACTTCGTGGCAGAATGCATGCTCTCGACCGAGAAGGACCTCTCATTAGCGGATGAACCACCGTGGGAGCTCTACATGGATGGATCTTCCTGTGTCACAGGGAGCGGAGCGGGCCTTGTCCTCACCTCCCTAGAAGGATTGGAATTCCAGTACACCCTCATGTTCTATTTTGCCGCCTCCAACAATGTGGCCGAATACGAAACACTACTGTCCGGAATCAGAATGGCCAGGCATCTCGAAGCTCTTCGACTGCGAGCCTTCAGCAATTCGCAGTTAGTTGCCATCCAAGTCAACAGACAATTCGAGGCAAGGGAGCCCCGCATGGCGCAATACTTTTAGCAGGTCAAGCATCAGAGAAACGACTTCCTCTACTTCGAAGTGATGCACGTCCCTCGAGAGCAGAACATGCAAGTAGATGCACTCGCCAGACTATCGTCTTCGGGTGATGTCACTCCCTCACGCTCTGTATTCGTCGAAGAGCTCGCCTCACCGAGCATAGAAGTGGATATTGCAGCCCTAGGGACCGTCCAACCAGCCCCGAGCTGAAAGGATCCTATCCTGGCCTATCTCCTCCGAGAAGAGCTGCCGTCCGATCAAGTTGAAGCCCGCCAAGTTTGATTGCGAAGCAGGAGGTTCATCGTCATCGAAGGACAGCTCCACAGATGCTCCCTCTTCAGACCTCTCATGAAGTGCCTCAGTCTTATCGAAACGGCTCTAGCAGTTGAAGAGGGGCACGAGGGGCTGTGCGACAGCCATCTGGGTGGGAGGACCCTGGCGCGCACCATCCTCCGAGCAGGGTTATGGTGGTCAACATTGCAAAAGGACTACCTGTCCTATGCGAATAAGTGCCCAGAATGTCAGAAGTTCGATCAGCTTATCCATCAGCATGTCGGACAACTACATTATCTCTTTGAACCTGACCCTTTGCTCAGTGGGGAATTGACATCATGGGACCATTCCTAGAGGCTCAAGGCAAAAATAAGTTCCTCCTTGTCACCATCGATTACTTCATCAAATGGATTGAAGTAGAGCCGGCCACCATCACCGATCAGGCAACGTGGAAGTTCGTATGGTAGAACATCCTATGCCGATTCGGCGTTCTAAAGGTATTCACCACTGACAATGGGAAGCAGTTCGACAGTGCATTCTTCAAACAGAAGTATGTGGAACTCAACATCTACAACCACTTTACTTCAGTGGCACATCCCCAGATGAATGGTTTGGTGGAAAACGCCAACTGAACATTGTTGCATGGGATACACACGAGAGTAGAAGCTACAGGAGGTTCGTGGATCGAAGAGCTACCCAATGTGCTCTGGTGCCACCAAACAACTGCTCGGGTAGCTACTGGAGAAACCCCCTTCCACCTGGCCTATGGCAAAGAGGCTGTAGTGCCCTTGGAAGTAGCTCTACCTACCCTCCGCACAAATCACTTCGACGAAGTAGCTAACAATTGTGCGCTAAGAGAAAACCTGGATATGCTCAGCGAATGTCAGAATGACGCTTGCATAAGGTTGGTCTCTTATCAACAGTGACTCATACAATATTACAACTCTAGAGTTCGTGAGCGGCGCTTCTTCGAAGGTGGTTAGGTACTGCATCGTTGCTCCGCTTTGGACCCCCGAAGAGCAACATGCAAACTCGCCCTGAAATGGGCAAGACCTTATAAGGTCATCCAGGATCTCGGAAAAGGTTCCTATAAGCTGTCTCCCCTCAACGACGAAACCATACTGAGGACTTGGCATGTTTCGAACTTAACGACATACTATTAGTAAGTGCCTCTTATATTTTTCTATTTATCAACTAGAGATGTCTTTTGTCCATTACTTTCTTTCCTACCGGTTGGGGGAGAAGGGTGTTCAGATGACCCCTAGCTCACTCCAAGCTCTTCAGCTCAGAAAGCCTACACAGTACCTAAAAACCCTAGTTACTCCGACGAATTCCGATTCCGTAAAACTGGTGTGAAAAGAAAGAGAGTTGAAAAGGAGAAACATTTCTTTTGCCATTCATAAACAAAACTTTGTACATAGCCCAGAAGGGCAAGTTACATATATAAAAAAAAAGATACACAAGGCCTTGGGCTCTTGCCTGGAGGGACCAACGTCCTCGGCGTTGGAAGACATTCGCCCTGCTCGGAAGCTAGCAAACTGGATCCCATCTAAGTGAGGGTCCCAAGTCCGCTGACAGCATTCTCAGAGGGCAGCATCGAAGGCCTCACGAGCTTATTCCACCGAAGCCTGCAGATGACCTCGGTGGTCACCGACCTCGAGGCCGACCTTGTAGCAAGTCGCGCCTTACTGCTCCAGATCTGCCTAGAGTTCCAGCCCGGCCTTGTACTCAGTGACCCCTCGGGCCTCAGCATCATGAAGGACCTCGGTGAGGGCAGCCTTCTCCGCTTCAGCAACGGTCAGCTTCCATTCGACAACATTCGGCGCAGCTCGGAGATCGTCAATCTCCTTCTGCTGCTCGATTTCCTGGCGACAACTCTGCTCCTCACGGCTGCAGTGGCAGTAACTCAGCATCCTAGAGGGCTTGTTGAAACTACGCCCGCGAGGCCAGCTTTCGAAGTGTCTCCACCGAGCTCAGGATACCGTGCGTAAGCTCCTCGATGTCATCCTCAGAAGCCTCTCCCTTCAAGCAGGACCCTCCTACCCTCACTGAGTGTCCTCCAAACCCCCCTCATGGCACCGCATGAGTACCTCCAGCTACGAAGCTATAGGACAGGGAGGCAGGACCCTGACTGTAATGACCAGACAGTACGAAAACCCGTCGCTCTGTTAATAACGATTGACCGCTAGTCATTGATTATTAGAAGACGCGACCATCTAGCACCACTACTAGGACATAGCCACGAAGGTGTCACCTTCGGTTGGAGAACGCAGAGAGGCAACCTGCAACGACCCACTTCCACCCGGTACGGTTATACCAACCCACGTCGGATGAGAGCAAGCCGCTACAGGGGAGAATACCCCAACAAGTAACAAATGAGCTGAGATATACACAAATAGAGTCGAATAAATGCAACGGAATTTAAATGAATCTCATTCCATCAACTTTTAAATCCACATACCACAGTCTGTATAGTCAACAAGAGATAACATAAGTGCAAAATGTTCCAAATACATAGCCGACTCCAAGTACATTTGAACAAAAATCCAAATTTCAATTGTAGCATTACATACTTATGAAATATAATTACAATTCTTCAATCCTTTAGTCCAACTCCACTTCAATTCTTGCTAGCTCCTCTGCTAATTTCCTGAAATGTTTAGCAAGAGTGAGTCTACGCAATAGACTCAGCAAGTAACTTAAGATTCAATACATACATGCTTTTACCAATTAACACAATAAAATTTCAGCAGTTAAATCATACATGATCATGCTATAACCTAAACAAATTCCATTAAACAATTATCTAAACAAATGTAAAACTAGAATCTAAACAAGATCACTAACATCATGGTGTCATTAACATGAGTAAAATACACATTCACACGTTTTCATGCTTTATCCAAGTCATTGTAAAGTTGCACAACTAAACCATGGAAACATGTACAAGATAGGTGGCACTCCTAGCATGATTTCTAACTCACTTCGCATGCAATCATAACAATTTACTTCACATTTAGCTTGCTGATTTTATACAAATTTTATCACATTCATATTACCTTTACATAGGGATCACTTTTAACTATACAACATAATACTAAACACATGTGTATCCAATCATTCAAATTCCATGAATATGAAAGCATATACTTACATTTGGTACTAATGGTAACATCACTTTTAGCAATTGACAATTTATACATAAACACATACACACACACATTGTACACATCAATAAACAATTTATCAATTAACACTATTGTCATTTACACTTATGCTATTTTTCTCATTACACACAACCATATGATAAACCTTGGCTTTCACATACACTCACTTTGGTTTTATCACACAATACTTACACACATTTCCCATTATTTCCTCTTTCACATTCACACACTTCTTATCATTTCACTTTTGCACATAACATGTGCCACATTTACACATATCTTGCACATACCTTGTGCTATGAACACATATCACTTTCACATCACACTTATACTAATTTCACTTAATGCCAAGACACAGCCCAAACCACCACATAGACGATCACATAACACACACATTCACATTCACTTACTTAATCACCGGCACAGTGATAAGTCTTAGTTCCTGCAGAAACCGGGGAAAGCCCTTCCCACCATTACCAGTGGAACTTGTCCACCTCCAGGATTTTACAAGACCCTTTGCCAGGGTGTACACTTTATCAAGACCCTTCCTAGGGTATCACATACACATTGAGCTTTCCCGTAGGGGCATTACTACGGTACAGCTCCAAGCATCTAGGGTGGCAGTGTCTTATGGGCATGTTTGTTTATCTTGTCACATTAACCATTTACACACCTACACCACTTGTTCTCTCACGTCCCATGTACACACTCATACATAATTCATACACACATAAGTCCTCATTTACTGATTTTAACCTCACTGTTGCAACTGCCAAATAATCATAATACAGATATAATCATACTAAAATTACTGAATCACATCAAGTCACAATTAACATGCTCACATAGTCATTTTTCACATTAAAAATCCATAACAATACTTACTGTCATCAAAATAACATGAGATTTTAACCACAGACAATTTTAAGGTTTATAATCGCACATACAATTTTCAGATTTTTCTGAATATATTACATTTACAGAAATTAAAACATTCAGTTTCATGCTATTCATAATTCACTTTAACATGGAACATAACACGAACATCAGATTTAACCATTCACAACCTGATTCTAACATAGTCATCATCACAGAAATTTTCCCTTGATTTATTGCACAGCACACAATTTAATGTAAATTTACAATTTCTATGCATGTCTTTCATTTCAAAACAGAAATTCCAGTAAATCCCACAGTCATGGAAAATTTCTCAAAATTCCAGGGCATGGACTGATACATATGCACATGGTATAGAAAAATCTAGGGCATTTAATTCCTCAGGAATTAGGTAGACAGTAGATGAACATGCATAATCCATCTTTTCCCAACATATATTTCAATAATCTAAAAATTCATGCCATCCACAGAAAAAACAGAAATTTCCACACACATCACATTATCTATTTTACATAGCATATAAAATTTACACTATATCCTCATTGCGAAAACATATCGAAAATAATCATCTACCAGGAAGAACAGCTCACTGTTCTATCCTGAAGAACTTGGCGGCAGCCTCTGGCCGTTCAAGGGTTGGACGGCACGATCGCTGGACGCCGATGGGAGATCTTGGCGTCAAGGGTATTGACGCCAAGTTCCTGTCTGTGCAACAGCACAGACCGAACTCCAAATACCAAGTGAAAAGGAGGGTCCAGGACACGATTAAAATCCACAAAAATTGCTGGGACCTAGGACACATGTATGGGATTGAGATCTATGGGTTACTTGCCTCTCAATTAAATCTACAAGATCGGAATAAGCTGATGAAGCCCTCCTTGGGCAGCGCCAAGAAGCCTCCAGAAATCCTTTGCTCCGGGTTCTAGGGGTTGCAGGCTGCAGTCCAACGCCAGGGAAGCCTTCTCCTACGTATGGCCTTCCTCCTTGTCGTAGAAGATCACCAGAAAACGCCTCCAGTCGCCGGATCCAAGCCCTCCAGGTCAGTCCTTCCTCTCTCTCTCAGTTAGGGTTTCCTTTCTAGTAAAGAGCCAAGAGAGCTCTCTAGGTTGCAAAAGGGATGTGTTTATAGACTAGGGGACAAGAGGGGCTCGTGCAGGGGTTGAAGGACAGGTAAGAGCCGTTGGGAAGACATCTCCCCAATCAGAAGCCTGGCCCAATGAGTGCTCTCTGCGCTTTGTTGCGCACAGAAAATTAGGGATATTGACGTCCACATCCATGGACGGCTACATTAGGGTTGGCGTCAGTCGATATGGACGCTGACATATCATGGGCGTCCATCCATGTTGACGCCAAGACACTCTTCTGCCAGAACTTAAAATCATGCAGAACCATGCTTAATCCACACATATATGCACATGAAACCTATGTAGTATAGTGTATACACCACTACACCATGTAAACATCCAATATTTACTACTAATCCTACACATACATACATAGGTACATCAAGATAATAACACGTACATGAATATCTTCATACGCATACAATGTATATATATATACATATATACACACAACATGACTCAACACACAAAGAACTGTTTACACTACGTATACATACAATGTATAAGGTATAATATGTATATTACTACACCGTGCAATGAACAACGTTTACAACTAAACATACTCATGCATACCTAAGTATACCAAGGTGTTACATATGTAAAATTAGGTACACAATTATCACATGCGTAAGATAACATACATGCGTACATACACATATGCACTTCATATATTCGTACACCATATCCATGAAAGGGGTAATATAAGGTACAATTCAATATTTAGATGGTACTTGCATAATATTTGAATAGATACCTTATACACAAAATTGACCAATTACTCATATTCACGATAATAATATACATCCACGCATATTACATGCAAAATTTATATCTATAATATGCGCCATTTTCATGCACGCCATTTATGCAAGAACAAGTAACATCATATACATAAAATAGAAGCGGAAAAAAAAAAATTCGGGGCCTTACACAACTGCTGCTGGTTCCCTCAGAAGTCCTAAGGGCAAAGCTGCCCGGGCAAAGCCAACACACACACGAGCCAGGAAGCACCCGAGGCAACACAGGTACTGTCGCGACCCCCAAGGCCGTTGCGACACCATCGCGACGGGCAAGGGCACCACGACAGCCTTGTGCGACCAGGTTAAGTGCCAGGACAGCAAGCTCTGTCATGACCAAGAAACGCGTCGCGACAATTCCCTTATCACGACCGCCAATCGCACCGCGATAAGGTCGCGCCTGACTGGGCCAACGTCTCTCCTGATGTCGCGACGCGTCGTGCGGTCGCGACACCAGCATGGAGGCAGACCGACGGGATCCTCAATCCTGGGGCCACCCACGAGCAACAACACAACCACAAGGGGGAGGGGAGCATGGGGAAAGCAGTAAAGCTAGCTACAAAACACCGAGGGCTCCCGATCCACCCGGATTGGGATGGGAACAAGAAATCCCTACCTTTCACGAAGAACCGAACCCCGTAGGGCCTTCTCGTCGGTTGGCCACCTCCACCTTGCTCCACACAAGCTCCATGACGCCACGACACCACGCACGGCCCTCCTCCTCGCCTAAAACGCACCAAGGGGAGAGGGGGAGGTGAAGCACCGCTGGAGGGAGAGGGAGAAGGGAAGAAGAAGAGAGAGAGGGGGAAGGGGCGCGACCAAGGCTTTTAGCCTTCGGCATCCAGAACGCGACGGACCGCCCCGCCGCGTTAAGGACCTTAACGGAAGGATCAATGGGACGCAACCAGAACGCGTCCCCCAGGGGCGCCGTGACAACCGACCCTCGTACTGACACACTTGCCACCCTGATAAGCGTCAGACGATCGAAACGACAGAAATCAGTCGTGACCCGTTGACCCGGTCGTGACAACAAGACGCGACGGGGAAAGCTGGGCGCGACAAGAACGCGACGCACACGCTCGTCACGACAAGGATGACTGTCGCGTCAGACACCCACGATGCGACACTAACGGGCCGCCCAGCCTGGATGCGTTAGTGGCAGTCATCCCAGACACCGAAAAGAAAGTCGGGAAGTCGGGTCTTACACTGACAAAGGGACCTGCTCAGAGACGCTTTAGAGCCGCTTCAAGCTCAGCCTCTGAAGGACGAGCGGGGGTCGTCACCGTGAACACCCTTGTCAGGGGGGTGCGATCCTCGTTCAACTTCGCCCTTACGTCGGCCGTCCCGACGACCTTCTCGGGAGGAGCAATAGGATCTTCTGCCACCTCGTCGGCAACTGCACTCGCCGCCGCAGCCTTCGGGTCCTCGGCATCCCCTGTAGGCGCCCCTCGTGGGGTCATTGCCTTTCCCCGATCTGCCGTATGCCCTACGAGGACCATGGTCGTCTGCTCTACTGCAGACGCCACCACCGCCGCCTCCGTAGTCGACATAGAGACTTGTGCTTCCTCCGCGGACACCGCCGGTGCCCAGAGGATGAGTGTCGTGACCGGTGTCTCCTTCGCGGCCGTCGTCGCCTCCTCTGCGGTTTCTATCACCCCGCTTCCGTCAGCGGGCGATGAGGGCTCCAACACCCCTTCGGGCTCCTCCGTAGAGCCCTCGTCGGACTAGATGTCGATGATGACCACGTCTCCACCCTCGTGGAGACCCATCTCTAAAGACACCCCTTCCATGGTCCGGGGCTCCGCCACGGCCGACGTCAGTCACAGCTTCTTCTACTCATCCACCTTCACCAGCCTCTTCCTTTTTTGAAGCTGAAGCTGGGGGGCAGCATCCTCGACCTCTTCCTTGGCCTCCCTTCTCGGAGCCGCGGCCTCCTTCCACAGAGTGATCTTTAGAGCTTTCCTCCCTGAAGGCTGCCCGATGACGGCCTGGGTGCCTTCCGCGCCCTGGTTGACATGTCCTCACCGATATACGTCAAGTATAACTTGACAGGAATCTACTTGACGTACTGGGCCTGGTCTTTTGGTCCTGACCAGCGGCCCCTCCGCAACATCTGTGGAAGAAATAATTCAGGGAAGGATCTGACAATCATGCGGAAGATAAGCCAGGGAGAGAGACTTACCCCATGCTCGACTCAGTTGATACTTGACCAACTTGTATTTGGTCAGCAGCAGCTCGACAGTGGTCACAAGCACCTTCGACAGTGCCATGGATGCCTTGGCCGCATCCTGGATTAGGAAGGGTGCAATGTCCATCCTCTGGGCGGCTCGACAACCTTAACGGGGAACCCCCACTCAAGGGGTCTGATCCCCTTCTTCTGACCAACGAAGAAGAGGCGTCAAGTCCACCCCTTGTTGTTCTATAGACAGGGGGAAAAGTTGATATGCATCCTATTCAGTTGATGCTTCATGTACATGATGTCGTACCCGAACTGTGAGGGCAACGCGAGGCCGTAGTGGTTTCGAAAGAGGTCTACCGTAGCTTGAAATCCCTACTTCTGGCACATGATGTAAAAGACAATGATCGTCCTTCACAAGTTCAGCGTCAGCTAGATGGGGGCGACCTTCCAGGCATTCAGTAGATCCATGGTGATCTTAGACACCGACAGCCTGAACCCCGCCTCCAGAAGGTCCAGGGAGAGCACGAAGCAGCATGGCTTGTCCATCATGTACATCTGGTCCTTGCGCATCAGGACGATGTCGAACTCCTCCCCAATGTGGAACCGCTCCTGGAGGCCGTCAAAGCACCGATATTTCGAGGCCTTCGTCTTCTCCTGCGACGGTCCGCTGGACTCCACCATGACCTTCCCCTCTTGTTGAGCCATCGGCGCCAGAATGGTGGAAGGAGAAGATGAGCGAGGGGGAAAATGAGGAAGAAGCAGAGAAAGTGAGGGAGCAGATAACAAGGATCAACATGAGAATTTCAAAGCAGGAAAGTGTGGGGTTCTTCCCTCCCCCTCTTCCCTTCCTTATAAGGAAGAAGAGGCGTGGGATTCAAAGGGTGAAAGGTGGTTTGCCCACTCGAATGGCCCGTTCAAGTACCCTACTCACATCACATCTCCTCTGTCATCATGAAGCGAGAATACCTAGGAAGTTCTGTGATGCCTGAAATTTATTCTTAGATTTTAATTTTTATTGTTGTCTATTATTGTGTATTTAAAAATATCTGTGAATATATGTGTGTTGTTTAGTATTCTGTGGATAGAAATGGTCTGTTCTCGGATAGGATGATGACTATGTCGACCTGTGTTGCTGACGACAACATGGATTGTCGTCAATAGAATGTTAACGACAACATCCCTTGCCGTCAACTTCAGGTAAACGTCCATATCGATTGACGTCAACTCTGTGTAAATGGCAGTAAACCTTGATGTCAACTTCTTCCGGTGCAGACAACAAAATTTTCGTAGTCCAACTCTGGTGGAGTTATGGTAAGGGCGAATTTTTAGGAAACTTTTGGGGGTCACGTCTCCTACCCTCATGGACTGAGTATGGGAGGCCAAACCTTTTATAAAAGGGTGGGTTAGTTTTCTTAGAACCGTTTTTGGGGAGTTTCTCCAAGTCTCTAGAAAGGTGAAGGAGATCCAGCGATTTGATCTTTGTGGAGGAAAAGACCAAGCATCTGCAAGTTGAAAGGGTGTGTGCCTTTGAAGGCTGAAGGCGTCTCCAATGTGCTCGTGCCATTGGAGATCTATTGATTGAGGATTTTACCTCGGAGGGAGGACTGTCTTGGTTGGCCAAGGTAGACTTCGTCGGCTAAATCCATAGATTCTTTGGTGTTTTAGAGGCAAGTAACCTAGGGATTGGGTTCCCAACCATAGAT
The DNA here is from genome assembly GCA_014218235.1 of Colocasia esculenta. NCBI lineage: Eukaryota > Viridiplantae > Streptophyta > Magnoliopsida > Alismatales > Araceae > Colocasia > Colocasia esculenta. The sequence goes on along the minus strand of CM024756.1, from coordinate 97,107,735 downwards.
TCTACCTTTTTACAAATTTCCATGATTTTAAAAATTAAAACAATAGTCGAATTTGGGGTTTATATGAGTTCCGGAAGGGTTCTGGTTTCCTGTCAAGTTAACGTCAACCTTGACTGTTGTCAAGGATGAACTTAACGTCAACCATCTTGCCGTCAATTAAGGTTAATGACAACAGTGTTGCCGTCAAGTTCTTCCGTCCATTATTTTCACCTGTTTCTACATCTGGATTTATATTTCTGTGTTCAAACTTCGAATGGACTTTCTATGAAATGTGTAGGGTTAAATAGGTTAACTTTTTACCATACTGCAAATTTAGTTAATTTCTGTAGTCACCATGATTTTAGGGTAATTTCCGAGTTCTGTAATTAAGCATAGATTTAATAGGAAAATTTATATTTAATGCATGTTCGTGATAAAAATTGTGATTTCTATGTAGAAATGCATTTCAGGGATATATTCATGCTATGATAGATCAAAAATCCAAATTTGATTGTTTTCTGTAATTTCCATGACTGAAATACAAAAATTAGTGGCACTTTTTTAATTTTATAAATAGTTTATGAATTCCAAAAATCATGAAAATTTGAAAAGTAGTTTGTATGCTTATGATATACACTCATTAAAAATATTGAACCATGTTGACAGATGGTTTCATTGTGATGAATATTTCTCTATTTATATCACTGATTTGATTACTGGGAAAATTAGAGTATATGCCAGAAAATCATGAAAAACTACTGGTTTGATTCATGACAGCAGGGACACGTTCTGACAAAAGTTTGTGAATTTGTGATGTCAGTAACTATTTGTAGTCTGTTATCATCATTAGAAATGTGTTCTATTGAAATGATTTGTGGAAAAATTTTAGAAAATATAACATGTGACAAATCAGAAATATGTCACTGTCAGCATCTGAATATATGTATATGATTTTGGCAGATGTTATGTTGCATTTGAATCTACAGAAATTTGTATATGATTTTGTATTCGACCAATAAGACACTGCCACCATAGAAATAATCTGGAACAGGACCATAGTAATGCCCCTATGGAAATGTTCAATATGTTATATGTTCCCGAGGGCACGGGAAGAAATTCTGGAGGTGGACAAGTACCACTGGTTAAGGTGGGGAGGGCTTCCCCCGGTATTGCACAATAACCAAGACTCTATCACTATTTGCCTAGGTGATGAGTATATGTTCATATGTCTATCTGACTTCTAATGGGTGGTTGGGCTGTGTCTTGGCAAAATTGTACATACATATATGTTATGTAAAATGTTTGTTTTCAGCTTTATAATGATTTTATGTAATACTTGTCTTATTTCCATTCAGATGAATGTTTAGTAGTCATGCTTATTATGCAAACTCTTGAAACCATGTATGACAAATATACCATGTTAATACTTAAATTTATGTCATCATGATCAGATCTGAAATCTCTTTGCAAAACTAAACATTATGAGGTTAGCACCATGTCTTAAATTCAAACTTTATTCAAGTAGCATTTGTACACACTTTTGACTTAAGATGTATTTAGTAAATGATTGTTTTGCAAGTAGTATGATTGCTGAAATCTATATGCAATAACATGATTTGAAACCATTATATATATGTTAGATTGGTAATCCATTTTTGGGTTGCTTGCTGAGTCTTTGTTGTAGACTCATACTTGCTTAACATTTCAGGTGAGACGGCAGATCTCGAGGCTTTAGTAGCGGGATCAGATTCGGAGCGTGAGGATTGATTGTGTGATTGAGTGACATTTGCATGTGAGGATTTGCTTATGTTATGAAAATTGTATTTGAACTATATAGCTATTGTGGACTTCTTTGATGGACTATGGACTTGGTATTAAAGTTGATGAGATGTTCTTTATTTCCGCTGCACTAGTATTTATTTGTGAATGAATCAACCTACATTTGATATATGTTGGGGTGTGTTCCCTATGTAGCACGTCTCTTGGACTCAATGAGAGTTGGTATAACTGGACCGGGTCTAAGTGGGGTGTTACAAGTTCCAACAGCGTCACCAATGGTCGTACACACCGTCGCGGCCGACATTACATTTAATGCGAAGAGGGCAACGTCGAATAGTCATCTCCCCTCTCAAGTGCTCCCGGTCACATCCGAGCAAGCTTGAGAGGGTGAGGGGCAAGTGTGGAGGCCATTTCTGGCCTCCTAGGCCCATAGGCCCATCATGACCCAGTAAGGAAGCAGCGCGACGGCTCCTCAGCCACTTGTCCCTAGGAACAACCGAAGTCCCCGAACACGCCTTGATCGCCACGCATCCAAGGGCACTACAGAGTTTAACTACCCAGTGTATCCAAGCAGGGTTTGATCATTAAGCACCCGCTGCATGGTGGGAAGCCACCGAACACCGGGCAACCTCATCGAGCAGGTCCTTGGTCTCCTATTCGGCCCCCATAAAGGGCAATCATGAGTAGCCATCCTTGGGCCCCACATCTCATTTAATGGTACGGTACGACACACCTCCCCATCGACGCAGTACCCCTGGCGCAGGGTCCCGAGACCTTAGCGCGGGTTCCCAAGGGACGGCTAGAACATACATCCCCTTGTCTTGGGAACCTAACTGTCACATCCTCCCCCTCGCCATTGGAGGAGGGTGCACCAAGACTCTTCAGATTCCCTACCTATATAAAAGATAGGAAACCCCCCTGACGAGGTATGGGCAATCATCCCACATAGTTGCCCACGCGCGAGAACACACACCAAAAAAAGAAACCCTCTTACTCCTTCCCTTCTCCGGTCATCTCTGACTTAGGTATCAGAGGGTTCTCTCAGTTCTTCAACAGGGTTCCTCTGACGCTTTTTCTGGTTTGCAGGTCCATCGTCCCCGCCGGCGACCGTTTGCTCCCAGTTCTCAAGTGGAGGCCTGTTCAGCCCATTACCGAGCAGAAACACCACAACATCTATTTTTTCAAAAATTTTGGAACAATATAGCTATTTTTAACATTTAAAATGGATTTCAGATAATTAAGATTATATTACTTTTAAAAATAATTTAAATAGTAAATTAATGAATCTTTTATCTAAAAACATACTGACGGAACTCTAAGTTCAAGAAAAATATTGAACCATAAAACCATGATATAACTATTTTTTCTGAATTAATATCATCATAGCTTGCATTATTAACACCTAACAGAAATTACAGAAATTAATAGGGTTATTTAGAAAATATGAATCTTTTACAAAGTCTTCCATGATATATAACACGCCCTATTAGAACCCTAAAACTCCAATCCACACTCAAAATCCATGAAAACATATCATATCCGTAACAATAGGGTTTTCTGGTAAAGTAAGAACTTAACGACAAGGTGGTTGGTGGCAGCATCGATTGTCATCAACCCAGGAACTTGGCGACAGCATATGTTGCCATCAAGTTCCTATCTGTAGGAACTTGCAGACCAAAACCAAACAAAAGCAGAAATTGGGGGTTCAGGACATGAGACAAAAATCGATAAAAATCATAAAACCCTAAGTGATAGGCACATGGATGAAACCCTTAAGTTACTTGCCTATGAAAAACTCCCTGAAGATTGAATTTAACTAATGAAACCCTCCTCAGTCAAGCCAAAATCTTCATCGGTTTGATTCAACCTCCACACCTTCCCAGGTGAATTCCCCATGAACCAGGAGCCTCCCCACGTTCTGTTGAGCCATCCTCTTGCCAAAGAACACCAGTGTAGCCTCTCCTTCGTCGGATTGCTCACCAAAGTCTCCCCCTTTCTCTCTCCAAACTCACAACAAAACCCTAGCTAAGTAAAGATTCTCCCTTTACAGAAATGACTTATATTTATAGGGCTTTGGGTCGTGCTCATGTTTGGAAGGAGAACCCCAAACCGAATGGACTTTCCTAGTCTATCCAAGAGGAAATCAGATTAGGAAATCGTCACTTAGAAGATGTTAACGGTGACATATGTTGCCCTTAAGAAATAAGTAGGTGGCAATCGACATTGCCGTATGTTGGATCGTTGACACTAGAGCTTTTCACCTAGAGGGGGGGGGGGGTGAATAGGTGTTTTTCGTCGTGGAAGCTAATTTTAACAACAACTTAACAACACACGTTGGTTATGTTAGTCAAACCACAAAGGACACAAATTTTTTATTCTGGTTCGGACCTTCCTTCCAATGAAACTCCTAAGTCCAGTCCCTAAGCCAACCTTAGGATTTTGCTATCTTTTTCAAAGATACAACACCCTGGTACTTACCGGGCTTCCCTTCTACACAAAGGGAAACATAACCCGCTAGCTGCAACTAGCCTTCCCTTTACAAAAGGGAAGAAACCGCCAAAACTACTTTGGCCTTCCCTCTTTCAGAGGGGTACACACCCTGCTCAGCAGGTCTTTCCTTTCTCAAAGGGTGCACTTACATTTGACAAACTCGTTATGTGGAGGACTAGACTTCAGAAAGACTCCAGACTGAAAGAATAAAGAAGAGAAATTCTAGTCTGAAGAGAGACTTCCTAAGTCTAAAAAGAGACCTTTACAAGGTGAGATTTGAACAACTTCTTCACTGCATGCATAGGCAAGGCTTCAACATAGAGCCCATGCAGTGTCTACGTAGAGGTAGCTTGATGCAGCACAATTGCAACTTTTTCATCTCTTCTCGTGTACGTGCTTGTATCTCTCTTGCTTGCTTGTTATCTCCCACACTCGTATCTTGTTCTTCTTTTGATTAACTTTATATTTATAGGCTTCATCTTTGTAGCCATTGCTTGCTCTGTTTGAATCTATCCATTGGAGAGATAGTCGTTGCATGTATTCTTCCGAGGGCAACATGCATGTCTTCTTCCAAGGGCGACGTGCATGTCTTTTGCATTCACATTGATTAGTCAGTTCTTGTGCTAATGCTATTTTGTCTTTTATCCTGAACGAGACAAGTTCCAAGATATACTAGACTGGGTCCAGTATGTTAGCTACGGATATGATCATAGGTACTTGTGAGATATTTCAAATATTGATGACTATATTTTGTGTACTAACAATTAATGTTTTGTGGAAAAAGTTCTGCACAAGGATATTATAGAATATGTAGTAGGTAGAGATCGTATAGTGCAGTTCTAACAAAAGATAATATAGATGTTCTTGTGGCAGATGTCAGAAGACCTTTTTCACAGACTTTGACTAAGGCTTTCAGGATACAGATATTTTAGATTCATGAGACAAAGCTATATGATAATATGTATTTGAGAGCTTTTTGTAAAATGATACTGAAATATTGAACAATTAAATTTAATCAATTTGTACTAAAAACTCGTATTTCAGAATATAGTTGAAATAAGGAATTTATATCTAAACTAGACATACAATCATGGAAAAAAATTTCTATAAATTAAGAATGTTATGAATATGATGAAAAATGTTAATGATACAGAGATATCATATAATTAGTATATTCTTCATTTTATCTGATAAAGATATATGTAACTTGTAACGTCGCGCGTTTTTTCGGATCCTTGTGGATCCTCTGTTTAGCGTGTGGGATGGTCAAGCTGTGACCAGTGTGACTCGTGTTGTGTGTGCGTGGTTATGGATCTGTGCCTGTTGGTGCCCAGTGTGAGTTGGACATCAACAGTGGGTTGGCGTCCAGAAGTGTGACGTCGACTGTGTGTTGGCGGCAAGAGTGTTGCCGTTAACATGGTTCCGGCGTCCATCGATGTAGACGTCTACCGTTGAACTTGGCGGCAAGAGTTGTGGACGCCTAGTTGTGGTGGCTCAGTTAACGACACAGAGGTTGACGTTAACTGGAAGCGCCCGTGTTTTTAGGGCTAACCCGAACCCTCTTCTTTCCCCATTTTCTCTCCTCCTCTTCCCCCACATTCACCCCTTGCGTTTCTCCCCTACTTCCGGCGGCTGGCAGGAGCACGTGGGAAGGCCGTGGTGCGCGTGGTAGCAGCAGATCAGGCGGGGAATGACGGGTTAGAGGGTGGTGTTCGCGAGAAGCTCCTCGGGTTTTGGCGCGATTCGAAGTTCTTCAGGAGCTTAATCGCGTATCTGAGATAGGGACTGGACCCTTTGATCTCTCCTAGTTGATTTGCCATGCTTTGTTGCATAGACCGTATGTTAATTGAGTTTTTGGGAAAGGGTTCTCCATGCCGGGAAATTGGGTGGTTTGATCGATCCAAGCGTTGGATCTTGTTTTCTTCAGTTTAATTATAGTATTCAGATGTGAGGGAAAGTGTTTCCCCTTGTTTTCTTATTGTTTATAGGGCTAAGTTGCCCGTATGATTGGCCTTGGGCCAGTTTGTGCGTTTTGTGTACGCTGGGAGCTGAAGATCTTAGCGTCAACATCGATTGACGTCAGGTTCTTCAGTTGGAGATTAACTGCCAGATGTCTAGCTGTTAATATCGAGCTTACTTAGTATTAACGGTAGGGGATGCTGCCGTCTATAATCGATGGACGACAATCGATGCTGCCGCCAACCTATGTAGGTATTAGCACAGTGTGTTTCATGAGGTTTTTTCTTGTTGTACATATCACGTGGCTGTGTGTGCATGGCAATGACAGATGAGAGCCAGTACACTCGTTACGCTCATGGAGTGTGTTGCTCACGAGATGGGCATGCTTTACGTGATTAATGTGTAATATACATGTGTGCATGTTGTACATGTGTTGGATATATTGTTCACATGGATGATGTGTAGTACACCAGTTGTAAGGCCCTTGATTTTCACCTTGCTTGCTTAAGTATATATGTGTACATATAAGTGTATACTATTGATGTATAGATTATTGTGCATAGTATTTATTTATACGAATTGTATGAATTAGTATTATTGTAATGTACATATTGTATACAAGTATTATTGTATATTTGTGTTGTTGAACCACTCTCTATTTGTTTTTGTATTTTGGTGATAATAAAATTTATGATGCAACTTAAATTGAATACTTTGTTTCATCTGTGTCGCATCAATCTCATAGCAAAATGCTAAGTCTCACATTGATGCAATATGGCGCACTAAAATGATAAAATCGATGTTTAATCAATATACATCGATTTCAGTTTAAGTGCCAAAATTAATGAGCGCTACAACGACTTCGCTAAGTGGCCATAATGATTTGTTAAGAAATCGATCTCAGAACGATTCCTTTTATAGCCACAACGATTTGCCCTCATATCGTTTTCATTCTCATAATGATTTCATAAGTGATCACATCGGCTTAGTTCCCATAACTATTTCATAAGTGATCACATCGGCTTAATTCTCATAACGATTTCATAAGTGATCACATCGGCTTGGTTCTCATAACGATTTCATAAGTGATCACATCGACTTCTTAAGTGAGACAACGATTTGCTCTCACAATGATTTGTTTACAAATGGGCAACGACTCTTCACATAACGATTTCATAAGTCACGCTCATAACGACTTCTTTAGACCGTAACGATTTCTTAAGTGAACGCATCGACTTGCTTTCATAACGATTTGTTAAGAAGTCATTCCCATAACGTTTTCATAAGTCATGCTCATAACGATTTCTTCAATGATCATAACGACTTGTCTTTCACATCGATTTGTTCATAAACTTGCAACGATTTACTTGTAAATGAACAACGATTTCTCTTGAATATTTTGAAAGTGTTTTTGGCGCTCATTGAAAAGTCAAATATTGTCTGACAGAAAAAGCTGCATGCATAATCTTGTCAGAAAAAGATTTGACCTACTATTTTCAGTATGTTAGCAGAAGCACAGTACTATGCATCGTTTATCATAAACACTCTTTTATGCTAACACTTTCTTCCATGCTCACAGACCTCGAAGACCATCAAAGTCTGATCAAGACAAATGAAGAGGAGATGAGCAACGGCTAGAACTCCAACGGATCTATTCAAGCTGCTCATATAAAAGATGGAGCATTGCTGAAGATGAAGAGGGGGCTTTCCTGAAAATCCTTCAAGGAGTGTACAACTGTGAGAAGAACCTTCACGCCACAAACACTCAGAGAAAGAGAGAAGAGCTCGAGCCAAAAATCTACAGAAGCTTTCAAAGCAGAAGTCTTCATCGCCTTCAAGCCTTCTTCTCTTCCATTCTCCCTGTGCTCATTGTAATCTTAGGGAGAGTCTGTGACTGTGAGCTAAGTCCTAAGCGTTCATCGTGTAATAGCTCTCAGTCTAATCTTTCTTTTCTAAGAAAGATTTCTGTCCAGCTGTAGGACTGTATATAGTGTGTAACCTAGCTAGAGGTTAGTGTCTAGCAGAACCTTGTTGGGGGTTTGTACCAACAGGACCTAGCTGGGGGTTTAAGTCTAGCAGAACCGCACTGGGGTTTGTTCCAGGAGGTTTACTTCTGAACCTGTAAAAGAAGTAGGTTTGCTTCTGAGCCTAAAAAAGAAGTGGGCTGCCTTCTTGCCCGGGAAAGAGAAGAAGACCTGGTGGGGTATCCAGGGTGCTGTAGTGTCCTTGAAGGGGACTGTACCTTCGGTTAGTGAAATCCCAAGAGTTTGCTTGAGGACTGGACGTAGGACTTCCATGTGGGAAGGGCCGAACTAGGATAAATCTCCTGTGTCCTTTTGCGTGATTGTTCTTTTGCTTCCGCACTGCCACTCTTCATCACACTAACACTAACCAAACTTTTAAGTGTTCACGTTTTGATTTCAGATTTCAGAAAATCCTATTCACCCCCCTCTAGGTTACCTTGTTGGCGCACACCAAAGGGCCAACATGTGTGTGGTGTTTATAGATTCTGCATAATTTAAGTGTGTTTTGTCGACTAGTCGGCGTCAATATCAGCTGACGTTGACTAGTAATAGACGGCAATATCGATGGATGCCCACTCTGAATAGGCGACCAGAGATGTGGACGTCAATATCCCAGACCAGTTACGCTTCCAGATCCGGAAACGCCTCCGAAAACTTCGCCATTGTTTTAGAAACCGTCCCCAACGGCTCTATGACTTACCCCTTACGCATGTCTGGCCCTCAACCCTTTATATTACCCAGTTTTCGGCCAGATCTATCCTTTTGACTCTTGGGTCAAAAACCTAGCTTCTCTGTGCGAAACTCCAACTTGAACCTGAGAGATCCGACTTTGGGAGGCTTCATCCGGTGATCTGCATCGACTGGTGACAACTCTGAACATCCGGGAACGACTTCCCCACGCTGGTGTGCATTGAAGATCAACAGAGAACCCGGTTAAGGAGAGATTTGAAGACTCTTTGGCACAGGCCGAGGAGGGCTTCTCCGGCTTAAATCGTTGCTTGTGGATTTTACAAGAGGCAAGTACCCCACCCACATCAACCCTACATGTGTCTAGTATGTCCCAGGAAATTTTTATGGATTTTTCTCGTGTCCTGGAACCCCCATTCAAGCGATCGGTTGGCGTTCAGTCCGTGTTTATGTAGACTGGATATTAACGGCAGGATCCCTTGCCGCTAATATCATATGTTGGCGACATCATATATTGCTGTTAACCTTATAGACGGCTACCCCCATGCCGTCAAATTCTTCAGACTACAACAGTATGCAGGTCTGCCCTTTTATAAGCTAATTTTCGAGATTTTTCCACATGAGGATATACGGTAAATTTTACATGATATGTAAATATACATGTTGGAGTGTACTGTGAGTTATTGTGAATTTTGTAATCTGCCCTAATTATTAGAATTCTTTGAATGTTCGGCTGACAGAATTTTAATCTTGTAAAATCTCAGTTGTGAAATTTGTATAGAATTTAACTGTCATAAAATTTCTGTACACTGTTTATGAGATCTAATGCGTGATATGAAAATTTGGAAAATTTATAACATCTGTATAGTTTATTGAATTTTCTGAACCGAAAAATAGTGAATATGTCTACTCAGTATAGAAATGTTAATAATTCGTGCAAAATTAGTTAAAATCCTAGAAATGGACATATAATTAGAATTGTTAGTATTCATGTGTATAACAAGTTGTGGGTCCGAACAATGAAAATTTATGTTAGTTTGACTGTTTTTACGTTAGATAACATCACTGTTAGAAATTTCAGAAATTATGCGTAATTCAGAAAAATGTGGATCTTGGTATGCATGATGGTTAGACTGTGATGGATTGCTGATTAAATTTCTGTACTGAATTGATAACAGTGGCGATATATGTTGGTTTTATGTTAGATATTGACAAATAATGCATGTTAACATGATTAGTGTTTAATTCTATAAATTTCAGCATGATTAGACTTGTTTTAAAACTTGTTTAATACTGAAGACAGTAGTACCATGCTAGGTAATACTGAAGAATGTAAATGTGCGAGTATGAAATGAATGTGTAAAAATTGTGAATTAAGAAGTGTGTTGAAACTTGAGAAAATGTATAAATGTGCCAATGGGTGACACTGCTACCTTAGAGGGCTGTGGAACTGTACTGTGGTAAAGTCCCCACAGGAAAGTTCAAAGTGTGTGATGTCCCATGGGCATTGGGATTAAATCCTGGAGGCGAACAAGTATCGCTGGTTAGGGTGGAGAGTGCTTCTCCCGATTCTGTGCAGTAACTAAGATTTATCACTGGAATGCCTAGGTGATAGATATGTGATGTGATTAGTGTGTGTCCTTCTAAAGTGGTTTGGGCTATGTGTCACGGCATTAAGAAATTGTGAAAAATGTGTTTAAGTGAAAAGAAATGTGTAAATTGTGAAACTGTGTAAGCGAATATGTGTTCATGCTAGAATAGTCTTTTATGAAATGTGCAAATCCATGTTTAAAATGATCAATAATTAGTATATGAATGGTTGAATGAAAATTAGTTTAACATATTGAAAGTATGTAGAAAGCATGTGATAGGCTTAAGTTATTTTGTATAAAAAGAAATTCCATGTGTAAAATGTGTAGAAATCATGCATAGGTTCTATTTAAATAGATTGTCAAATCCGTGCATTATGTGTTAGTCGTGTAGTTTAAGAATATGGATGTTATGTGATGCATGTATGTTTAGTGTGTTTGGTGTTACTTGTTGAGTTCTTTTGAACTCATTCTTGCTTCGGTGTACAGGTGCAGACGTTTCTACTTCTTCCGAGGAGATCGTTAGGAGCGACTCGGAGCGGGAGTAGGAGACCTTGTTGTGGATTTAGCATTGTACTTTTCCTTACTTCATAGTATGTAATAAAGACTCTGCGTAGTCTCATGTGGACAATGTATTTATTTTATTTTCAGTTATGAAAAGTTAGTTTTCTTTCCTTCTATACAGACTGTGAATAGAATGTGGATGATGGAATAAGAATTTCTTTTCAGTTCTTTCAATTCCTCTGTCATGTGTTATATATTTATGTATGTTTTAGCCTATCGTACTAGTGTTGGGTAAATGTCCCACTGTGGCGATGCTCTCTATATCGAGGTGGGATGGTATATCCGTACCGGTATAAGGAGGGTCGTCACAGAGATTGGTATCAGAGAGCCCTCAGGTTGAAATTGTACATAAATATGCATATGTCATCATCTTCATTATATGCTAAGTCGTTGTAGATCGTCCACATAGTTAGGAATTTGATAGATTAGTCTTTAATTGTGGTTAACTTATTTTGCAGCATATGGCTTCACGTGGTAGATGTGGTGGTGTCCCTGCTCGTGACAGTGAGCAGAGGCGAGATGAGCCTAGACGTGAGGAGCAGGCTGAGCAGCAGGCCCCAGCACCTCAGGGTCCTGTACTTCCTCCTCCACCGCCAGTGGATTATGGAGTGTTCATGCAGGGTCTAGTGCAGGCCATGCAGACGCAGGCCCATACCCAGGCTGCACTCCAGGCTCAGTTGGAGGCTCAGGTTAGAATGATAAGATAGAGTAGCCTGTTTTACTTAATTGTATGATGTTTATATTGTATATGTGTTGCTTATGTTGTTTGCTGTAGCAGGCTCAGGCACCAGATCCCCAGGCTCAGGACCGTGGTGGACCCTTCATCATGGAACGGTTCAAGAGGATGTTGCCACCCTCTTTTAAGGGGGAGAGCGACCCATTGCTAGCTGAGAGCTGGATGAGGGAGATCGAGAAGATCTTCCGGGCTATTAGGTGTGCGGATGATGACAAGGTCACGTTAGCCACCTATATGCTACAGGTATGTGTAAATTGCTTCCTTAGTTATTTCGTTAAGCCTAGATTATTATAGTTTGGTTCTTATAGAATGTTTTGGCAGGAGCGAGCCGACGTTTGGTGGTCCTCGTTACTACGTACCCGGTTCGAAGACGGTGCCGTAGAGGTGACTTGGGATGAGTTCGTGAGGCTCTTTCGAGCCAAGTTTGTCCCAGAGCACATCCAGGACAAGATGGAGCAGGAGTTCCTTTCGCTTACTCAGGGCTCCATGACCGTACTGGAGCAAGAGGCCAGGTTTTCCGAGCTATCCAAATATGCACCCCATATCATACATGATGAGCGCAGGAAGGCGAAGAAGTTCGTGATGGGTCTGAGGCCATCACTAAGGACGAGGTTGGTGGCATTTGACCATCGTACCCTCGATGAGGTGCTTAGTGCGGCATGTCGGCAGGAAGGAGAGATGGAGCAGTATCTGGAGGAGAAGAAGGCTCCTCAGAAGAGGCCAGCAATGCCTTTCCAGAGGCAGGATAAGAAGAAGGCGGCATACCAGCCACAGCAGCGTCCCACAGCATCGATCAGACAGCAAGTAGTTTCTCAGCTTTCCCCTAGTGGCAAGAAGGAGTGTCCTCATTGCGGGAGGACACATGGTGGTACGGAGTGTTGGATGGTAGCGGGGAAGTGCTTGAAGTGCGGGAGCAGAGACCACAAGATCAAGGATTGCCCGAGACTTCAGCAGGGAGTCCAGCATGGACCATCCCCAGTAGCAGCAGCAGCAGCGCTAGCGACAGGACGACCAGGGAGACCTCGAGCCCCAGCTCGAGTGTTTGCGTTAGCTCGTGAGGACGCGAGCAGGCGGAGCATGTCACCGAAGGTACGGTTATTTTCATGGGTGTTCACGCTTGAGTTTTATTTGATACGGGTGCCACTCACTCGTTCATTTTTGAGCATTTTGCTAGGTAGTTAGCCTTAGAGTCAGGAGTAGAGTCTGAGGATTTAGAAGTCCCTTTGTCTGTACACACACCTGCGGGTACGGTATCGACTAGGAAGTGTATTCCATCTTTACCGGTGTGCATTGAGGATAGAGTTTTAGAAGGGTGTTTCTTCTTGCTTAAGATGAAGGACTATGATGCTATTCTTGGTCTGGATTGGCTAGAGGAGCACTATGCGTTAGTGGATTGTCGTGGCAAGAAGATAGTTTTCCGTATTCCTGGTGAGGACGAGTTTTCTCATCCATTGCCAAGGAACCTAGCGGGGAAGTTTGTTATTTCTGCTGTGAAGGCAACGCTCATGGTTAACAAGGGTTGTGACGCTTTTCTCGCCAGTGTTGTATTAGTACCCAAGGCTGATGAGTCACCTACTCTTGCGAAGATTGAGGTTGTGCAGGATTTTTCAGATGTCTTTCCAGATGATTTATCTGGATTGCCACTGACTAGAGAGATAGAGTTTACACTAGAGTTGCTTCCTGGCACCTCTCCTGTAACGTCGCTTATTTTTGGATCCTTTTTGGATCGTGTGTGTTATGGTTGTGATGGCTGTTGTAAGGCCAGTGTGGTGTAGACGCGTGGTGTGTGTAGGTGTGGTGCAGGTTAGGTCCCGAAATGAAATAGGACCTACTGCAGTTGAGTAGGAGTTGGCGGCCAGGGGTGGTTGTTGACTTGTTGGCGTCCAGGTAAGTGGCCGTTGACTGTATGATCTTGGCGGCATTAGATGTGGACGTTTAGGGTGGCGATTGTCCTTGGCGGCAAGGGGTTGACGCCAACCTGAGAATTCTGCAGGTTATAGGGTCACCCGAGAGCAGGTTCTTCCCCTGGTTCTCTCTCCCTCTTGCCCTAGCTTCACGTTCCAGTGTTTCTAGAGCTTCCAACAGGTACTGAAGGATGCTTGGAGGACCGTGGAACGTGTGGCGGTGACGAATCGCGCGAGGAATCGCCGTGGCGTTGTGCAATTCTCGTGGGAGTTCGCGGAGGGTTCGGTGTGAACCAGGAGATTGTGGGAGGTTTGAGCGTGTTCTGAGGTAGGGGACGAACCCTGTTAGCTTGTTAGAAACATTAAAACACGACTTAACCACTTGAATCAGTGTTTTTAATGTATTTTCGGATTAAATTGCGCCGTGTGGGGATAATGGGTGGTTTGGTGATTTTATGTAGTAAAGCATGCTGTTTTAGTTTAATTATAATGCATGGGAGTTAGAGGAACTGTTTCCTCCTATCTTCTTGATGATTTCGGGATCAGGAATGCATGTGGGATCGATTAGGGTTTCTGCAGGGAAAGAGCTGAAGAACTTGGCGTCAACATCGCTTGTCGCCAAGCTCATCAGCCGAGATATAAACGGCTAGATCGCTTGCCGTCTACTTCTTATAAGCGGCAGTCGATGTTGCCGTCAACTGGTGCATGCATCCATGCAGTGTGGTTTACGTAGCTTTTCTGGTTATGAATATTGCGTGTTTGTGTGTGCATGGCGATGACCGGTGTGAGCCAGTGCACTTGATATGCTCTTGGAGCATACTGCTCATGTAATGGGCATGTTTTACGTGAATGATGTGTGATGTACGTAATTGCTTTACGCAGTAAGTGTGGTGCGTTGGCACCCATGGCACTCTTGGTATGTATTGTCCATGTGTTGGACATGTGGTTTACGTGACTGACGTGTGGTACACCTACCAGGGTGTAATATACACGTGTTGTTTACGTGGTTTGAGTGTGTGTATACTACACACTTTGTTGTAATGTAATTCTTATGATTTGTCGTAGTAACTGAGCAGTGAGGTTCCTGTGTGAACCTAGCCATGACTTTGGGGTGTTTGGGCAGTGAAGGTCCACACCGACCTAGCCCTGGTTCGTTGTTGTCTTTCGAATAATATTAGATTGATTTATGAAGTAAGTGGTGTGCGTTGCCACGGAGGTCATGAGATGACCAATGATAGGCAAGTTTGTGGTTCAGGTATGTGTTGGCGTGGGATAGGTTTGGGGTCATATGATGACCGATGTTAAGCTAATCCTAACACTTGTATATTGTGAATTATAAGTAAAGGTTATATGTGTTAGTTTCGTGGTTTGTGCTAGCCGAGTGTGGTGGTCCGGCGCCTATTCCGGAATGCCTCTCTAGTCGGGTACCCCAGGTTCTTTGTGAGCTAGGCACGTGTGTTTGTTGTGCTTGGGGTTTTGTCCCGGTACTTGTGTTGTACCGTTGAGGTCTGTGTCGTCTTCTTGGACACCCTCACTCTGAGTTTGAGTTGTACGTCCGGCTGAGGGAAAGACGGCAGTGGGACAACGACTTCCCAGAGTTTGTTCTTGTGTCGCTTGTAGCACGCTCGTAGTTGGGGGTACGGACACCAGTAGACGTCACTGGTCCCCAGCTAGTCCTGTTTTCCAGTGCCTCACTTTAGGGTGCTCCGGCCAGAGACTCTAGAGGTGCCAGGCATGGGCCTGCAGCTGTGTGTCTACAGGTGTGGTGTTGGTTGGTCTCCACAGTTGTTTGACTTCTTCCTTGTGGAGCGGCAGTTGGACCTTTCGTCCGTGACTGCGAGGCTGAGAGGTAGTTCTTGTGTTGTGTTGTCCGGGTTGGATATTGGCCTGATCAACCAGTAGTCCGTTCCCGTGTGGTGGCGTCGTTCTTTCTGACTCGTGCTTTGCTACTTGTCGTGAGTTTGTGGTTTGTGACTCGTGGTCGAGGTTTGACCAGTTCGAGGTGTGCCCTGGTGTTGGCACAATTGTGACTGAGTTGTGGTTTGTGTGACTTGTCGATTAAGGTTTCACTTGTAATGTTGTGTCTAAGTGAAGGCACAATATAATTATGGTTCAGTGTGGTGTTTATCACCTACTTATACCCTTGTTCGGGTGTTTGTGTTGTGGTACCTCAGAGTAGCAGGTACCTATTTCCTTTGTGGGTTACTTTATAGTTTTGTGGTGGTACATTGTGTACCAACCTTTCCGGGTACTTGTGTGTTATGGAGGTCTAGTAGTTTGACCTGCCACTTGTTGTATCCTAACTGTTTTAAGTAGATCTTTGTTTATATTTTATTGTGGATTAGTTTGTGATTATTAAATATGTTACCTTTGTGGGTATTATGCCGATGAGGCTTGTGGCTTAGGCATATTGTGGTTTAGTAGAGTATGCTCCGTGGAGGCCGTGTGAGACCTTCCACTTGTTGAGTTTTACTCTTCTTGGGTATGATTCCAATTATAACTTTATTGTGTTATGGATTGGCTTCGTGGTAGCCAGTTCTGTTACCTTGTATGTAGTATCCGATGTAGTGTGATTTGGAGTGTAAAGGACCAGCTCTTTGTTAGCAGTCCTGTTATTCAAGTACTTGAGGTTTGCCTGTGAAGCTTGCAGCTTAGGCAGTAACCTGCCTGTGTGGCTTATAGTTTAGGCAACCAGTTGTTGTAGCAGTGTGCCAGTGAGACTGTGGTTTAGGCACTTTAGTAGTTGGGCTGACTAATGATATTATGTTAGTCCTGTAGTCCTACTCTTCTTCTGAAGACTTTGTGTTTATAATCATGATTATGTTCAATTGTTATTTATTGTAATGATGTGAGCATGAAATGGTTTGGCTATTGTTATTGCCAGTGAGACCTATTAGGGTTGAGGTGTCTGTGGTTACAGTGTTGTTTTGGGTAGCCCCTACTGAGCCAGTGACTTGTTGAGGCTCACTCCCCTACAGTTCTTTTCAGGGCTTGCCGTGTGTTTGGCTTGCAGCGGCGTCGTGTCAGACTTGTACCACCAACAGTTGTTTAGTAGTTAGTGTTGTGTGAGGTTGTGCTCCCTCGGGGTATGCCCCAAGTAGTTGTACTTTCTTTTTAATTGGACATGTATTAATGTAATGGGACAGTTGTACAAATTTGTGAACAGATATGAGCACATGTACTTTCTTGTGTCTTATATTCTTGTGGTTTGTCTTTTATACTCTTACTGAACACATGTGTGAGATATCCGTTGCGAGACTTCGGTCCGTTCGCGGGAGGCGGATCTGGATATGGAGCCTTATTGGGCATAAATACCCCGGTCCGTCACAGTTGGTATCAGAGCAATGTCCAGTTAGAATATGAAAAGACATTGAAAGTACAATGTCCCAATACATGGATTAATGTCCACTGCTGGTAGTAAGTCTGCGGTTTTGTGTGATATAAAGTAGTTTTTACGTGAGCTTTTGGCACGTAAACCGTGTGTTTCTGTTTGTTAGATTGGCAGTTGTGAGCAGCTGTTGAGTCACAACGTGGATAGTTGCATAAATTGTGTGGTTGTGTTCTGGCACTAGTGCAGTTAAAGCAGTTAAAGTATAGTACTTAAAAGTTTTCAGTTGCAGAGATTAGAAGAGAAATGTAAAGTAATGCCTTGAGAAGGATATACCTATTATATGTTAATAAAGTGCAGAGTTAGCAGAAACAAGTATAGAGTATTTCTGTGATAGATCAGTTTGGTTGTTAAAGATTTGCAATTAGAGGAATTGAAGAGATTAGCAAGTTTGGATATGGAATTCAGTAAGTAAGTTATAATGAGATAGAAAGTTGGTAGAGATAAGTGTATGGTAACAAGGTGATAAGGATCAGGTCAGTGTGTGTGTGATAAGTTGCAGTTGAGAACCTCAGTAGAAGTATTGTGGCATTAGAGATTTGAATCAGATGATATTAAGAAACAGTGTGGATGAGAATGTGATTAGTGTTATGAAGAGTTTGATATGATTAAAAAGGCAGATCAGTTTTTTTTAAAAAAGGTATCAGTGCATAAAAGAGCAGTGATTTATGGCAGATAGATTAAATATGTCTGAGGTCAGAAATTTGAGAAAAATATTGTTATGAAATATGATGATAGCAGGAAGTGTGATATGAAGATTTGTATAAATAAGTATAGAAATGATCAGTTGAATAAAGAAAGAGAGAAAAGAAGAATTAATGTGCGATAAGATTTTCTGAAAATTGCACAAGAGGAATATTTAGTTGATGATTGACAGTTTAAATAAAGAAAAGATATGGATTAGAGAAAGGAAGAATTTAGCAAATGATGAAGTGAATAAGGTCAGATGAGTCAGAAAATGTCAGTTAAAGTTTGCATATTGGTGCAAAGAAATGATTTAATTGAGCAGAAAGGAATTGTTATTAAGATATTCCAGAGTTTCGTGCAGGAGCAAGAATAAATTAATTAAAGAGTATTTGGAAAGGTTATGCAACAAAGCTATGGGAATTAGCCAGAATGTCAGTAAAGCAAGAAAGATATATGAAAAGCGCAATATGTCAATAGTGGTTTGGCAGATCAGAAATTGCAGTAATTTCTTCAACATGAATTAATTGAATGGGATGATTTGAGAAGCAGTTGAAGCCACAAGAAAGTAATTGAAAGCAATACTGTGAGCAGAAATTGTGAAATATTTTGCAAAAATGTTCAGTGTGATCAGAGTAGCGCAGCGGAAGCAGAAGCAAAGAAAGATTAAATATTCAGAGATTGTTCAAGTTTACTTGAATAAGGAGAAAGTGTAAAGTTTTGCGCAGTAGAATAAATGAAACAGAGTTTATTATGGTTTTTAATCAGAAATTGGCTTTAAGCGGTATGAGCAGAATAATATGAAAGAGCAGGAAATTCGAAGATGATGATTGATTTTCTTTGAAGAAGTGTCAGTTGTGAATGTGAATGTAGATGAAGCAAGATAACAGAAAGCAGTGATAAATGGAAAAAAAAGAAAATGGTGGCATGAAAGAATATTACAGTGTAAGATATTTGAGAAAGATAAAGTGGTCTCGAAAGAAATAATGCAAACACAGCCCAGAAATTATGGAAGCAGGTTCAGTCCAAGGAGATAAAGCACTATTGGCAAGGAAGAATCGCCTACGGTTGAAAGCTAAAGAAAGGCAATGGAATCGACAGAACAGAGTAATTGTGAGATGAATTGAAAGACTAAAGCAGAGAAAGAGTATCCTACTTGTTCTGTATTCGGCTTTATTTGTTTTTAGGTGATAATCTGGATTGTTGTGATTTGTTTTATATGTCGAGGACGACATTTATTTTTAGGTGATAATAATGTAACGTCGCTTATTTTTGGATCCTTTTTGGATCGTGTGTGTTATGGTTGTGATGGCTGTTGTAAGGCCAGTGTGGTGTAGACGCGTGGTGTGTGTAGGTGTGGTGCAGGTTAGGTCCCGAAATGAAATAGGACCTACTGCAGTTGAGTAGGAGTTGGCAGCCAGGGGTGGTCGTTGACTTGTTGGCGTCCAGGTAAGTGGCCGTTGACTGTATGATCTTGGCAGCATTAGATGTGGACGTTTAGGGTGGCGGTTGTCCTTGGCGGCAAGGGGTTGACGCCAACCTGAGAATTCTGCAGGTTATAGGGTCACTCGAGAGCAGGTTCTTCCCCTGGTTCTCTCTCCCTCTTGCCCCAGCTTCACGTTCCAGTGTTTCTAGAGCTTCCAACAGGTACTGAAGGATGCTTGGAGGACCATGGAACGTGTGGCGGTGACGAATCGCGCGAGGAATCGCCGTGGCGTGGTGCAATTCCCGTGGGAGTTCGCGGAGGGTTCGGTGTGAACCAGGAGATTGTGGGAGGTTTGAGTGTGTTCTGAGGTAGGGGACGAACCCTGTTAGCTTGTTAGAAACATTAAAACATGACTTAATCACTTGAATCAGTGTTTTTAATGTATTTTCGGATTAAATTGCACCGTGTGGGGATAATGGGTGGTTTGGTGATTTTATGTAGTAAAGCATGCTGTTTAGTTTAATTATAATGCATGGGAGTTAGAGGAACTGTTTCCTCCTATCTTCTTGATGATTTCGGGATCAGGAATGCATGTGGGATCGATTAGGGTTTCTACAGGGAAAGAGCTGAAGAACTTGGCGTCAACATCGCTTGTCGCCAAGCTCATCAACCGAGATATAAACGGCTAGATCGCTTGCCGTCTACTTCTTATAAGCGGCAGTCGATGTTGCCGTCAACTGGTGCATGTATCCATGCAGTGTGGTTTACGTAGCTTTTCTGGTTATGAATATTGCGTGTTTGTGTGTGCATGGCGATGACCGGTGTGAGCCAGTGCACTTGATATGCTCTTGGAGCATACTGCTCATGTAATGGGCATGTTTTACGTGAATGATGTGTGATGTACGTAATTGCTTTACGCAGTAAGTGTGATGCGTTGGCACCCATGGCACTCTTGGTATGTATTGTCCATGTGTTGGACATGTGGTTTACGTGACTGACGTGTGGTACACCTACCAGGGTGTAATATACACGTGTTGTTTACGTGGTTTGAGTGTGTGTATACTACACACTTTATTGTAATGCAATTCTTATGATTTGTCGTAGTAACTGGGCATTGAGGTTCCTGTGTGAACCTAGCCATGACTTTGGGGTGTTTGGGCAGTGAAGGTCCACACCGACCTAGCCTTGGTTCGTTGTTGTCTTTCGAATAATATTAGATTGATTTATGAAGTAAGTGGTGTGCGTTGCCACGGAGGTCATGAGATGACCAATGATAGGCAAGTTTGTGGTTCAGGTATGTGTTGGCGTGGGATAGGTTTGGGGTCATATGATGACCGATGTTAAGCTAATCCTAACACTTGTATATTGTGAATTATAAGTAAAGGTTATATGTGTTAGTTTCGTGGTTTGTGCTAGCCGAGTGTGGTGGTCCGGCGCCTATTCCAGAATGCCTCTCTAGTCGGGTACCCCAGGTTCTTTGTGAGCTAGGCACGTGTGTTTGTTGTGCTTGGGGTTTTGTCCCGGTACTTGTGTTGTATCGTTGAGGTCTGTGTCGTCTTCCTGGACACCCTCACTTCTTAGTTTGAGTTGTACGTCCGGCTGAGGGAAAGACGGCAGTGGGACAGTGACTTTTCAGAGTTTGTTCTTGTGTCGCTTGTAGCGCGCTCGTAGTTGGGGGTACGGACACCAGTAGACGTCACTGGTCCCCAGCTAGTCCTGTTTTCCAGTGCCTCACTTTAGGGTGCTCCGGCCAGAGACTCTAGAGGTGCCAGGCATGGGCCTGCAGCTGTGTGTCTACAGGTGTGGTGTTGGTTGGTCTCCATAGTTGTTTGACTTCTTCCTTGTGGAGCGGCAGTTGGACCTTTCGTCCGTGACTGCGAGGCTGAGAGGTAGTTCTTGTGTTGTGTTGTCCGGGTTGGATATTGGCCTGATCAGCCAGTAGTCCGTTCTCGTGTGGTGGCGTCGTTCTTTCTGACTCGTGCTTTGCTACTTGTTGTGAGTTTGTGGTTTGTGACTCGTGGTCGAGGTTTGACCAGTTCGAGG
The DNA here is from genome assembly GCA_014218235.1 of Colocasia esculenta. Lineage (NCBI taxonomy): Eukaryota > Viridiplantae > Streptophyta > Magnoliopsida > Alismatales > Araceae > Colocasia > Colocasia esculenta. The sequence goes on along the minus strand of CM024756.1, from coordinate 97,086,483 downwards.
TGTGCTCTGGTGTTGGCATAATTATGACTGAGTTGTGGTTTGTGTGACTTGTCGATTAAGGTTTCACTTGTAATGTTGTGTCTAAGTGAAGGCACAATATAATTATGGTTCAGTGTGGTGTTTTTCATCTACTTATACCCTTGTTTGGGTGTTTGTGTTGTGGTACCTCAGAGTAGCAGGTACCTATTTCCTTTGTGGGTTACTTTATAGTTTTGTGGTGGTACATTGTGTACCAACCTTTCCGGGTACTTGTGTGTTATGGAGGTCTAGTAGTTTGACCTGCCGCTTGTTGTATCCTAACTGTTTTAAGTAGATCTTTGTTTATATTTTATTGTGGATTAGTTTGTGATTATTAAATATGTTACCTTTGTGGGTATTATGCCGATGAGGCTTGTGGCTTAGGCATATTGTGGTTTAGTAGAGCTATGCTCCGTGGAGGCCATGTGAGACCTTCCACTTGTTGAGTTTTACTCTTCTTGGGTATGATTCCAATTATAACTTTATTGTGTTATGGATTGGCTTCATGGTAGCAAGTTCTGTTACCTTGTATGTAGTATCCGATGTAGTGTGGTTTGGAGTGTAAAGGACCAGCTCTTTGTTAGCAGTCCTGTTATTCAAGTACTTGAGGTTTGCCTGTGAAGCTTGCAGCTTAGGCAATAACCTGCCCGTGTGGCTTATAGTTTAGGCAACCAGTTGTTGTAGCAGTGTGCCAGTGAGACTGTGGTTTAGGCACTTTAGTAGTTGGGCTGACTAATGATATTATGTTAGTTCTGTAGTCCTACTCTTCTTCTGAAGACTTTGTGTTTATAATCATGATTATGTTCAATTGTTATTTATTGTAATGATGTGAGCATGAAATGGTTTGACTATTGTTATTGCCAGTGAGACCCATTGGGGTTGAGGTGTCTGTGGTTACAGTGTTGTTTTGGGTAGCCCCTACTGAGCCAGTGACTTGTTGAGGCTCACTCCCCTACAGTTCTTTTCAGGGCTTGCCGTGTGTTTGGCTTGCAGCGGCGTCGTGTCAGACTTGTACCACCAGCAGTTGTTTAGTAGTTAGTGTTGTGTGAGCTTGTGCTCCCTCGGGGTATGCTCCAGGTAGTTGTACTTTCTTTTTAATTGGACATGTATTAATGTAATGGGACAGTTGTACAAATTTGTGAACAGATATGAGCACATGTACTTTCTTGTGTCTTATATTCTTGTGGTTTGTCTTTTATACTCTTACTGGACACGTGTGTGAGATATCCCTTGCGAGTCTTCGGTCCGTTCGCAGAAGGCGGATCTGGATATGGAGCCTTATTGGGCATAAATACCCCGGTCCGTCACATCTCCTATCTCAAAGGCCCCTTATCGGATGGCACCTGCAGAGTTAGCGGAGTTAAGGAAGCAGTTGCAAGATTTGTTAGATAAGGGATTCATTCGCCCTAGCGTTTCCCCTTGGGGCGCACCTGTCTTATTCGTGAAGAAGAAAGATGGGTCACTTCGGTTATGCATCGATTATAGGAAGCTAAACCAAGTGACGGTGAAGAACAGGTATCCCTTACCTCATATTGATGATTTGTTTGACCAGCTACAGAATGCATCGGTCTTTTCTAAGATTGATTTGCGTTCTGGCTATCATCAGTTGAGGATTAGGAGTGAGGATGTGTCCAAGACGGCATTTAGAACCCGTTATGGGCATTATGAGTTTTTGGTCCTTCTGTTTGGTCTAACCAACGCCCCTGCAACGTTCATGGATCTCATGAACAGGGTGTTTAGACCTTATCTAGATAGTTTTGTTGTAGTCTTCATTGATGACATGTTGGTCTATTCTCCGGATGAGGCCACACACCGTCAACATTTGAGGATAGTATTAGAAGTTCTCCGTGAGCACAAGCTGTATGCAAAGTTCAGTAAGTGCGATTTTTGGATTCGCGAGGTTCATTTCCTTGGGCATGTTATTTCCAGTGCTGGTGTAGCAGTTGATCCAGCTAAGGTCCAGGTTGTTATGGATTGGGAGATTCCCAAGACCCCTTCAGAGATTCGGAGTTTTCTTGGTTTGGCGGGTTACTATCGGCAATTTATTGAGGGATTTTCATCCATCGCCACCCCATTGACTCAGCTGACCAGGAAGGGAGTGAAGTTTGTTTGGTCCAAGGAATGTGAGAGTAGTTTTCAATTATTGAAGACTAAACTTACTTCGGCTCCTGTGCTAGTTTTGCCGAGTGGTGCAGAGGGATTTGCCATTTATACGGATGCATCTCGGATTGGCCTTGGCTGTATGTTGATGTAGCAAGGAAGGGTAGTAGCATATGCTTCGAGGCAATTGAAAGAGCATGAGCAAAACTATCCGACTCATGATTTGGAGCTTGCGGCAGTGGTCCACGCATTGAAGATCTGGAGACACTATCTTTATGGTGTTAGATTTGAGGTGTTCACTGACCACAAGAGCTTGAAGTATCTTTTCTCCCAAAAGGAATTAAACCTGAGGCAGAGAAGATGGATTGAGTTCTTGAAGGACTATGATTTCGACCTACAGTATCATCCTGGAAAGGCGAATGTTGTAGCGGATGCCCTTAGTAGGAAGAGGTCATCTCTCCAGCCGGATTGGAAGATGTTGGAGGATGCGGCGTGTGCGATGACTGAATTAGAGCCACCTTTGTGTCAGGCTTTTATAGCTCAGTTGTCCATTAGGTCGTCGGTGTTGGACGAGGTGATCGAGCAACAAAAGGCTGACCCTAGACTCCAAGAGCTGGTAGGCAAGGCAGGCATTGCTCGTGATGAGGATGGTGTGATTAGATTCCATCACTGTGTCTGTGTTCCGGGTGTCGTAGATGTCCGTGAGCAGGTTTTAACAGAGGCTCAAAGGTCAAGATTCTCTATTCATCCGGGTAACACTAAGATGTACTAGGATTTGAAGAGATCTTTTTGGTGGTCCGGCATGAAGAAGGATGTAGCTGAGTTTGTGTCTAGATGTCTAGTGTGCCAGCAAGTGAAGGCCGAGCGGCAGCGACCATCTGGTCTTATGCAGAAGATGGAGATCCCAGTATGGAAGTGGGAAGCTGTCACCATGGATTTTGTTACGGGTTTGCCTCGATCTAGACGGGGTAATGACTCGATTTGGGTAGTTGTAGATAGATTCTCGAAGACTGCGCATTTCTTGCCTATGAAGAAGAAGCAGTCGGTTGAGAGTTTAGCTAGATTGTATGTTAGTAGTATTATTAGATTGCATGGGGTACTGAAGTCGATCATTTCAGATCGAGATCCGAGATTTACCTCGAGGCTGTGGAAGGGTCTTCAGGATGCGTTAGGTTCGGAGCTGAAGCTCAGTTCGGCGTTTCATCCCCAGACAGATGGACAGTCTGAGAGGACTATCCAAATGCTCGAGGATATGTTGAGAGCGTGTGTACTAGATTGGAACGATGATTAGGAGCGCCATTTACCTTTAGTGGAGTTCGCATATAACAACAGTTTTCATGCGAGCATTGGCATGGCTCCATTTGAAGTATTGTATGGTAGGCCTTTGCAGATCTCCTTTGTGTTGGGAGGAGACCGGTGATAGGCAGTTGATCGGTCCGGAGTTAGTTCAGGAGACTTCGGATAAGGTCCAGCTTATTAGAAAGAGGCTTGTTGCGGCACAGGATAGGCAGAAGAGTTATGCCGACAACAGGAGGAAGGACTTGGAGTTCGAGGTAGGTGAGCATATCTTTTTGAAGATTTCGCCTACGCGTGGTGTAGTTAGATTTGGCAGGCATAGTAAGTTGAGCCCTAGATTCATTGGCCCGTATGAGATTCTCTGACGATTGGGCAACGTGGCATATGAGCTAGCTTTACCTCCAGCATTGGCTAGTGTTCATCCTGTTTTTCACTTATCTATGCTCAGGAAGTATGTCCGAGATCCATCTCATGTTATTAGCCACGAGCCAGTGGAGATCCAGCCAGATCTTTCTTATGTGGAGCAACCAGTAGCTATTCTTGATCGGAAGGCCCAACATCTCCGGAACAAGAGCATTGCATCAGTAAAGGTCTTATGGCATAACTTCTCGCGAGAGGAGGCTACTTGGGAGCTTGAGGATGCAATGAAGAAGAAGTATCCTCAGTTGTTTGAGTAGTGTCAGTCTAACTTCGAGGACGAAGTTTCTTTAAGGGGGAGAGGGTGTAAGGCCCTTGATTTTCACCTTGCTTGCTTAAGTATATATGTGTACATATAAGTGTATACTATTGATGTATAGATTATTGTGCATAGTATTTATTTATACGAATTGTATGAATTAGTAATATTGTAATGTACATATTGTATACAAGATATATATATATATATATATATATTTGTGTGTGGTGTTTATAGATTTTGCATATTTTAAGTGTGTTTTGTCGACCAGTCGGCGTCAATATCAGCTGACGTTGACTAGGAATAGACGACAATATCGATGGACGCCCACTCTGAATAGGCGACCAGAGATGTGGACGTCAATATCCCAGACTAGTTACGCTTCCAGATCCAGAAACGCCTCCGGAAACTTCGCCATTGCATTAGAAACCGTCCCCAACGGCTCTATGACTTACCCCTTACGCATGTCTGGCCCTCAACCCTTTATATTACCCAGTTTTCGGCCAGATCTATCCTTTTGACTCTTGGGTCAAAAACCTAGCTTCTCTGTGCGAAACGCCAACTTGAACCTGAGAGATCCGACTTTGGGAGGCTTCATCCGGTGATCTGCATCGACTGGTGACAACTCTGAACATCCGGGAACGACTTCCCCACGCTGGTGTGCAGTGAAGATCAATAGAGAACCCGGTTAAGGAGAGATTTGAAGACTCTTTGGCACAGGCCGAGAAGGGCTTCTCCGACTTAAATCGTTGCTTGTGGATTTTACAAAAGGCAAGTACCCCACCCACATCAACCCTACATGTGTCTAGTATGTCCCAGGAAATTTTTACGGATTTTTCTCGTGTCCTGGAACCCCCATTCAAGCGATCGGTTGGCGTTCAGTCTGTGTTTATGCAGACTGGATATGTAACACCCCTCTTAGACCCAGTACAGTTACACCAACTCACATTGGATCTAGTAGAGGTATTACAGTGGAACGAATCCAACAATTTCCAATACAGGTTGAAATATACACAAATAACTATTCAATTCCAATGATAATTAACAGAACTTGGAATTCAAACACTTGCAATCAGCATTTATTCAAAAGCAAATCTAATGCATAAAAGATAACAATAGTCCAAGGTTAATACAATCCAGTGATCAGTTGCATAAAGGAAATTACATAAGATCCTCACATACAAGTGCCACTCTAAAACTCTCTAAGACAAGCTAAGTCTCCACGTCCTCACGCTCTGAGTCAGTTTGCACTAACTCCACCGTATCCTCTGGCTCTCCTGAAATGTTAGGCAAGTATGAGTCCACAAGACCCAGCAAATCACATGAAAGACAGTTCAAGATATTAACATTATATTAGTTTTAAAACATGGTAGTACATTAGCATTCCATTCCTTGATATCATATACTTTTCTTAATATAGTTCTAAGTCCATTGGAAATCATTCATTTCATGGTGATTCTAACTATTAAGGAAATAAAAATGTTTCACATGTAGCATGGAATTACTTATTCATGAAATCTATTCGAGGTTATGTGACCTACAACAATTCTCATGTATCAATTTCTCATTTATGCATGCACTATTCTTTTACACAACAATTTTCATGTAATAATACTAAAACATTGACATGTAACAAGAAATCCTTTGAACAAGTTCACATGTAGGAATGTAAGCATATAACATGTAGTATGTAGCATGTAGAACAGGTAGACATGTAACTTGTAGCATGTAACATGTAGCATGTAGATATGTAACTTGTAGCATGTAGTCATTTTCATATAGTTGCCAAGACATAGCTCACACTAAATTAGAGATCAGTAGTCATTTAACATTCACTTATCACCTAGGCAATGCGGTGATGAAGTCATAGTATTTGCGCAAAACCGGGGAAAGTCCTTCCCACCTTGACCAGTAGAACAAGTCTACCTCCAGGATTTCAATCCGTTGCCCACGGATTCATTTCTTTACATGTAGGTGAACCATTACCATAGGGGCATCTACGGTGTAGTTCCTTGTAGAAATCTCTAAGATAGCAATGTCTTATTGGCATCATTGTTATAATGCATACACTAACGTATATAATAGATAGTGACATTTCATTTCATACTATTTAACATGTGTCAATGCAATATTTCAAAGTACAACACTTTCAGTTCTGAAATCCTATTTACTGTACAACAGATTTCTATCATGATACTAATATTCGTTTCTATTTTCATGCATTTTTATTCAATTCTATGTGTAATATATTGTTCAGAAATTCATAACAGAACGTACACATGTCTGAAAATTCTGAAATTTTAACAGAAATTCGAAATCAGTAATTACAATACACATGCCAAATTTCATAATTTTCTGATTTCTGCAACTATTTTTCATGAATTTAACTCTATTAAATCAGCTAACTAACATGGTTTAATATTGAGAAAAGCTCACAATTTTCACATGGAACAGGGATTACTGATATATCATATTTATTGCAGTAATTTAAACATCAATCAACATGCTTTCTTTTACATCATTGTACTTATCTTATACAAATTAAACCTTGATCATTGTCATGTAATTATGCATGTTCATCAATTCATATATATATGTATAAATATATAGAACCTGCACATTAAAGCAATAGACAGTCCATAACAATAACATACTCTAATATTACATGGCTGAAACGCATACATTCATAGATTACACATTTAAAACTAATTCACTCAGATTTCTGAAATATATGATTCTGTTAAACTTGACGTCAATTAGTATGACGTTTACTATAGTCGACGTCCACATACGTTGTCGTTAAGTAATTATAGGCGGCGGTACATAGCGCCGTTAACACAAACCGACGGCGGCACATAGCGCCGTTTACATATAGTAAGGACAGAAAATACATATATATTTCGGATGAACTAAACGGAAGTCGATATTGCCGTTTACATATTATAGGAGGCAACACCCTGGACGTCTAGTTCTAAGACATAGAAAACACAGAAACCTGCATGCAATAACGACGTTTCTAACCCTTCCCGTAGGTTGTTTACATGCTTTAAAAATACAGAAAAATGTTAAATACGTAGTATAACATATCCTAAACTAATCCCCCATGCAACTTGCCTTAATCCCTCCTAATGGAGTGTCGAATCCGAGCTCGAAGAAGCCCGTCTCGCCAGGGAGACAGTTCTTTCCTCCGTCTTCAAGCAATCCGAAACCTCCTCCGATGAAGTTCCTCCGACTGGATGAGCCTTTGGGCACGAAGTCCTATGTATCTCCTCGGTGTAGAAGCCCTCGAACCGCACGAACAAGCACCAGATCGCTCTGCAAATCCCTTCCTCGGCCCTCTTTCTCTCCTCCAGAACCAAAGCAAAAAACCCCCTTTTCTTCCTGCGAGATCTGGTCTTATAAAGACCTCCCAAGCAAAGGCCAAACCTAATCCTGACCCTCGGATCTAAACACATCGGATCAGCTCATTAAAGCCTTCCTGAAACGGCCGATTTCCTTAATCCGGAACGGAAAGCTCAAAAACAGGCAAGTCAGCTTAACGTCAACATAGGTTGTCGTCTACCCCAAATATAAACGTCCATCGTTGATGTCGTTTATAGTCTTGCCCATAATTAAATAATTCAGAAAAATATTAAACGTCAATACCTATCATCGTTAACATCCCATAAACGGCATGCGATGTTGCCGCTTACAAGCTTTAACGTCAAATGATCTTGACGCCTAGTTCTATACAGAACATCATTCAATTTATGCAGAAATAAACACACAATGAACAGAATACATTCAAGGAAATTCTAGGGTACTACAGGATATTACGGCAGGATCCCTTGCCGCTAATATCATATGTTGGTGACATCATATATTGTCGTTAACCTTATAGACGGCTACCCCCATTCCGTCATATTCTTCAGACTGCAACAGTATGCAGGTCTGCCCTTTTATAAGCTAATTTTCAAGATTTTTCCGCATGAGGATATACGGTAAATTTTACATGATATGTAAATATACATGTTGGAGTGTACTGTGAGTTATTGTGAATTTGTAATCTGCCCTAATTATTAGAATTCTTTGAATGTTCGGCTGACAGAATTTTAATCTTGTAAAATCTCAGTTGTGAAATCTGTATAGAATTTAACTGTCATAAAATTTTTGTACACTGTTTATGGGATCTAATGTGTGATATGAAAATTTGGAAAATTTATAACATCTGTATAGTTTATTGAATTTTCTGAACCGAAAAACAATGAATATGTCTACTCAGTATAGAAATGTTAATAATTCGTGCAAAATTAGTTAAAATCCTAGAAATGGACATATAATTAGAACTGTTAGTATTCATGTGTATAACAAGTTGTGGGTCCGAACAATGAAAATTTATGTCAGTTTGACTATTTTTACCTTAGATAACATCACTGTTAGAAATTTCAGAAATTATGCGTAATTCAGAAAAATGTGGATCTTGGTATGCATGATGGTAAGACTGTGATAGATTGCTGATTAAATTTCTGTACTGAATTGATAGCAGTGGCGATATATGTTAGTTTTATGTTAGATATTGACAAATAATGTATGTTAACATGATTAGTGTTTAATTCTATAAATTTCAGCTTGATTAGACTTGTTTTAAAACTTGTTTAATACTGAAGACAGTAGTACCATGCTAGGTAATACTGAAGAATGTAAATGTGCGAGTATGAAATGAATGTGTAAAAATTGTGAATTAAGAAGTGTGTTGAAACTTGAGAAAATGTATAAATGTGCCAATGGGTGACACTGCTACCTTAGAGGGCTGTGGAACTGTACTGTGGTAAAGTCCCCACAGGAAAGTTCAAAGTGTGTGATGTCCCATGGGCATTGTGATTAAATCCTGGAGGCTAACAAGTATCGCTGGTTAGGGTGGAGAGTGCTTCTCCCGGTTCTACGCAGTAACTAAGATTTAACACTGGAATGCCTAGGTGATAGATATGTGATGTGATTAGTGTGTGTCCTTCTAAAGTGGTTTGGGCTATGTGTCACGGCATTAAGAAATTGTGAAAAATGTGTTTAAGTGAAAAGAAATGTGTAAATTGTGAAACCGTGTAAGCGAATATGTGTTCATGCTAGAATAGTCTTTTATGAAATGTGCAAATCCATGTTTAAAATGATCAATAATTAGTATATGAATGGTTGAATGAAATTTAGTTTAACATATTGAAAGTATGTAGAAAGCATGTGATAGGCTTAAGTTATTTTGTATAAAAAGAAATTCCATGTGTAAAATGTGTAGAAATCATGCATAGGTTCTATTTAAATAGATTGTCAAATCCGTGCATTATGTGTTAGTCGTGTAGTTTAAGAATATGGATGTTATGTGATGCATGTATGTTTAGTGTGTTTGGTGTTACTTGTTGAGTTCTTTTGAACTCATTCTTGCTTCGGCGTACAGGTGCAGACGTTTCTACTTCTTCCGAGGAGATCGTTAGGAGCGACTCGGAGCAGGAGTAGGAGACCTTGTTGTGGATTTAGCATTGTACTTTTCCTTACTTCATAGTATGTAATAAAGACTCTGCGTAGTCTCATGTGGACAATGTATTTATTTTATTTTCAGTTATGAAAAGTTAGCTTTCTTTCCTTCTATATAGACTGTGAATAGAATGTGGATGATGGAATAAGAATTTCTTTTCAGTTCTTTCAATTCCGCTGTCATGTGTTATATATTTATGTATGTTTTAGCCTATCGTACTAGTGTTGGGTAAATGTCCCACTGTGGCGATGCTCTCTATATCGAGGTGGGATGGTATATCCGTACCGGTATAAGGAGGGTCGTCACACCAGTCATGGTGTATTATACACGTGGGGTCTACGTGGTTTAGATGTTGTGCATGTAGTTTGTATGTGCATGGCATATCGTGTGTCATTATGTTTATTATGTCTTAATTATTATGATTAATCCGTGGTGTTGTGGCGATGAGGTTCCAACGTGAAACCTAGCCTTGATCCTTTAGGATCTCTTGCAACATCCTAAATGGATAAGTAATCAAGTATGAGTGTAATTGTGTATTGTGCCTAGTGTGGCAGTGAAGGTCACTATGTGACCATAAAGTGGTTTCTACGTGAGTTTATTACGTGTAAATTGTATGTTTTGTTTGTTAAATTGATAGTGGTGGGCAGTTGTTGAGGTGCAACTAATAATGTGATTACTAGTGTGCCAAGTGGCAGTTAAAGGTTTAGCTGTTGTAAAGTTTCCAGTTTATGAATGTTAAAGAGATTAAGGAAATGGGTTATGATAATCAGTAAGGTAAGAATAATGTTTGAGAAAGATATCCCTGAGGCGATTTAGCATAGTATAGAGCTGGCAGAGGCTGGTATAAGATAATAATGTGATGGAATATGAATAATTGTGAGAACAAGTTATGATGAGGAATAAGGCAGTGTGACTAAGGTTATGGAATTTGTAAATTGTGGCTGGCAACTGAGTAAAGGTAACCAGATTAGTTACTTGTGATTAGAGATGGTCGCAGTGTAAGGTTTGAGAATGACGTGGTTTGAATAAAGATGATAATGAGGAATTTGATATAGAGCTTTATGTGAGTATGTGCTGAGGTGATCAGTTAGGTAAAGAGAAGTAGGGAAAAATGAATCAGTAGGTGATTGAGTTTTCTGAGAATTTCGCAGGAAATATTTTCGCTTAGAGAGAGGCAATTTGTGAGGATTCTACAGAATGATTAGTGAAGGATTATAGTGCTAAGGATAAGAATTATTCTGCAAAGATTTGTGATGTTTAGTAGCTGTACACAGTTTGTGAAAAAAAGAGAGATAAAGTTTATAATAGAGAAGGATTGAGATTAGTTAAGAAACCATTAAAGAATAATGTTTATATGGTAATAAGAATGGCAATGTGAAGGGTACAATATGAGCAGTTATAGCTGAGTAATTGTGAAAAGTGTTTTGCAGAAAAGGTATAATGCTTAATACAATTGGCAGATTATTGGTCTTGAAAAGAAAGAAATGAATATAATGGAATGGCTGAGAAAGTGATTAGTAAAAGTTTGCATGGTAGCATGTAGAAAGTTGGTTGATTTAAACAGAAATATTTCCTCGAAGCAATATTTTGAAGTACAAGGTGAAATGAAAGACAGGACAATTAAAGAGTAATGTACAAAGCCGAGCTTGTCTGAGCAGAGTAAGAAAGTAAGAAATAAGTGGAAATTGAAATTGTTGAGTGCAGAAAGGGAAGTATGTGAACCGATAACAGTGAACAGCTTGAAATCAATTGGACAGAATATTTTTTTTGAAATAAGTGTGTAATGTTACAGTAATAGAAACATAATCTATGGAATATTTTGTCGAATATTTGATATTATTAGAGTGGCGCAGCGGAAGCATGGAAGGAGAGAAAGGTTTAATATTCGCAGGTTATTAAAGATTTCTTTGTTTAAAGAAAGGTTCAAGGTATTTGCATAACTAAGAAAAGAGGTAGTGATTTTTGATCAAATATGAGTTGAGGTAGTAAAAATAGAACAGTATAAAGAGATAGAAACTCAGTTGTGATGAATTGCTCTTCTTTAAGAATTTGACAATTAAGACTGTGAATATAAATGAGTCACGATAGCAGTTGGCAGTGGTAAACAAATGATAGAAAGGTATCGAGAGATTTGGGAATTTATAATGATTTTATATGGCAAAATACCCGAAAATAACAGAATAAAGTGAAAGGCTTCTAGTAAGAAAAGTGGCCCAGAAAGGAATGTTGCAAACACAACTCAGAAAGTGTGAGAGCAGATCAAGCCAAAGCAGATAAAGCGCTATTGGCAGAGTAGAATTGCCCAGGAAAATGTGACAGTAGGTTGAGTCCAAGAAGATAAAGCGCCACCAGTAAAGTAGACTCGCTTATGGTTAAGAAGTAAAGGGTGTCAGACTGAATCAATGAAGCAAAATAGTTATGAAATGGAAGAAAGGAAAAACAGAACAAATAGAAAGATAAATAGATAAATCAGTCAGTGCAGGCAATCTAAGAGGCAAAAGCAGAAGAAGTGTATCCTAATTGTTCTGCGCACGGCTTTGTTTCTTTTAGGTGATAATCCAGTTTATTGTGGTTAATTTGTGTTGAATGTCGAGGACGACATTTCTTTTTAGGTGATAATACTGTAACGTCCCACGTTTTTTGGATCCTTGTGGATCCTCTGTTTAGAGTGTGGGATGGTCAAGCTGTGACCAGTGCGACTCGTGTTGTGTGTGCGCGGTTATGGATCTGTGCCTGTTGGTGCCCAGTGTGAGTTGGACATCAACAGTGGGTTGGCGTCCAGAAGTGTGACGTCGACTGTGTGTTGGCGGCAAGAGTGTTGCCGTTAACATGGTTCCGGCGTCCATCGATGTAGACGTCTACCGTTGAACTTGGCGGCAAGAGTTGTGGACGCCTAGTTGTGGCGGCTCGATTAACGACACAGAGGTTGACGTTAACCTAAAGCGCCTGTGTTTTTAGGGCTAACCCGAACCCTCTTCTTTCCCCATTTTCTCTCCTCCTCTTCCCCCACCTTCACCCCTTGCATTTCTCCCCTACTTTCGGCGGCCGGTAGGAGCACGTGGGAAGGCCGTGGTGCGCATGGTAGCAGCAGATCAGGCGGGGAATGACGGGTTGGATGGTGGTGTTCGTGGGAAGCTCCTCAGGTTTTGGCGCGATTCGAAGTTCTTCAGGAGTTTAATCGCGTATCTGAGGTAGGGACTGGACCTTTTGATCTCTCCTGGTTGATTTGCCATGCTTTGTTGCATAGACCGTATGTTAATTGAGTTTTTGGGAAAGGGTTCTCCATGCCGGGAAATTGGGTGGTTTGATCGATCCAAGCGTTGGATCTGTTTTCTTCATTTAATTATAGTATTCAGATGTGAGGGAAAGTGTTTCCCCTTGTTTTCTTATTGTTTATAGGGCTAAGTTGCCCGTATGATTGGCCTTGGGCCGGTTTGTGCATTTTGTGTACGCTGGGAGCTGAAGATCTTAGCGTCAACATCGATTGACGTCAGGTTCTTCAGTTGGAGATTAACGGCCAGATGTCTAGCCGTTAATATCGAGTTTACTTAGTATTAACGGCAGGGATGCTGCCGTCTATAACCGATGGACGACAATCGATGCTGCCGCCAACCTATGTAGGTATTAGCGCAGTGTGTTTCACGAGGTTTTTTCTTGTTGTACATATCACGTGGCTGTGTGTGCATGGCAATGACAGATGAGAGCCAGTACACTCGTTACGCTCATGGAGCGTGTTGCTCACGAGATGGGTATGCTTTACGTGATTGATGTGTAATATATATGTGTGCATGTTGTCCATGTGTTGGATATATTGTTCACATGGATGATGTGTAGTACACCAGTCATGGTGTATTATACACGTGGGGTCTACGTGGTTTAGATGTCGTGCATGTAGTTTGTATGTGCATGACATATCGTGTGTCATTGTGTTTATTATGTCTTAATTATTATGATTAATCCGTGGTGTTGTGGCGATGAGGTTCCAACGTGAAACCTAGCCTTGATCCTTTAGGATCTCTTGCAACATCCTAAATGGATAAGTAATCAAGTATGAGTGTAATTGTGTATTGTGCCTAGTGTGGCAGTGAAGGTCACTATGTGACCAATGACAGGTCGTGACATTATTTTTAATATGGTTTATGTATGCGATTGTGCAGGTTAGCTTGTAAGTCACAGGGTGACTAGGACAAGCTATTCCTAATATTAATATGTGTACAGTAAATGATAATGGAAAGTGGTTGTGTATATATCGCGGTTTGAGCTTGTCGAGTGTGGTGGTCCGGCGCCTGATCCAGAATGCCTCTCTAGTCGGGTACCCCAGGTTCTTTCTGAGCCAGGCACGTGTACTTGTTGTGCTCGGGGTTTGTTCTGGTACTGTGTGTACCGTCGAGGTCTGTGTCGTCTTCCTGGACACCCTCACTCCTTTGTTTGAGTTGTACGTTCGGCTGAGGGAAAGACGGCAGTGGGACAGTGACTTGTGAGAGTTTGTGTTTAGTCACTTGTAGCGCACTCGTAGTTGGGGGTACGGACACCGGTAGACGTACTGGTCCCCAGCTAGTCCTATTTTCCAGTCCCTCACTTTAGGGTGCTCCGGCCAGAGACCCTAGAGGTTCCAGGCATGGGCCTGCAGTTGTGTGTCTGCAGGTGTGGTGTTGGTTGGTCTCCATAGTTGTTTGACTTGTTCTCGTGGAGCGGCAGTTGGACCTTTCGTCTGTGACTGTGAGACTGAGAGGTAGTTCTTGTGTTGTGTTGTCCGGGTTGGATACTGGCCTGATCAGCCAGTAGTCCGTTTCCATGTGGTGGCGTCCTTCCTTTCCGACTCGTGCTTTGCTACTGGCTGTGGTTTGTGAGTTTGTGACTCGTAATCGAGGTTTGGCCCGTTCGAGGTGTGCCTTGGTGCTGGCACAGTTGTGACTGCGGTTGTGGCTTGTGGTGTGCCCAAGTGGTGGCACAGTCTTGTAAATGGTTAGTGAGTGTTGACTCACCAAATGTGGTTTAGCTTGCTATGGTGTGCCCTGTTACGGCACTGGTTTACTTGTGGTTTCCGTGCTAGTGCCTTGTGATAATAGGTACCTGTACCCTGTGTGGGTAATGGTTTGTAAGGGTACGTCGTGTACCAGTCTGTTCTGGTATTAATGTAGAACTGTGTTTCGTGGAGGTCGTGAGGTGTGACCTTCCACTCAATGTGTTTTACCTTTTTCGAGTAAACTTCCGTATATGGTTTTCGTGTATGAAGTATTGGCCGTTGTAGCCAGCCCTGCCATTCTGTGTGTGGCTTCCAACATATTGTGTTTAGGGTTTAAAGGACCAACTTTTGGTTAACAGTCCTATTACCCACATACTTGAGACGTGCCTGTGAAGCTTGTAGCCTAGGCAGTAGTTTGCCTATGTGGCTTGTAGCTTAGGCGACCAGTCATTGGAATAATGTGCCTGTGAGGCTTGCGGCCTAGGCATTTCAGTTGTTGAGCGGTCTAGCCTGTGGTTCCTCTTTCTTTATAAGGAATATGCATTTGTTTATCAATTACTGTTTAAGTTGTTATTTAAATATAATGTTGTGAACATGAAATGGTTTGGCTATTGGTGCTGCCAGTGAGACCCATTAGAGTTGAGGTGTCCGTGGTTACGGTGTTGTTTTGGGTAGCCCCTACTGAGCCTGTGACTTGTTGAGGCTCACTCCCCTACAGTTCTTTTCAGGGCTTGCCGAGTGTTTGGCTTGCAGCGGCGTAGTGTCAGACTTGTACCACCAGCAGTTGTGTAGTAGTTAGTGTTATGTGAGCTTGTGCTCCCTCGGGGTATGCCCCAGGTAGTTGTACTTTTTAATTGGACATGTATTAATGTAATGGGACAGTTTTAAATTGTTATATGCAGGTATGAGCATATGTACTTTCTTGTGTCTTATACTGTGTAGTTGTCTTTTATATTCTTACTAGACAGTTGTGTGAGCTACCCCTTGCGAAACTTCGGTCCGTTCGCGGGAGGCAGATCTGGATATGGAGCCTTAATGGGTATAAGTACCCCGGTCCGTCACATAACTTGTTGAGGTGACACTTCAAATATGACGAAGTGAACTTCGTATATCACTATTGCAACGTGATCAGTCGAAGTGAAGTTTTCATGTTTTACTTCGCATATGATGAAGTAAATTTCGGATATGACGAAGTGAACTTCGTATATGACGAAGTGAATTTCATATATCATGATTTCAACGTGATCAGTCGAAGTGAAGTTTTCGTGTTTTAATTCGCATATGATGAAGTGAACTTCGGATATGACGAAGTAAACTTCGGATATGATGAAGTGGACTTCGAAGTGTACTTCATATATCTTGATTTCAACATGATCAGTCAAAGTGAAGTCTTTGTGTTTTACTTCGTATATGACGAAATGAACTTCAGATATGACGAAGTGGAGTTCGTATATGATGAAGTGAACTTCGTATATTCTTTAGGCAAACGAAGTTATACTTAAGATTTCTAAGAGGAATCACTTATATGATGAGGTATGCTTTAGCAATTTATTATATGATATGTAAGAGAGAGAAATGTAGTATTTGACATGTTTTGATTATCAATAAAT
Organism: Colocasia esculenta; assembly: GCA_014218235.1. NCBI lineage: Eukaryota > Viridiplantae > Streptophyta > Magnoliopsida > Alismatales > Araceae > Colocasia > Colocasia esculenta. Next base: position 97,070,314 of record CM024756.1, on the reverse strand, counting down.
ATCTGATTATTTTGTCATCTTCAAAACTTATTATATGTTATGGTTTGAATTTGTGAATGTGCAATGTATATTTTGAATAGAGGTTCAACAAACTCCCCCTTTTTGTTGATGACAAAATACAGATATTAAAGTAAATGCAACATTAGAGCAAATATGTACACATGTAAGAGACATGATGTAAATTCACATATGATGTTATCTCCCCCTTTCATTTATAATTTGTCTCCCCTTTTACATTACAGAGTTTTTTTTTAAATAAAATACAGCAGGGTCAGTGACTAGTCGAGTGTACTCCACCCCAGCAGGATGAAGTAAAGCCACTCCCCCAGGCGATCAACCCACTGCATGAAATTTTATAACTCATGAGAAAAAGTACAGATTCAATGGGGCATACCCTTGAGACTAAAACAATCATGGTTGCCTAAAATTACCAAGACCTATCCGATCCCCAATAAAAGAAGGAAGACAAAGGCGAGGTATCTTCCGAGAAGAGGAAAAAACCTCGTTACAACACATTGAACAAGCATAATTTGCTAAGGCATCAGCTACTTGGTTGGCCTCCCTAAAAACATGAGTAACATTGACACCATGGAGATGAACAAAGTCAAGGACATTCCTCCACCATCTATAATAGTCCCATAAAGGAACGACACCAGTACGTAAAGAAGTAACCAGAGTCCGAGCAAATGGCAGTAACCATGATACCCTGCCAAAAGGATGCCATCTCAAAGCACGAACCTAGAAAATGCAGGAACCAACACCATCCAGCATTACCACTGGAATCCTAAAAATTCCTCCGCACAAGGTCCCGGGTTGCCTTTGCTAGCACCATCAACATTGAGCATCAAGCCATGAACTAGAGGTATCCATCTCACAAATTTGGACATCTTAACAGGAACAATAACAATAAACCAAGGTCCCTAATAGCATCCATTTGCTGAGATGAAGAGTTGTATTTGAAACCCATCCTGCCAATGGCAATAGACATGCACTCTTGAATGTTGTAGCGGATAGAGGTTAGAGAAGTATGCACCTGTTCAAATTTCATTTTACACCTGGTCTTCCAAAGCTCCCAAATAATAAGAATGAAACAATAGATAGTAACAAAACCATGGGGATTAGATGGATTGCAATACTTCAGAATAGCTCACAGACGATAAGAGATGTTATCATGAGTACCAAAACTAGCAACAAAAAGAGGAGAAGCCCATTGCCAAAGGAATTTAGCAAGATCACTATTAATAAATAGGTGATTCATATCCTCAACCTGAGGATTCAAACAACAGCAACAGTGCGAAGGTAAAGGAATACCACATTCAGCGATACGAGCATCCACAGGGACAACTCTATGAAGCAATTGCCAACAAAATAAGGAGGCGCGCCTGCTGAAAAAATGATGCCAGATATGAAGAAGAGGCATGCGTTTAACTCCACAAATCCGAGTAAGATTATAGGCACTTTTAATAGAGAAAACACCATTACTTGAAGGAGCCCAAACACAAACATCTACAGTAGTGGTGAGCTGCAAATGGTCCAGATCAGCAGCAATAAGGGAATGCAGGAGATGGCTAACATCTAGCAAGACCTCCTGAATAGAAGGAGAAGGACCATAGAGTGGAGTTTGCAAGTTATTTCTAAGGGGCCTCTGACCAATCCAAACATCATCCAAAAATCTAATTCTATCACCATTGCCCAAAATCCATCTAGAATTCTGTGTAACAATATCATGCGCTGCAAAAAAAAGTTTTTTGGAAACACCATGAGGGTGTTTAACAAGCTGGCCATCCTTAAATAATCTCTCCTTAGCATAAGAAACCCACATAGAAGACCTATGGTAAATGTTCCAAATAAGCTTGATCACCATAGCTAACTGAACATGCCAAAGGCTACGCACCCCAAGACCACCTTCAATTATAGGCTTTTGAATAGTAGACAAAGAAACCCAGTGCCTACAGGTATGATTAGGAGAGCCAGCCCAGAAGAAAGCGTCACAGAGGCGCTCAATAAAAGAGAGAACAATTTTCAGAATAGAAGAGGTGTAGACACGAGATTTGACCCATCTCCATGTGGTTCATGGCCCAATAAGGCTTGTTTGACCGTTTATTGACTTGCCTCGGATCCCATGTAAACGACAACATCCATTGCCGCTGACACCTTGTTAACGACACACTCCCTGGACGTCTACTGTGGTAGACGTGCTTTCTTGGACCACCCTCGCAAGGCTCATTTCTTAGCCCATTAGCCCATTATTCAGTAGGCGCAATGTTATCTCCATTAAGATCTCCAGGTAGCTTGAGCCCTTGTCGGCAGGCCCGATTGTCGTCGCTCCATTTATGATGACAAGAGGTTGGTCACCGGACATGTTTGAGCTGCAGAATTCACTGTTGTCAAGATCTTTTGGCGACACAGTCGTATATCGCCTACACTTTTCCTGGCGCTAGCCTCTGCTATCATTATCTCTTGCATAGTGTGCGGTGCTTGTGTACTTGCCATTTCCGCCACCTTCTAGCTGTCTCATGTGTGTGCTGCTCTGTGCTATACTAAATCCACTTAAACCCAACTTAAAATCCAATAAATAAAAAATCACATAATCTGTAAACCCACATAAAATAAATCCATCCCCACCACTTAAACCAACCTTACCAATCCCATAATGGATATTAATAATTAAATAACACAACAATTTAAATCCATGAAACAACAATAAATATATCTCACACATAAAACCCAAAAATTCACATAAATAAACTAACCATACCCATCATAAAACCCCACTTAAAATCTAAATGAAATGAACTAAATAATAAACCCATAGTTGAGTTCCATAAAATCCACATAAAACCCTTATGATTAAAACTCAACTAAAATAATTAAAAGTCAAATCCACAACAACCAACCCATTAAAAAAGGCCAACGTGCCATCTCATTAACCAACCTAAATCATACCCACATAAAATAGATCAACCCAACCCCACTAAACAAATTAAATGATCAATGTAAAACATCTAAAATAAATAATCCATAATAAAGGAAACAACCAATCCAACCCCATTTAAAATCTAAACAATTTAAACCCAACTTAAAACCCAACGATTAAAAAGAATCACAAAACCCATAAAAAATCCACATAAAATAATAATATATAATACCCATGGCCTTCGCCTCCATGCAACGTAAGTAACCCTACCCACCCATACCCACATAAATCCAACCTATAAAAACGTACCCAGCCATACCCACTTAACCCATTAAAATCCAAAATAATTCAAACTATTAAATATCCAGTGTCTACCATCTAAGACCAACCTAGCCCATCCGACACAACATAATAAATATTAAAACATACCCATCCAACAACTAAAGCCACGCAAATCCTAACCCATTTAATCCCTTTTAAAACCCACAAACAACAATGCATGCGTGGCCAGTCCCATGCACATGCATGATATCTTCCTCTCACCCACACGAGCCCACATCTCCCCCAATCACATGCGTCATCACCACACCACGCACACCAATGCCTGCAACAAAATCCTTAAGACCGGGTCCACCTCCCATGCACAAATCCCTCGTCGTTATCTCCTCCCTCATCTCACGTACTCACACCCAGCAACGCCCACCACTCCGGCTTTGGCGTCCACTTGCCGTGAGACCCACGCAAGCCACGTTAACTGCCCACAGCCCCGTCTTTTCAGGGGGGCGATGCATGCCATCCGACGATAAGGACCCCGCCTCCATTCCATCAAGGGGAAGAGGGGGATTTCCATCATGGAAGTGGAAGCAGCCCAAAAAAAAGCCACTTTGCGCACCACCCAGTCGGCGGGTCTTTGGTAGTCACACACACCAACTGCAGCTCTGACTCCATCACAACATCATCCGTCGGCACCTCAGCTTCCTCCTTCTCTACACTCACCTCTCCCTCGGATACGATGTCGACATCCTGTCAACGCTGCATAGTCACTAGAGGAGCTCAGCTTCAAGTTACACTTCGCTGTCACCTCCCTTCCCAGGACGCTATCCAGTGGAACAATATGGCGATGAACATGCCAACGTTAGAGTCAGCACGTTGCCCTGGAGAAGATTTCTTCGTCACTGCGTCTGCATAGACAGAGACCTCTTTCTCTTCCTCCTTTCTATTTTGTTTAGCTTGTCGTCTCACATATAATGCATCTTTACCACGTCCACGCACACACTCACGTAGTGCATCCTTTCCAATACCCAGTTTAGAGGGGTTTTCTATAAACAAAGGAGGGAGGGAAGGCGGTCATAACGTTTGGCCGTCTTCCTTCTCAAGCCTCCAACCGGTAAGACACCCCCTAATTGTGTGTTTTTTTTATATATGTGAGCGTATGCTACCATAATTTTTAGTCTAATGGGTCTTTTGTACTTGTTTCTTTTGCAGGAAATTGAAGCTACACCATAGAGCCCTCACCCTTTTGGCCGGCCGAAGGGGGAGGAGTGAAGAATCCATCATCTCCACATCGAGACGTTACCTGATCACATCTCCTCCGGGCAGAGGTAAAAAGTCCCTGACGATCACTCATCATTTCTTGTTGCCATCTTTTCGCCAAGATGAATGTGGACGTCGTCAATGAAAAATAACGTCTACAATTTTTCTGGCGATCACGGTGGGACACATATTGCTTCCCATGGTGACATCACTTCATTCTTCTTGCTATTTTGTTTAGTTGTTTCTGAAATAAAGTTTCCACTTATTTTAATGTCTATGTTGCATGCTTCAACGTCACCATGCTCCATGCAAATTTTCATGGGTTATTTTATGGCAAAATAGCATGACGTGTGGGTGGGTTGCTTTTGCATGTGGTCAGGATTATTTTAACACCAATATTGCATGCCATCGTGGTGACCTTCATGTCAATTTTGCATGCTATTTTTCATGCAAATCTTGGCTGCTATATCTCTTAAAGTCATGCACACGTTGATGTTTTGATATCCTGCCACCAATTCTTTCTACATAAAGTGGCATGCTATTGTCCTGTCTCCTAGTGTGTTTATTTTGTTATCTTGTAGGTTTTTAGGCGTTGTCTGATGTTGCTGTTGTGCTTTGCATCTTGCTTAGTTATGTGATTACCTTGCCTCCCTGCTTGTATATATTTTATTTCTTGCTATTTAGTGTGTTCAACCATATTTTATTCCACTTTTCCCTCTCTTCTTCTTTCCCTCTCTATTTGCGGGTTGGTGAGCAGTGAGTGAGCAGCCTCTTCACACATTCTAGGATAGCCCCTCTTTGGTTCACAGTCTTTTACTTGGGATTCCCTCTCAAGTAAACCAGATTGGTTCCAATAGAGAACTCTGTAAGTCCCTACATTCCGTGGATTCCCTCACGGTACGGGGCAAGAGGACCTTCACCCTGTGTCTAGAAAATCCGGGTTGTGTGTTGTGAGCTCACGAGTCTACACTTTGTTGGCCATACCCTGTCTCCCTCTCATCTTGAGAGAACAATCAAGAAAATCATTCTAAGCGTGGCCAAAATAAGTTTAAAAGCTATCTGGGATGCAACTCTTGAGAATGGTCTGATGTTCAGTGTTGACAACAAGCTCGCTTGTCATCTATCTTTTTCACGACAGTGCATATCGGCCCCATGTGTGTTGACGTCAATCATCATTGCTATCTGTTTTTCACATTGTTAACATGTTCGGCTTAATTACCTAAAGAAGAACTTGATGGATGAGTTCACTATGTATGTTAACTTGATACACGAGCTTGAATGGAAGTAACCAATGGAAAACTCATTTTTTCAGTGATCTTCTTCCTCAACTCCTCTCCTCCCCCAAGACGATGTGGAGTTGTCTCATCTCCTTTCACGTTACTCCCCCAGTCAGCTCCTTCAGTTCTTGTCTAGGTGCAAGACATATTGTGCTTCTACTCCAATCCCCCAGGCCAAGTCTCAAGCTCAACCTAAAGTTCTAGTGGTAGGGTCCCGTCCAACATTCGTACTCAATCTAGGACCTCTACACAAGTTCGATCCACCATTCCCTGCAAATCAATGCACTCTACCCCTCCTAAAGCTCCTCCACCACAAGACTACATCCATAGGAGTGAGATGGAGGGGTATGTCAGGATGCTCCTAGCTAAATATTTGCCAAAGTCTCATTCTTGGAAGAGCTATTGCAAACTCCCACCTGTACATTTTCCACCAGGATTCAAGTTTCCTAAATACAGGAGGTATGATGGGACTACTAATCCTCACTTTCACCTTGCCAAATTTCTTATGGATTCTTGTCAATGGTTTCATGATCGAGCCCTACTTGTCCATTTATTCTACAAATCACTTGAAGGTGAGGCTCTTTCATGGTTCATATCTCTCCCAGCTACATACCTTGTCAACTTTGACATTCTTTCAGAAAGGTTTATAGCTCATTTTGAACATTTGACAAGTCCAACCCCTACACTTTCCGATTTGGCGGCGAAGAAAATGAGACCAGATGAATCCTTCCTTAAGTTTGCTATCAGGTGGAGAGACATGGCTTTTAGATCAGGTTTGGGCATCTCTGAGTCTCAAGCTATCCCTTTTCTAATTTATAATTCCACTCCTGAGCTTCGATCCTTACTTGAGCTAAGCCACATTTCCACATTTGCTCAACTCTGTGATCGAGCAGAATTCTTGAGTACTACTTGGAGGACCCCTCTCGCCCAGTCCAGTTCAAACCACCTGCATGTTGTGACCTTGTTTGGACTGCTACCACCTCAACTATACAACACTCTCATCCAAACCCGAGTCAAAGGCTCCAACTCATTCTCCCTCCTTCTAAAAGTGTGAGATCACAACCAACCATTCCTTCAGTCTCACACTCCATTTACTCTCATTCTAGGGAGAAAGAGTCAGTCCATCATGAGGAGGTTATAGACGAGGCATTGATAGGGGAGAAATCCATCCAACCCGTGACTGTAGGAGTGGTTTCAACATTTCCTTGCCCAAACAAAGAGGTGATAGAGGAGGTAGAGGCACCTATTAAAGAGAAGGAGCATGAAGCCAAAGAACCAGCCGAGCTAGGGGCATCCAATCATTCCTCAACTCAAACCATCACCCAAATTGCCAAGCCATCCAATCCAATTGTCAAGACTCTACAAATCCAGCTCATTTTGTCACATATCTTAAGAGTAGCCTTGCAGATTCCCAATCCTCTCCTGCTGGAACCTGAATATCCGAGATCTATAAGATATGGGGTCATTATTCCTTGGCAATCAGTTGAAGCTTTCTGGAGAGCTACTGTTCTCCATGCACATCAGAAGACCAAGCCAATTTTTCTTAGGCTAATCTGCCATGTTAGTTTACTTGCAAAGCTTGCACCCAGCTCATTCCCTACAATGCTTGATCCCCTTCCTCTCATCAAGTCAACTCCCTTAACTGTTTTTCGAGTCCCTCAATCTCATTCATGTTTGACCGTTTCAACTAGGGCTCGAAGTGATTTGTTCTCCACTCTGTTCCTTACAGTTTGCCTATCATTTAAGAACAGGGGCAACCCTTTCATTCTAGCTGGATCCATCTACCTCCTTTTCAAACAAGGCACTTTCAGGGGGAACTTTGGCTACTTTGTTATATGTGTTGGCTTTGGCTTTAAGGGGCATACCATCGTTTATATGGTCCATTGTCTATTCTTATACCAATTTCATATTGGGCCATCTTTAGATGTTGAGATCTCTGTGATGGGCAATTCATCTCAAGTTTGGGGCACACCATTTCAGCTCCTCACACTCCTTTCTCAAGGGCAATTCACACTGGTCATGAGAACTTCATCCTTGTCTCTATCAAGCTCAACTCCTTTCTTTATGCTTGAGGGGGACCCCACTTCACTCACTCTTCCGAAGCCTCCCGACTTGGTGGAGTTCACTTCTTTCCAACATTTTCTCTACTACAAGGGGCACACCGTTTTTCCCTAGACTGTGTTGTTCATTGCGTGCTCCCTTATCTTTCCATTATTGTACATTCTCTATCCTTACCTTACTCAATTCACATCTATCGCCATCAAATCCTTTCTTCTTGCCTTCTATCTCACTCCTTGTTTCATCTCTCACCATTACCATCCAAAGTGGTCGTGCGAGAAAGACAAATATTGGTTTGGAGGTACCTCCTTGCGAGCATTTAATCTCCTGAGGCCAATTTGCTTCATAAGGCTCATCTTCGACAATGGCTAGAAGGCACAGGTGAGATCTTTGCCTAGGGGCATTCTGCTCAGGATGTTCCCACTCATTGTACATACCATTTTCTGAATTGTTCAATTTATTTTACGTTTCTCAATTTTTTACACAAAAAAACAAAAAAAATTATATATAAAAAAATTCAAAAAAATTATAAAAAGTAAAAAATCAAAAAAAAAAAAAACAATGGTGTATATATTGTGTACATTTCCCCCCTAAATATCTTTTAGAACAAAAATAATAAAAATAAAAAAGAGGAGTCAATAGATTGGCAACTGTCATGCATCTCGAGTCACATGTTAAGAGTAAGAGGCACCTGAGTGAACCAAGGACCTTGGTCTAGCAAAGTCATGGAGATTTCTGTCTGGTGTCTCAACCAAGCTTTTGAAGAATGAATCAACATATACACACACCCCACAACTTAAAATTTTGAGTCGTCACTCCAAATAGTTATTTGTCCTAGGACACAACAAAAGCCACAATCCTCCTTCTTCTTCTACTCGACTGATCAAGACAGTCAGCACCCTTAACTTGTTGAGCTTAACAGTCAAGGCAACTTCCCCTAAGGTGAGACTAAGACACCAGAGCACGTGAAGAGGGCAGTGTCCCCGCAGGCAAACAAAAGAAAGAAACAAAGAACAATCAATCAAAAGAAAAGAAAAGAGCCTGGTTGTGACCGTGCCTGGAGTTAAAAGCTTCTCATTCAATACAAAGTCAAATGCTACATTGCTTGAGTTTTTCCCTAGCCGATTGCGGTAGGGCAATACAGGTGCTCGGCAAAGTAGGGGTTGCCAGGTTCTGACCCTGGGGTCCACGAAACGCCTCACTTTGAGCCCGTTAAGCCACACATGGCTAGGTTCTCTCATCCAATTCGCATCTTGCAAAAGTCTACAGGCAAACAAGTCAAAATTAGATAGTCTGAAATCACCTAAAGGGGCATGTTGTTAAGACCGTCTCAGCTCATCAATTTAACGGTTTTGCTGATCCTATCGAGAAGTTTATCCCCTTATTTCTTCCTTTCTCCCTTGAGGTTTCCAAACCTCTGAGGTGTCTAAAGGACAAGTTTCATTTGAGGATGACAACTCCATTTTTAAAATCACACTTCATGTTAATTTGTTCACAAGGGCAAGGTTATTGCCATGAAGAATCTCCATATTTCTGTTAGGCCAATTTTCCTTTACTTCATCAGCCTCGCGCTCTTTCATTGCCATAATGATGGTTGCCGGGCTTTGACCAAAAAAAAAAGTGTTTTCATGTTTTCTCTTATACATTTGCTTTCTTAACAAAAAGAAAAAAATCCAAAAAAAATATCATTTGCTTTAACATTGTATGTACATATTTGTTTCCAAGTTAGTATTTTGCTTTGCTTGCACATATTTCTTTTTTCTTTAATTTTGTTAATAAAACTCAGTCCTTTGACCTTGCTTCAAGAAAGGCATGTCATTCTTAGGCAAGGGGCTGAAGTCAGAGCTTCACTGATCACTTTTTTTCTTAAGTGTTATATCAACAGAGAAGTATCTAGAAGCTAAGGAGAGGGTCCAAAAAAAAAAATGGTTGAGAAGGGATCGACCAAGGCACTTCACTGAACCATCTGCCCGAGGTCTGCATGGTAGTCAATTCCTAGCTATCTTGTTCAGGTATGTCTAACCTAGGTTTAGCTTCACCAGAGGCTAATAACTTGGCGACCATGAACCCAGAGTTCCCCTTCACCAAAAATCGTGACGAGTTTGCAATCTCCTAGTTATTTGATTGGCCTTTAATAAATCCTCTGGTTTACTAACTTGCATTTAGATAGGGAAAACCCCGCATGCATCATGCCATTTTCTCTGCTAACTTTACTAACTGAGGAAGAAGATTTTTCCCCTATCTCGTGCTTTAAAGTTATCCTGGTGGCTAGAAATGAGTTCTGCTAGTCTGTTCTTCAACTAAGATTAATCAAGTGAAATCCCAAGTCTATCTTGATCCAGCAAATTGTATGTTCACCCAGATCCCAAGTTTAACCAGGTCAGCACCATCTTCTTGAATATCCGAGCTGAATATGGGTCTTTGTTGCCCATTCTCCAATAGTCCCACCGTGCAAATCACAGATAATCATTCCAATCTTGTTGAGTTCATGTGAACCTTTCGCCAGTCATGAGCTTAATTCTGGACATCCGGCTTTCCAAACATTGATTCCAATTAGAATCTTTTGATAATCCTTTGAGAGTACAATCAATCCCTTGTCTCCACAACCCCCTGATTGGACAAACGTCCTAATTAGGTCAGCGGGTCCAGACGGACTTCGGTTGTGAGATTTCCTTGATTCAACCGTCATATTACAACTTCTTTGACTCAGACAACACCAGAAACTAGTCAAAGTCCAATACGGCAACGCTAGGGACCCTACCGTTGGGTCGCAGTTGTAGTTACATGTGTAGATCACCCTCCTTCTTTCCCACATTTGTCTCTCAGACGATTCGTCACTTGTTTTAGCCTAACTCATTCGTGTGGATTGCTAGAATTCCTATCCTTGGAGATGGCCCTTCCATCAAATCTCCGCGTCCTTTGTTTACCGAGACACCAACCTTTCAGTCCGCTTTGCTCCCTTGCAAGATCGGATGTCTTGGAGGGGCATTTGTAGACACGATATTGGCCCATCTCCGCATGGTTCATGGCCCAATAAGGCTTGTTTGACCGTTTGTTGACTTGCCTCGAATCCCATGTAAACGGCAACATCGATTGCCGCTGACACCTTGTTAACGACACACTCCCTGGACGTCTATTGTGGTAGACGTGCTTTTTTGGACCACCCTCGCAAGGCTCATTTCTTAGCCCATTAGGCCCATTATTCAGTAGGCGCAATGTTATCTCCATTAAGATCTCCAGGGTAGCTTGAGCCCTTGTTGGCAGGCCCGATTGTCGTCGCTCCATTTATGATGACAAGAGGTTAGTCACCGGAAATGTTTGAGCTGCAGAATTCACTGTTGTCAAGATCTTTTGGCGACACAGTCGTATATCGCCTACACTTTTCCTACGCTAGCCTCGGCTATCATTATCTCTTGCATAGTGTGCGGTGCTTGTGTGCTTGCCATTTCCGCCACCTTCTAGCTGTCTCATGTGTGTGTGCTCTGTGCCATACTAAAATCCACTTAAACCCAACTTAAAATCCAAATAAATAAAAATCACATAATCTGTAAACCCCATAAAATAAAATCCATCACCACCACTTAAACCAACCTTAACCAATCCCATAATGGATATTAAATAATTAAATAACACAACAATTTAAATCCATGAAAACAACAATTAAAATATGTCTCACACATAAAGCCCATAAAATTCACATAAATAAACTAACCATACCCATCAATAAAAACCCACTTAAAATCTAAATAAAATGAACTAAATAATAAAACCCATAGTTGAGTTCCATAAAATCCACATAAAACCCATTATGATTAAAACTCAACTAAAAATAATTAAAAATCAAATCCACAACAACCAACCCATTAAAAAAGGCCAACGTGCCATCTCATTAACCAACCTAAATCATACCCACATAAAATAGATCAACCCAACCCCACTATACAAATTAAATGATCCATGTAAAACATCTAAAATAAATAAATCCATAATAAAAGGAAACAACCAAATCCAACCATTTAAAATCTAAACAATTTAAACCCAACTTAAAACCCCAACGATTAAAAAAGAATCACATAACCCATAAAAAAATCCACATATAATAATAATAATAATAATAATAATAATAATAATAATAATAATAATAATAATAATAATAATAATAATATTTGACGACACAGTCGTATATCACCTACACAGTCGTAATAATAATAATAAATTATTATTATTATTGTTATTATTATTATATTATTATTATTATTATTATTATTATTATTATTATTAATCCCCATGGCCTTCACCTCCATGCAACGTAAGTAACCTACCCACCCATATCCACATAAATCCAACCTACTAAAAACGTACCCAGTCATACCCACTTAAACCCATTAAAATCCAAAACAATTCAAACTATTAAAATATCCAATTCTACCATCTAAGACCAACCTAGCCCACCAACACAACATAATAATAATATTAAAATATACCCATCCAAACAACTAAAGCCACGCAAATCCTAACCCATTTAATCCCCTTTAAAACCCACAAACAACAATGCTTGCGTGGCCAGTCCCATGCACATGCATGATATCTTCCTCTCACCCACACGAGCCCACATCTCTCCCATTCACATGCATCCTCACCACACCACGCACACCAATGCCTGCAACAAAATCCTTAAGATCGGGTCCACCTCCCATGCACAAATCCCTCGTCGTTATCTCCTCCCTCATCTCACGTACTCACACCCAGCAACACCCACCACTCCGGCTTTGGCGTCCAGCTCGCCGTGAGACCCGCGCAAGCCACGTTAGCTGCCCACAGCCCCGTCTCTTCAGGGGGGCGATGCATGCCATCCGACAATAAGGACCCCGCCTCCATTCCATCAAGGGGAAGAGGGGGATTTCCATCGCGGAAGTGATAGCAGCCCAAAAAAAAGCCACCTTGCGCACCACCCAGTCGGCGGGTCTTTGGCAGTCACACACACCAATTGCAGCTCTGACTCCATCACAATATCATCCGTCGCCACCTCAACTTCCTCCTCCTCTACACTCACCTCTCCCTCGGATACAACGTCGGCATCCTGTCAATGCTGCACAGTCACCAGAGGAGCTCAGCTTCAAGTTACACTTCGCTGTCACCTCCCTTCCCAAGACGCCATCCGATGAAACAATACGACGATGAACATGCCAACGTTAGAGTCAGCATGTTGCCCTGGAGAAGATTTCTTCATCACTGCATCTGCATAGACAGGGACCTCCTTCTCTTCCTCCTCTCTATTTTGTTTAGCTTGCCATCTCACATATAATGCATCTTTACCACGTCCACGCATACACTCACGTAGTGCATCCTTTCTAATATCCAGTTTAGAGGGGTTTTCTATAAACAAATGAGGGAGGGAAGGCGGTCATAACGTTTGGCCGTCTTCCTTCTCAAGCCTCCAACCGGTAAGATGCCCCCCGATTGTGTGTTTTTTTTATATATGTGAGCGTATGCTACCATAATTTTTAGTCTAATGGGTCTTTTGTACTTGTTTCTTTTGCAGAAAAATTGAAGCTACACCGTGGAGCCCTCACCCTTTTGGCCGGCCGAAGGGGGAGGAGTGAAGAATCCATCATCTCCACATCGAGGCATTACCCGATCACATCTCCTCCGGGCGGAGGTAAAAAGTCCCTGGAGATCACTCATCATTTCCCGTTGCCATCTTTTCGCCAAGATGAATGTGGACGTCGTCACCGAAAAATAACGTCTACAAGAGGCAGACGCTAGATACACATGCATAGCATTGAGAACTAAGTTAATAAGAGTGAGGCGACCTGCTTTGGATAAAAATCTGGATTGCCAATTGCTAATACGAGCAGTAACTTTATCCATCAAATTTTTGTAATCAACCACCATCTTCCTGCCTTGCTTAATTGGCACGCCCAGATACGTCATGGCCCCTTTTTGGTGATGAAACCCAGTGAGCCGACTGATCTTAGATGCAACATGAGGAGGAGCATAAATGGAGACAAGAAAGCTGCTTTTACCATGATTGACTCTTTGGCCAGAAGAACTCTCATACCTCTTAATGAAGTGCATGAATGTGCAGATATTATTAATCTGACCATTGAGAAAAATGAGGGTATCATCAGCATATAAGAGGTGAGAAATAGACCTACAATCCCTGGGACCAGAGTAAGGCTGAAGAAGGCGGTTATCCAACAACATGCGGATACCCCTACTAAGAGTCTCTTCCATGATGATAAAAAGAGCCGGAGCAAGTGGATCCCCCTGACGTAATCCTCTGGAGGACTTGAAGAACCCAACAAGAGAGCCATTAAAAGAACTGAGAACCAGTAGTTAGAAATGAGCATAGACACATAAAAGGTAAATCTAGAAGAAAATCCAAACTTATGAAGAACCGCCAGAAGGAAATCCCATTCAACCCTGTCATATGCTTTCATCATATCTAGATTAAAAATAACATTATGACCACAAACTTTTCTGCCAAGGTCAGAAACCAGCTGTCTAGCCAAGTAAATATTGTCCATGATATTCCTCCCTTTAACAAAGGCACCCTGCTCCATGGAGATAATAGAAGGCAAAACATTTTTAAGCCTGTTACATATGATAGAAGACACAATCTTATAGTTGAAATTACAAAGGCTGATGGGGCGGTAATTGCTGTAACTATTGGGGTTATCCACTTTAGGAATGAGAGCAATGATAGAAGAGGAAACACCTGTCGGAAGAGGAAAACCAGCAAAAAAACCACGAACAACATCAACAACATCCGAGCCTATAATATCCCAGCACAGAGTGTAAAACTTCCCTGAGAAACCATCCAGACCAGGAGCACTATCACCATTCATGCTCCAAACCGTTGATTTAACCTCCTCAGGAGAAGGCATGGCAGTAAGCATATGATTTTCATCAGCAAATGTAAGGCTAGGAATAGAATGTAAGAGGTTACTATCAATACTATGGTCCTCAGAAGTAAGCAAATTCTTGAAGAAATGCTCAGCCTCCTCCATAAGCAATTTTTTATGATCGCACCAAGCACCATTGATCTTAAGCCTGTGAATAAAATTCCTGGTGCGACGACCCTAGATAGCAGCATGATAAAATACAGTGTTACGATCGCCCTCTTCTAGCCATTTAACTCTGGATTTCTGACACCAAAAAATCTCTTGACAATGGAGGATATTCTGAGATTAGCATTAGCTTTGTTCAGGTCAGAACGGTGCTCCACAGTAGGAGATGAATAAAAAATCTCTTGCTTCAATGCAATTTGCTCCTCAGCTTTCTTGATGTTATCATCAATATGACCAAATACATTCTTATTCCAGAGCTTAAGGGATATCTTAACAGACTTGACTTGGCGTGAAGCTTGATAAAAGGATTAGGACACCATAAATCTTGGGTCGTCCACACCTGGCTAACACAATTCATGAATGTATCATGAGTGGACCACATGTTCTGAAAGATAAATCGGGAGGGTTTGGATTGAGAGGTATGCAGGTTGATTAAAAGAGGTGCATGATCAGAGGGACCACGAGGAAGATGCTGGACTCTAATGCCAGGGAAGTTGGCATGACACAAACTATTGACAAGAGCTCTATCCAGTCTAGCTTTAATCGCCTGACTACCAACCCGGTTATTAGACCAAGTATGAGGAGACCCCTTGAATCCAACATCCAATAACCTAGACGCAGAAATGAAAGCATTAAAGTCAATAGTAGAAGTAGTGTTATACATCAAACCACCATTCTTCTCAGAAGAGTTGAGAACAGCATTAAAGTCACCCCCAGCCACCCAAGGAATATTCATATTATCAGCTAAATTAAGGAGGTCCTCAAACAAGCATCTGCGGTCATGGTAGTCACAGCTAGCATAAATGGATGAAACAAAGAGCAAAGGTGAATCACCATTATAAATTGTACCGGAAACATGCTGCGAAGATTGAGATAGCAGTTTGAAGGAAAAAGACTCATTATAAAAAATCCAAATCTTAGAATTATCCAGAATATCTTCGACATGGTGATCCATCCGCAAATAATTGCAAAGACGAGAGCATTTACTTTTACTTGTCTTAGGCTCAAATATTGCAAGAAACTGCAGCTTATACTTTTTCACCATGAGCTTGAGGGCACGTTTGGAAGCCATGTTAGAGAGGCCCCGAGTATTCCAAAAAAGAATGTTTGGCATCATAAGGAACCATACCCACATTGCACTGCAGCTACCTTAGCTTTAGATCTTGTATAGATACCATCATTAAGTTGGATACTGCCATCCTTAGAAACGTCCACATGAGGCATTAGAAAATTTTCCACAGTTGCCTTTTGCGAAGCAATAGATATGGACATTTCCATGCAAGGTAAGGAAATAGCTGGGCTTCCAACAGAAGGTTCATGCGCAAGCAAAGGATCCCCCTCACCATTCATGACTCCGGCTACCAGGCAAGGAGGTGCCGCCGTGGAACTGGAGACAACAGCTCCATTACCACCCCTGCATGGACCCTCATCCTGGACAACCTCATCACCATGCACATGTAAATTTGCATCCTTGAAACCCAAAGTTGAATGCAAACCATATAACATAACAGATCCAGAACTACCCATGGCATAGCCCTAGGCCTGGACTACCTTCCCATCATGTAATAATAAATCCTTGTCATCAGAGGACAACGGAAGCAACGAATTAGATCTATCATTCAGAGGACTGGATCTTGGCATGGACGCGTCAAGGATCTGGTTGGCTATGCCCACAGCATCATCTGGTTGAGACCTCAAAACTTGAACATCGCCTGCCATAATAGGCTCAACTTGCTCAGTAACTTCATTAACCTAGTCAGGCACTGGAGTCTCTAAAACATCCTCTTGTAAGCGTTCAAACGCATTACTAATAGGAACCTCGGACGCCACCACCATGCCTTGTTTCCTCCCACGAACAAGCTTCCATTCATTAGTAGAGGGAGCAGGAACAGAAGCACCAGGAGCGTCAGACTTCTTAGGCATGATAGTCTTATTCTTCTTGAAGCAAGACTCTTCATTGTGACCGATCCGGTTGCAGAACTTGCATAAGGAGGGCACTCTATGATAGTTAACCTTCTGCCAGAATCCATGTTCAGCATAGCCAATCCGGATTTTATCTTGTAATGGAACGACAATGTCCAGATCAGTACAAACCAAAGCTTCTGCAGTCTAGGTCCAGGCCAACGTAGCTTCATGAATCCAAAGAACTTGACCTAGGTTGTTGGCGATAGAATGCATGTAATCTTCATTGTATAAGCTCACAGGAAGACCAGGAAAACCAACCCAAATCGGCATCATGGAAGGATCCTTCTCAAAATCAAAAGATGCAGACCAGCGAAAGAAGCGGAATAGATAGCCTTTAATGTACAAACTTTTTTGAAGAAGAACTAGCAGGAAATCCTCTTGAGACTCGAACCAGAGCAGGAGGTGCCGATGGTTAAGGATACTAACAATAAAATCAGACTTGAGACCAAGTCTAAAAGTGAGACAAGATTTAATATCCGGGATTGAAGGCCTACCATAGGAGCACTTAACAATGATCGCCCTTTGGAGAGGTTCTTCAGACTTGGTGACTTCTTCATGGGAAAAGAAGATAGCAGGTGCACCTGCATCTTGAACGCGGCATTGTTGGTTGTACACTTCCGTTGTCTAGAGTTCCGTGCATGAATCAATATGCCCACCTTCTCTAAACTGTCTCACATATTTAAAATAGTAAAAATGAACTAATAGAGTGGTGAGAATAGGTCATATCCACAGAGAGGCTGAATAGAATTTGACTTAAACTACTTTGACATGAAACCATTCTAAAGAACACATTTTCACCAAAATAACATTGCATTAGAATCAATTCTGAAAACAACATCAATTAAATTCCTCACAACTCAACAGATCAAACATAATGAAAGAACAAGCTGAATTGAAACTAAAAGAGAATTAGTATCATTGTACCCTCTCAATTGAGGGATCAAACAAGCGAGGAATAGAATGCAATAAACTTCAAAACAGCAAAAAAGAACACAATAAAACTCTATATCCTCTCAGGTTGATGAATCGGTCAGAAAACAATAAAAGAGATATAAACTCCGAAAATTTCTCAACACATTGACCTCTGATATTTCTGCAGGCCACCACCAACCTCTCAGCGAACTCCACAGAAGAAAAGAAAGAAGAAAATCGATCTCTCAACCCTCTGGAATCTCTCACAGACCAACCATCTCACTAATCCTCTACAGAAGAGAGGAAGACAAAGTCGATCTCCCCAACACAACAACTTACAGATGAAAGAAGAAAAATAACATCTACCTCTCCCACCGAACAACTACAGCAAAGAACACAATCACCTCCCATGGATGCCGAACCATTCACAGAAGAAGTAAAAACAAAATTAAAACATCTACCTCTGCTCACAGCAAGAAAGAACCAGAAATTGAAATAGCCAAGCTCCTCTCAGTAGCAGAACAAATTCTCTCCCAGAATGCTCAAATCCCCAATCTGATCTCCCTCCCAGCAGCAGAAAAGAAAAGTAAATTTCCAAACAAATCACAGCAGCCGAACTGAAGAAGAAATGGAAAAGATCTACACAGAAGTAATGAAAACTAAATTTCAACTCACAACATCAGTGAAAAGAAGAAGAAGAAAAGAACAAAATTCTAAAAAAAATTCCAATCGATCTCTAGATGAACACAGAAGATGCTAGCCATCGTCCTCCTCACAGTAGCTTGCAATACAGAGATCTCTCCCAGCCCCGGGAATCGATCTCTCATATATAGAAGAAAGAAAACTCAGAGAACTGAAATTAAACACTACTGGATTGAATTCTGGAACCAAAAGAAATGGAAAATTAATGTATCTACCTCCTGGATCAAACCACTTAAACACAGAAGAAATTGACAATAATTGCAGAAGAAATGTAAAGATCAATTGCTCTTGAATCGCCAAAATGAACGCAACAAGAAGAAAGGAAAAAGAAAATTACAGACGCCCTCTGGAATACAGGACATAGAAGAAATGAAAGAAACAATTGCTACTGAATCGTTCTCCTCTAAACACAGAAGAAATAGAAAACAAAATGCTCATAGATGCCGAACAATCTCTCTCAGTCCCCCACCGTCTCACAAATCTCCATGGAAGAAGGGAAGAAAGCCGATCTCCCTCAACAACAGAAGCAAACCCTCCACAGTCCTGAAGAACCCCCCCCAAAATTCTAAACTCAAAACCCCCAAAAATAGCAGAAGCAAACCCTTACAGCTCTGATCTCCGAAAGAATAGAAAAAAAAACTAAAAATCCTAAAAAATGAACTCGAGAAGCCCCCTGCTCTGAGGACCTTGGGGTCCTTATATAGACGCCCTCCGAACCTTCCAGGTACTGGCTCTGCATGCCCAAAATCGTCACGCTCCAGCTCTTCTTCGTCGCACGATCGCCAGCTTCACACGCCTAGGTTCCATCGCATGCACCAGCTCCTGCTGACACACGAGCTCTGCCAGCTCATGCACGAACTCCTCTTCCCTCCAGTTTCAGCAGGCCGCCTCACCTCCAGCAGCTCTACAAGGCTCCATCCACCTCTGCCCATCGCCAGCTGCAATAGGTCCGCTCGCCACCTCAGGTGGGCACTGCATCACACACCGCGCACAGCCTGAGCTGGGCACCTCTACGCCCCAAGCCTCATCTACCCAGCCGCCGTGCAAGACCCTTTGCCAGCTCCGCATCCGCCGCGCACGGGATTGCCTCCAGCTCCTGCGCTGCATCACCCAAGCCAGCCCACACCTGGGCGCTGGCCGCCTCTCACACAATTGCCTTCATCTCCTTCCCGGCATACCTGGGCGCTGGCCTGTTCGCACCAGAGCTCCACCATCCGGCTGCTTCCAGCAGCTTCCACACCGCCCCCCAGATGACCTATTAGGATGAAAGATAAAGTGGGGGTATGTGGCTAGATCTGGTGAGATGATGATGATGGTAGGGTATTAAAAATACTATTATTTATTGGGTGTGTTATGTATTAAAAATTTATTTATTAACAATTAATGTCTATCTATTACTAAAAGAATATTTACAAAAGTATTTAACAAAATTTATATACAATATTTATTTACAAATATTTTTTATTTTCCAAAGTGAACCTAATTAGTCAATCAGAAAGAAATGACTTATTAAATGAAAATCTAACATGTGTAGTCTAACTCATTATCAACTAATATGTTCAAATACCTAAACATGAATAGAATGAAAATTAAAATCAAACTACACGTTATTTATAGACAACTGATGTCTAAAATTAACTAAATGTATGAAATTTAACAAGAAAAATTATGTAGTTATCACTCCCCCCTACTTGAACATTGCTAGTCCCATAGCAATAAAAATTACTCCAAATGTAGGACTAGAAGATGTAGTGTCTCATGCTAAGCAGTCATCATGTAAACGATTAATGTAGAGACATGTCTTTCCTAATTGTAAGGGCTTATGGCAAGAAATTAGTGCACAAGTGATAGCCCACTTAAGAGTTCACATCAGCCATTCTGGAGCTCCTCTGCCTTAACTAGTAATTGAGATTAGATTAATTCGAGGGAGAAGAAAAGAGTTGTGAATAAGATCTTTGCTCAGTCAGATTGGGTTGTTTCTCTCAGTTCCATTCTACCCAACTCCCTTGAGGATTATTTTGTTCTGAGCTGAGGACTTTGCCCCTTTATTTGTACTTTGTGCACTCAGAATTTTTTCTTTCTTTTTCATCCACAATGCCGCACAACCCATCACTTTTCAAGAGTAGCGAGTCCAACTTTACTCAGATCTGGGGCATTTTTCATGGATATATTTTTTTTCTTTTCTTTTACCTTTTCTTTTCTTTTCTTTCTTTCTTTTCTTTTCCTTTCCTCTTAAAGGAAGGATGGATAGTCAGGTTCCTTGATCACATGCCTTCACTTTCTTCGCAATTCACTTAAGGGGAAGGGAGAAAACCAATCACCTCTCTCCTACTAGCCTTACAAATTTACTACATTCGGGTTCAGCTAGTCTAAGTGGCTGTGTAGTGTGTGTATAAAAATCTCTTGCCATAAATCCTTACATAAGGTAGACAAGAAGTACATGTAATCCTTTACGAGAGGCTACCTAACATGGATGTTTGCAAAGGATTGTGACAACTACAAAATTTTAATGGTTAAAGATCAGACACATAGTCTGTGTTTTGTAATGCCAATCAATTTTTTATTCAAAGATGAAACATTGTGAAATTTTCTTTTTATTTGCACATGCTCAATATAAAGAAAGAAAACAAAGCATTGGTTAGGATGGGGACTATGAATCCATGCTTATTCTACCTCTCCCCCCTATAAGAAAGTAAGATAGAGAATTACCTGACAAATGAAATCTGTACACTTGGGTTGCCTCCCAAGAGCGCTAAGTTTATTATCTTCAGCCGGACGCAATTAAGCTTCATTTGGCTCAGCTAGCTTGGTAGACTCAATTTTCAAAGAAGGTGGGCTTTCAAAGAAATGCTTTAATCTCTGCCCATTAACAGTAAATAATTGTCCAGTTTTAGGATCAAGAATAGTGACAACACCATTGTCACAAGCTTTGACAACAGTGTAAGGACCATCCCATCTGGACTTTAATTTTCCCGAAAATAGACGAAGCCTAGAATTAAACAACCAAACCTTATCATGCACTTGAAAAGTTTTTCTATGAATGTGTTTGTCATGGAATGCTTTGGCTTTGGCTTTATAGATCTTGGAACTTTCATAGGCTTCATTTCTGAGCTCTTCTAGCTCATTCAGCTGAAGGGTCCTTTGTTGACCAGCTTGGGCTAAATCAAGATTTACATGTTTAATAGCCCAATAGGCTCTATGCTCATGTTCTACCGGCAGATGATAAGATTTTCCAAAAACAAGCCGATAAGGGGACATTCCAATGGGAGTTTTGAAAGTGGTTCGGTAGGCGCACAATGCATCATCTAACCTTTCTGACCAGTCTTTCCTATAAGGCTAACCGACTTCTGAAGAATGTTCTGAATCTCCCTGTTTGATACTTCCACCTGGCCACTGGTTTGCAGATGGTAAGGTGTTTCCACCTTATGGGTGATCCCATACTTACTTAGGGGGTCCTAAACTGGGTGTTAATGAAATGTGGCCCTCCATCACTAATGATTGCCTTGGGCCACCCAAATCTAGAAAAAATGTTTTTCTGAACAAATTTGATAACCACCTTATGATCATTGGTCTTTGTGGCAATGGCCTCTATCCATTTGGACACATAATCAACAGCAACTAGAATGTATGTGTATCCAAAGGACGGTGGAAAAGGTCCCATAAAGTCTATCCCCCATACATCAAAAATTTCTACAACCAGAATGGGGTTAAGAGGCATCATATCCTTCTCAGAAATATTTCCCATTGTTTGACATCTAGGACAGGCCTTACAAAATTGGTGAGCATCCTTAAACAATGTGGGCCAATAGAAACCAGAGTCAAAGACCTTAGCAGTGGTCTTCTTTCCTGAAAAATGCCCTTCACAAGCAAGAGAATGGCAAAACTTGAGGACACTTTGATGCTCACTCTCAGGGACGCATCTTCTTATCACTTGGTCTGGTCCTATGAAAAATAGCTCTGGGTCCTCCCAAATAAAATACTTATCCCTAGCAAAGAATCTCTCTCTTTCATTTTGGTCCAATCTCTAGGTACTCGTCCAATGACTTTGTAATTCACAATGTATGCGTACCATGGAGATGAAATATTGGAGACAGCTAAAGTGTGCTCATCTGGGAAAGCATCTCTAATAGGGATAGAGTCTGGGGCAACTATTCTGGACAAATGGTCAACTACCACATTCTTGGACCCTTTCTTATCATGAATTTCCAGGTCAAACTCCTATAGCAAGAGGATCCATCTGATCAATCTAGGCTTGGCATCCTTTTTGGCAAGCAAATGCCTTAAGGCAGCATGGTCAGTGAAAACAATGATTTTGGCTCCTAAAAGGTAGGATATGAACTTCTCCAAGGCATAGACAACAGTTAGGAGCTCTTTCTCAGTGGTTGTGTATCGAATCTGAGTGTCATTCAATGTTCTGCTTGCATAATAAATCACTACAGATCCTTTATCAGTTTTCTGGCCCAAAATGGCACCTATAGCAAAATCTAATGCATCACACATTATCTCAAATGGTAATGACCAGTCTGGAGATTGTAGAATTGGAGCTCTGGTCAAAATGTCTTTTAAGTCCTCAAATGCTTTAGTACAAGCTTTGTCAAAAATGAAAGGAGTGTCTTTTAACAAAGAAGTTAATGGTCTTGCAATTTTGGAAAAGTCTTTGTGAACCTCCTATAGAATCTAGCATGACCAAGGAAGGATCGAATTTGCTTGACAGAGTTGGGAGGAAGCAATTCGGAAATGAGATTTACCTTAGCTTTATCTACCTCTATCCCTCTCTCTGAGACAATGTGCCCTAAACAATCCCCTCCTTTACCATGAAGTGGCTCTTTTCCCAACTTAAAACAAGAACTTAAAACAAGAATGCATTAATGCATTTGAGAGCACTTCAGTCAAATGGTCGAGGCACGAATCAAAGTCACTTCCAAACATAGAAAAATCATCCATGAAGACTTATAAGTAATCCTCAACCATGTCTGAGAAGATAGACAGCATGCAATGTTGAAAAGTTGCAGGAGCATTGCACAGCCGAAGGGCACGCGTCTAAAGGCAAAAGTTCCAAATGGGCATGTGCATGTGGTCTTTTCTTGGTCCTCAGGGTGAATAGCCACTTGGTTATACCCTGAATATCCATCAAGGAAGCAAAAGAATTTTTGTCTTGCAAGTTTCTCTAAGATTTGTCAATGAAAGGTAAGGGGAAATGGTCTTTCTTAGTCATCGCATTCAATTTGCGATAATCAATGCACACTCTCCATCCTGTAGCCAGCCTAGTGGGAATGAGCTCACCCTTT
This sequence comes from Colocasia esculenta, assembly GCA_014218235.1. Taxonomy (NCBI): domain Eukaryota; kingdom Viridiplantae; phylum Streptophyta; class Magnoliopsida; order Alismatales; family Araceae; genus Colocasia; species Colocasia esculenta. The sequence goes on along the minus strand of CM024756.1, from coordinate 97,046,589 downwards.
TCAGTTTGAATTATAGTTAGTCCTGACTTTTTAGGCCAACTTGAATTGGACTAACCCACTGGCTATCAGAGATGGATAAATGAAGTCAGCATCAAGCCATTTGACAATCTCCTTCTTAACAACTTCTTTCATGTTGGGATTAAGCCTTCTTTGCATTTCTATTGAACTTTTAGCATTTTCTTCCAAGTATATGCGATGTGTGCATACTGAAGGACTTATCCCTCTCAAATCATCAATTGTCCAACCTATAGCTTTCCTATGACTCTTCAAAACTTCAATCAATTTCTCCTCCTGCCCTTCTCAAGATCACTAGCAATTATGACGGGCCAAGTCTCGTTCTCTCCAAGAAAGATGTACTTCAAACTAGCAGGGAGTGGTTTAGCTCAACCTTAGGAGGACACTCTGATGGAATGATGGATCACTATTCTGAAATAAGGAATTAAATTGTCCTTCCTCTCCCTCAAACCCTAGAGCACAGGGTTGGTCTACCGTTTCTCTCCACACAAGATTCTTCCAAGAGTCTACCACTAGACAACTTTCTCCTTGGTCATGGTGCCTAGATGCCCTAAAAATGTTGATACTAACCCACCTATCCCCAAATGATATTCCATCATCCCGGTAGCACAATCAATCAATGTTAGCCCTAGCTGTGGCTTAAAAAGGTCTACCAAGGATGATGGTGGACTGAGTTAAATCTTGAGGAGTGTTCATGTGGCGGAATCGCCTCGGCAAGCCCGTTAAACCGATAACGTACTTGATCCGAGTCCGCCTCCCACGAACGGGCCGAAGCCTCGCAAGGGATACCAAACCACAGTCCGTGTAAACATAAAGGAACACACCACATTTCATATATATTTCACAAGTTTACATAGCCAAATTTTCACAAAAGCTGAAAAGAAGTACAAGAGCCTGGGGCATACCCAAGGTACACTGAAGAAAGTAAACAACTACAAAACTACACTGCTGAAGCTACTCTGTTGGAGGTGCTGACCCTGCACCGCTACGACGCGGCCCGGAACTGGACGTCGGACGAGAGACGTCCTCCTCGCTCTCACCTGTGGGGGTAGGGGTGAGCCTCTCTAGTCACTGGCTCAGTAGGGAACTCCCCCAAAACGAGCGAAACAAACACCACGAGTACGAATAGTAAACAACACCAACAATTTATATAACAGCTAAGCAGGTAAGTAAAGCTGTAAAAGTACTCACCGTCTGCCGACTACGAGAAACAACAGTAATAATTAAACGGCAAACCAGTACAGGTGTACAAGCTAAAGTAGAGACAGCCAACACGAGCCACGTGAACTGGTTCGCGACACCAGAAACTGACTCGGACAACTAACACAGGTCTACCTCTCAGTCTCGCAGCCACGGACGAAAGGTCCAGCTGCCGCTCCACGTAAAAAGGTCAAGCAACTGTGGAGACCAACTAAACACCACACCTGCAGACCACACGGTCACAGGCCCATGCCTGGCACCTCCAGAGACCCTGGCCTGGGCTCGCTAGAGTGAGGCACTGGAAAAGGACTAGCTGGGGACCAGTGTCGACTACTGGTGTCCGTACCCCCAACTACGAGCGCGCTACAAGTGACTAAAAACAAACACAAGTGTCACTGTCCCACTGTCGTCTTTCCCTCAGCCGGACGTACAACTCTAACACAAGAGTGAGGGTGTCCAGGTCAGACGACACAGACCTCGACGGTACAGCACAAGTACCGGGACAAAGCCCCGAGCTAACAGCCTGGCTCACAAAGAACCTGGGGCACCCAACTGGAGAGGTAACCACGGTAGGCGTCGTACTACTCGCCACGTACACAGAACCACGTGCACGTCACACACAAACCACGTGAAACCTCACGTAAACCACAAGTAACCACTGGTCCACTACACGTGAACCTAACTGACTCGCGTACACAACGCGCAGTCACCAAGTAAACAACTAACAGCATACCTTGTATGCTAAACACGTAAACCAAGTGCACTCAGTGCACCTCATGCGTTAACACACATGCATTATCGATAATTATTGTACTTAGTCATTTCTGCTCAAATAGAAGTAGGCGGCCACATCGATTGCCGCTTACTGGGAGTCAACGGCAAGGTTCCTGGCCGTTAACCTCCTGGCTGAGAATCTTGGCGGCAAGCGATGTTGACGCCAAGTTCTCCAGCCATAACCCTGCAGAAACCCTAATCCGGCCCTGCGGGTTTTCTAACTGTTCTAACTACTGAAAAACATGCAAATGCATTCCTTTAGCATGCTAGAACCCAATACAACCCATTATAACATGATCATACAGTAAAATAAACTACTCAAACCACCCATTATCCCGCTTGGTGCAACTCTATCCAAACATGGATTAACATGCAGGTTCAGGTGATTATGATGTGTTTTAATGTTTCTACGGAGCTAAACGGTTTCGTCCCCTACCTCAGAACGCGTTAGAAATCTCCCACGATCTCCTGGTTCACGCCGAGCCCTCCACGAGCTCCCACGCGAATTGCACCACGCCGCGACGTTTCCTCGCGCAATTAAGCGACGCCACGCGTTCTACGATCGTCCAACTACTCCTCGGCACCTGTTGGAAGCTTCAAAAACTCTGGGGCGCGAAGCTGGGGCAAGAGGGAAGAGAGTGAGCTGAGAGAACAGCCCTCGGGTGAGCCTATAACCTGTTGAACTGACAGGTTGGCGTCAACCCCCTTGCCGCCAACATCAACCGCCAGCCTAAACGTCCACATCTACTGCCGCTAAGCTCATTATGTAAACGTCCATCAATCTGGACGCCTACTAGTAAACGGCCACCCATGGCCGCCAACTCAGACAGAACAGCAGCAGGTCCATTTCTTTCAGGACCAACCCTGCTCTTCACCTGCTCAAGCCACGCATCCACACCATACATTCCACACAACCGACTCACACTGGCCTCACAACGGCCGCCACAACCACAACACACACGATCCGCATGGATCCAAAAGCACGCGACGTTACATTACTATCATCTAAAAAGAAAATTTCGACCTCGAAATTCATAACACAATTCAAAGTTAAACAACTCATACATACACACCTTACAAGTACTATCATCTAAAAAGAAAATACACAAGCTTATTCAAACAGATAGGGATACCCTTTAGCCATTTCTGCGGCTAACTCCCAGGTATCCTCACCACCCAACCTATTTTCCCATCTCACTTTAACTAGCTCAATTTCTTTATTCTCAGCTTCTTTATCTTTCGATCTGTGATCTGCACCGGATACTCTGGCATAGTCATGTCCGGCCTCAGGTCACCACCTTGATATCTAATTATTTGAGCTGGATCTTCAATACATTTTCTCAACATAGAGACATGGAAAATATCATGCACATCTGCAAAATCAGCTGGCAAATCCAGCCTATAAGCCACTTCCCCAATTCTTTCAATTACCTGGAAAGGTCCCACATACCTTGGACTCAACTTTCCAGACTTGCCAAATCTCATAATCCTTTACTCGGGGAAACTCTCAGAAAAACAAAATCTCCCACCTCAAACTGAAGTGGTCTCCTCCGCACATCTGCATAACTTTTCTGCCTACTTTGAGCTGCCTGCAATTTTTCTTTAATAAGCTTCACTACTTCAGTGGTTTGCTGAATCAATTCAGGACCCACTAATTGCCTTTCTCCCACTTCATGCCAGTTCAATGGGGTTCTACATGGCCTTCCATATAAAGCTTCATACGGTGCCATCCCAAGACTGGTATGATAACTATTATTGTAGGCAAACTCAACCATTCCCAAATGATGCTCCCAACTACCTCCCCAAACTAAACAACAAGCCCGCAACATATCTTCAATTGTCTGAATAGTCCTCTCTGTCTGACCATCTGTCTGGGGATGATAAGCGGAGCTATATCTCAATTCAGAACCAATTACTTTCTGCAGACTTCTCCAAAACCAGAAGTAAATCTTGGATCTCTATCAGATACAATAGTCTTCGGAATACCATGCAGTGGAACAATTCTTTCAACATAAATATTTGCCAACCTGTCCACTGTCCAAGACATACTCACTGCCACTAATCTGCACACCTTAGTCAATCTGTCAACAAACACCCATATTCCATTATGCCCTGAACTCGACTCTTGGTAAACCTGCCACAAAGTCCATCGCAATATCATCCCATTTCCACTGTGGAATAGGCAAGGTTGCAATAGACCTCCAGGCTTCTGATGCTCTGCTTTAATCTGCTGACAGATAGCACATCTTGCCACAAATTCTGCTATTTCTTTCTTCATATGAGGCCACCAAAATGCTTTCTTAAATCATGGTACATTTTAGTACTACCCGGATGAATAGTGTACCTAGATTTATGAGCCTCTTCCAGAACTCGCTGCTTCACCTCTCTCTCTGCAGGAACAAACAACCTGCCCGAAGCCTGACCACACAATTATCATCAATAGAAACTCCTTCCATTTTTACAATTTCAGGTAAACCTGCATCTGCTCTCTGAGCTTCAATGATCTGCCAATATAAAGATGGCTCTACTGCACTGGCAGCTAAATTGCTCGACGCTGACTGCTGGGCACATACAAGGAATTCTCCGCTACTTCTCATACAACTTCCATTCTTTAATCATCATCAAATTCATATATGCCTTTCTGCTCAAGGCATCAGCTACAACATTGGCCTTACCCGGATGGTAAGCCAAACTGAAATCATAATCTTTCAAATATTCAATCCATCTGCGCTGGCGAAGATTCAAATCTTTCTGCGAGAAGATATACTTCAAGCTTTTATGATCTGTAAAAATTTCAAATCTCTCGCCATACAGATAATGCCTCCACATTTTTAAAGCAAATACAACTGCTGCCAATTCTAAATCATGAGTGGGGTAATTCTCCTCTGCTGGCTTCAATTGCCTGGATGCATACGCTATCACTTTACCATGCTGCATAAGCACTGCACCAAGACCTCTCTTGAAGCATCAGTATACAACACAAAACCACCACTCCCTGCCGGCAATGTCAATATAGGTGCTGATGTGAGTCTTTTCTTCAATTCCATGAAACTTCTCTGACATTCACCGGACCACACAAAAGGCACTCCTTTCCTGGTCAGTCTAGTCATAGGTGCTGCAATCTTAGAAAAATCTTGAATAAAGCGCCTATAATAACCTGCCAACCCCAGAAAACTTCTAATCTCGGTTATTGTCTTAGGCACTTCCCACCTAGACACAGCTTCCACTTTACTCGGGTCCACTGCTACTCCTTTGGCTGAAATAACATGACCCAAAAACTGAATTTCCTTTAACCAGAATTCACACTTACTAAATTTAGCAAACAGCTGGTTATCTCTTAACAACTGCAAGGTAAACCTCAAATGAGCTGCATGCTCCTCTTCAGATGCTGAATAAATTAGAATATCATCAATAAAGACCACAATAAATTGATCTAAATATGGATGAAAAATTCTATTCATCAGATCCATAAAACCTGCAGGAGCATTAGTCAACCCAAAAGGCATTACCACAAACTCATAGTGACCATATCTGGTTCTGAACGCTGTCTTATCTATATCCTCCTCTTTAATTCTCAACTGATGGTACCCGGACCTCAAATCAATCTTAGAAAACACCTTTGCTGATTGCAACTGATCAAATAAATCATCTATCCTCGGCAACGGGTACTTATTCTTAATGGTCACATCATTCAACTTTCTATAATCAATACACATCCGAAAACTTCCATCTTTCTTTTTCACAAATAAAACCGGCGCTCCCCACGGGGAATGACTCGGTCTAATAAAACCCTTTTGCAACAACTCTTCTAACTGCTTTTTCAATTCTTTAAGTTCTGCTGGTGCCATCCGATATGGAGCTTTAGAAATCGGCATGGTACCTGGCAGCAACTCAATAGAAAAGTCCACCTCTCTGTGTGGAGCTAAACCAGGCAATTCTTCCGGAAAAACATCAGCAAATTCCCTAACCACGGGAACTGCTTCCATTGGCTGACTGGCTCTACCAAACTTACCGAGGCTAAATAAGCCACACACCCATCATTTATCAACTTTCTAGCTTTAATTGCAGAAATTAGAAACTTGGAGGTATAAAAAGGCATACCTTGATATTCAAACACTGCACCATTAGGATGACAAAATCTGATCCTTTTCTTTCTGCAATCTAACATTGCTCCATACATCTCAAGCCAATCCATACCCAAATGATATCATAATCTGACAACTGCAGGGCATACAACCGACCCGGCATCTGGTTCCCTTCAATCATAACAGGAGCTTCATCTATATAGCTCGAAGTGAGTAAAACTCACCTGAAGGAACCTCCACCACTAACTCACAAGACTTTCTCTTCTAAAGGATGAGCTATGCAATCCAGAAATTCTTCGGAAATAAAAGAATGAGAGGCACCCGAATCAAATAAGACTCTTGCTGAATATTCATAAAGAGGTAAAATACCTTCTATCATATTTGACGCCTCTGCCTGGGCTCGGGTGATAGCCATAACCCGGCCTCTCCCTCGCTGCTGCGGTGCTCCTCTGCCACGACCTGCCTGTGGCTGCTGAAACTGCTGAGGCTGCTGCTGCACACCTCTGCCATACCCATACTCTCTTGCATACGGACAATTGCGGATCAAATGTCCCGGCTGATTGCAATTATAACACCTATACCCTGGAGGAACAATAGGCTGCCTGGCAGTACTCTGCTGCGACTCCTCCACCTCAGGCCTACCACGGCCCTGCTGCAACTGCTGACGACCTCCCCATCCTCTTCCTTTGCCTTTAAATGCTTGCTTTAACTTCTAGCCCCATTTCCCGAAACCAGATGAAGAAGGTCCTGCTGGTGCCTTACCCTTGCTTGCACCTACTGACTGCTGCGGTAGCTGAAAACTACCTGAACCTGATTCACCTGCCTGACGAGTCCGGATAGACCTCTCCAAAGTAGCTGCCCTCTGCAATGCTTCTTCCACTGTCTTACACATAAGAGGTACTATTGCATCCTGCAATTCCACTCTCAATCCTCTGATAAAGTACTCAACCATCATATTATTATCTGAAACCACATATGGCGCATAACGGCTAAGTGCCATAAATCTCATCTGGTACTCTAAGACTGAAGAGTTACCTTGCTGGAGAGTTCGGAATTGCTCTCTTTTTACTTGCTGCACTTGGATCGGAAAGAATGTATCGTTAAATACATCAAGAAACTCCGGCCAAGTGATAGCTTCTTCCGTCCTGCCTGCAAAAGTGGTTTGCATCTTCAATCGCCACCATTCCAAGGCAAAACCTCTCAACTGGTAAGCAGCTAATACCACTCTATCCGCTGCCGGACACCTCATAGTCGCAAAAACTCTCTCAATTTCATGAACCCAATGCTCAGCTGTATCTGGATTCGGCCCTCCTGAATAAGTAGGTGGCTGCAATCTCAGAAACTTTTCAACCTGCAACACTGGTTCTTCCGCTAACAACACTGGTGGTGGCACATGAGCTACAAAAGGCACCTCCACTCTCGGCGGAACTGGAGCAACAGGTACACCTCTCCATCCCCAGGTGGCACTGCAACCGGTGGTACTGGCGCCTGCTGATCCATTCTTGCCCGAATATCCGTGAGGCTCTCCCAAATTCTTTCTATCATACGCTGGGTGCTTTCCTCCGGATCATCTCCTCCACCACCCCAATCTCTCCTATCAGCCATTCCAGAAATTTCTACATACACAAAACACCAGACAAAAATCAAAACCACAAATGATCAAAAACCAGGGTCCCTACCAGCAGTGTAAAATGACCAAAATAAGGCTATGTATCATTTTAATTCCCTTATATTAACACGGACCTTGCTCTGATACCAACTGTGGCGGAATCGCCTCGGCTAAGCCCGTTAAACCGATAACGTACTTGATCCGAGTCCGCCTCCCGCGAACGGGCCGAAGCCTCGCAAGGGATACCAAACCACAGTCCATGTAAACATAAAGGAACACACCACATTTCATATATATAACACAAGTTTACATAGCTAAATTTTCACAAAAGCTGAAAATAAGTACAAGAGCCTGGGGCATACCCCGAGGTACAACTGAAGAAAGTAAACAACTACAAAACTACATGCTGAAGCTACTCTGCTGGAGGTGCTGACCCTGCACCGCTACGACGCGGCCCGAAACTGGACGTCGGACGAGAGACGTCCTCCTCGCTCTCACCTGTGGGGTAGGGGTGAGCCTCTCTAGTCACTGGCTCAGTAGGGAACTCCCCCAAAACCGAGCGAAACAACACCACGAGTACGAATAGTAAACAGCACCAACAATTTATATAACAGCTAAGCAGGTAAGTAAAGCTGTAAAAGTACTCACCGTCTGCCGACTACGAAAAAACAGTAATAATTAAACGGCAAACCAGTACAGGTGTACAAGCTAAAGTAGAGACAGCCAACACGAGCCACGTGAACTGGTTCGCGACACCAGAAACTGACTCGGACAACTAACACAGGTCTACCTCTCAGTCTCGCAGCCACGGACGAAAGGTCCAGCTGCCGCTCCACGTAAAAAGGTCAAGCAACTGTGGAGACCAACTAAACACCACAACCTGCAGACCACACGGTCACAGGCCCATGCCTGGCACCTCCAGAGACCCTGGCCTGGGCTCACTAGAGTGAGGCACTGGAAAAGGACTAGCTGGGGACCAGTGTCGACTACTGGTGTCCGTATCGCCAACTACGAGCGCGCTACAAGTGACTAAAAACAAACACAAGTGTCACTGTCCCACTGTCGTCTTTCCCTCAACCGGACGTACAACTCTAACACAAGAGTGAGGGTGTCCAGGTCAGACGACACAGACCTCGATGGTACAGCACAAGTACCGGGACAAAGCCTCGAGCTAACAGCCTGGCTCACAAAGAACCTGGGGCACCCAACTGGAGAGGTAACCACGGTAGGCGTCGTACTACTTGCCACGTACACAGAACCACGTGCACGTCACACACAAACCACGTGAAACCTTACGTAAACCACAAGTAACCACTGGTCCATTACACGTGAACCTAACTGACTCGCGTACACAACGCGCAGTCACCAAAGTAAACAACTAACAGCATGCCTTGTATGCTAAACACGCAAACCAAGTGTACTCAGTGCACCTCATGCGTTAACACACATGCATTATCGATAATTATTGTACTTAGTCATTTCAGCTCAAATAGAAGTAGGCGGCCACATCGATTGCCGCTTACTAGGAGTCAACGGCAAGGTTCCTGGCCGTTAACCTCCTGGCTGAGAATCTTGGCGGCAAGCGATGTTGACGCCAAGTTCTCCGGCCATAAACCCTGCAGAAACCCTAATCCGGCCCTGCGGGATTTCTAACTGTTCTAACTACTGAAAAACATGCAAATGCAATTCCTTTAACATGCTAGAACCCATTATCCCGCTTGGTGCAACTCTATCCAAACATGGATTAACATGCAGGTTCAGGTGATTATGATGTGTTTTAATGTTTCTACGGAGCTAAACGGGTTCGTCCCCTACCTCAGAACGCGTTAGAATCTCCCACGATCTCCTGGTTCACGCCGAGCCCTCCACGAGCTCCCACGCGAATTGCACCACGCCGCGACGTTTCCTCGCGCAATTAAGTGACGCCACGCGTTCTACGATCGTCCAACTACTCCTCGGCACCTGTTGGAAGCTTTAGAAACTCTGGGGCGCGAAGCTGGGGCAAGAGGAGAAGAGAGTGAGCTGAGAGAACAGTCCTCGGGTGAGCCTATAACCTGTTGAACTGACAGGTTGGCGTCAACCCCCTTGTCTCCAACATCAACCGCCATCCTAAACGTCCACATCTACTGCCGCTAAGCTCATTATGTAAACGTCCATCAATCTGGACGTCTACTAGTAAACGGCCACCCATGGCCGCCAACTCAGACAGAACAGCAGCAGGTCCCGTTTCTTTTCAGGACCAACCCTGCTCTTCACCTGCTCAAGCCACGCATCCACACCATACATTCCACACAACCGACTCATACTGGCCTCACAACGGCCGCCACAACCACAACACACACACGATCCGCATGGACCCAAAAAGCACGCGACGTTACAGTTCATGTCCAGAATGATGAAATCGGTAGGGAAGTAACAATCATTGATTTTCATAATAACGTCCTCAACTAAGCCTTTAGGAGTGGTGACAGAACGATCGGCTAGTTGAAGGACAACAAAAGTGGGTTTCAATTCTCCTAATTTGAATTTCTCAAAGATAACAGAAGGTAGGAGATTGACACTGGCTCCCAAATCTAAAAGGCCGCTTTCAAAAGTGACTCCACCGATGGTGCAAGGAATTAGTGGAGTGCCTGGATCTTTGAGTTTTTTAGGGAGTTGGTTTAAGATAATGGTACTCACAATTTCTGGAAGAATGATTGTTTCAGTTTTGTTTCTCACTTCACGTTTTGGAGTACACATTTCTTTTAGAAATTTGGCATAGGCAAGCACATGCTTGATGGCATCAAGGAGAGGAATGTTGATGTGAACTTGCTTAAAAAGTTCCAAGAGTTCTTCATTACCAGTTGATTTGTTTTAGATTTTGGCTTTAAAGATTCAGGAAAAGGGACTCTTGGAATGTAACAACTTGGGTCTTCACTCAATTTGATTTTATCTAAAGATTCTTCAGTTATTTTCTCTTTTCCCTTGGATTTTTCAACATTTTTCTCAATCTCTTCTTCAATTTCAATTTCAATTTCTTTATCCTCATGCAATGTTGACATGTGTGGGTGAGGATTTGTTCTGATTTTTCCACTTCTTAAGGTAGACATAGTTTTTGCATTTTCTACTTGAGGGCCCCTAGCTTGGGTAGGAGGATGGTCCTGTTGTATAGGTTGATTCTGACTTTGTGGTGCTGGAATGTTTTGGACAAAAGCTTGTTGTGTGTTTGATGGTGGAGGTGCATTTTGGCGAGCAGGTGGTGGTCTGTACCCCTGGGTCTAATGGTATTGCTGATTCTGATAAATCTGAGAGGGTTGTTCCTTGGGTTTGCTATAGCTTGACTTGGCAACTGACCTGACTCCCTCCTATGACATACATCATCAATTTGGGGCTCTATTCTTGCCAAATTTTGTTGAAAATTTTGATTTTGATTTTGTTGTTCTTGCACAATTTGGTACAGAGTCACCATCGTGTTTTGGAGTTGATTCATTTATCTTCCCAATTAGGCTGAGGAGGTGGTGGTTGATTATATGAAGGTTGCTGGAAATTGGTATGAGCAAATTGATTAGAATTTTGATTTCCTTGGACTTGTGGAGGTTTGGAATAAGAAGATTGGCCAAATCCCAGATTCTGATTGGGATAGGATTGACCGTACATGGGTTGCTTAAAGGAAGGTTGAGACACTTGTTCAGATTGATTTTTCCAAGAAAAATTGGATGGTTTCTCCAGCCAGGGTTGTATGTGTTAGAATATGGATCATAAGAGGGTTTGTAGAAACCTTGGGCAGCTTGGACTTGTTCTTGAATGAAAGGGGGCAATTGGACAGTAGTGGGACAAGCATTGGTGGAGTGAGCTGAGCTAGCACACATAGAACAAGTTTCAGGTGGTTGAGAAAATTTGGGAGTGGATCGCCCAGTTAAAGACAGTAATTGATCGAATTTTTGTTCCAACTTCTGCTCCAATCTTCGGTCAAGTCTAGCTAACAGATCGTCTACCCTCGAATCTGACTCTTCTCTCCCTCTTAATTCATACAACCCTGCCTTCTTTGATGGTCCTAGTGCCCTCTCATAAGAGTGGAGTGAGGCATGATTGATAGAATTCTCACTCAATGTTTCAAACAGATCATATGCCTCATCCTCGCTCTTAGTCATAAATGCTCCTCCACACGAGGCATCAACCATCTGCCTATTTGATTCTGTCAAACCTTTATAAAAAGCTTGGACTATTTGCCACCTCGACAGACCATGGTGGGGACATTTTCTAAGCAACTCTTTCAATCTCTCCCATGATTCATGCATTAATTCTCCCGGGTGGTGGGAGAATCCAGTTATTTCTCTTTCCATAGTGTTGGTGCGGCCAATGGGGTAAAACTTCTTCAAAAATTCCTGCTGCATTTCTGGCCATGTTCTGATGGTTCTCTCTATGGTTCCTAACCAATGTTTGGCCTTATCTTTCAAAGAGAATGGAAATAGAGTCCGTCTCAAAGCATTTTCAGTGAAATTTTGGATCTTGACAGTGGAACAAATCTCTAGGAATTCATCTATATGCTTATAGGGATCTTCATTGGGATTGCCATATAAGGATGGTAACATTTGAATGGTTACAGGCTTAATTTCAAAATGATTTGCAGGAATTTTCGGGCTGATGCAAGTAGCAGGCTGATAATTAGAAGGAATAAAGTACTCCTTCATCTGTCTGGGTGCGACCTCCTCTACATTCCTAGCAACTTGGTTCTGGTCTTGGTTGGCCATCCTATGAAAGAATCTTTCAATCTTGTCTATAAGTTGGGCCAAATATAAGTTTAGGGAGCGTCTACCAAGCATGCACAATTGAAAAGACTTCTATTTATGTTTTTTGAACTTTTTAAAATTTTATTGATTTTTGAATTTTTATGAACAAACACAAACAAGCAAACACTTTTAAAAACAAATTAACCTAAACACTAAGTGTTCCTTGGTCCTATGTTATTTTTCTCAAAATCAGATTTATACTTGCTTAAATCCAATCCTAACACTTCTTGTACCGGCCAGGTAAGAGGTGGAGTAGAGGGAGGCCCCCCTTGCTTTCGCAAGGACCCAATTAAATAACCTCTAGCTCACTTAAGCATAAGCTTTTTAACCTCTAATCCTAGACACCAGACTTAAAGAGAAGTTTTGAAATTAAGAAAGGATAAATCTAATTATGAACCCTAGGGCCACGTCTACTGGTTTCTATTGAAAGTTTAGGCAAATGCAAGAATGTGAAAATGTTTTTGATTTTTGGGCAAAGGAAAGGGTGATGAAATCCCTCACTTTATCTTTTTATTTTTTCTAAAGGGTGATGCCCTTAAGCAGTCCCTTTTACAAATTTGAAATGCAACAAAGCAAGTCCAAACAATGATTTTCTAATGCTAAGTCTAATGTATGAAACAAACGATGGAAGTCTTACCTTTCCCCCGCACTCTTCAATGCAAGAAAAAGAAATAGAATTCAAATGATAATTAAAATGATGAATGTCCTAAAACAAGTAATTCTAATCTTAAGAAGATGAAATTTTTAATTGCAAAATAAACGGCTATCATGAAAGATCGATTTGTAAGTTTTTTTAGATTTTAGATTTTTTATTTTTATTTGGTTTTTGAACTAAATGAAATGAAATTTAACTAAGAAAATATAAACTGATACTATAAACTAATTCCAAACAATTCAAACCACCAAAAGGCCAATTATTACATGCCAACGGAAAAGAAATCTCTGTACATGCACAAAGAGTACATGAAAACCTCACTACAAATTTCTCTCACACTCTTCTATCTAAAATTTTGACTTAAAAGCAAATTTGAAAACAATTCAGCAAGCTCTTCTCCAATGGGCTCAAGTGTCAAGTCCAATCTCCATGCTCCACTTCTTGTGCAAATCTGAAGTGAAAAGCCCAAATCAAGTCAATGAGAAGCACAATGCAAATAAAATCAAATGAAAGCAGATTTAAATCAAACTCTGTAACGTCGCGTGCTTTTCGGATCATTACGGATCATGTGTGTGTGATGGTTGTGATGGCCATTGTGAGGCCAGTGTGGTTTAGGCGTGTGGTGTGCACAGGTGTGGTGCAGGTTTGGTCCTGAAACAAGATAGAACCTGCAGCAGTTGATTAGGAGTTGACGACCAAGGTGTCGTCGTTGACTGGTTTGGCGTCCATCGAAGGTGACGCCAACCTTATGAACTTAACGACAGGCTTTGTGGACATCTACTGTGACGGTTCCCTAAACGGCATTAGGGTTGACGCCAACCTGTGCGACCTGCAGAATATAGGTCTGCCCGAGGATAGTTTCCTCAGCTCATTCTCCCTCTCCCTTGCCCTATTTTCATGCCCCTTGCTTCCCCACTACTTCCAAGAGTTGTATAAGGTTAGTTGGAGGATCGTGGAATGCGAGACGGTGACGAATCGGCCAAGGAAACGCCGGAACGAGGTGTAATCGCCGTAGGAGCTCGCGGAGGGTTTGGTGCGAAGCAGGAGAATTTAGGAGGTTTAAGCGTGTATTGAGGTAGGGAATGATCCATTTAGTCCCTATAGGTTGTGATAATGCAATTGGAAAGCAAGAATTTGCATGTTAAATGTGTTTTTGGAAATGGTTCTTCATGTGGGGTTAATGGGTGGTTTGATCAATTTAACAAAGGAAACATGTTGTTTCGAGTTGATTAGGATTCATGCATGTTTGAGGAAGTGATTCCTCATGTTTTTCTGTTAAATTTAGGGCTGGAAATACCTGAGGTATCAGCCCAGGGTTTCTGTGAAGTTGATGGCCGAAGATCTTGGCGTCAACATCGATTGACGCCAGGTTCTTCAGTTGGGAGCTTAACGGCTATATACCTTGCCGTTTCCATCCCATCGACTGCAGTCGATGTTGCTGTCAGCATGCTTTTGGTTTAAATACTGATATATTGAATATTTGTTGATATCGAACAGTGCAATGGTAATTATGGTGCACCTAGCGCACATGGTTTCTGAGACTAGCGTACTGGGTACGCAGTTGGCTGTTTCTTTACGTGTTTACGTGGTGTTCACGTGTAGTAGACTGCTAGTGCACGCGGTTTACGTGAGTCTTCACGTGGTTTGTGTGACGTGCACATGGTTTTGTGTACGTGGCAAGTAGTACGACGCCTACCGTAGTTACCTCTCCAGTTGGGTGCCCCAGGTTCTCTGTGAGCTAGGCTGTTAGCTCGGGGCTTTGTCCCTGTACTTGTGTTGTACCGTCAAGGTCTGTGTCGTCTGACCTGGACACCCTCACTCCTGTCTTTGAGTTGTACGTCCGGCTGAGGGAAAGACGACAGTGGGACAGTGACTGTCGTACTTGTCTTTTAGTCACTTGTAGCGCTCGTAGTTGGGGGTACGGACACCAGTAGTCGACACTGGTCCCCAGCTAGTCCTTTTCCAGTGCCTCACTCTAGAGGGCCCAGGCCAGGGTCTCTAGAGGTGTCAGGCATGGGCCTGCGACCGTGTGGTCCGCAGGTGGTGGTGTTTAGTTGGTCTCCACAGTTGCTTGACCTTTTCACGTGGAGCGGCAGCTGGACCATTCATCCGTGGCTGCGAGACTGAGAGGTAGACCTGTGTTAGCTTGTCCGAGTCAGTCTCTGGTGTCGCGAACCAGTTCACGTGGCTCGTGTTTGGCTGTCTCTACTTTAGCTTGTACACTTGTACTGGTTTGCCGTTTAATTATTACAGTTGTTTTTCGTAGTTGGCAGACGGTGAGTACTTTTACAGCTTTCATATCCTACTTAGCTGTTCTATAAATTGTTGGTACTGTTTACTACTTTTGTACCTGTGTTTTCAGTTTGCTCAGTTTTGGGGGAGTTCCCTACTGAGCCAGTGACTTGCGAGGCTCACCCCTACCCCCACAGGTGAGAGCGAGGAGGACGTTTCTCGACGACA
This sequence comes from Colocasia esculenta, assembly GCA_014218235.1. Lineage (NCBI taxonomy): Eukaryota > Viridiplantae > Streptophyta > Magnoliopsida > Alismatales > Araceae > Colocasia > Colocasia esculenta. The sequence goes on along the minus strand of CM024756.1, from coordinate 97,031,022 downwards.
ACATCCAGTTCAGAGCCGCGTCGTAGCGGTGCAGGGTCAGTACCTCCAGCACTGTAGTCTCAGTAGTGCAGTGTAGTAGCAGCAGTGTAGTTAGTGTTTATTTTCTTCCATTGTACCTTGTTTCTTGTACTTTATTTTCAATTTTTGTATATGGCCCCTTTGTGTTTACACGGAGTGGTTTGGTATCTTGCGAGGCCGGCCCGTTCGCGAGAGGTGGACTCGGATCAGGTACATTATCAGTTTAACGGGCTTGGTCGAGGTGTTCCGCCACAAACTCTAACGCCTCCCCGGCAACGGCGCCAAGATGAACGCGACATTATTGGTTGTACACTTCCGTTGTCTAGAGTTCCGTGCACGAATCAATATGCCCACCTTCTCTAAACTGTCTCACAGATTTAAAATAGTAAAATGAACTATTAGAGTGGTGAGAATAGGTCATATCCACAGTGAGGCTGAATAGAGTTTGACTTAAACTACTTTGACTTGAAACCATTCTAAAGAACACATTTTCACCAAAATAACATTGCATTAGAATCAATTCTGAAACAGCATCAATTAAATTCCTCACAACTCAACAGATCAAACATAATGAAAGAATGAGTTGAATTGAAACTAAAAGAGAATTAGTATCACTGTACCCTCTCAATTGAGGGATCAAACAAGCGAGGAATAGAATGCAATAAACTTCAAAACAGCAAAAAGAACACAATAAAACTCTATACCCTCTCAAGTTGATGAATCGGTCAGAAAACAATAAAAGAGATATAAACTCTGAAATTTCTCAACACATTGACCTCTGATATTTCTGCTGGCCACCACCAACCTCTCAGAAAACTCCACAGAAGAAAAGAAAGAAGAAAGTCGATCTCTCAACCCTCTGGAATCTCTCACAGACCAACCATCTCACTAATCCCCTATAGAAGAGAGGAAGACAAAGCCGATCTCCCCAACACAACAACTTACAGATGAAAGAAGAAAAATAACATCTACCTCTCCCACCGAACAACTAACAGCAAAGAAATCACAATCACCTCCCCTGGATGCCGAACCATTCACAGAAGAAGTAAAAACAAAATTAAAACATCTACCTCTGCTCACAGCAAGAAAGAAACCAGAAATTGAAATAGCCAAGCTCCTCTCAGCAGCAGAACAAATTCTCTCCTAGAATGCTCAAATCCCCAATCCGATCTCCCTCCCAGCAGCAGAAAAGAAAAGCAAATTTCCAAACAAATCACAGCAGCCGAACTGAAGAAGAAATGGAAAAGATCTACACAGAAGTAATGAAAACTAAATTTCAACTCACAGCATCAGTGAAAAGAAGAAGAAGAAAAGAACTCCGACCAAAATACCATTGTCTTTTTTTACCTAGCTATGCAAAATTCTCAAATTTTCCTTTAAACACTCAATCTCAGATAACCTATGAATATTCAACCTCCCATGCTTTCACTGCACCACTCTGATCACACTGAATACTTGACAAAATATTCCATAAATTCTATCCCAATATTATTCACAATTGCTTTACACTTTATTATTACTCTGACTCTAGTTGGATTTAATACTAAATCTTTTTTTCGCTTCTTAAATCTTTACTCAGTCAATCAATGCTGGAAGAAAATATCAAAATTTTTGAACTACTTTCTCTAATACCTCTATTCTAATTGTGCCACATACTTTATTTCTGAATCCTGCCATACCTTGCTCTTTACATTTCTTTCTCACTTAAATAACATTCTCTGACTGGTCTAATCAATTTATTACATAACTTTTCAAAATATCGACTCTTATTGCTGTGATATTGCTCAACTAATTCTGCACATATTTTATCTTTAACTTTATTAAACTCCCTCTCAATCAGGTGCCATATGATCTTAAGCTATTCACTACTTAACTAATCACATCTTTTCCTTTTGTACTTAACAATTTCAAATTTTCATTCATCCACCATACTCTGACTTGCACACTATTCTGTAACTGTTTTACCTTTTATTCTTACATCAAACTCTAAAATATTTTCTCGAGAGAATACCCATGATCAATCTGAACCACTTTCTATGTGTTGTCATGCAAATTTTTGCTGAATATTTCTCAAACCTTTTAATTATATCTATTTCATAGTTTGCTGCACTCTTTCTTTCTCTGATCCATAACCTGCCAACTGCATCAACCATAATATCATTCCTACAAAACATTTCTCTTAATTATTCTGTTGTCTGGCTTATCGCACTTTACCCTTCACACCACAATTCTCGCCATCATTTAAACATCCTTTACTGACAACTGCCAAGGTCATGACTTGAAACTGATCCCTTTAAATACTATAATATGCTCTGTTTGATTTCTCTATTTATTTTACTGCTTTACTTTCTAATGCTGAAATCATTACTGCTACATCATACTTACTGCTATCCTTTTCATTCAAACTTTTACTCTAATTCCTCTCATAATTTACCTTACTGTTCCACTTGACCTGATACTACTTAACTGCTTCTCAGTTAATCCATCTCTTTCTATTCTGACCCTCATAACTCTACCTTGCTTCAAACATTCTTAACCTTAGTCTCAATTTTTCCTGACCAATTTTACCTCTCTTCTTCACAAACTATACCCAATTTCTAAACATCATTAACCTTATTTTTAACACTGCATTCTTAACAAACCATTCTATGCAATCCTCACAGACTGCTATTTGCCAAACAAATATCTCTCTTATGGAATTCTCAGAAATGTCTAATGGTGCACTGATCTTTCCTTTACTCTCTTTCTTTACTTAACTGATCACCTCTACACATTCTTGCACGAATCTCTTATATCAAATTCCCATTATCAACATTACTCGTAACAACATCTTTCTTAAACTCTTTACTGCAACCGTCTCTAATCACAAAGCATTCTTAATCTGACTTTCACAATTCACTGCGCCTCGATTTACTAAAACCTTATCTGGAGCTAATCTGTTTCACTTAATTATTTCAAACCTTTCCATATCGCCACTCACATTATTATCTCAGCTACTCATTAACACTTATTAACACAGATTTCAAACACAATAATTACCTCTGCTAAGGTTCTCAACCACAATCCACATACTTAATAATCATTATCACATTGTTCTATTCCTCATTAAGAATACTGCTCCTACAACTGTTCCATCATACTGACACCTTATACCTATCTCTATCAACTCTGTACTTTACTAACGCATATGAGACATATCCTTCTCAGAACACTACTCTACCTTTCCTGATTATCATAGCCAAATTCACTAATCTCTCTAATTTCTGTAACTGAGAACCCTTAGGCAACTGCACTTTAACTGCAATTGGCACACAAATGCAACCTCTCAACTTATTCCACTAATCACATCATTTCTCTACCATTACTAACAACTACCCAGTGCAAGCAATCAACCACATTTCACAATCTGGGTTTCCTCTAACCACATCGTCTCTCAGCTACTACCAGTAACTTCCAAACTAATAAAAACAAACACACAGTTCACATGACAAAACTCACGTGAAAACCACTTTAAACTGCAATTGGCACACAAATGCAACCTCTCAACTTATACCACTAATCACATCATTTCTGTAACTGAGAACCCTTAGGCAACTGCACTTTAACTGCAATTGGCACACAACTGCAACCTCTCAACTTATACACTAATCACATCATTTCTCTGCCATTACTAACAACTACCCAGTGCAAGCAATCAACCACATTTCACAATTTGGGTTTCCTCTAACCACATCGTCTCTCAGCTACTACCAGTAACTGCCAAACTAATAAAAACAAACACACAGTTCACATGACAAAACTCACGTGAAAACCACTTTAAAGCACATAAAACCACAGACTTACTACCAACAGTAGACATTAAACCATGTCTTGGGACATTGTAATCTCTATATCTTTTTATATTCTAGCTGGACAATTGCTCTGATACCAACTGTAACGGCCCTGGATATTTATGCCCATTAAGGCTCCATATCCAAGTCCACCTCCCGCGATCGAACCGAAGTCTCGCAAGGATAGCTCGTACATGTGTCCAGTAGGAATATAAAAGACAACCAAGCAGTATAAGACACAAGAAAGTACATGTGCTTATATCTGCATATAACAATTTACAACTGTCATAATACATTATTATATGTCCAATTAAAAAAGTACAACTACCTGGGGCATACCCCGAGGGAGCACAAGCTCACACAACACAACTAACACTATTGCTGGTGGTACAAGTCTGCCACAACACCTTCGCAAGCCATACCAACGGTAAGCCCTGAAAAGAACTATAGGGGAGTGAGCCTCAACAAGCCACCAGCTCAGTAGAGAACCACCCAAAAACAACACACGAAACTAAAGAGACCTCAACACCCAAAGGGTATCACTGGAAACACTATTAGCCAAACCATTTCATGCTCACAACAACATATAATTAATAACAATTAAACATAATCATATCAGCTAATACAAATCTCGGTGCAGAAGATGAATGGCAGGACTAGTCTAACACCACTAGTCTGCTCAACAACTAATATGCCTAAGTCACAAGCCTCACAGGCAAACTACTACAACAACTGGTCGCCTAAGCTATAATCCGCACAGACAACTGTTGCCTAGGCTACGAGCTTCATAGGCGAACCTCAACTACCTGGGTAACATAACATGTAACGTCGCGTGCTTTTCGGATCCATGCGGATCATGTGCATTGTGGTTGTGGCGGCCGTTGTGAGGCCAGTGTGAGTTGGGTGTGTGGAATGCATGGTGTGTTTGCGTGGCTTGAGCAGGTGAAGAGCAGGGTAGGTCCTGAATTGGAATAGGACCTGCTGCTGTTCTGTCTGAGTTGGCGGCCAAGGGGTGGTCGTTGACTGTTGGCGTCCAGGTTCATTGATGTTTACATCATGAACTTGACGGCAGCTTTTGTGGACGTTTAATCTGGCGGTGCATGTGGGCGACAAGGGGGTTGACGCCAACCTGTCAGTTCAGCAGGTTATATGTTCACCCGAGGGCAGCTCTCTCAGCTCACCCTCTATCCCTCTTGCCCCAGTTTCGCGCCCTGGTGTTTCAGAAGGTTCTAACAGGTATCGAGGAGTGGTTGGTCGATCGTGGGACGCGCGGCGTCGCCGAATTGCGCGAGGAAACGTCGCGGCGTGGTGCAATTCACGTGGGAGCTCGCGGAGGGCTCGGCGTAAACCGGGGAGTTGCGGGAGATTCTAACGCGTTCTGAGGTAGGGGACGAACCCTGGTAGCTCCGTAGAAACATTAAAACACATCATAACTACTTGAACCAGCATGATAATCCATGTTTGGATAGAGTTGCACCATATGGGATAATGGGTGGTTTGAGTAGTTTATTGTACGAATCATGTTTAAACGGGTTGCATTGGATTCTGACATGCTAGAGGGTATGCATTTGCACGTTTTTCAGTAGTTAGAATAGCTAGAAAACTCGCAGGACCGGATTAGGGTTTCTGCAGGGTTTAAGGCCGGGGAACTTGGCGTCAACATCGTTTGCCGCCAAGATCTTCAGCCAGGAGGTTGACGGCCAGGGACCTTGCCGTCTACTTCCTGTAAGCGGCAATCGATGTGGCCGCCTACTCCTATATGAACAGAAATGGCTATTTATGGTGTTTTATCGTTAATGCGTGGGTGTTAACGTATGAGGTGCACTGAGTGCACATGGTTTACGTGTTTAGCATACAAGGTATGCTGTTAATTGTTTACTTCGGTGACTGCGCGTTATGTACGCAAGTCAGTTGGGTTCACGTGTAGTGGACCAGTGGTTACTTGTGGTTTGCGTGAGGTTTCACGTGGTTTGTGTGTGACGTGCACGTGGTTTTGTGTACGTGACGAGTAGCATGACGCCTACCGTGGTTACCTCTCCAGTTGGGTGCCCCAGGTTCTTTGTGAGCCAGGCTGTTAGCTCGGGGCCTTGTCCCGGTACTTGTGTTGTGCCGTCGAGGTCTGTGTCGTCTGACCTGGACACCCTCACTCTTGTGTTAGAGTTGTACGTCCGGCTGAGGGAAAGACGACAGTGGGTCAGTGACAGTTGTGGTTGTTTTTAGTCACTTGTAGCGCGCTCGTAGTTGGGGGTACGGACACCAGTAGACGTACTGGACCCCAGCTAGTCCTTTTCCAGTGCCTCACTCTAGCGAGCCCAGGCCAGGGTCTCTGGAGGTGCCAGGCATGGGCCTGTGACCGTGTGGTCTGCAGGTTGTGGTGTTTTAGTTGGTCTCCACAGTTGTTTGACCTTTTTACGTGGAGCGGCAGCTGGACCCTTCGTCCGTGGCTGCGAGACTGAGAGGTGGACCTGTGTTAGTTGTCCGAGTTAGTTTCTGGTGTCGCGAACCAGTTTACGTGGCTCGTGTTGGCTGTCTCTACTTTGGCTTGTACACCTGTTTGGGTTTGCCGTTTAGTTACTACAGTTGTTTCCCGCAGTCGACAGACGGTGAGTACTTTTACAGCTTTACTTACCTGCTTAGCTGTTTTATATGTTGTTGGTACTGTTTACTGTTTCGTACCTGTGGTTTGTGGTTTGTTCGGCTTTGGGGGAGTTCCCTACTGAGCCAGTGACTAGAGAGGCTCACCCCTACCCCCACAGGTGAGGGCGAGGAGGACGTTTCCCGTCCGACGTCCAGTTCTGGGCCGCGTCGTAGCGGAGCAGGGTCAGTACCTCCAGCGGAGTAGTACTCAGCAATGTAGCCTTGTAGTTTGTAGCTGTTTACTTTCTTTTGTTGTACCTCGGGGTATGCCCCAGGCTCTTGTACACCTTTACAGTTTTAATGGAATATGGCTATGTAAATTGTGAAAAATTATATATGAAATGTGGTGTGTTCCTTTATGTTTACACGGACTGTGGTTTGGTTTCCCTTGCGAGGCTTCGGCCCGTTCGTGGGAGGCGGACTCGGATCAAGTGCGTTATCGGTTTAACGGGCTTGGCCGAGGCGTTCCGTCACATAACCGCTGACCAAGAGCTAGTCCATTATACCCAAAACCACGATATGTCGAAAACCACATACAAGGTAACAGGACTGGCTACAACGATGCCAATCCATCACACACTAAAACCATAATCGGAAGTTTACCCAAAGAAGAGTAAAACCCAATGAGTGGAAGGTCTCACACACACGACCTCCTCGGAGCACAGCTCCATCACACCACCTGAAAAGGCTGGTACACAGTGTACCACGAGAAACAGATACCCACGAAGGGTATAAGTACCTACCACCACGAGGTACCACCACAAAGCCTCAGTATAACTGTGCCTCCTACCAGGCACACCACGATGGATCAACCACAACCAACGAGTCACTACACACAAACCCACAACCAGTGGCAAAGCACGAGTCGGAAAGGAATTACACCACCACACAGAAACGGACTACTGGTTCATGACGCCAGTATCCAACCCAGACAACACAACACAAGAACTGCCTCTCAGTCTCACAGTCACGGACGAAAGGTCCAACTACTGCTCCACAAGCACAAGTCAAAGAACAGTGGTGCGACGACCCTCATTATACCGGTACGGTTATACCAACCCACGTCGGTATAGCGAGCGTCATCACAGTGGGACATTTACCCAACAATGACATTAAGCTGAGATACACGTGAATATAAGAACAGAGTAGCGGAAGTAAAAGAACCACTGTCTTTATTCATTCATCATCCACATTTAACATACATGATTTGATAACATTTAAAGAACTAAAAGTCCACATATTTAAATTTCTGAAAATCAAATTCATAGATGTCCACACTTATACATTCTTCCATGATAAAGATAGTACAATGTTCAATTTACATACTATGAAAATCACAAAATGTCACAAGTATTCCAGCAACGCTCTAATCTCCGCGCTTGGAGTCGGTCTCCAACGTCTCCTCCACTAGTGTCTCGTCACCAACTACACCTGTACGCCGAAGCAAGTAGTGAGTCTAAAAGACTCTGCAAGTAATTCTACACATACCGCACATGCACATATCATAGTAGGTTTTACATACACATTCATAAGACACAACATGTAGCATGCTTGACATTAAATTTTACAACCTGTCATGGTGAATCTACAATTTAAACACATGGACTATGCTTTCAGATTTGCAGAAATAGAATCACCTATCACATGCTTTCTATTCATTTCTCACATAAAAATATACCCTCAACCAACTAAGACATGAAAGCCATTAACATAAATTTCCGAACATGCATGAAAGGAAACATACCTAACATGGAATCTACACATTCCTACGCATATACGTAACCATTTTTCATACTTTAAGCTTGCTGATTTTACATGCTTTAGCAACCATAATCTAACACATGAGAGCTACAACAACGATTTAAATCACAACATGTGAACAATCAAGTATGGAAGTTGTTTATATATGCTTAACAATTATCCCTAGCATGGATTCTAGGCATTTTGCATACATAAACATGATCATAACATAGTAAAGCTACTGTTCAAGCATGATTTCAGATTGTCATAACATGGATTACAAACTCACATCCTCACATTTTGGGTTTCACATTTTTACACAATTTCAAATTCGCATATTTCACACTTTACACATGCACTTTTACACATTGTTCACATTCACATTTTTCACATGAACACATACACATTTACACATTCACATTTAGTGCCGTGACACATAGTCCAAACCACCAAAGAAGGACACATCACATCACATCACATCACATAGACGCCATCTAGGCAATACAATGGCGACTCTTGGACTGCGCAGACCAGGAGAACAAGTCTCCACCCTAACCAGTGGTACTTGTCCACCTCTAGGATTTCCCCCTAATGCCCTTAGGGTCACAACACATTGAACCTTCTCAGGGGGACTTTTCCCTAATACGGTTCCACTACCCTCTGTGGAAGTAATGTCACACTTGGCACAATTTACACATTACACGCTTTCCGATTTAAGCACTTAGTTTAGCATATGACACTCACATCTTACTCATTCACTCATTCACACATATGGTGCTCTGTTTTCCTGACATGACACTACAATTACAGAAATTTAGTGCTCAGGAAATTTCACTAATCAAGTTGCTATATACAAAATCAAATCATTTTACAACGACATGCATTAGTTTCACATTTTTACATGGAAAATCCATATTGCATCATACACTGGTCCAAATGACCTGAAATTTTAACCACTAGCTGATTTCGGGTTATGATCCCACATGCAAATTTTCAGATTTTTCTAACCTAAAACGTAATTATAGAAAATCTGACATCAAATTCACATGCTATTCACAATTCAAGTTAGCATGGAGTTGAATAACAATCACAAATTTAACAACTCACTGTCTGAACCCTAGCATGCATAGAGCCACATGATTTATTCCCGAATTTATTGGGCAATACATGATTTACCGAAGATTTATCATGACCTACGCATGATTTCTACTTCCCAAACCACATTTTCACTAATTCACGCAAGCATGAGAAAAATCTCAGAATTTCAGAACAGAGACTGACTAATACATGCATGACCCATAAAATGTAGGACATTCAAACTCGTCCTAAATCATACAAACAAAGGGTTGACAAGATTAGCAACTCATCATACATGTATTTGCATGGGAGGAATAAACTCTATCATTTACCACCTCGCACAAAATCTATCCACACACCACATTCACTAGTATACATAGTATATCAAAGATTACATTATATCCTCATCGTGAAACATATCGAAATTAATCATATAGAAGGGCAGAACAGCTTGTTGTTCTGCTCAGATGAACTTAGCGGCAAGCTATGGCCGCTAATTTAATGTTAGCGGCATAATCGATGGACGCTAATCATGATCTTAGCGGCAAGGGATATTGCCGTTAGTGTCAGGTCTATGCAGAACACAGACCCGAGCTCCAAAGATGGGGTGAATTTGGGGGTCTAGGACACGAAGGAAAATACATAAAAATGGTAAAACCATCCTAGACACATACAGGGACGTTATGGGTAGGGTACTTGCCTCTAGAAAATACACCAAACCGATCTAGGGCTCGGTGAAGCTCTCCTTGGGCTGTCCCAAGAAGCTCCTAGAAAAGCTTCACTCCGGGTTCTAGGATGAAGATGGCTCCAAGATAAGGTCGGGGAAGCCTCCTCCTCCACTCCAGCTAGCTCCTTGCTGCAGTAGATGGCCGGTGCAAGCTTCAGGTAGCCGGATTTAGGGTTGCAAAGGTGAGCTCTTCACATAGATTTTAGGGTTTTCTCTTTTTCCTCTTCTTCCTCTCTTGCAAAGGGGCAAAGAGAAGGGTGTGAGTTGCGAAAATGGCTTTGTATATAGGAGAGGGGGTTCTCCTATCCCGCAGGGGTGACAAGATGGCCTTTCAGACCGTTGGGGATAGCTCCCCAATGGTTGGGGTGGCTTGCTTCCGGAAATTCTGGGCTCTGCAACGCATGCAGGTCAGAGAAGTTAGTGTCCACATCACTGGACGTTGGGATTAGTGTTGGGGTCCATAGGGTTGACGCCTACACAACACAAGCGTCCATGATATTGATGCCAATCTGGCCTTCGGCCAGAACTCCAAAACATGCAGAAACCATGCACATCTTATACCTATATATGTGCCATATGTATACGCTATCATGTACACACTACCATCATACCATTCATACATTAATTATACTAATTATACACATGCATACATAAGTATACTAACTAGTACTCACGTAGAAATTCACATACGTAGATACACAACATGAATTATTTACATGCAATACAATAATGCGGCAAAATTCGAGGGCCTTACAAGTGGAGTCCAACCTACACCACACCTGCAGACTACACAGCTACAGGCCCATGCCTGGCACCTTTAGGGACTCTGGCCTAAGCTCCCTAAAGTGAGGCACTGGAAAACAGGACTAGCTGGGGACCAGTGTCAACTACTGGTGTCCGTACCCCCAACTACGAGCGCGCTACAAGCGACCAAACACAAACTCTAACAAGTCGCTGCCCTCTATCATCTTTCCCTCAGCCAGACATACAACTCAAACACAGGAGTGAGGGTGTCCAGGATAGACGACACAGACCTCAATGGTACACACAGTATTGGGACAAACCCCGAGCACTAACATGCCTGGCTCACACAAAACTTAGGGTACACGACTAGAGAGGTATTCCAGAATAGGCACTGGACCACCACACCCGGCAATGCTCAAACCACAATACTTACACATATTATCTTTATTACAAACCACAGTACACATGTGAGGAATAGCTTGTCCCGGTCACTCTGTGACCCACAAGCTATCCTGTATAGATACATACATAAATTACGTTAACCAGTAATAACTTTACCTGTCACTGGTTACGAGGCGACCTCTATAGCTGCATTAAGCTCATTACACAATAACCACTTAATAATCGTACTCACACTTTACCAGTTAAACCATCTTAAATAAATAATCTATAATAAATATTAAAGGACCAAGGCTAGGTTCACACCGGAACCTCACTTCCCAGTCACCACAAACCAACCATATATATACCGCTCAAACCATACAAACCATTTGTCAACCACATAAACAACACGTCCACCACATGGACATCACGCTCAATGAGTGCTACAGATGCCAATGCACCACTCACACCAATCATTTACATAAGATATCGACAGCCGAATAATCGTACCGTTTAAATCATGCACAACATGACCTCTCGGCTGAGGTCGCGACTTGGGGTAATGTCGCCTTCAGAACGCGACACCCTGATATGTCGCGTTCAAGAACCTGAACGCGACGGGTTGGCCTGTCGCATTCAGAACGTGACAGGGGGCTCGGTCGCCTTCACAGCTAGGAACCCTAATCCGGGATGCTCTCCCCGGATCACCCCCACAAGCCATACAAACCACGCTTAATTCTCATTTTCATGCTTTAATGATTGCCCTAGCATGATATCTACTGTTTATAAAGCGATAAACAATCCAAGCATGCATCATACACGATCCACGCAACAAAACTAGGTGGGATCTCCCTACCGTCGCAAAGAACACGCAAACCAACCATGGCAGGGCGTCTCCCTCGCTCCACGCAACGTCCTCACGGCGAGAGCGCGCCGAAAACCATTCTAAAACACCGAATTGCCCGAAAATCTGCAGCAACAGCCTCCCCTGGCCGAGTAGAGCTTGCTGAGCTCTATTCGGCCAACCTTGCTTAAAAACACATCACGGTTGGGAACGCGATGTGCACCTCCGTCGCGACCTGAACGCGACATCCTAGGCCATCGCCTTCCCAAGGCCGACGTCAGTAAGTTGCCCTTCGCGCGACACGCGGCGCACATGTAGACGAGGACCGCATCTCTGTCGGCAAGCAGAATGCGACCATCGGGGCCATCGCATTCAGAACGCGATGCACACGCCTGTCGCGTTCATAGGCAGAAAACTTGTGAGCGCTTTGGGCCTAATCTGCTGGCCCACAAAGCCTCACAACCGACGAGAACACCTGAAACATAGACTAATGGGCCTTACACTGGCCACCAAACCCACTAAGCAAGGATCCACGAAGATCCGAAAAACGCGCGACGTTACATGATGTCTTGTTTGCTTTCCTTTTGCATAGGCTGTACAGATTCCAGACTTCTTCAATTTCAGCTTTGGAAGACCTTCAACTAAATCATGCTTGATTAATTTCTTGATCACTGAAGTGCTGGCATGTCTTTGTCTTCTATGCCATAAATCAATTTCTTCACTCTTTGTAGTTGCAAGGCACAAATTGACTTCTTTCAATTTTTATAGTTGTAAGATGTACAAATTCTTTATTCTTTGAGCTTCAAAAACTACTTTCTCATCCTTTAAGATGATACATTTGTCATTCTAAAATTTCACTAAGTGACCTTTATCACATAATTGACTAATACTAATGAGATTATGTTTTAATCTTTCAACACATAACATCTTTTATTAAATCCTTTTCATTTTTTCCTATGGTTCCACATCCTATAACTTTTCCTTTTTCATTATCACCATATGTGACGACCATTTTCATTTCTGAAACTTGTAAATAATTTCTATCTCATGTCATATGCCTAGAGCACCCACTATCCAAATACCATTGGATGCTCTCAGGTGCCCCTGTAAACATAATCAATTTGAGACTTTTGGTACCCAAATTTTTTTGTGTCACGCCCCGACGCAGAATATCGGAACGCGAGGCAGTTGCAAGTAAACGGGTACAGAGAAAGTACTAGACATCAAACCATTAAACAATGATAAATGCTAAAGCAAATTCTTCTCATTAATAACTTTCCAATGTCTAGATACAACCACTAATATCAGAGCCATTCTATAGAAATAAAAGTAAAAGACTAAACTAACACTCTAATCATAATACTAAGACACTAGGGTACTCATGACTTCACTCCGGGTCGTTCCCGTCCTCTTGAGTGTATGTGTCATCCTCGGTCTCACCTGAGAACACAACGACGAATAACGCAGGGTGAGCGATAACGCTCAGTAGGACTTAAATCTCAATAGTCAAGCAGGCTTTAAATGATTAAGGTATTAAAAGGCAGAGTAACTAATGATAGAATGAGAGAGTCAAGTAAAATATAGCAGGATAGCATATGATGGAAATAGCACAAGCTTTCTAAGTATAGCACAAGTGTTGAGTATAGCACAAAGTATAGCAATAGCACCACGGGTATAGTATAGCTCTTTTGTCAATAGACAACGAGAGAACATAGCACTTTTGATTGTCATTTAGATAGTCGAGATAAATAGCACTCGAGTGTAATGCCAAACACTCTGATCATTTAAATCCCATGGGCACTAGCACTTTCAGGCGCACATCCCAGAACCAGATCGGGCCCTTTATATATTGCCAGGCATTGGTTATATTCTTTATATTTAGACAATCAGTCAATGGCCAATAGAGAGTACCAAGAAATAGATGAGAGTACTAGATTAATAGACGAGATAGTAGAGTGAACATGAATAGATGAGCGAGTAGAGTATAGATGAGAGATAGTGGACATTGCACGTAACACGTCGAGTAAACAGGCGATAGTAACAGTTGCACAACACACACACTTGGTGTTGGCAGTCAGGTGGAACTCACGATCCTTCCACTGGCCATGTTAAGCACAGGTCATGAGGTTCGGCGTGTTTCTAGATAAGAGCGAACTTCTAATAGTCGTTTGGACCATATTGATCCCTAAAGGGTGTAATATGGGTTAGGGTACAACCAGCTCGTCGACCATGTGGGAATCCATGGACAGAGGAGACTTACGGAGGCCTTGAACAAGGATTCACTAGTCCGGCAAAAGGACGGAGAGTTCATCCAAGTACAGAGAGAGTGTGTATATAGAAACAAGTGCTCGACGTTCTAGAGGAATTCTAGAATAGTGGAGCGCCGATAACGGTATTCCCAAAACATCGCGAGAAAACGTAGACACGTCTATTAAAAATATGGCAATTTAATTACGTAAATTACCAGATGTATTATGAGTTAATTACATGCCAAGTTAAGCCATATTTGGATGGTTCAAGGTGTGTGCACATGTGACAAGAAATCATAGATATGACTTGATCAAAGTGTATGTCTTTTAAGCAATTAAACCATGATGACTTATATCAGTTTTATTTACTGCGTTGGTTACTGTTAACAGGAAGTATAGGCATTGTGGATAGTTAGAATATCACTAATTATGGGTTTTCATACAAAAACCTGAGATCGTGATGGGCCCTTGTAAGGGTCGCGACAGGGTCAGAAGAGATCGCGACGGGGTCTTGAACAGAACGCGACGGCCTTGTCAGTTCAGGCAGGCAGATCGCGACGGGGTACCCTGTCGCGATCAGATAGTGACGGGACATGCTGTCGCGACAGCCCTGAGAACGCGGCCTATCGGGCTGTCGTGTTCTCAGGTCCTGCGCCTGAGTCCGACAGGGAAAAGACATGCCTTGGATTACGGACCAAACTTATCCTATTTTGACACAGGGTCGTTCAGAAAATCATAACTAATCGTGTAGTCGATGAAAAATCCTGAAACCAGTTGAAATTTGATCTAGACTTACATGGGTACTTATAGTAATTAAGAATTTGAAAACAAGCATGGTATCGATAGGCTTTAATCAAGTCAAACATGGAGAATAGAATACTGTGAACAGTTGAGATGCAAGAATTAATTTGCAAGACATGGTGGATGAAAATTAGGGCTTTTAGGGGCAATAGAAGCCTAACTATCATCAGTATTTCCCATAAAAAATTTGTAGCATGGGGTTTAGTATACATGGAGATCAAGAATTAAAAAGAGGGTTTGGGGTCATGGTGTTTACAGAACTTCAAAAATTAAGAACAAAATATTTGCTCGATGGAAAAATATGACAAGAGGGCTTTGAATCCTGAGGTTTAGATCAACCTACAGATGAAATTGATTTAGTTTTGCTCGTGAGAATACCTACCTTTGATCATTTTCCTCTTCTAGGGCTAGAACTTGAAGAACGGGGTTGGGAGCTTTGAGAAGTTCTTCTCCCCACGAATTCTCTTCTTCCTTGGCCTCCTCTCCACGTCCTGAAACCCTTGGCAACGAGCTAGGGCCGGCCATGGGGGATTAGGAGAGTATTTATGTCTCTTTGGTTTCTATTTCCTAATAGGACTCTAACTCCTATTTAATTCTGAGATTCCCTATTTAATTCAACCCTTCCATGCTCGCAACCTCCCAATTGGGTTAGGAGAGAAGTAATTTCGTGGCCAATCTAATTGGGTAGGGTTAGGAATCAAAATCTAACTCAAATTAGCTATTTAAGGCATTAAATACCTCTTTTCTATTTAAGTAATACTTAAGTTACGAATTTAGGGTATTTTACCTATTATTCCCCTTTTAAAAATCTCTATTTTGCCCTACTAATTTCTAATGGGTCCATTTAACGAAGCCCATTACTTCTTTTCATTTAATGGATTTTATTTAATTCTCTTTTGTTTGATTTTCTAATTGCCTTTATTTTTATTTTTATTAAATTTTTATTTTCGAAAAATCCAGGTTGCTACATCCTCCCCCTCTTAAAAAGAATTTGGTCCCCAAATTCATATGATCATAATGGAGGGAATGTCTTACCAAAAAGATCGGAGTAGTTTCGTCTGATGGTTCCTTCCGGTTCCCATGTGGCTTCTTCCACTCCGTGGTTATTCCATAAGATTTTAAGCACGTGAATGGGACGGTTCCTGAGCTATTGCACCTTCCGTTCTAATATCTTGACTGGCTTTTCTTCATATGTCATGTCCCTGTTCAACACCAACTTCTCGTGACGAATGATGTGTGTAGGATCATAAACATATTTCCTGAGCATGGAGACATGGAACACATTGTGTACACATGCCAGATCCGGTGGCAACGCCAGTCGGTATGCAACCTCACCAATCCTTTTGAGGACTTCAAAAGGACCGATAAATCTAGGACTAAGCTTTCCTTTCACACCAAATCTTTGGATGCCACGAGTAGGTGACACCTTAAAGAATACATGATCACCGACTTGGAATTCTAAGTCTCGCCTTCTTTTGCCGACATAGCTCTTTTGTCTGGACTGAGCAGTCTTAAGCCGGTCTCTAATCACCTGAATGTCCCAGGTTGTATTTTTCACCATGTCTGGGCCTAGCCATTGCTGTTCTCCCACCTCATTCCAGCATGCAGGAGATCTACAATTTCTTCCGTAGAGTGCTTCGAACGGTGCCATCTTAATACTCGCCTGGTAACTTTTGTTATAGGCGAACTCAATAAGGGTTAGGTGCTCGTTCCAATATCCTTGGAAGTCTATAGTGCACGCTCTCAACATGTCTTCCATTATGTGGTTGGTTCTTTCAGTTCGCCCATCAGTTTGTGGGTGGAAGGCAGTACTAAAGTTGAGTTTAGTACTCAGTGCACCTTGCAGTCCTTTCCAAAAATGAGATGTAAATCTCGGATCTCGATCCGAAAATATGGATGATGGAACTCCATATAGTCTTACAATCTCTTTGACATATAAGGCAGCTAGTACTTCTACCAACCACTTACTCTTTAACCGACCACTTACTCTTTATGGCTAGGAAGTGGGCAAATTTGGTTAGTCAGTCGACAATGACCCATATGGCGTCGAGTCTACCACGAGTCTTGGGTAAACCCATGATGGAGTCCATGCCAATGCTTTCCAATTTCCATTCCGGAATATCTAGTGGTCTGAGTACACCAGCAGGGCGCAAGTGTTCCGCTTTTACTTGTTGGCAAGTAAGGCAGTGTGCACCATGTTCAGCTACCTCTCTCTTCATGTTCAGCCACCAAAATGTTCTTTTCATGTCTTGATACATTTTGGTACCTCCCGGGTGGATAGTGTACTTGTCTTGTGAGCTTCATCCATTAGCTTCCTCTTCAGTTCTTCATTATCGGGGACGCATGTCCTCCCTTGGAACACCAGTCTTCCATCCTCAGCCATAGCAAAGTCTGGTCTTTTAGTTAAGGTTTCCTTGATGCGAAGTAAGAATGGATCATTATCTTGTTGGGTTTAATCTCTTCCAGCAAGTCGAATTGAATCTTGATGTTGGCAACCAAGACTCGATCATCTCTATGTTCAATAGTTAAGTCTAACCTTGCGAATTGTTCTAGTAGTTGCATCTCGCCAAGGACTAGACTTGAAACAGATGCCATTGGCTTCCTACTAAGAGCATCAGCCACGACATTACCCTTGCCTGGATGGTATTGGATGTTGAAGTCGAAATCCTTCAGATATTCTAGCCATCTTCTCTGTCTCATGTTGAGTTCCTTCTGGGAGAATAAGTACTTCAGGCTTTTATGGTCTGAGTAGATAGTGAATTTCTCACCATACAAGTAATGTCTCTAGATCTTCAAGGTGAAGACCATGGCAGCCAACTCTAGATCATGCACAGGGTAGTTGACTTCATGCGTCTTCAGTTGTCTTGAAAAATAAGCAATAACCTTCTCCTTTTGCATCAATACACAACCTAGCCCAATCCCTGAGGCATCGGTGTAGACAGAGAAACCTTCTCCCTCTATTGGCAGAGCAAGAACAAGTGCTGAGGTAAGACAATCTTTAAGAGCTTGGAAACTTTTCTCACACTCATTACTCCAGGAGTATGAATTCTCCTTTCGTGTTAGTCGTGTGAGAGGAACGACAATCTTGGAGAAGTTCTTAATGAACCGCCTGTAGTAGCCAGCCAGTCCTAGGAAGCTTCTGATTTCTGTGACATTGGTTGGTCTCTCCCAATTGAGTATAGCTTCGCCTTTGGAGAGATCAACTGAGATGTCGTCCTTTGAGATGACATGGCCCAAGAAGGACACTTCTTCGAGCCAGAATTCACACTTGCTCAGCTTTGCGTACAGTTTGTTGTCTCACAAGACTTGTAGTGCAATCTTCAGGTGTTCTTCACGCTCTTCCTTGGTCTTTGAATAAATGAGGATGTCGTCGATGAAGAAGACCACGAACTTGTCAAGGTATGGCCGATATATGCTGTTCATGAGTTGCATAAAGGCTGCAGGAGCATTGGTTAGACCAAAAGGTATAACGACGAATTCATAGTGTCCATACCTGCTCCGGAAAAGCCGTTTTGAAGATATCGTCATCCTTGATCCTCATTTGTGATAGCCAGATCGAAGATCGATCTTGGAGAAATATGAGATCCAGAGATTTAGTAGTCGAATAGTTCATCGACCCTGGGCAATGGGTATTTGTTCTTGATGGGAGCTGATTGAGTTGACGATAGTCGATGCATAGTCTCATCAATCCATCTTTCTTCTTGATGAATAGCACAGGTGCTCCCCATGGGGAAGTACTTGGTCTGATGACCCCCTTCTCTAATAGTTCCATCAGTTGCGTCTTCAACTCCTTTAGCTCGGCAGATGACATCCAGTACGGTTGTCGTGATACCGGGGCAGCTCCAAGGATCAACTCTATGGCGAAGTTGACATCTCGTTCCGGGGTAATCCTTGGCAAATCTTCAGGAAACACATCGGGGAAATCCTGGACTATGTGGATGTCTTCTATCTTAGAACCCTTCTTTTCAATTACTACGGCCGCAAGGAAAGCAAAACAACCTTTCCTTATCATGTTATGGGCTTTTATGGTGGAGATTAGAGACATCCATCTCTTATGTCTAATTCCAGAGAATGCCAATTTAGGAAAGTCACTAAATGTCACCCTTCCTTTCTTACAATCGACACTTGCCCCATAAGTGGACAACTAGTCGGCTCCCAAAATTACATCATAGCCTTCCATGGGCATACACACTAGGTCGACTTTTAGGTTATGGCCTCCGATCATTACATCGGCAGAGGGAAAGTATTTGTTCAATTTCTCCTTTTCCCCTAGTGGCGTTCTGACATAGAACCACAAAACCATGGATATAGGTTTTACAGTCAGGGTATCGGCAAAGTTTGAGATATAAATGAATGAGTTGCTCTCGTATCAAATAAAACAAAAGCTGATAAGGAGAAAACTTGTAGGGTACCTTCTACCAAGCCACCGTCCTCAGTGGGCTCTTCATTGTGCAGGGCTTGTAGTCGGCTCTATTTCTTAGGTGCATTAGGGCGCCTCTCATGTTCTTTCAATAGCGGGCACTCGGGAATGTGGTGCTCGCGGCTTCCACAGTGCAAACATGCGTCGGCTTTCTTTCTTCAGCACTTGTCAGCGGTGTGATCTGGCTTGTCACAGTGCTTGCAGTTACTTTTTGTTGGAGTGTTGGGGACAATAGCTTTAGGTTTCCTTTCTTGGCTGGGCCCCTCTGTGATGTTGAAGGGACGCTTCTTGCCATTGTTTGGTTTAGTAGATGATTGCCCTGAGGTCATTTCCTTCTTCACAAACTTCCCCTGATACGGTCGGTGAAGTCCGTAGCATCTTCTAGTAGTTGGGCCTTCTTCACCATCTCGGCGTATGTCTAGATGTCGAGAGGGGCCAGTTGAGTATGTATTGAGGCTTAGGCTGTTAAGAAAGTGCTTAGTCTTCATTCTTTCCATATTCACCAGATGTGCAGCATAGCATGCCAGTCTTGAAAACTGGGCTTCATATTCGGCCATAGTCAAGCTCCGCTGTTTCAGAGCAGCGAATTCCACAGCTTCCTTTCTTGGACCGCTCCAATTAAAAGCTTCTTGAACTCGGTCCAGGTGAACTGACCATTAGCTCTGGTCGCTTCAACAAACTCCCACCAAGCGCGGGCGTCATTTTCCAGTTGGAATGTGCTAGTAGCAGCTTATCCCCCGTTATACATTGCATAACACAGAAGATCCTTTGTGTTTCCTTTAGCCAGTGTTCGGCTTCATCCGGATCCGTGGTTCCACTGACCTAGGTGGGTTCAGACTCCTGAAGTTACGATGCGGGTCGCCTGCACCACCACGATTACCACCTCCTTGGTAGCTTGTATAATTGTGCGCGTCAGTTCCTGGATGGTCTGTTGCATGCCCATCATTTGAGCACGTTCAGCAGTCATCTTGATTGCTTAGTTCTACAAAATAACTTATTGTCATGATATTGGCGTGGAATTAAATTCGTGCTGTGTGAGTTCATTTTAGCTATTTACCCTTGGCTCTAACCACCTCACATAGGTAGGATAATGAGTCTAGTCGAGGCAGGTTAACCTAGATCATTCTCTACTTAAGAATAACCTACTCTGGTACCACAAAACTGTCACGCACCCGACGCAGAATATCGAAACGCGAGGCAGTTGCAAGTAAACGGGTACAGAGTAAGTACTAGACATCAAACCATTTGAACAAAAATAAATGCTAAAGCAAATTCTTCTCATTAATAACTTTCCAATGTCTAGTTACAACCACTAATATCAGAGCCATTCTATAGGGCCCAATTACATTGAAAAAAAGTAAAAGACTAAACTAACACTCTAATCATAATACTAAGACACTAGGGTACTCATGACTTCACTCCGGGTCATTCCCGTCCTCTTGAGTGTATGTGTCATCCTCGGTCTCATCTGAGAACACAACGACGAATAACGCAGGTGAGCGATAACGCCCAGTAGGACTTAAATCTCAATAGTCAAGCAGGCTTTAAATGATTAGGTATTAAAGGTAGAGTAACTAATGATAGAGCGAGAGAGTCAAGTAAAAGATAGCAGGATAGCGCATGATGGAAATAGCACAAGCTTTCTAAGTATAGCACAAATAGCACAAAGTATAGCAA
Source organism: Colocasia esculenta (assembly GCA_014218235.1). Lineage (NCBI taxonomy): Eukaryota > Viridiplantae > Streptophyta > Magnoliopsida > Alismatales > Araceae > Colocasia > Colocasia esculenta. Next base: position 97,009,877 of record CM024756.1, on the reverse strand, counting down.
TAGCACTATGTGTATAGTATAGCACTTTTGTCAATAGACAACGAGAGAACATAGCACTTTTGATTGTCATTTAGATAGTCGAGATAATAGCACTCGAGTGTAATGCCAAACACTCTGATCATTTAACTCCCATGGGCACTAGCACTTTCAGGCGC
>CM024756.1:96698203-97009622 GCA_014218235.1 Colocasia esculenta | reverse complement strand
TGTTGGTTGAGTGTATATTTCATAACATTTCCCTCCTATTTTGATGATGACAAGAGGTATTTTTTTAAAAGCAATTTAAACGAAACATGTCATAATATGTTACCTGAAATCATGTTCAAAAAGGCATGTTTTTAATCCACATTTATCATTTATATTCTTGATAAATCATTTAACTAATGATATATGTGTTGTATATTTCAGGAACAACCTGTGTGTAAAAGTGTGTCGACACACCCCCTCATGGTGTCGACACAAGGTCTCAGGTCCGAAGGCAAAAACACATCTGTGCTGATTGTGTGTCGACACAGGCCAGTGAGTGTGTCGACACACTGGACTTCCCACCGAAGGCCAGTTCTCAGGTTTAATCAGGGTGTCGACACCATTGGATTGTGTGTCGACACAGATGGGCTTTCCAGAAGATCAAGCCTTCAGTTTGCAATCAGTGTGTCGACACCACCTGAAGAGTGTGTCGACACCATGGTTTTCCAGAACCATATTTCAGGCTTTGATCAGTGTGTCGACACTACCACCAGGGCAGTCGACACACTCCAAGAAGATTCCAACTTACCTTTGCTGAATGCCACGTGTCTTCCTAGGGCGATCAGGAATCAACCTGGGATCGCGTGCCCTTGTACCCAAAAGGGTATACTTGGAATCTTTTGTGTATAAAAGCCCCGTTTATGGCCAATCATCAGATAGAGCCGACCCAACAAACTCTTGTGCCTCCTGAAAAGTTCCTGGCGGCCACAAGAGCTCGTGTCTCCCTCTCTGCCTCCTGGAGGTTCCAGAAGACCTCGTCTCACCAATTCAAGGTGTGAGAATTGGGGTTTGATCTTTGAAGAAGCCTCTGAAGCATCCCAAGGAAGCAGATCAAGTAGAAGCCATCGTTGGAGAAGAATTCAAGGAAGATCCAACCTCCCAGATTGCAGAGCATCGCCTTGGACTTCAAGTTTGCAAGCTTCTTCCCAATCCAAGCTTCTACAAGGGAGTACACTTGAAGAACGAAGTCATTCAATACATTTACTGTACTTCTGTTCTTCTGAGATATCTCTTGAGATTATGCAAGTGCTTCTGCATAATTCTCATTAGTGTTCTCAAATTTCGACTAGATCTGTTGCTAGAAGATCTATGTCTTGAGTTGGTGTCTAGCAAGTAATTGTGTGAGCCTTGTGCTCAGGTTGTTGTGAGCCGTTGTGCTCAGTTTTGAGTTGTCGAACTCAAGTGTGGGTTGAGCAGTCTTGCTCAGTTGTTCTAGAGTAGTCTTGCTCTAGAAGTGGTGTGAGTTGTAAGCTCTCCAGTGTTGGAGTTGTCAGGCTCCAGTGGGGTGTTACCCAGTTGTGTTTAGTGAATCCTCACGGGTTGTGAGGGGTGGATGTAGGAATCACTTGGGTGATTTCCGAACCACCTAAAAAATCCTGGTGCACTTGTCTATTGTGGTTTGATTAATTCATCCGCTAGATGCTTGCATAGGATCGGTTTTACTCACTTAAACAACTTATTTCACATCTATTTTTACCAACTCACTCTAATCTTATCAGATCTGTGACTTTTCACTGATAAAATTGCCTCTGATTCTAAAGTGTTTTTAAAATTGTTTAAGCTTCCGCAAAAGTGGCTTAGATCTATTCATCCCCCCCCCTTCTAGATCTTTTCCACACATTCACCTCGATCCTTCAATTGGTATCAGAGCGGGTTTACATCGATCTGATTTGATCTGAGCAGTTTTTGTTTCTGAGTGTGGTGTGTTTGAGTGTTTGCTCGTTTGTTTGTTTGCTTGCTTAGTTCTTTCTCTGCAATTTCTTTAGAGTCATGGATTCAAAGGGTTTCATAGCTGAGGGCCATTCCATAAATAGGCCACCATTCTTTAATGGAACGGACTATTCTTATTGGAAGAATAGAATGCAAGTATTTCTGAGGGCCCAGAACTATGAGATCTGGAAAGTAGTTGAGGTGGGTCCCTATGAGAACCAGGGAGAAGAAGATACCTGGACAAGGGAACAGATAAGGAAAGCCACATTGAATTATAGTGCCATGAACATGATTCAATGTGCTGTCCATCCCAAGGAGTATTCGAGAATCTCTATGTGCAAATCTGCCAAAGAGATGTGGGATAAACTCGAATTACTCTATGAGGGAACATCTCAGGTCAAGGAGACCAAGGCAAATATTTTAGTTTCAGAATATGAACTTTTTATGATGAAGTCTAACGAAAATATTTCTGAAATGTTTGCCAGGTTCATGGTGATAGTCAATGGACTGAAGGCCTTGGGTAAGGAATACACTGATGCAGACTTGGTAAGAAAAATCTTGCGTTCACTTTCTTCAGTTTGGCATACTAAGGCCACTGTCATTGAAGATTCAAAAGATTTGTCCAAAATCTCTTTGGATGAATTGATTGGATCCTTAATGACATATGAAATCAACTTAAAAAGAATGAAGAACACATAATTAAGACCAAGCCTATGGCACTTAAGGCCTCTCTTCAAGCAATAAAGATAAAAGTCAGGAAAAGACAAGCTCTGAAGAGTCTGAGTCAAATGAGGATGAGATTGCCCTCATGACCAGACAATTCAGAAATTCTTGAAATATAGAAAAGGGAAAATGGCTGGGAAAAAGAAATTTTCCTCAGGTAAGAAAAACACTTCCTCTTCTAATTTCAACAAGAATCACAAAACTGACGAAAATATTGTCTGTTACAGGTGCAACAAACCAGGACACATGAAGGGAGAGTGTCCTGAGAACAAGAAGGATAAGCACAAGAAATTCCAGAAGTACAAGAAGCCAAAGGCCATGGTGGCCACTTGGTCTGACGAAGACTCAAGTGAGGAAGAAGAAGAGAAGAAATCCTCAAGCTCTGAAAGTGAGGAGGTTTGCTTCATGGCCAACAGCACAGATGAAAAGGTAAATACTTCCTTTGAAGACTATACTGTTGAAGATTGGCAGGATGTGTATGCAGAACTGGTTGAAAGATATTCTGAAATGAGAAAAAAAAACAAACACATCAAAAAGAAAATTGAAAATCTTTACCATAACCAATCTTCAAACAATAGAACTTGTGAACTGGAAACTGAAGTAACAGAATTGCTTGAAGAAAAAGAAAATCTCCTGAACCTAATTGATGATCTAAAGCTTGCCTCTCAAAAGGCCTCCCAAGAATTCAAAAACTTAACAGAAAAGTTGGAAATTGAAAAACAAGAAAAACAACAGAAAATTGAAGAAATTATAACTCTTAAAAACCAGCTAAAGGAAAGGGAGGAGGTTATCCAAACCTTCACAAAAGGCCAAGATAACCTAGAGGCATTGCTAGGATCCAACATGACAACCACATCTCATGGATTAGGATTCAACAAAAGAAACCAACAAAAGAAAAATCTGGTGAGAAAAAGGGAAAAGCACCATTGATTAATTTGTCAAGGGTCCTAATCTGGAAAACACAGAAATTCAACAAACAGCAAACAAAACCTTAAACAAAACACCAAACAAAGCAAAAACTCAAAAACAAAAGAAGACTATCAGGTCGACACAGTCCCCTGACAGGTCGACACCAGTCCACAAGAAGAAGACTTCTGTGGCTGTTGTGTCGACACCAGTTCAGGAGAGGTCGACCTGCTCAACACCAAAAATCACAAACACTCAACCAAAAATTCAAATAAAATCTGAAAAATAAGAAAAAGGTAAAAGAAATGATTCATAAAAAACCTTGGACCTCCAAGACAACAGTTCAAGATAATTGGACCAATCCTTGGAGCCAATGGTATGAAAATCCCTGTTGGTATCATCCTCAATTCTATTATCCAAATTTCTTGATGTACCAACAAAACCCATGGATTCCACCTCCTAATCTCAACTCCAATTTTCAAATGAAAACTCCCCTCCTCCCAAAAACAAAGATCTTGGTGCTTTCATTCCTAAAAGAAAGAACAAACAGAAAAAGGCTGAAACACCAAAGTAACAAAACAAAAGTCAAAAACAAATCAAATTTGGGTGAAAGGATTTGATATCTGTGCTCAATCATACTGATGGTCCCAACTCTGTTTGGGTACCAAAATCTTCTCTCCATTGATCTTTTTGCAGGAAAGTCGTGCACCCAAATCCAATGTATGGTTCCTTGACAGTGGGTGTTCACGACATATGACTGGATAGAGCAAAATTTTCCTGTCTGATTGAAAAGGAGGGAGGGTCAGTTACTTTTGGAGGTAAAAATAAGGAAAGATCTTAGGATCTGGAAAGGTTGGTCAAACTTCTTCAAACTCAGTAGATAATGTTTTATTAGTTGATGGTCTTGATTATAATTTGCTCAGTATCAGCCAACTATGTGACAAAGGTCACAAAGTTGTGTTTGAATCTGATTTTTGTAAGATAATTGATTCATCAACTGATAAAATCAAATTCTTTGGAAAAAGAGAAAACAATGTCTACATGATCAACCTTAATAAAACTTTTCTGAAATCTTTGTTTTGTTGCAAATAAAGATGAAATTGCATGGACTTGGCACAAAAGACTTGGCCATGCAAGTTTCAGAACTTTGAATAAATTGTTAAGATTGAAACTGGTTAAGGGTCTTCCTGAATCTTTTTCTAATGTTGAAGGTCAAGTTTGTGGGATCTGTGCTAAAGGAAAACAAACTAGGAAATCTTTTAAAACCTTCAATGAGGTACTCACATCTAGGCCACTAGAACTTCTTCACATGGACCTTTTTGGACCAACAAGAGTTCTAAGCTTAAGTGGCAAGAGATATGGGTTTGTAATCATTGATGACTTTACTAGATTTACCTGGGTTATTTTTCTATCCCACAAAAGTGATACATGCCTTGAATTCAGGAATTTCTGTACCACAATCTTAACAACTTATTCACATAAAATCAAAATATTTTAACTGATCATGGGGGTGAATTTGATAACACATCTTTTTCTGATCTATGTGCTGAATTTCAAATATTTCACAAGTTTTCTTCACCTAGAACTCCAGAACAAAATGGAGTTGTGGAAAGAAAGAATAGAACTCTTGTGGAAATGGCTAGATCCATGCTCTTAGGAAGTAATCTGCCCAAATCCTTCTGGGCTGAAGCTGTTAACACAGCCAATCACATCCTAAATAGAGCTTTGATCAGACCAAAGATCAGAAAAACCCCCTATGAATTGTTGAAAAATAAAAAGCCAACTGTTTCATACTTTAAAACTTTTGGGTGCAAATGTTTTGTACACAATAATAACAAAGAAAACCTTGACAAGTTTGATGCTAAAGTCAGGAAGCTATCTTCCTTGGCTACTCTGAAGTGTCAAGGGCTTTCAAAGTGTACATTCTAAAAACCAAAACTGTTGAAGAATCTCCACATGTCATTTTTGATGAAAATTCCTTTTCAACTAATGATTTAAATCTTGCAGGAAAGACAAGACAATGAAGAGGATGACCTCATTGTGGATTCTTCACCAACCGTTGAGGAGATAGACAACATTGAAGAGAACCTGAACAACAACTCACCATCTTCAAGTGGTTCAGGTAACATTGCTCCTGAAGTGGGCACCTCTCAACAGGTAATTTCTGAACCTCGATTTCTGAGATCACCCATTAGACAGTGTAGTTGGCAATTTAAATGATAGAGTTAGGACCAGATCTTCCTTTTTACAAATGTTGAAGAAGACCCACTAGCTCTAATTTCCCAAATTGAACCCAAGTCAATTGATGAAGCCTTATTCAGTTCTGATTGGATTAATGCTATGCATGATGAACTTCATCAATTTGAAAGAAATCAAGTATGGGAATTAGTACCTAGACCTAGTGACCAGACAGTGATTGGCACTAGATGGGTTTTCAGAAATAAAATGAATGAAACTGGTCAAGTAATAAGAAACAAAGCTAGGCTAGTTGCAAAGGGGTATAACCAAGAGTTTGGTATTGACTTTGAAGAATCATATGCCCCTGTAGCTAGACTAGAAGCTGTAAGAATTTTCCTTGCCTTTGCATCCTCCATGAAATTCAAAGTCTTTCAAATGGATGTCAAAAGCGCATTCTTAAATGGATACATAAAGGAAAATTTTTTGTTGAACAACCTCCTGGATTTGAAAATGAAAAATATCCTAACCATGTTTTCAAGCTTAATAAGGCACTCTATGGTCTTAAGCAAGCTCCAAGAGCTTGGTATGACCGTTTGAGTACCTTTTTGCTTGAAAAAGGATATTCTAGAGGTAATGTTGATCAGACATTGTTCACAAAAACAGTAAAAAATCAAATAATTGTTGTCCAAATTTATGTTGATGACATAATATTTGGATCAACCAATAAAGGCCTTTGCACAGAATTTTCAAATCAAATGAAGAATGAATTTGAAATGAGCTTAATGGGAGATTTAACATTCTTTTTGGGATTGCAGGTGAACCAAACAACTGAAGGAATCTTCATCAGTCAAACCAAATACGTCAAGGAGCTATTAAAGAGGTTTGACTTTCAGAACCTTAAGCACTCAAGCACACCAATTGCAATTAATGCTAAACTAGAAGAAGATCATCTGGTAAGTCAGTAGATCCAAAGACCTACAGAGGTATGATTGGCTCTCTGCTCTATCTTACAACTTCTAGACCTGATATTCAGTTTTGTGTGTGTTTATGTGCTAGATTCCAATCTAATCCTAAAGAAAGTCACATGCTTGCTGTTAAACGAATTTTCAAATATCTTGTTGGAACATGTGACTTAGGTATTTGGTATCCTGCTGGTTGCAAGTTAGATCTGTTTGCCTATTGTGATGCTGATTATGCTGGGTGCAAATTAGATAGAAAAAGCACAAGTGGCTTGTGTCTATTTCTAGGTGGGTGCCTTATCTCTTGGGCTTCTAAGAAGCAACATTCAGTTGCTCTGTCAACTGCAGAGGCTGAGTATGTTGCTGCTGGTAGATGTGGAACTCAGATTCTCTGGGTGAAACATCAACTTCTTGATTACAACCAAGATTTAGGGTGTGTACCCATCCTATGTGATAACACTAGTGCCATAAATTTATCTAAAAACCCCATTCAGCACTCCAGAACAAAACACATTGAAATTAGGCATCATTTCTTGAGAGATGAGGTTGCAAAGAAATCATTTGAACTCCACTTCATTGAAACTGATAAACAAATTGCAGACATATTCACTAAACCCCTTCCTGAAAACAGATTTTCATCTTTAAGGAGAGAACTTGGTCTTTGTAAATGTCCACCTTCTTGATCTCTCTTAAGGTTTGGGTTGAGTGCTATGCATTGTCTAAGGGGAGTTCTTTGCATTTCATAACTCTTTGCTTCCTTGAATTACATTGTTCATATCTCTCTCTCTCTTTCAAGTCTAATTCCCTTTTTACAATAAATTCTCCAACTCTTATTGTGTTGACACTTCTTGGTATATCAAATGGTGTTTGGAGAAGGACAAGTTAGGCTTGTCTGGAAACCATTCATTATGCGTGAGTATATAACTCCGCCAAGTACTAAGAAGTTGATATGCAATAGTTGAGGGGGAGCTTTTATTGTTCAAAGAGAATACTCTTTCTGATTTCAAAACTTGCTAGTTTTCACTTCCATTTCTTTTTGGTAATGAATTCTTCAACTCTTATTGTATTGAAATTTCTTGGTATATCAAATGGTGTTTGGAGAAGGACAAGTCAGGCTTGTCTGGAAACCTTTCACTATGCGTGAGTACATAACTCTGCCAAGTACTAAGAAATGAATATGCAATTGTTGAGGGGGAGTCTTTGTTGTCCAAGAAGAAAATATCCTGATTTAAAACATGCATATCTTTATTTTGATGAAAAATGGTTGAAATCATCATCTCAGGGGGAGCTAGAAAATTCACAAGTCATCACTTTGCAAAATTTACAACTTTTCTAGCATTTCATCAATTCCTTGCATGATGTCCTCATTCTAAAGTCTAGAGTCTCAAAATGAACCTTTGAGTGATCTATTATATTTTTTACTAATCAACTTTCAACTATATGTCTCAACCTACAGAAATTCAGATTTCTTCCTAGACTAAACAACATCTTGTGCCTTGAACTTAAAACATTTTCTTGTTTGCAACTGATGAATGGATGTATTTGATTTCTATCTCACAAATTCTCCAAAATCATTAAGAATCCAACAGAGCAATGGCACTTGTGCTGAGAAACTGCACACCTTCACAATGAATGAAGTGCCATGCATGTCATGAGGCACTATTGCTAACTCTGTTCAAAGGGGAACAAAATAAAATAATTCAAAACAAAAGCAAATGTGCTATGATTTTTTTATGATGACTGAGTAACTGGAAATATGGCGTCTACAAAACGTATATTTTCATGTCAAAAGGTCATCATTTACCCCTTTGAGACTTGATAATGACTAAATCTTAAGTATCCAGGGACTATGGTGTGTAAAAAGCACTAGTACTTGAGTGAAAGAGATTTATATCATTTGATAGTTTGCTAAAAGAACAAAAAATGTGAGTATTATTGGAGATTTGTCTAGAAAGACTCACTTTCATCCCTCATCAAGTTGTTCTTTGAGATTGTGTTTTATTTTCAACACAATAGTATTTGGTCTAGATGATATTTTTATTTCTTCAAAGTTGAGAAATATGGTAGCTTATAGTTGATTGTTAGATATTATATATCCCTCAAACTTTCATCTTGTTGATTCAAGTCTTGGAATGATAATATCCTGTTAGAAATTGTGTGAAAAAACTTGAATTGTGATGAATTTTTGCAAAATATAACAAATGAATTTTTTAAGCCTCTTAAAAATCCTTGAAATGATAATTCCTCTCATTATTTATCATTCTAAAGATGTCCCAAATTTCTCCAAAATTTCCTCTCAAAATAAAAAAAATTCAAATTTTTCTTCTAAGGCCGTGTCGACACACAGTGTGTATCGTGTCGACACACTTTCGGTAAGGTCGACACAACCTTCCTCCTGTGTCGACACTACCCCTTGCCAGATTTCTTTTCAACCCGTTAGGGTTCACCTTAAACCCTTGTTGTTCCTGCGGGCAGTGTACCACTGCACCTCTTTTTGGGCGTCAGGTCGACCCGACGGCCTCATTCCCATTGTTTTCCGCAAGAAATCCTCCCAATTCTCTCTCAATCGCATCAATCCTTCATCATCTCTCCAATCTTCCATCCATTCCGAATTCCACTCCTCTTGCACCATGGTCAGGAAGTTGGGTCCCCGCCGTGGCGCAAGGTCAAGGGCCTCTTCAAGGCCAATTCCGGCAGAGGTTGCCGTTGAACAATGGAAAGAAGAACCAAGAGAAGAAACGATCCTGCCGAGCAACCAGGATCTTCTTCTGCACCTCAGAGGGCAGCCAAGAGAGGTAGAACCTCCACTTCAGGCAGAGGTAGTCATACTCCAAACCCTAGACAAGAAATTCCGGGTTCCCCTTCTGAAGACCCTGCGGAATCCTCCTCTTCCTCTGAATCTTCTGAGTCTTCCTCCGAGTCTCATAGTGCCGCCAAACTTATCTTGAAGCCCAGAATTCTAGATTTGACAGATGTTGAGCTAGCAAACACTTTTCCAGAGATTCAGACACTGTTCTCCTTTCAGTCTTGGTTGATTTTCATATCAGATTTTCCAATCTTTTATCCAAGACTAGTTCAAGAATTTTACAAGAATCTGAAATGCACAAAATTTGGGTACCAATCTTTGGTCAAGGGAGTAGAAATAAATTTACCAACAAAATTAGCTGCTACCCTATTTCATGCTCCAGATGAGGGTGCCAGTTGCAACAAGTTTGACTTCAACCTTCATGAAGCCTACACACTCTTGACTGGCCTACCTTCTGATCCATCTGATCCCAAACAAACACATGTCACAAAATTCAATACCAACACCTTTTCCCCAGTGTTGAGGATCATCCACCACATGTTGACCACCATAATTACACCCCAAGGTGGTGGAAGGGACAGATTAACAGAAATTCAAAGGTTGTACTCTTTTGCATGAAAAGGATATAAAGGTGAACCTCCATCACATTATGTATCAGATAATGTCAGAGACCATCAGGAAAGATCTCAAGAGATCACTTCCATATGCTGCTCACCTCACCCCAGTGTTTGAGCACTTTGGTGTGCCATTGGAGGGTGAGAAATTCCAGACAATTCCCAAATCAAATATCTATTGCTTCAAGAACATTAAGAAGTTCATGGGATTTAGACTGGAGGGCAACCAAATTAGGAGAGGTCCAGTCCTTTTTGAGGCACCTGAAATCCAAGGAGACCAGCATCAGGTTCAGGAGGCTCAGCCTCAAGATCAGGAGGGTCAGCCTCAAAATCATGAGGGCCAGCCTCAAGTTCAAGAGGATCAAGTTCAACTGCCAGAGGAACAGCCTCTAATGGATGAGGACCAGCCTCATATCACTCCTGACGGTGGCATTCAGCTTGAAACCCCTATTCCACCTCAAGCTGATCCTTCCTCTTCCATTCCACATATTTCTGAACCTCCACATTTCTCCTCTACATTCCAATCATCCACTTCTTCTGGTGGGTCCTCAATTCCACCAGAATTGTTCTCTTTCCTCAATGCTAATTTGATACATTGAACTCCACTATTCAAACCATGTCAGACAATTTGAGTTGAGAGTTCAAAGACTAGAGAACACAGTGTCAGCTAAGTTTATTGAGCAGAAGGAAGCCTCAGATTATGCAGCTCAGAGATTTAACAGACTTATAGGCACTCTGGGAGATGCCTATATTGAGCTGAAAGAGCACCAAGAAAAGCTGGAAGTAGTACTTCAGGGAATTTTGGCAAATTCCCAAGCAGATGTCTTCAACACTACAGAGACTCTTTCTCAGCTTAATATAACCAGGTGTGCTTTTGCTCATCTAGCTGATGATTTGGAAAGCATGAGACACTTTAATGAACACATTGGTCAAGAGATCTCAGCCATGAAGAAGGAAGTAAAGATAATTTCAAGGCCTGGTTGGTCAGATGGATCTTCATCAAGCTCTCAACCTGTCTCAGATGATTTGAAAAGAATTCAAAGCACCTTGATGGAGAATTCTGATAGAATGGAGCATTATCTTCACACTAGGCTGACAACTATCCATGAACATATGAAGTCAAGCATGACTTCAATGGACAAAAGATTGTCAGACATTGAGCTTCTTCTTGCTCCAATTCCTCCTCTCCTCCTCCATCTTCTACCTAATGTATATTTGTTTTGATGATGTCAAAGGGGGAGAAGAATGAATGAATTGAATGTAATATTTTGATGTAATGGTCTTTTGAATGAAATGAATGTTTGCTTGGCTTCAATGAAAAGTATTGTGATTGTGAATGCAAATCTTTGTCTTTGTGTTTGAATACTTGTCAAGTTGCTTGACTTGTGTGCACAAAAGTTCTCATTTCAAGTAACATTGTATCTCACAAACACATCATCAATTGTTACTGAAGAATATCAAAAGGTCCTTGACAAGTATGAACAAAAAGAAAACAAAATTTAAACAATCAAAATTGCTTAAAATCACACTTCATCAAAACCACATTGAAATATGGATTTAATGTTGCCATCATCAAAAAGGGGGAGATTGTTGGGTTGAGTGTATATTTCATAACATTTCCCTCCTATTTTGATGATGACAAGAGGTATTTTTTTAAAAGAAATTTAAACGAAACATGTCATAAATATGTTACCTGAAATCATGTTCAAAAAGGCATGTTTTTAATCCACATTTATCATTTATATTCTTGATAAATCATTTAACTAATGATATATGTGTTGTATATTTCAGGAACAAACCTGTGTGTAAAAGTGTGTCGACACACCCCTCATGGTGTCGACACAAGGTCTCAGGTCCGAAGGTAGAAAACACATCTGTGCTGATTGTGTGTCGACACAGGCCAGTGAGTGTGTCGACACACTGGACTTCCCACCGAAGGCTAGTTCTCAGGTTTAATCAGGGTGTCGACACCAATTGGATTGTGTGTCGACACAGGATGGGCTTTCCAGAAGATCAAGCCTTCAGTTTGCAATCAGTGTGTCGACACCACCTGAAGAGTGTGTCAACACCATGGGTTTTCCAGAAACCATATTTCAGGCTTTGATCAGTGTGTCGACACTACCACCAGGGCAGGTCGACACACTCCAAGAAGATTCCAACTTACTTTGCTGAATGCCACGTGTCTTCCTAGGGCGATCAGGAATCAACTTGGGATCGCGTGCCCTTGTACCCAAAAGGGTATACTTGGAATCTTTTGTGTATAAAAGCCCAGTTTATGGCCAATCATCAGATAGAGCCGACCCAACAAACTCTTGTGCCTCCTGAAAAGTTCCTGGCGGCCACAAGAGCTCGTGTCTCCCTCCTCTGCCTTCCTGGAGGTTCCAGAAGACCTCGTCTCACCAATTCAAGGTGTGAGAATTGGGGTTTGATCTTTGAAGAAGCCTCTGAAGCATCCCAAGGAAGCAGATCAAGCAGAAGCCATCATTGGAGAAGAATTCAAGGAAGATCCAACCTCCCAGATTGCAGAGCATCGCCTTGGACTTCAAGTTTGCAAACTTCTTCCCACCCAAGCTTCTACAAGGGAGTACACTTGAAGAACGAAGTCATTCAATACATTTTACTGTACTTCTGTTCTTCTGAATATCTCTTGAGATTATGCAAGTGTTTCTGCATAATTCTCATTAGTGTTCTCAAATTTCGACTAGATCTGTTGCTAGAAGATCTCTGTCTTGAGTTGGTGTCTAGCAAGTAATTGTGTGAGCCTTGTGCTCAGGTTGTTGTGAGCCGTTGTGCTCAGTTTGAGTTGTCGAACTCAAGTGTGGGTTGAGCAGTCTTGCTCAGTTGTTCTAGAGTAGTCTTGCTCTAGAAGTGGTGTGAGTTGTAAGCTCTCCAGTGTTGGAGTTGTCAGGCTCCAGTGGGTGTGTTACCCAGTTGTGTTTAGTGAATCCTCACGGGTTGTGAGGGGTGGATGTAGGAATCACTTGGGTGATTTCCGAACCACCTAAAAAATCCTGGTGCACTTGTCTATTTGTGGTTTGATTAATTCATCCACTAGATGCTTGCATAGGATCGGTTTTACTCACTTAAACAACTTATTTCACATCTATTTTTACCAACTCACTCTAATCTTATCAGATCAGTGACTTTTCACTGATAAAATTGCCTCTGATTCTAAAGTGTTTTTAAAATTGTTTAAGCTTCCGCAAAAGTGGCTTAGATCTATTCATCCCCCCCCCCCCCTTCTAGATCTTTTCCACACATTCACCTCGATCCTTCACCTTTGCCACAGGACGCGCACAGTGGTATTGTTCCGCCGCCGCCACCTCCACCTCAGGTAGCTCAGGGATTAGACATGACTCGATTTCTTGAGGGGATGGCTCAGTTTGTTGCTCAGCACCGTGACGCGCCGGTACCCCAGGGCGGTACTGGGAAGGTGTTGAGGGAGTTTTTGCAGTTTCAGCCTCCTCAGTTTTTGGGCCAGCCTGATCCAGATGCAGCGCGAGCATGGTTAGATGCAGTGGAGCGGACTTTTCGTTCCATGGAGTGTGTTCCAGAGGAGCGAGTGCTTCTAGCCAGTTACCAGTTGCAGGCGCAGGCGTTGACTTGGTGGTCCGCTGAGTGGGAGACTACTTTTCAGTCTCGTCCACTTAGGCAGATTCCGTGGCAGGAGTTTGTCGTTTCTTTTGAGAGAGCCTTCTGTCCTACTTACGTCCGGACGGAGAGGTTGTACCAGTTCCTGGACTTGCAGCAGAGGGACTCTACTGTGGTGCAGTACAGGGCCAGATTTGTGGAGCTAGGGCGTTACGCTCCGCAGATTATGGGAGATGAGGGTTTGAGGACTCAGCAGTTTGTGAGAGGCTTGAGGCCAGAGCTCAGGCAGGCGCTGATAGTTGCTCGTGTCACAGACTTGGATGCGGCCTATCAGACAGCGACAGCATTGGAGGCAGACACTTTGCGGACTCGTGCTCAGAGTGCAGAGGTTCAGACGCAGGTAGTTCCTTCTCAGCCTCACCAGCAGCAGGGTAGTGTGTAGACGACCCCGAGGACTACAACTTCCTACGCGTCCACTTCTACTGGGACGACGGCGAAGTCAGGATCTCGGAGGAAGTTTCGGCGTGATAGGAGGCAGGTAGAGCAGAGACAGCAGTCTGTTGGGAGTGTTCAGCAGCCGCAGGACAGCCTTCGCAGCAAGTACAGTGTACTTTTGCTGGTCAGTGTTACCGGTGTGACCAGATGGGTCACATGGCGCGAGATTGTCCTTTGCTACCTCGTGTGCCGCAGCAGCAGACCCAGTCACAGCCCCGAGTGCAGCAGCAGCAGCAGGCACCTGTGCAGCAGCGTCAGCAGACCGGAGGTTCTGGTGGGTCGAGAGGTAGAGGTCGTGTTACTCACTTGACCCGTGCAGACGCGGAGGCAGTTCACCTGGTGGAAGGTACTGTTTCAGTTTTGGTTGTGCAGCTAGAGTTTTTTTTATTCCGGTGCCTCTCACTCTTTGTGTCTGAGGACTTTTTAGACTCCCTTGGAGAGTTGAGTTCGGGAGAGTCTGTTGAGTTGGCAGTAGAGTTGCCGACAGGGGACTTTGTCCTTACGTCCTACTGTCTCGAGGAGGTACCTGTGCAGTTGCAGGATCAGTGGTTGTCAGCTCGTCTGTTTGCCTTGCAGTTACATGATTATGATGTGATTTTGGGTATGGACTGGTTAGAGCGGTATGGTGCAGTGATGGATTGCCAGAAGAAGAGGGTGCTTTGCGGATACCTGGGGAAGCGGCGTTCTACTTCCAGAGTATCGTACCTCTTACTTCTCGCTTTTTAGTTTCTGCTTTGAGGGCAGGGAGGTTACTTGCTTCTGGTTGTCAGGGTTTCCTAGTTTCTGCAGTTACTCTTGACCAGATTGCCTCGGGAGTGGGAGACATTCCTGTAGTGTGTGAGTTTCTGGATGTTTTTCCAGAAGAGTTGCCTGGTCTACCACCAGAGAGAGATTGAGTTTACTGTAGAGTTGGTTCCTGGCACTTTACCTTTTGCTCAGGCACCGTACCATATGGCACCAGCGAGTTGAGGGAGTTGAAGAGGCAGCTTGAGGAGTTGCTGGAGAAGGGCTATATTCGTCCTAGCTTTTCTCCGTGGGGGTCACCTGTTTTGTTTGTCCGAAAGAAGGATGGTAGCCTGAGACTGTGTATTGATTATAGGAAGCTAAATCAAGTGACCATCAAGAATAGGTATCCTTTGCCTAGGATTGATGATCTCTTTGATCAGCTTCAGTCTGCTCGTGTCTTCTCGAAGATTGACTTGAGGTCGGGCTACTATCAGTTGCGGATTAGAGATTTGGACATTGAGAGGACTGCTTTTCGGACCAGATATGGACACTTTGAGTTTTTGGTGATGCCGTTTGGGCTCACCAATGCTCCAGCGGCCTTCATGGATCTGATGCACCGGGTGTTCCACCAGTTCTTGGACCGGTTTGTCGTAGTGTTTGTTGACGACATTCTGGTGTACTCCGCTTCGGAGGAGGAGCACGCCGAACACCTGAGGATCGTGTTGCAGACTTTGCGAGAGCACCAGTTGTATGCCAAGCTTAGTAAGTGTGAGTTTTGGCTACAACAAGTTCACTTTTTGGGGCACGTGATCTCAGGTGAGGGAGTTTCTGTGGATCCAGCGAAGGTTGAGGCAGTTTTGCAGTGGGAGAGTCCCAGATCTGTGTCTGAGATTCGTAGTTTTCTGGGTTTGGCAGGTTACTACCGCAGGTTTGTTTGAGACTTTTTCTCAGGTTGCTGCACCCTTGACTCGGTTGATGAGAAAGGGAGTTCCGTTTGTGTGGTCGGAGCAGTGTGAGCAGAGCTTCATAGAGTTGAAGCGACTGCTTACGTCGGCGCCAGTTCTTGCCTTACCTTCAGGTGAGGAGGGTTTTGAGGTTTGCACAGATGCTTCAGGTGTTGGTTTGGGTGCGGTCTTGATGCAGCAAGGTCGAGTGGTGGCTTATGCGTCTCGCCAGCTTAAGCCCCACGAGGAGAGTTACCCGACCCACGACCTAGAGCTTGCAGCTGTGGTGTTTGCTTTGAGGATTTGGCGTCTTTACCTGTACGGAGTGAGTTTTGTAGTCCGCACTGACCACCAGAGTTGAGATATGTGTTTTCTCAGAGGGATCTGAATATGAGGCAACGTCGATGGATGGAATATCTGAAAGACTATGATTTCAGCATTGAGTATAAGCCTGGAAAGGCGAATGTAGTTGCAGATGCCTTGAGTAGGAAAGCACAGATGAGTCATCTGATGCTTAGAAAGTGGCAGTTGTGGCAGTCTGCGACAGAGGGATCTTTCAGAGTTTCGTCCAGTCGTCGTCAGATTGTGTTGGGCAGTTTGTTAGCAGCTCCCGCAGTTGTGAGACAGGTTGCTGAGGCTCAGCAGTCAGATCCCGAGTTGCACAGTGTGTTGCTTCTCCCAGAGGTTGAGCTTTGTGAGGACGGGACTGTTAGGTTCCGAGATAGACTCTATGTTCCTGTCGAGGAGTCTATCAGGAAGTTATTTTGCAGGAGGCACATAGTTCCAGGTACTCTATTCATCCAGGGGCGACCAAGATGTATCACAGGTTGAGACGTCAGTTTTGGTGGCCTGGGATGAAGAGAGACATAGCGGCTTTTGTTGCTAGGTGTTTGGTCTGTCAGCAGGTGAAGGCCGAACATCAGCGTCCAGGAGGACTTGTGCAGCCGTTAGAGATTCCGATGTGGAAGTGGGACCACGTGACGACTGACTTTGTTTGTGGTTTGCCGAGGACAGCTGGAGGTTTTGACAGCATTTGGGTTCTTGTGGACAGATTGACGAAGACTGCCAGATTCTTGCCTGTCAGGACTAGTTGGGGTGTGAGTAGGTTGGCCGCGTTGTACGTAGAGCGGATTGTTCCTTTGCATGGAGTGCCGATCTCTATTGTGTCAGACAGGGATCCTCGCTTCACTTCTGGGTTCTGGCGCAGTTTCCAGAGAGCTTTGGGGACAGAGTTGGCTTTTAGTTCCGCCTACCACCCTCAGTCAGATGGTCAGTCTGAGCGGACTATCCAGACTTGGAGGACATGCTTAGAGCTTGTTGTCTGGAGTGGCAGGGGTCGTGGACAGCTCACTTGCCGTTGGTCGAGTTTGCATATAATAATAGTTATCACTCCAGTATCGGGTTGGCACCATATGAGGCTTTGTACGGACGACCGTGTCGCACTCCTCTTGACTGGTTCGAGGTTGGCGAGCGTGTTGTCACGGGCCGGAGTTGGTTCAGCAGTCAGTTGAGGTAGTTCAGCTTGTGAGACAGAGGCTTCAGACAGCTCAGAGTTGGCAGAAGAGTTATGCAGATCAGCGCAGGCGACCGCTCGAGTTTCAGGTAGGAGACCAGGTGTTTATCCGTGTGTCTCCTATGAAGGAGTGGTGAGGTTTGGTAAGCGTGGAAAGTTGAGTCCTCGCTTTATTGGACCTTTCACCATTTCTGAGCGTGTCGGAGGTTTGGCGTACAGACTTGAGCTTCCGTCAGAGTTGGCAGCAGTACACGATGTGTTTCCCGTGTCGATGCTTCGGAGGTACCTTTCTGACGAGTCTCACGTTCTGCAGAGTGCAGAGTGGTCTGAGGTAACTCCAGTGTTGACTGTACCAGAGTTTCCGTTGCACATTGAGGATCGCCGAGTTCAGAGGTTGAGGAACAAGGCTATCCCGTTAGTTCGTGTTGCGTGGCAGCGGCACTCCGGTGGTGAGTCGACATGGGAGCGGGAGGACGAAATGCGCGAGCAGTTTTCGTACCTCTTTGGTAAGTCTTCTTTCTTTGTGTTGTTTGAATTTTGAGGGCAAAATTCCTTAAGGGGGGAGGGCTGTAAGATCTCGGGTCTTTAGTGGATCCTTATTGGGTCTATTAGAGGTCCTGTGTGGTTGACGGCCAGGGCTTGCCGTTGAGTCAGAGTCAGCGTCCAGCGATGTGGACGTTTGATGTAGAACTCAGTGACAGGGATCTGGACGTCAGTCTGTAGGCGGTTCAGTGGGCGACCAGAGATGTTGACGTCGACTGGTCGGGCCTGTTGAAATAGGGCAGCCCGAGAGCAGAGCTTTTCCTTCTCATTTCCTCTTCTTTCTTCCACCTTTGCTTTTCTTTGTTTTCCACAGCCTCTGTTGGGTGATTTGAGCTCGTGGGAAGGCCCTGGATCGTGTGGCAGTGCTTGATCGGGCGGGAAGCGCGTGGTTTTGGTGCGATTCGCGCGGAGTCTTTGAGGGAATCCGGCGCGAGTAGTGGCTGTTCGGGGATTGTTTAAGCTTTCTGAGGTAGGGACTTAACCCCTATAACCTTCCCCAGCAAACCAGCATGTCCAATTAAGTGAATTGGTGTGCAAATCATGGTTTAGGGTTTGGGTTGTATCATGCTGAAATTGAGGGTGAATTGGACAATCTAGGTGTTAGAATGTTTAATTTGATGTTTTGGTAGTTTGGACTGATGAGAGGAAGTGTTTCCCCTCCATCAGTCGAAGTTGTTTTGAGTTTTCTGCCCATTTGAACTGATTCGGTTCAGTTCTGGGTTTAGGGGACTGAAGAGATCAACGTCCACATCTCTTGACGTTGGGATCTTCAGGGGTGATTTAAACGACAAGGTCGATTGCCGTTTAATCAGGATAAACGACATGATGAGTGTCGTTTACCTCCCATTGGCGGCAATCGATATGGTCGTTAATCTCCTGTGTCTCAGCAGACTTGAGTTGTGTTTTTAGAGGCGATTGACATGTGATGTCCGCCCTATTAGCACATATGAGCCAGGTTTAGAGTGTGACTCTGCTTGTGCGCATAAGAGACTAGTTGTAGCACGAGGTGTTTACTTATTGTGCGGGGTTTCATACGTTGAGTGTGTTCCGTCTGTTGTACGCGCGTTGCGTTACCGTGTACCCGTTTCTGTTGTGTTACCTAGGCGTGGGTGCGACTCCGTCTAGACGACTAGTGTGTGGTTATCCTCCGCTAGTGAGCCAGGATGTTGAGTGCGACTCTGTCCTGTGCGTACTCCTTGTGGTGGTTTTGAGCCGGTCTCCGTGGAGCCCCTTCTCTACCGCTAGGGTCAAGCGTAGGGGAAAAACCGGTCGTGGACCAGACGCGAGAGAGAGCGTCTGTAGTGTGCACACGTGGCTGGGGTTGAGAGCCTCTGTGGTGACGGGACGCCGAGCCACAGACCCTAGCTGAGTCCTACTTACTGTGTGTGTGTGAGTGTGTGTTACTGAGCCGCGTGGTTTACAGTTTTGTGTGTGGTGCGACGTGTACTTACTTTCAGTTTTTACTTTCCGCACTTAGAACTGTTACCGGTGGGGTTACTTTTCCCTACTGGGTCTCTTTTCTTGAGACTCACTCCCTTCCCTTTCAGGTGGGTCTTCGTCGACTCCCGTTCCAGGCGAGTCTAGTCACTCCGGTGTTGGTGCTCCTTAGCTGCAGTGAGTAGTACCTTTTTGTTATACTTCTGTACTCTGTACTTTGTTCAGACTCTGAGTTGTATATGATATGTTCATATAGTGAAATTTTACAGCTTTGCATGGTGTGTATCTTCTTACATATAGTCTCCTCGGACTTTCACTTCCTACCCTTCCGAGCTTGTCTCGTGGGTTAGCGGGTCAGAATTCGGGTACTGGTTGTTACTGGTAATGCGGATTCTGGGTCGTTACAGAGTCGATGCCGGAATCGTTAGGGCATCGGCTTTGGGCGAACAGATAAAAGAGAAAGGGTAAAGGTGGAAGAAGAGTCATTCCCGGAATGATTTGACTAATTAAAATTACTTTATCGAAAAACATAAAGCGCCAAAAGGCGGTAACGGCAGAAAGCGACAAAAGGTTTGACGAGTCAAATTACTTTTAACGCAATGGCGGTCAATAAAGTAAATAAGCTGAGTTTTGCTTAATGCCAGAGGAGAGAGAAAATTTCATTTTAATCTGAAAAATTTATATGCCAATTTAAATACAGAAATCTTTTCACAAATTGCACATCCCTAATTCCCTTCTAAGAGATGTAAATCTCTCTTCAGGTAGGGCTTTTGTGAAGATATCTGCCAATTGACCATTTGTATCTATAAAAGAAATTTCTAAATTACCACTAGCTACATGATCTCGAATGAAATGATATCTAACCTCAATGTGTTTAGTCCTTGAGTGTTGCACTGGATTCTTGGTGAGGTTGATGGCACTTGTATTATCACACAGTAGTGGAATTGACTTGATATGAATCCCAAAATCCTCAAGTTGTTGCTTTATCCATAGGAGTTGTGTACAGCAACTTCCAGCAACAACATATTCTGCCTCAGCTGTTGATAGAGCTACTGAGTTTTGTTTCTTGGAGGACCAAGATATCAGACATCCTGCAAGAAACTGACAACAACCACTGGTTCTCTTTCTATCTACTTTGCATCCAGCATAATCAGCATCAGAATATCCTACTAAATTAATTTCACAAGATTTTGGATACCAAAGACCTAAATCATGAGTTCTAGCTAAATACCTAAATATTCTTTTCACAGAAATTAAATGAGACTCTCTAGGGTCTGCTTGATATCTAGCACACATGCATACACTAAATAAAATGTCTGGTCTACTTGCAGTTAAGTAAAGTAATGACCCTATCATACCTCTATAGTTCTTTTGATCTACCTTTTTACCATTTTGATCACTGTCCATTCTGGTTGATGTGCTCATTGGCGTTGACAGCGGCTTTGCACCTTCAAATCCAAATTTCTTTAACAGCTCTTTGGTGTACTTGGCTTGACATATGTGGGTGCCTTCCTTCCCTTGCTTGATTTGCAATCCAAGGAAGTAGTTTAGCTCTCCCATCATACTCATTTCAAATTCTCCCTGCATAAGCTTTTCAAAGTACTTGCAAAGAGATTCATCAGTAGATCCAAAAATAATATCATCTACATATATTTGCACAAGTAGTATATGTTTGACTTTTGATTTTATAAATAGTGTGCTATCTACTTGACCTCTAGTGAAACCATGATCTAATAAGAAAGTACTGAGCCTTTCATACCAGGCTCTAGGTGCTTGCTTTAAACCATATAAAGCCTTATGGAGTTTAAATACATGATTTGAAAATTCGGTGTCATCAAAACCTGGAGGTTGTTCAACATACACTTCCTCTTTGATAAAACCATTTAAAAAGGCTGATTCGACATCCATTTGAAACAATTTTAAATCTAATGCAGATGCATAAGCAAGTAAAATCCTAATAGCCTCAAGTCTAGCCACAGGTGCATAGGTTTCATCGAAATCTATGCCTTCCTCTTGGGAATAGCCTTGAGCTACCAGTCTGGCCTTGTTCCTTAAGATTATCCAGACTCATCCAGTTTATTTCTGAACACCCACTTGGTGCCAATAACTGAATGATTGGATGGTCTAGGAACAAGTGACCATACTTGGTTTCTCTTGAACTGATTTAGTTCATCTTGCATGGCTATTATCCAAGATTCATCAGTTAAAGCTTCATTGACTGTCTTAGGCTCTATTTGAGAAACAAAGGCTAAATCACAAGGGATTACATTACCTCTTGTTCTTACCCCTACGGATGGATCACCAATAATATTCTCAGGAGGGTGATCTTTCTTATGTCTCCATTCTTTTGGAAGATTTTCATGTTGAATTTCAGTCTGCTGCAGTTCTTCCAGAGGTGGATCTTCCTTGTCCTCAATTGAGGTATTCTTTAATTTTTCGGACAAGTCATCTGCATCATCAATGTCACTAATTTCTTCCTTTTTCAAGGAGGGGTTAGATTCATCAAAATAACATGCACAGATTGTTCAATTAATAATGAGCGTTTATTGAAAACTCTATAACCTTTGGGTTTAGAAGTGTACCCCATAAAGATGCCTTCATCAGATTTGGCATCTAACTTACCAATGTCCCTTTTTCCATTGTTGTGGATGAAGCAAGGACATCCAAATATTTTGAAGTGACTGATCTTAGGTTTCTTTCCCTTGTAGAGTTCATAAGCAGTCTTCTTCAGGATTGGCCTGATCATTACCCTATTAATGATGTAGCTAGCAGTGTTGATGGCTTCGGCCCAAAAATATCTTGGCAAGTCATATTATGATAACATGGTTCTTGCCATATCCAAAAGAGTTCTATTTTTCCTCTCAGCAATTCCATTCTGTTGAGGTGTCCTTGGTGCTGAGAAGTTGTGCTCAATTCCTTGATCATTACAGAACTTTGCAAACTTTTCATTCTGAAACTCACCACCATGATCTGATCGGATAGAGATAATGGTGAACTTCTGATCTTTCTGAACTTTCTTGCTGAAGCTGACAAAATGATCAAAGGTGTCATCTTTGTGCTCTAGAAAGGATACCCAAGTAAATCTTGAGTAATCATCAACTATGACAAATCCAAAATTCTTTCCTCCGAGACTGGTAGTCCTCATTGGCCCAAATAGATCCATATGAAGTAGTTCTAATGGCTTTGAGGTGGTCACTACTGTCTTTGATTTGAAAGAGCTCTTGGTGTGCTTTCCTCTTGCACAAGGTCTACAGATGCTATCCATTTTTGAGTTGACTTTTGGCAATCCTTCCACTAGATTTCTCTTTCTGAGCTTGTTCAATCCATCCAGGCTGCAGTGGCCCAGTCTTCTGTGCCACAGCTCTGTTGATTGATCTTTGCTGGCTGCCAAACAGACATCTTGATCCTTGAGTTCCTCGAGATAGAGAACATACAAATTTCTTTCTCTATATGCTTCAAATATGACTGCTCCATCCTTTAATATACTGCACTTTGATTCTTGGAACTGAATCTGATGGCCTTTGTCACACAACTGGCTGATGCTGATGAGATTGTGCTTTAATCCTTTGACCAGCATTACATCTTAAATAACTGATTTTCCTTTGATGTTCACGGACCCACTTCCTATCACTGTGCCTTTTCCATTATCTCCATAGGTGACTGTTCCTTCTTCAGCTTGGAGATTAACGAAAAGCTTCTGGTTGCCTGACATGTGCCTTGAGCATCCACTGTCCAAGTACCATTTGGATGCTTTTGAGTTTCCCTGAAATTTAAACATTAAGATTTAGGTACCCAAGTTCTTTTTGGGTCCTGATGGGTTAGTATCATTAATTTTACCTTTATTATCCATTTTTTATGTTTTGTTGGCATGTTATTGCGATATGTCCTAATTTGTTGCAGTGATCACAGCAGGATAATTTTGTTACCTTTTCTATATACTTGAACTCAGCTTTATATGCTATATCTTGTTCAGGTATAAACTTTGGTGTTGGATATGTTTTAGGGTAAATTATGGTTTCTTCATTATCTGGGGGTGTATATCCTAACCCATTTTTCTTCTTACCTGCTCTTCTAGCACCTTTTAATATTAGAGAGTTTTTACCATTAGTAAATTTCTCTAGTGTGCTTGATAGTTTATTATTTTCTTCATTTAAGTTTTAACTTCTTTCCATAATTCATCTGTGCTTTCTTGTTTTTCCAATTTTGTTATTTGTTCATTCTTAGCTTTTAGGTCTTCACATAACAATTTATTTCTTCTTTTAAGTTCAGTTATTTGTTTTTCTAATTCTTCATTTTCTATTTTTAGATCTGAATTAGTGTTTTCTAAACAGATTACATTTTTCTTACTAACTTTAAGTAATTTGGATACTTCTTTATATTTATCATAAAGTTCATTAAAGGCACTTTCTAAATTATCAGAATCTGAATCATTACAGGAATCAAAAGAAGAGTCAGAAGTTACCTTGTCTTCGGTGTTGGCCATGAGAGCCAGGTTGGTTTCTTCTCCATCACTGCTTGAACTTGACTCACTGTATGAGTCACTGCTGTTCTCCCAAGCAGCTGCCATTGCCTTCTTTTTATACTTCTTGAATTTTCTGAAATTATCCTTCTTCTTGTGATCATTCTTCTTAAGCATTGGACAATCTGCCTTGATGTGTCCAGGTTTTTTGCATTCATAGCATATCACTTCTCCTTTCTTCGAATCCTTTATTTTCGGTTTTCTGATATCTTTATTTTTCTTGAAAAATCTTCTCCCAGACTGAAACTTTTTCTTCTTTGCTAGAGTTCTTTGAAGTCTTCGAGACAGCATTGCTTCTTCATCATCACTGTCCTTACTGCTTTCACTGTTATCCAATGATTCTTCTGATATATCATCATTTGCCTTGAGAGCGTTTGATTGTTTCTTTCTGCTGGAGGATTCTCCTAATCTCTCCATATTTATCTCATGAGCCATAAGGGATCTTATTAACTTCTCCAATGACATTTGTTTTAGATCATTGGCTTCCTCAATGGCTGTTACCTTTGGAATCCATGAGGATGGCAGAGATCTGAGGATCTTCCTGACCATATCTGATACAGCATAGATTTTTCCTAATCCAGCTAATCCATTTGTGATATCTGTGAATCTACTAAACATTTGGGTTATGGATTCACCTGACTGCATCTGGAATCTTTCATATTGAGTTACAAGAATGTCGATTCTTGTCTCCTTTACCTTATCTGTCCCTTCATAGGTAATCCTGAGCTTTTCCCACATTTCCATTGCGGATTTGCAGGCTGAAACTCTGTTGAATTCTTTCTTGCTGAGGGCACAGCACAGGATGCTCTTGGCTTTGCAGTTTAAGGAGATTCTTTTTCTGTCATCATCTGTCCACTGAGCCTTTGCGTTGGTGACAAGAAGATCGCCTTCTTCTAAATGGACCATATTGTATAATCGTGGCCTTGTAGAAAGTACTCCATTCTTGTCTTCCAATAAGTATAATCTTCTCCATCAAACAAAGGAGGTCTGTTGACTGACTGACCTTCGAAGTTACCTTGGCTGCCATGGATCTTTACTCTTCAGATCGTTGGATCTTCTTCTTTGTCGAAGAGACTCGCTCTGATACCACTTGTTGCCCAGCTAGCTAGCCCAGGGGGGGGGTGAATGGGTTATTAAAATTTGATCTTTGATTAAAACCTGTTCACTAAAAGGATTACACAATAGCTAAAACGAAGGTTAGAGTTAGAGGAAATGAGACAGCAAACACACAAACCACAACCACAAGACACAAGGATTTTTATCCTGGTTCGGAACTCCTCTCCACAGGAGACCTACGTCCAGTCCCTGAGCAATACCTCAGGATTTTACTATCAAGGGTAATATCCCCCTCACGGATCCTTACACCCAGCCTCAACTGGTCTTCCTTCCACCTGAAGAGAAAAACAACCACCCTGGATACCACCAGGTCTTCCTTCACCCAGAAGGAAAATACAACTAATAAAAGGAAGTATAAGAACAAGCTTCAGGAACTAGCTCAAACAGCTACAATCTGAAGCAAACAAGCCTCGAGAGAGAAGGAATTTTAACACTGATTTCTCTCCAAAGACTACACTGGCTCTCACAGGAATTTCTTCTTGAACACTGATAATATCATAATTATCATGAATAATCATGCCATTTCAATGACTAACACTTGATAAATTCATAAGATTTCTATTATCATGGACGATAATTGATTAAATTCAATTTTATGTTGTATTTGCAGGTTAATGGTCATTCTATGAAGTGCTTAATGGGCCAATAGATTTGATTAAAAGAGAGAATAATGAGAGATTCTATGTTTTTTAAATATTCCCTCTCTCTCTTTTCAAAATACTTTCTCACTTTTGAAAATATCCTCTCCTATTTTCCAAAAATCTCTCCTTCCTTTTCTCTCTCCCCCTTCCTATCTTTCTCTACTATTTTAAAACCCCCTTCTCTTATTCCCCCTCTCACTTTCTCTCTCTCCCTCTCTCCTCCGATCCCTTTCCTCCTTCTCTTTCTTCTTCCTCCTCTCCTCTTCTTCCCCTTCTCTTTCTTCCTCTTCTCCTATCTCTCCCTGGTCCCGCAGCAGCAGCGTCCAGCCGCCTGGCCCTGCCTGGCCCTGCCTGGCCCCGCCTGGCCTGGCCCCGCCCGCGCCCGCGCCCAGGCCGCCCCTGCCGCTGCCCCTACGTGCATGCATGCACGTAGAGGCGCAGCGCCTCTCTCTCTCCTCTATCGCTCTCTCTCCTCTCGCTTTCTCTCTTCTCTCCTCTCTCTCTCTTTTCTCTCTCTTCTCTCTCCTCTATCGCCGCCTCTCTCCTCTCTCCGTGCGCTCTCTCTCTCCTCTCTCTCTTCTCTCTTCTCTCTCTCCTCTCTCTCTTCTCTCTCCTCTCTCCTCTCTCCTCTCGTCTCTCTTATTCTCTCTCTTATTCTCTTTATTTCAATGTATTTCTTAATGGCTTTGGATTAGAATACACTCTTTGTGTTAATCATTTTCTTATTGTTTAATAGATTATAGTTTTAAGTTGTATCTTGTGTTCTCTCCTTCCCTCTCTATCTCTCTCTTTATTTATTTACTTAGCTTAGATTTATTTAACGCAACTTAGTTTTAATATCACCATGCTATTTTCTCAACTAAAAACCCAACATTTTCAACTCTAAAATCTAGTTCTCCGTGGATTCGACTCGGCTCTCACCACTTAACTATTGTCAAAATAATTAGTGTAGGCCGATAATTTTGAGATTGTTAGTCACGTTTGTAACGACGCATTCGTGGGCTATCAATTTTTGGCGCCGTTGCCGGGGACGTGGGCGCGGGCGTGGGCGCGGCAGGGCGTGCAGGGTGGCGGGGCGCGGGACGTGCTGGGCGCGCGCGGGCGGGCACGCTCGGGCGTGCGGCGCAGGCGGGGCGCGCGGCACGTCCCGCGCCCCGCCACCCTGCACGCCCTGCCGCGCCCACGTCCGCGCGCCCCACGCACCCTGCCGTGCGCGCCCGCCCGGCCGCCCCGCCTGGCCCGCACGCGCCCGGCCGCCGCTGCCCTCTCCCCTCTCTACGTGCATGCATGCACGTAGAGAGGCCCGCGCCGCGTCGCCTCTCTCTCCTCTATCACTCTCTCTTCTCTCTTCTCTCTCCTCTCTCTCTTCTCTCTCCTATCCCTCTCGCCTCTCTCTCACGCTTCTCTCTCTCTCTCCTCTCTCCTCTATCTCCCCGCTCTCTCTCCTCTCTCTTTTTCTCTTTCCTCTCTTCTCTCTATCCTCTCTCTCCTCTCGCCGCCTCTCTCTCTTTCCTCTTTCTTTTTCTCTCTCTCTATTTCTCTCTACTTCATCTCTCTCTCTCTCTCTCGTTCTGTTTCTCTCTAGGTTATTTGTTTTAGTTGAGTTTTGTACTGTGTTAGACTATCACATTTATGTAATAATGTTAGTTGTTATTTGATGCTTTGTTCTCTCTCTTTCTACTCTCTTATTCTCTCTATCACTTTCTTTTAATGTTTATTTAACTTAGATTCAATTAGTCTCATTAAATAATTAGTTTATCCTATCTCTCTCCTTAATTTAGATCTATTCCGTGCAACTTAGTATTAATGTCATCACGCTATTTTCCTAACTAAAAACCCAACGTTTTCAACTCTAAAATCTCGTTCCCTGTGGATTCGACTCGGCTCTCACCACTTAACTATTGTTAACATCTTTAGTGTAGGCCGATAATTTTGAGATTGTTAGTCACGTTTGTAACGACGCATTCGTGGCTATCAATTTTTGGCGCCGTTGCCGGGAATTAGATTTTTAGTTTTGATAATTTTGGTGTTTTTTGTATATATTCAGGCTAACATTTTCTTTCTTTTTGTAGGTATCAAATAAAAAGTGAAAAAAATCCAAAAATTGCATGAAAAATAAAAAAAATGGGTAAGTGAGGTGAGTTTCCTTCTCTCACTCTTTACATTTGTTTTCATTTCCAAAAGAACGAGGGATTGCGTTCGAGGTAAGTACCATTAAAACCCTCTTGATTTAGTTTCTTTTTCTTAGTTACCATGTTTAGATAATTAATAAAAAAAAGAAAAAAAATCCAAAAATCAAAAAAAAATCAATGACTTCAATCCAATAAAAGATGTCATGTCAAGATTAGAAACTTTCCATCTTTAGGACATACATCATTTAGATTTCCATCTTTAGGTAATTTCTTTTTCTTTTTGAAAAGTTTCCTTTCTTGTCGAAAGATTGCGGGAGGCAAGGTGAGAATCTCAACTTTCTTAAAATCATGATCATGCATTGCCATGCTTGCATAGAACCCCTTGCTTGATTTTGTGGTGTGCACATCATTTCTAAAATATTTTAAGGGCAGTTTCCTTAACAAGATAAGGTGGGGATTTGATCACCCTTCCTTAGCCCACAAACCACAACTTCCTGCATCTTTTGCATTCCCAAGCCCAATAAAAGAAAGTAGAAACTTGACCTAGGGTTCGCTTTGAGACTTAGGCCCACTTGGGCCCACTATCAAGTTTGGAGACTGGTGTCTAAGGCTAGAGGTTTATTGGCAAACGCCTAAGTGGACAAGTGGTTACTTAATTAGGTCCCTGTGAGAGCAGGGGGAACCTCCCACTTTCCTACCTCTTACCTGGCCAGTTAACGAGCTTGAGAGTGGATTTGAGTTAGGCCTCAGTTGATTAGTGAGAAATCAAATGTTTATATTTTAGGGGACCATAGGTGTCATAGGATTAATTGTTTGCTAACTTGTGTGAAAATACAAAAAAAAAAATCAAATATTTCAAAACAAAAAAAATTAAAAATATAAAAAAGAGAGAAAAAAAAAAGTCTCATCTTTCCCATTCACCATCATATGTGGGCCAACCCAGCACATTATATAGGCCATGGCCCAAACCAATTTTCATCTCTCATTCAACGTGGCCCAGCCTACTTTGACAATACACAATTCTTGTCAGCCCACTATGAAAGTACATCCCCTGGGGTGGCCCAACTCTCACATTTTACCCAAGATTAGACCCACCATACTAATTTGTTCCATAATCGGCCATCTTTCACCCAAGCAGAAACACAATATTTTCAATGGCCCTCCACCTCCACTTCTTACTCAAAAGATGAACAATATGTCCCTCCTACAGAATTGAGTTTGCTTTACCAAGATCCACAAGGGAAAATTCAAGGACCATTTCTTGGTGCCGAAATCATATCATGGTTCGATCAAAAATTTTTGGCATTGATCTGCCGGTGTGCTTAACAAATGCTCCTGAAGGCACACCCTTCCAACCACTTGGAGAATTAATGCCACATTTAACACTTAGAGATCAACCTATTCTGGCCCAAGCCCAAAGTCCACCTATCCACAACTTTCAACATTGGGCCCAATGCCAAATTGATATTCATGACAAAAGTCATCATGAGGGACATGCAGATCCACATTCCACTCACACATCTCCCTCGCAATTAGGCCTCTTCGATGATCAATTTGGGCAATTTATGCAAAAATTTCATGATAACCAACAATCTTTGAGCAAACATTCACCCAACAACAACAAGAATTGGAGCAATCCTTTGTCAAAACTGACCTCCTGATTACTCAACTGATGGAAATCAGAAGGAGGCAAGATAGTCAGTCACCATGCCAACCCATTGACAATCATGCACATCATTATCTTGATTGTGACCAACAATTTGACTCTCAAATTCCATCCATAACTTCTCAGTCCAACATGATTGTGGACACACCCACTTGGAAAATGAGAGATAATATTAATGAGTCAAATCAAGAGAAGATGGGTGCCACTAAAATCAATCCATTGTCTTGGACCAACTTGAAACTGACCATCAAGAAGACTCCATCCATAATGTCATATTTGAGGAAAGCTCTAATGAGTTAGTTGAACTCAAGTTGGGGGGAGAGGAAAAGAATGTCATCTAGATGTTGGGCCCAAGTTTGATGTGACATTATTTCAAGTGGGTGACAAAGAAGGGTGAGTGTGGAGAAAGAGCTGGGTGCAATCATCAATCATTCTTATTGGGTAAGAGAAGGATTGGAAAATTTGCCTGAAGTCCACATTGATTGGGTCTCCCTTGATGTCGAGAAAACATAGAATTCCTACCTCTTCCTGACCTTGGCAAATCCAACATGTTCATGGACATGCTACCACTAGCTGATTGGTCAACTACACTTGAATCTTTTAAGCATCCTTGTGTTGAAAGTCATATCCATTTCATTCCAGATCATGCTATTATTTTTGACACAAGTCAGCCTGTGGAGTTCAAGCAATCTTCTGAGCATTCAACTCAATCTGACCTCAATCTCATGAAAGAGGATCTGAAAATGGAAGTTGTGGGTGAGAATGATAAAACTAATCAAGTCCAAATTGAAGTGCTCAACACATATAAAGATCTTAGGTGTGCAAATGAAAATTTCTTAATTGAAGATATGATCTTGAGTGCCTTAATTTCTCTATCACTTACTGATCTGCAAGGTATGTGTGGACCACTTGACCCACATGGCTGGTGATGCCTTACAAAGAAAAAATTTGGCGTCAATTGATTGGGGGTGTTACGTGACCCTGTTACCCCCATGTGTCTGGCTGAAGACATTAAACTTAGCGCTTGTTGGGAGGCAACCCAATATTTTTAGGAAAATTGATTTCTATTGATTTCGTTTTTATTTTGTGTCTTAGGTGTTTGCTGGCCACTATCCTTTGATGAAGTTAGTGTGCAACCACCCGCATGTGATCATCAGGTTGCATCTCTCCTTTCTTAACTTACATTGGCTTTATTCTATTGTCATTACTTTTATGCCATTGAGGACAATGTCATTTAAGTTGGGGGGAGAGACAAATTGTATTTCAAATTTTTGTCCCTAATATTGTGCTTCATGCTTCATATTTCATGCAAGAATTTTTTGTATACTTCTAGCTTGACTCATATTGTGTACTTGTGAAGGTGGTAGTTGAAGGGGTGAATTAACTAGTTATGTTTTTAGCATCTTCCTCAGAATACATTTGAAATTTCATCAACACAATAAAGTATTATTTTGAGCTATTCAAATGGATGATGAGAGTTTTACCTAACATTCAGGTTGATTGATTGATATTCTACACTCCTATTGACGACCAATCGTGGGGAAAAAGCTACCTGCCTAATAAATGTGAAAATGTGTGTAGTAGTGAAAAAAAAAAGAAAAAAAAAGAAACATGGAAAATGCCCCTGATCTTAGTAACCGGGCCTGTGGCTCCTAAGGTAAGAGTTGAGGTTCGCGTCAACGGTGAAGGGAAGTGCAGCACCATGTAAATGAAAAGAAAAAAAAAAGCATGAAAAAAAAAAAGAATTAGGCAGAGTGAAAGCTACCTGTAATTCGAGGATCGAATTTAAGGAGTGTAGAGTTGATACCATCCTTGAGTGATAAGTAAAAAGCTCATGCACTCTCTTATTAATGCTCAAACATTATACAAAAGTCATGAAATTTTGTGTGTATCTTGAGGAACTGTCTAATGACATGAACTGACATATTTGCCTTTGACACTCTCGATTGGAACATGAAATACTTATGACCAAGCATTCTCATTCTTACTTTCTTGTCATGAAGTATGATGTTTTAAACTCTTGTTTGTCCCGATTAATTACTTATGTGCATTGCTAAGGGACTAGCAATGAGTAAGTTGGGGGATGTGATAATATCATAATTATCATGAATAATCATGCCATTTCAATGACTAACACTTGATAAATTCATAAGATTTCTATTATCATGGACGATAATTGATTAAATTCAATTTTATGTTGTATTTGCAGGTTAATGGGTCATTCTATGAAGTGCTTAATGGGCCAATAGATTTGATTAAAGCAAGAGAGAATAATGAGAGATTCTATGTTTTTTAAATATTCCCTCTCTCTCTTTTCAAAAATACTTTCTCACTTTTGAAAATATCCTCTCCTATTTTCCAAAAATCTCTCCTTCCTTTTCTCTCTCCCCCTTCCTATCTTTCTCTACTATTTTAAAACCCCCTTCTCTTATTCCCCCTCTCACTTTCTCTCTCTCCCTCTCTCCTCCGATCCCTTTCCTCCTTCTCTTTCTTCTTCCTCCTCTCCTCTTCTTCCCCTTCTCTTTCTTCCTCTTCTCCTATCTCTCCCTGGTCCCGCAGCAGCAGCGTCCAGCCGCTTGGCCCTGCCTGGCCCCGCCTGGCCTGGCCCCGCCCGCGCCCGCGCCCAGGCCGCCCCTGCCGCTGCCCCTACGTGCATGCATGCACGTAGAGGCGCAGCGCCTCTCTCTCTCCTCTATCGCTCTCTCTCCTCTCGCTTTCTCTCTTCTCTCCTCTCTCTCTCTTTTCTCTCTCTTCTCTCTCCTCTATCGCCGCCTCTCTCCTCTCTCCGTGCGCTCTCTCTCTCCTCTCTCTCTTCTCTCTTCTTCTCTCTCCTCTCTCTCTCTCTCTCTCTCTCTCCTCTCTCCTCTCTCTCTCTTATCTCTCTCTCTTATTCTCTTTATTTCAATGTATTTCTTAATGGCTTTGGATTAGAATACACTCTTTGTGTTAATCATTTTCTTATTGTTTAATAGATTATAGTTTTAAGTTGTATCTTGTGTTCTCTCCTTCCCTCTCTATCTCTCTCTCTTTATTTATTTACTTAGCTTAGATTTATTTAACGCAACTTAGTTTTAATATCACCATGCTATTTTCTTAACTAAAAACCCAACATTTTCAACTCTAAAATCTAGTTCTCCGTGGATTCGACTCGGCTCTCACCACTTAACTATTGTCAAAATAATTAGTGTAGGCCGATAATTTTGAGATTGTTAGTCACGTTTGTAACGACGCATTCGTGGGCTATCAATTTTTGGCGCCGTTGCCGGGGACGTGGGCGCGGGGCGTGGCGCGGCAGGGCGTGCAGGGTGGCGGGGCGCGGGACGTGCTGGGCGCGCGCGGGCGGGCACGCTCGGGCGTGCGGCGCAGGCGGGGCGCGCGGCACGTCCCGCGCCCCGCCACCTGCACGCCCTGCCGCGCCCACGTCCGCGCGCCCCACGCACCCTGCCGTGCGCGCCCGCCCGGCCGCCCCGCCTGGCCCGCACGCGCCCGGCCGCCGCTGCCCTCTCCCCTCTCTACGTGCATGCATGCACGTAGAGAGGCCCGCGCCGCGTCGCCTCTCTCTCTCTTCACTCTCTCTCTCTCTTCTCTCTCCTCTCTCTCTTCTCTCTCCTATCCTCTCTCACGCTTCTCTCTTCTCTCCTCTCTCCTCTCTCCCACGCTCTCTCTCCTCTCTCTTTTTCTCTTTCCTCTCTTCTCTCTTCCCTATCTCTCTCTCCTCTCTCTCTATCTCTCTCTCTCTCTCTCGTCTCTGTTTCTCTCTAGGTTATTTGTTTTAGTTGAGTTTGTTGTTGTGTTAGACTATCACATTTATGTAATATGTTAGTTGTTATTGATGCTTTTTCTCTCTCTTTCTACTCTCTTATTCTCTCTATCACTTTCTTTTAATGTTTATTTAACTTAGATTCAATTAGTCTCATTAAATAATTAGTTTATCCTATCTCTCTCCTTAATTTAGATCTATTCCGTGCAACTTAGTATTAATGTCATCACGCTATTTTCCTAACTAAAAACCCAACGTTTTCAACTCTAAAATCTCGTTCCCTGTGGATTCGACTCGGCTCTCACCACTTAACTATTGTTAACATCTTTAGTGTAGGCCGATAATTTTGAGATTGTTAGTCACGTTTGTAACGACGCATTCGTGGGCTATCAATTTTTGGCGCCGTTGCCGGGAATTAGATTTTAGTTTTGATAATTTGGTGTTTTTTGTATATATTCAGGCTAACATTTTCTTTCTTTTTGTAGGTATCAAATAAAAAGTGAAAAAAATCCGAAAATTGCATGAAAAATAAAAATGGGTAAGTGAGGTGAGTTTCCTTCTCTCACTCTTTACATTTGTTTTCATTTCCAAAAGAACGAGGGATTGCGTTCGAGGTAAGTACCATTAAAACCCTCTTGATTTAGTTTCTTTTCTTAGTTACCATGTTTAGATAATTAATAAAAAAGAAAAAAAATCCAAAAATCCAAAAAAAATCAATGACTTCAATCCATAAAAGATGTCATGTCAAGATTAGAAACTTTCCATCTTTAGGACATACATCATTTAGATTTCCATCTTTAGGTAATTTCTTTTTCTTTTTGAAAAGTTTCCTTTCTTGTCGAAGATTGCGGGAGGCAAGGTGAGAATCTCAACTTTCTTAAAATCATGATCATGCATTGCCATGCTTGCATAGAACCCCTTGCTTGATTTTGTGGTGTGCACATCATTTCTAAAATATTTTAAGGGCAGTTTCCTTAACAAGATAAGGTGGGGATTTGATCACCCTTCCTTAGCCCACAAACCACAACTTCCTGCATCTTTTGCATTCCCAAGCCCAATAAAAGAAAGTAGAACTTGACCTAGGTTCGCTTTGAGACTTAGGCCCACTTGGGCCCACTATCAAGTTTGGAGACTGGTGTCTAAGGCTAGAGGTTTATTGGCAAACGCCTAAGTGGACAAGTGGTTACTTAATTAGGTCCCTGTGAGAGCAGGGGGAACCTCCCACTTTCCTACCTCTTACCTGGCCAGTTAACGAGCTTGAGAGTGGATTTGAGTTAGGCCTCAGTTGATTAGTGAGAAATCAAATGTTTATATTTTAGGGGACCATAGGTGTCATAGGATTAATTGTTTGCTAACTTGTGTGAAAATACAAAAAAAAAAAATCAAATATTTCAAAACAAAAAAAAATTAAAAAAATATAAAAAAAGAGAGAAAAAAAAAAGTCTCATCTTTCCCATTCACCATCATATGTGGGCCAACCCAGCACATTATATAGGCCATGGCCCAAACCAATTTTCATCTCTCATTCAACGTGGCCCAGCCTACTTTGACAATACACAATTCTTGTCAGCCCACTATGAAAGTACATCCCCTGGGGTGGCCCAACTCTCACATTTTACCCAAGATTAGACCCACCATACTAATTTGTTCCATAATCGGCCATCTTTCACCCAAGCAGAAACACAATATTTTCAATGGCCCTCCACCTCCACTTCTTACTCAAAAGTGAACAATATGTCCCTCCTACAAATTGAGTTGCTTTACCAAGATCCACAAGGGGAAATTCAAGGACCATTTCTTGGTGCCGAAATCATATCATGGTTCGATCAAAAATTTTTGGCATTGATCTGCCGGTGTGCTTAACAAATGCTCCTGAAGGCACACCCTTCCAACCACTTGGAGAATTAATGCCACATTTAACACTTAGAGATCAACCTATTCTGGCCCAAGCCCAAAGTCCACCTATCCACAACTTTCAACATTGGGCCAATGCCAAATTGATATTCATGACAAAAGTCATCATGAGGGACATGCAGATCCACATTCCACTCACACATCTCCCTCGCAATTAGGCCTCTTCGATGATCAATTGGGCAATTTATGCAAAATTTCATGATAACCAACAAATCTTTGAGCAAACATTCACCCAACAACAACAAGAATTGGAGCAATCCTTTGTCAAAACTGACCTCCTGATTACTCAACTGATGGAAATCAGAAGGAGGCAAGATAGTCAGTCACCATGCCAACCCATTGACAATCATGCACATCATTATCTTGATTGTGACCAACAATTGACTCTCAAATTCCATCCACACTTCTCAGTCCAACATGATTGTGGACACACCCACTTGGAAATGAGAGATAATATTAATGAGTCAAATCAAGAGAAGATGGGTGCCACTAAAAATCAATCCATTGTCTTGGACCAACTTGAAACTGACCATCAAGAAGACTCCATCCATAATGTCATATTTGAGGAAAGCTCTAATGAGTTAGTTGAACTCAAGTTGGGGGGAGAGGAAAAAGAATGTCATCTAGATGTTGGGCCCAAGTTTGATGTGACATTATTTCAAGTGGGTGACAAAGAGGGGTGAGTGTGGAGAAAGAGCTGGGTGTAATCATCAATCATTCTTATTGGGTAAGAGAAGGATTGGAAAATTTGCCTGAAGTCCACATTGATTGGGTCTCCCTTGATGTCGAGAAAAACATAGAATTCCTACCTCTTCCTGACCTTGGCAAATCCAACATGTCATGGACATGCTACCACTAGCTGATTGGTCAACTACACTTGATCTTTTAAGCATCCTTGTGTTGAAAGTCATATCCATTTCATTCCAGATCATGCTATTATTTTGACACAAGTCAGCCTGTGGAGTTCAAGCAATCTTCTGAGCATTCAACTCAATCTGACCTCAATCTCATGAAAGAGGATCTGAAAATGGAAGTTGTGGGTGAGAATGATAAACTAATCAAGTCCAATTGAAGTGCTCAACACATATAAAGATCTTAGTGTGCAAATGAAAATTTCTTAATTGAAGATATGATCTTGAGTGCCTTAATTTCTCTATCACTTACTGATCTGCAAGGTATGTGTGGACCACTTGACCCACAATGGCTGGTGATGCCTTACAAAGAAAAAATTTGGCGTCAATTGATTGGGGTGTTACGTGACCCTGTTACCCCCATGTGTCTGGCTGAAGACATTAAACTTAGCGCTTGTTGGGAGGCAACCCAATATTTTAGGAAAATTGATTTCTATTGATTTCGTTTTTATTTGTGTCTTAGGTGTTTGCTGGCCACTATCCTTTGATGAAGTTAGTGTGCAACCCCCGCATGTGATCATCAGGTTGCATCTCTCCTTTCTTAACTTACATTGGCTTTATTCTATTGTCATTACTTTTATGCCATTGAGGACAATGTCATTTAAGTTGGGGGAGAGACAAATTGTATTTCAAATTTTTGTCCCTATATTGTGCTTCATGCTTCATATTTCATGCAAGAATTTTTTGTATACTTCTAGCTTGACTCATATTGTGTACTTGTGAAGGTGGTAAGTTGAAGGGGTGAATTAACTAGTTATGTTTTTAGCATCTTCCTCAGAATACATTTGAAATTTCATCAACACAATAAAGTATTATTTTGAGCTATTCAAATGGATGATGAGAGTTTTACCTAACATTCAGGTTGATTGATTGATATTCTACACTCCTATTGACGACCAATCGTGGGGAAAAAGCTACCTGCCTAATAATGTGAAAATGTGTGTAGTAGTGAAAAAAAAGAAAAAAAGAAAGATGGAAAATGCCCCTGATCTTAGTAACCGGGCCTGTGGCTCCTAAGGTAAGAGTTGAGGTTCGCGTCAAACGGTGAAGGGAAGTGCAGCACCATGTAAATGAAAAGAAAAAAAAAAGAGCATGAAAAAAAAAAGAATTAGGCAGAGTGAAAGCTACCTGTAATTCGAGGATCGAATTTAAGGAGTGTAGAGTTGATACCATCCTTGAGTGATAAGTAAAAAGCTCATGCACTCTCTTATTAATGCTCAAACATTATACAAAAAGTCATGAAATTTTGTGTGTATCTTGAGGAACTGTCTAATGACATGAACTGACATATTTGCCTTTGACACTCTCGATTGGAACATGAAATACTTATGACCAAGCATTCTCATTCTTACTTTCTTGTCATGAAGTATGATGTTTTAAACTCTTGTTTGTCCCGATTATTACTTATGTGCATTGCTAAGGGACTAGCAATGAGTAAGTTGGGGGATGTGATAATATCATAATTATCATGAATAATCATGCCATTTCAATGACTAACACTTGATAATTCATAAGATTTCTATTATCATGGACGATAATTGATTAAATTCAATTTATGTTGTATTTGCAGTTAATGGGTCATTCTATGAAGTGCTTAATGGGCCAATAGATTTTGATAAGCAGAGAGAATAATGAGAGATTCTATGTTTTTTAAATATTCCCTCTCTCTCTTTCCAAAATACTTTCTCACTTTGAAATATCCTCTCCTATTTTCCAAAAATCTCTCCTTCCTTTTCTCTCTCCCCCTTCCTATCTTTCTCTACTATTTTAAACCCCCCTCTCTTATCCCCCTCTCACTTTCTCTCTCTCCTCTCTCCTGCGATCCCCTTTCCTCCTTCTCTTTCTTCTTCTTCCTCCTCTCCCTCTTCTTCCCCTTCTCTTTCTTCCTCTTCTCCTTCTCTCCCTGGTCCCGCAGCAGCAGCGTCCCCGCCGCCTGGCCCTGCCTGCCCCGCCTGGCCTGGCCCCGCCCGCGCCCCGCGCCCAGGCCGCCTTCGCACCTGGCCCCGCCTGGCCTGGCCCCGCCCGCGCCCGCGCCCAGGCCCCGCCTTCGCACCTGGCCCGCCTGGCCTGGCCCCCCCGCGCAGCACCGCCGCCTCGCCCGGCCGCCCCTGCCGCTGCCCCTACGTGCATGCATGCACGTAGAGGGCGCAGCGCCTCTTCTCTCCTCTATCGCTCTCTCTCCTCTCCTCTCTCCTCTCTCTCTTTCTCTCTTCTCTCTCCTTCTTCTCTCTCCCTCTCTCTCTTTTCTCTCTCCTCTCTCCCTCTATCGCCGCCTCTCTCCTCTCCCTCTGCGCTCTCTCTCTCCTCTCTCTCCTTCTCTCTTCTCTTCTCTCTCCTCTCTCTCTTCTCTCTCTCTCTCCTCTCTCCTCTCGTCTCTCTTATTCTCTCTCTCTTATTCTCTTTATTCAATGTTTTTCTTAATGGCTTTGGATTAGAATACACTCTTTGTGTTAATCATTTTCTTATTGTTTAATAGATTATAGTTTTAAGTTGTATCTTGTGTTCTCTCTTCCCTCTCTATCTCTCTCTTTATTTATTCTTAGCTTAGATTTATTTAACGCAACTTAGTTTTAATATCACCATGCTATTTTCTTAACTAAAAACCCAACATTTTCAACTCTAAAATCTAGTTCTCCGTGGATTCGACTCGGCTCTCACCACTTAACTATTGTCAAAATAATTAGTGTAGGCCGATAATTTTGAGATTGTTAGTCACGTTTGTAACGACGCATTCGTGGGCTATCAAACACTGAGAGCTAAAGAGCTAGGTAGATTGGAATGGAGTGCTTCGCTCTTGTTTGAATCACAGAAGACTTGAAGGATTGGCGATGTTTCTTTCGGAATAATATTCTTCAAGAGTTGTTATCCTTCTCAGTCTTAAGTCTTGTATTTAAGCTTCTACTTGAAATTTGAATGTTAAAGATCCGTTTCTCTCATCCTGGTGTACGTTAGATAGTCTGCAAGGAGCTTCTGATCTTCAGTCTTTTATCCTTTAGTACACGCTAGAAATATCTTGTATCTGTTCCAACGTTGTTCAGATAAGTCTTGTCAGATATCTGCGAGCATATCAACAATAAATAGAGGACAGCTAGGACTGTCGTCGATTGTTAGTTGCAGTTGGAACAGATATTGCAATATATAGCAAAGCTCCTTCTGTCTAAAAGGACGTAGACAGAGTAGCATGAAAGTGGAAGATATTGTCTGCATGCATGAGAGATACGTTCAAAGAGCATTGAATACGTAGCAGTCAAACAGTCGAGATATGACTTTGACTATTCAACGTATATTAAGGAGTATTACAATGAAATCGTATGGACAAGCCCGATGCCTTTATGACTTATGAAATCGTTACACAAATCGAATCGTTAAAGCTCAGAGACAACGATGTGATTACTTACCAAGTCGTTGCTGGTAAGCAGGTCGTTAATCATCAAAGAAATCGATATAAACTCTTAACAAATCGTTGCACCAAACAAATCGTTCTGAGTTCTAAAGAATCGTTTCGACAAGCAAATCGTTACGAGGTCTAAAGAAATCGTTACGAGAACTAAAGAAATCGTTACGGCTAAAAGTCGTGTGAAATCTAAAGAAATCGTTACGAGAACTTAAGAATTCGTTACGGCTAAAAGTCGTTGTGAGTTCTAAAGAAATCGTTACGAGAACTTAAGAAATCGTTACGGCTAGAAAGTCGTTGTGAGTTCTAAAGAAATCGTTACAAGAACTTAAGAAATCGTTACGGCTAGAAAGTCGTTGTGAATTCTAAAGAAATCGTTACGAGAACTGAAGAAATCGTTGCGACAGACAAGTCGTTACGAGTTCAAAAGAAATCGTTACGAGTACTGAAGAAATCGTTACGACAGACAAGTCGTTACGAGTTCAAAAGAAATCGTTACGAGTACTGAAGAAATCGTTACGACAGACAAGTCGTTACGAGTTCAAAGAAATCGTTACGAGTACTGAAGAAATCGTTACGACAGACAAGTCGTTACGAGTTCAAAAGAAATTGTTGCGATGTCTTATAGAATCGTTACGAGATCTTTAAGAAATCGTTACGGTATCGATTGTTCGAAACATCACGACTTTTCGGTCAGAAAGGAAATCGTTCTGATTATCAAAGAAGTCGATATGAAGTATGAAGAAGTCGATGCAATGACTTGGGAAAAATTATGAAATGAGAGTTTTACCTGATTGTCTTGAACTTTCTTTTACTTTTATTTCCTGTCCTCAAGGCTCAACTAATTTTTAGTAACGTTTTGTTAATCATCAAAATTAATATATAAATGAGTGAATTAATTTATATGGAAAAGTTTGGTCATCACAACCAGCTCGTCGACCATGTGGGAATCCATGGACAAAGGAGACTTACGAAGGCCTTGAATAAGGATTCACTAGTCCGGCAGAAGGAGTATCTGACGGGAGTTCATCCAAGTCAAAAGAGAGTGTGTATATAGAAACAAGTGCTCAACGTTCTAGAGGAATTCTAGAACAGTGGAGCGTCGATAACGGTATTCCCAAAACATCGCGAGAAAATGTAGACACATCTATTTAAATATGGCAATTTAATTACGTAAATTACCAAATGTATTATGAGTTAATTACATGCCAAGTTAAGCCCTATTTGGATGGTTCAAGGTGTGTGCACATGTGACAAGAGATCATAGATATGACATGATCAAGTGTATGTCTTTTAAGCAATTAAACCATGATGACTTTGTCAGTTTTATTTACTGTGTTGGTTACTGTTAACAGGAAGTATAGGCATTGTGGATAGTTAGAATATCACTATTATGGGTTTTCATACAAAACCTGAGATCGTGACGGCTCTTGTAAGGGTCGCGACAGGGTCAGAAGAGATCGCGACGGGGTCTTGAACAGAGCGCGACGGCCTTGTCAGTTCAGGCAGGCAGATCGCGACGGGGTACCCTGTCGCGATCAGATCGTGACGGGAGATTTTGTCGCGACAGCCCTGAGAACGCGACCTATCGAGCTGTCGCGTTCTCAGGTCCTGCGCCTGAGTCCGACAGGGAAAGACATGCCTTGGATTGCGGACCAAACTTACCCTATTTTGACACAGGTCGTTCAAAAATCATAACTAATCGTGTAGTCGATGAAAATCCTAAACTAGTTAAAAATTGATCTAGACTTACATGGGTACTTACAGTAATTAAGAATTTGAAAACAAACATGGTATCGACAGGCTTTAATCAAGTCAAACATGGAGAATAGAATACTGTGAACAGTTGAGATGCAAGAATTAATTCGCAAGACATGATGGATGAAAATTAGAGCTTTCAGGGGCAATAGAAGCCTAACTATCATCAGTATTTCCCATAAAATTTCATAGCATGGGGTTTAGTATACATGGAGATC
The DNA here is from genome assembly GCA_014218235.1 of Colocasia esculenta. Taxonomy (NCBI): domain Eukaryota; kingdom Viridiplantae; phylum Streptophyta; class Magnoliopsida; order Alismatales; family Araceae; genus Colocasia; species Colocasia esculenta. The sequence continues at coordinate 96,968,409 of CM024756.1, read as the reverse complement.
AAGAATTAAAAAGAGGGTTCGGGGTCATGGTGTTTACAGAACCTCAAAAATTAAGAACAAATATTTGCTCGATGGACAAATATGACAAGAGGGCTTTGAATCCTGAGGTTTAGATCAACCTACAGACGAAATTGATTTAGTTTGCTCGTGAATGCCTACCTTTGATCGTTTTTCCTCTTCTAGGGCTAGAACTTGAAGAACGGCGTTGGGAGCTTTGAGAAGTTCTTCTCCCCACAAATTCTCTTCTTCCTTGGCCTCCTCTCCACGTCCTGAAACCCTTGGCAATGAGCTAGGGCCGGCCATGGGGGATTATGAGAGTATTTATGTGTCTTTGGTTTCTATTTCCTAATAGACTCTAACTCCTATTTAATTCTGAGATTCCCTATTTAATTCCACCCTTCCATGCTTGCAACCTCCCAATTGGGTTAGGAGAGAAGTAATTTCGTGGCAATCTAATTGGTAGGGTTAGGAATCAAACTAACTCAATTCTATTTAAGACATTAAATACCTCTTTTCTATTTAAGTAATAATTAAGTTACGAATTTAGGGTATTTTACATATTTTCCCCTTTTAAAACTCTATTTTGGCCCACTAATTTCTAATGGGTCCATTTAACGAAGCCCATTACTTCTTTTCATTTAATGAGTTTTTTTTAATTCTCTTTTATTTTATTTTATAATTACCTTTATTTTTATTTTTTATAAATTTTTATTTTCGAAAAATTCAGGTTGCTACATCCTCCCCCTCTTAAAATACATTTGGTCCACAAATTCATATGATCATAATGGAGGGAATGTCTTACCAAAAAATCGGGGTAGTTTCGTCTGATGGTTCCTTTCGTTTCCCTGTGGCTTCTTCCACTCCGCGGTTATTCCATAAGACTTTAAACCACGTGAATGGGACGGTTCCTGAGTTGTTGCACCTTCCGTTCTAATATCTTGACTGGCTTTTCTTCATATGTCATGTCCCTGTTCAACACCAACTTCTCGTGACGAATGATGTGGTGGATCATAACATATTTCCTGAGCATGGAGACATGGAACACATTGTGTACACATGCCAGATCCGGTGGCAATGTCAGTCGGTATGCACCTCACCAATCCTTTTGGACTTCAAAGGACCGATAAATCTAGGACTGATCTTTCCTTTCACACCACATCTTTGGATGCCACGAGTAGGTGACACCTTTAAGAATACATGATCACCGACTTGGAATTCTAAGTCTCGCCTTCTTTTGTTGGCATAGCTCTTTTGTCTGGACTGAGCATCTTAAGCTGGTCGCTAATCACCTGAATGTCCCAGGTTGTATTTTCACCATGTCTGGGCCTAGCCATTGCTGTTCTCCCACCTCATTCCAGCATGCAGGAGATCTACAATTTCTTCCGTAGAGTGCTTCGAACGGTGCCATCTTAATACTCGCCTGGTAACTGTTGTTATAGGCGAACTCAATAAGGGTAGGTGCTCGTTCCAATATCCTTGGAAGTCTATAGTGCACGCTCTCAACATGTCTTCCACTATTTGGTTGGTTCTTTCAGTTTGCCCATCAGTTTGTGGTGGAAGGCGGTACTAAAGTTGAGTTTAGTACCCAGTGCACCTTGCAGTCCTTTCCAAAATGAGATGTAAATCTCGGATCTCGATCCGAGACTATGGATGATGGAACTCCATGTAGTCTTACAATCTCTTTGACATATAAGGCAGCTAGTACTTCTACCGACCACTTACTCTTTATGGCTAGGAAGTGGGCAAATTTGGTTAGTCGGTCGTAATGACCCATATGGCGTCGAGTCCACCACGAGTCTTGGGTAAACCCATGATGAAGTCCATGCCATGCTTTCCAATTTCCATTCCGGAATATCTAGCGGTCTGAGTACACCAGCAGGGCGCAAGTGTTCCGCTTTTACTTGTTGGCAAGTAAGGCAGTGTGCAGCATGTTCAGCTACCTCTCTCTTCATGTTCAGCCACCAAAATATTTTTTTCATGTCTTGATACATTTTGGTACCTCCCGGGTGGATAGTGTACTTTGTCTTGTGAGCTTCATCCATTAGCTTCCTCTTCAGTTCTTCATTATCGGGGACGCATGTCCTCCCTTGGAACACCAGTCTTCCATCCTCAGTCATAGCAAAGTCTGGTCTTTCAGTTAAGGTTTCCTTGATGCGAACTAAGAATGGATCATTATCTTGTTGGGTTTTAATCTTTCTAACATCGGATTGAATCTTGATATTGGCAACCAAGACTCGATCATCTCTATGTTCAATAGTTAAGTCTAACCTTGCGAATTGTTCTAGTAGTTGCATCTCGCCAAGGACTAGACTTGAAACAAATGCCATTGGCTTCCTACTAAGAGCATCAGCCACGCATTACCCTTGCCTGGATGGTATTGGATGTTGAAGTCGAAATCCTTCAGATATTCTAGCCATCTTCTCTGTCTCATGTTGAGTTCCTTCTGGGAGAATAAGTACTTCAGGCTTTATGGTCTGAGTAGACAGTGAATTTCTCACCATACAAGTAATGTCTCTAGATCTTCAAGGTGAAGACCAGGCAGCCAACTCAGATCATGCACAGGGTAGTTGACTTCATGTGTCTTCAGTTGTCTTGAAGAATAGCAATAACCTTCTCCTTTTGCATCAATACACAACCTAGCCCAATCCCTGAGGCATCGGTGTAGACAGAGAAACCTTCTCCCTCTATTGGCAGAGCGAGAACAGTGCTGAGGTAAGACAATCTTTAAGAGTTTGGAAACTTTTCTCCACACTCATTACTCCAGGAGTATGGATTCTCCTTTCGTGTTAGTCGTGTGAGAGGAACGGCGATCTTGAGAAGTCCTTATGAACCGCCTGTAGTAGCCAGCCAGTCCTACGAAGCTTCTGATTCTGTGACTTGGTTGGTCTCTCCAATTGAGTACAGCTTCGACTTTGGAGGGATCAACTGAGATGCCATCCTTTGAGATGACATGGCCCAAGAAGGACACTTCTTCGAGCCAGAATTCACACTTGCTCAGCTTTGCGTACAGTTTGTTGTCTCGCAAGACTTGCAGTGCAATCTTCAAGTGTTCTTCATGCTCTTCCTTGGTCTTTGAATAAATGAGGATGTCGTCGATGAAGACGACCACAAACTTGTCAAGGTATGGCCGATATATGTTGTTCATGAGTTGCATAAAGGCTGCAGGAGCATTGGTTAGACCAAAAGGTATAACGACGAATTCATAGTGTCCATACCTGCTCCTGAAAGCCGTTTTGAAGATATCGTCATCCTTGATCCTCATTTGGTGATAGCCAGATCGAAGATCGATCTTGGAGAAATATTGAGCTCCAGATATTTGGTCGAATAGTTCATCGACCCTGGGCAATGGGTATTTGTTCTTGATGGTGAGCTGATTGAGTTGACGATAGTCGATGCATAGTCTCATCGATCCATCTTTCTTCTTGACGAATAGCATCGGTGCTCCCCATGGGAAGTACTTGGTCTGATGAACCCCTTCTCTAATAGTTCCATCAGTTGCGTCTTCAACTCCTTTAGCTCGGCAGGTGACATCCGGTACGGTTGTCGTGATACCGGGCAGCTCCAGGGATCAACTCTATGGCGAAGTTGACATCTCGTTCCGGGGAATCCCTGGCAATCTTCAGGAAACACATCGGGGAAATCCTGGACTATGTGGATGTCTTCTATCTTAGAACCCTTCTTTTCAATTACTACGGCCGCAAGGAAAGCAAAACAACCTTTCCTTATCATGTTATGGGCTTTTATGGCGGAGATTAGAGACATCCGTCTCTTATGTCTAATTCCATAGAATGCCAATTTAGGAAAGTCACTAAATGTCACCCTTCCTTTCTTACAATCGACACTTGCCCATAAGTGGACAACCAGTCGGCTCCCAAAATTACATCATAGCCTTCCATGGGCATACACACCAGGTCGACTTTTAGTTTATGGTCTCCGATCATTACATCGGCAGAGGGAAAGTATTTGTTCATTTCTCCTTTTCTCCTAGTGGCGTTGTGACAGAGAACTCACAACCCATGGATATAGGTTTTTTCAGTCAGGGTATCAGCAAAGTTTGAGATATAAATGAATGAGTTGCTCCAGTATCAAATAAAACAAAAGCTGATAAGGAGAAAACTTGTAGGGTACCTTCTACCACGCCACCTCTTAGTGGGCTCTTCATTGTGCAGGCTTGTACGGCTTGTAGTCGGCCCTATTTCTTAGGTGCATTAGGGCGCCTCTCATGTTCTTTCAATAGCAGGCACTCGGGAATGTGGTGCTCGCGGCTTCCACAGCGCAGACATGCGCGGGCTTTCCTCCAGCACTTCGTCAGCAGTGTGACCTGGCTTGTCACAGTGCTTGCAGTTACTTTTTGTTGGAGTGTTGGGACAATAGCTTTAGGTTTCCTTTCTTGCTGGGCCCCTCCGTGATGTTGAAGGGACGCTTCTTGCCATTGTTTGGTTATAGATGATTGCCCTGAGGTCATTTCCTTCTTCACAAACTTCCCCTTGATACGGTCGGTGAAGTCCGTAGCATCTTCTAGTAGTTGGGCTTCTTCACCATCTCGGCGTAGGTCTGGATGTCGAGAGGGGCCAGTTGAGTAATGTATTGAGGCTTAAGGCTGTTGAGAAAGTGCTTAGTCTTCATTCTTTCCGTATTCACCAGGTGTGCAGCATAGCGTGCCAGTCTTGAAAACTGGGCTTCATATTCGGCCACAGTCAAGCTCCGCTGTTTCAGAGCAACGAATTCCACAACCTTCCTTTCTTGGACACGCTCCAATTAAAAGCTTCTTTGAACTCGTCCAGGTGAACTGACCATTAGCTCTGGTCGCTTCAACAGACTCCCACCAAGCGCGGGCGTCCTTTTCCAGTTGGAATGTGGCTAGTAGCAGCTTATCCCCCGCTGCACATTGCATAACACGGAAGATACTTCCGTTTCTTTAGCCATTGTTCGGCTTCATCGGATCTTGGTTCCACTGAACCTAGGTGGGTTCAGACTCCTGAAGTTACGATGCAGGTCGCCTGCACCACCACGATTACCACCTCCTTGGGTAGCTTGCATAATAATGTGTGCACAGTTCTGGATGGTCTGTTGCATGCCCCTCATTTGAGCACGTTCAGCAGTCATCTTGATTGCTTAGTTCCTACAAAAATACTTATTGTCATGATATTGGTGTGGAATTAAATTCGTGCGTGTGTGAGTTCATTTTAGCTATTTACCCTTGGCTCTAACCACAACTCACATAGGTAGAATAATTGACTCTAGTCGAGGAGGTTAACCTAGATCATCCTCTACTTAAGAATAACCTAGGCTCTGATACCACAAAACTGTCACGCCCCGACACGGAATATCGAACGTGAGGCAGTTGCAAGTAAACGGGTATAGAGCAAGTACTAGACATCAAACATTGAACAAAGATAAATGCTAAAGCAATTCTTCTCTCATTCCAAATTCCAATGTCTAGTTACAACCACTAATATCAGAGCCATTCTATAGGGCCCAATTACATTGAAATAAAAGTAAAAGACTAAACTAACACTCTAATCATAATACTAAGACACTAGGGTACTCATGACTTCACTCGGGTCGTTTCCCGTCCTGTTGAGTGTATGTGTCATCCTCGGTCTCATCTGAGAACATAACGACGAATAACGCAGGATGAGCGATAACGCCAGTAGGACTTAAATCTCAATAGTCAAGCAGACTTTAAATGATTAAGGTATTAAAAGGCAGAGTAACTAATGATAGCGCGAGAGAGTCAAGTAAAAGATAGCAGGATAGCGCATGATGGAAATAGCACAAGCTTTCTAAGTATAGCACAAATAGCACAAGTATAGCAATAGCACCATGGGTATAGTATAGCACTTTTGTCAATAGACAACGAGAGAACATAGCACTTTTGATTGTCATTTGATAGTCGAGATAGATAGCACTTGAGTGTAATGCCAACACTCCGATCATTTAAATCCCATGGGCACTAGCACTTCAGGCGCACATCCCAGGACCAGATCGGGCCCTTTATATTGCCAGGCATTGGTTATATTGTTTATCTTTAGACAATCAGTCAATGGCCAATAGAGAGTACCAAGAAATAGATGAGAGTACAGATGAATAGACGAGATAGTAGAGTGAACGTGAATAAATGAGCGAGTAGAGTATAGATGAGAGCTAGTGGACATTGCACGTAACACATCAAGTAAACAGGCGATAGTAACAGTTGCCCAACACGGCACTTGGTGTGGTAGTCAGGTGGAACTCACGACCCTTCCACTGGCCATGTTAAGCACAGATCCAGAGGTTTGGCGAGTTTCGAGATAAGAGCGAACTTCTAATAGCCGTTCGGACCATATTGATCCCTAAAGGGTGTAATAGGTGTTAGGGTACAACCGGATCGTCGGCCATGTGGAAATCCATGGACAGAGGAGACTTACAGAGGCCTTGAACAAGAATTCACTAGTCCGGCAGAAGGAGTATCCGACGGAGAGTTCGTCCAAGTCAAGAGGAGTGTGTATATAGAAATAAGTGCTCGACATTCTAGAGGAATTCTAGAACAGTGGAGCGTCGATAACGTATTCGCATAGACAAGTCTATTAAAAATATGGCAATTTAATTACGAAATTACTAGATATATTATGAGTTAATTACATTCCATGTTAAGCCATATTTGGATGTTCAAGGTGTGTGCACATGTGACAAGAAATCATAGATATGCATGATCAAGTGTATGTCTTTTAAGCAATTAAACCATGATGACTTATATCAGTTTTATTTACTACGTTGGTTACTGTTAACAGGAAGTATAGGCACTGTGGATAGTTAGAATATCACCAATTATGGGTTTTCATACAAAAACCTGAGATCGCGACAGAACCCTTGTAAGGGTCGCGACTGGGTCAGAAGAGATCGCGATAGGGTCTTGAATAGAACGTGACGGACTTGTCAGTTCAGGCAGGCAGGATCACGACGGGGTACCCTGCGTGATCAGATCGCGACGGGAGATGCTGTCGCGATAGTCCTGAGAACGTGCCTATCAGGCCGTCGTGTTCTTAGGTCCTGCGCCTGAGTCCGATAGGGAAAAGACATGCCTTGGATTGCGGACCAAACTTATCCTATTTTGACACAGGGTCGTTCAGAAAATCATAACTAATCGTGTAGTCGATGAAAAATCCTAAAGCCAGTTGAAAATTGATCTAGACTTACATGGGTACTTACAGTAATTAAGAATTTAAAACAAACATGGTATCGATAGGCTTCAATCAAGTCAAACATGGAGAATAGAATACTGTGAATAGTTGAGATGCAAGAATAATTTCACAAGACATGGTGGATGAAAATTAGGGCTTTCAGGGGCAATAGAAGCCTAACTATCATCAGTATTTCCCATAAAAATTTCATAGCATGGGGTTTAGTATATGGCAGATCAAGAATTAAAAAGAGGGTTCGGGGTCATGGTGTTTACAGAACTTCAAAAATTAAGAACAAAGATTTGCTCGATGAAAAAATATGAGACAAGAGGGCTTTGAATCCTGAGTTTAGATCAACCTACAGACGAAACTGATTTAGTTTTGGCTCGTGAGAATGCCTACCTTTGATCGTTTTCCTCTTCTAGGGCTAGAACTTGAAGAACGGGGTTGAGAGCTTTGAGAAGTTCTTCTCCCCACGAATTCTCTTCTCCTTGGCTTCCTCTCCACATCCTAAAACCCTTGGCAACGAGCTAGGGCCGGCCATGGGGGATTAGGAGAGTATTTATGTCTCTTTGGTTTCTATTTCCTAATAGGACTCTAACTCTTTTTAATTTCGAGATTCCCTATTTAATTCACCCTTCAATGCTTGCAACCTCCCAATTGGGTTAGGAGAGAAGTAATTTTGTGGCCAATCTAATTGGGTAGGGTTAGGAATCCAAATCTAACTCAAATTAGCTATTTAATGCTTAAATACCTCTTTTCTATTTAAGTAATAATTAAGTACGAATTTAGGATATTTTACCTATTATTCCCCTTTTAAAAATCTCTATTTTGGCCCACTAATTTTAATGGGTCCATTTAATGAAGCCATTATTCTTTCATTGAATGGGTTTTATTTAATCTCTTTTATTTGATTTCTAATTTCTTTATTTTTATTATTATTAAATTTTTATTTTTCAAAAAATCCGGGTTGCTACATTTTGGGTCCTGATGGTTAATTTTTGGAATCCAACGCAAGTGTCTAGTGGTGCAGGTGCTAACTGTGTGTCCTAATTGATTATAATGACTACAACATAAATCATATGCATGCTTTAAATTTGTAGTATATTAGTTTAAGTTTCTGTTTGTAAACATATTGATTAACTTTTTAGGATTTTTAATTACCTTTTCTTTTGCAAACTTAGGGATTGGGTATTTTTCAGAATACACAATTCTTTCTACATTTATTGGAGGTGTATAACATACTACATATTTCTTTTTATGTGTTCTAGCACCTTTTAGTTTTACAACTAAGGATGTTTTGCAATTAGTTAATTTATCTAAGGATGCTCTCAAGTAATCATTTTCTTCTCTCAATTTTTCTTCATTTTTCAGTTCACTTAGATTTGTTTTGAGTTCTTTAATCTTACTATTTTTAGTCTTTAAATCCTCACATAGATATTCATTTGTTCTTTTTGTTTCAGTTAAATTCTATCCCAATCTTTCCACTTCATTTTTTAAGAAGGTGTTGGATTTTTTCTTGGTCATCAGATTTAACTTAACTACTTTCATTTGCTTAACTACAGTTTATATTTATCATACAATCATTAATGCATCTTCTAGACTATCGGAATCAGATTCTGAACATGAAGTAAAAGAGGTTTCAGAATTTACCTGATCTAGTCCTGCCCTGAGGGCTAGATTTACTTGTTCTTCGTCTTCTGATTCTGAACTTGATGAGTCTAAACTTGTTGCTTCCTCAATATTCAGGATGCTACTATTGCCTAATTCTTATATTTCTGAATTTTCTTTCTTTACCTTTCTTTTATCATGCTTGTCAGCCTGATCTTTTTTGAGTTTTGGACATTCAGTTTTGAAGTGTCCTGGCTACTTGCATTCATAACATGTTTGTTCCTTGCTCTTCTTGTCCTTCTTGAAATATCTCTTGGATCCATGCTTCTTCTTAGCAAAGATCTCTAAAGTCTTCTAGAAAGCATTGCTTCATCATTGTTGTCTTCAGATTCTCCTTGGAATCTTCAGAAGATGAAGAAGAGGAATCTGCAACTTTCAAAGCATTTGACATTTTCTTTTTGAAGAACTTTCAAAAAATCTTTCTATGTTAATCTCATGAGCCATGAGAGAGCCAAGTAATTTATCAATAGAAAGTTCTGTAAGATCATGCGCTCCTTCAATAGCAGTAACTTTAGGAGTCCAGGAATGAGTTAGTGATCTAAGGATTTTTCTGACTGTTTCTTCATTTGTAAGATTTTACCTAGTGAACTTAGACCAATTGTTATATTGGTAAATCTATTGTACATTTGAGTAATGTTTTCATTTGGAAACATTTTAAATTGTTCATATTAAGAGACAAAAATATCTATTTTAGTTTTTTTAACTTTATTTACTTTAGTTTATCCTACATTTTCTTAGCAGTTTTACATGTAGATAATCTATTAAATTCTTTTTAGATAATGCACAACATAATAGTTTTTAGCTTATAATTTAGAGACTATTTCTTTTATCAGCTATAGATAAGCAGAAGTGCCATCAGAAAGTATAGCATAGTCAAATTGCTCTACTACCTGCCACAGATCAAAGTATGTGCCTCGGATGAAGCATTCCATTCTCATCTTCCAGTACTGGTAATCTTCGCCATCAAAGAATGGTGGTATTGTAATGGACTGTCCTTCATAGTTGTGAGCTTCAGCTACCATCTCTTCTCAAATCTTTCGATTCTTCTGAGAAGACCTCGCTCAGATACCACTTGGTAGGATCGAATAGAGAGGATGAACAGATCTAGAAGGGGGAGTTGTGAATGTGTGTATATAATGTGTGAAGCTTAAGTAATTTAAAATTAATTACTTTGAATTAGAGATCTATTTAAACAAACAATTTAACTGATCTGATGTGTAAACGGTGTGAATGTGTGTATATAATGTGTGAAGTAATTAGACAGGTAGAGTGAAAACGAATTCAGTGCACAGGGCTTTGTTTGTAGACCAAAAAATTATGTCATCAACATAGATTTGAACAGTAATAATTTAATTATGAACAATTCTTGTAAATAAGATTGGTCTACATTACCTCTTGTGTATCCTTTATTCAGCAAAAATGAGCTCAAGCGGTCATACCAAGCTCTTGGAGCTTGCTTAAGACCATAAAGAGCCTTATTAAGTTTGAAAACATGATCAGGATATTTTTCATTTTCAAAACCATGAGGTTGTTCTACAAAAACATTTTCTTCGATGTAACCATTCAAAAAAGTACTTTTCACATCCATTTGATAAACTTTAAATTCAAAGATGATGCAAAAGTAAAAAAAAAAATTCACAGCTTCTAGTCTAGCTACAGGGCATATGATTCTTCAAAGTCAATGACAAACTCTAATTGTACCCTTGGCAACTAGTCTAACTTTATTCCTAACAACTTATCCATTTTCATTCAATTTATTTCTAAATACCCATCTAGTGCAGATTACAGATTGATCACTAGGTCTAGGTACTAATCTTCATTCATATTATTTCTGTCAAACTGATGAAGTACATTATGCATTGCATTAATCCAATCTTCACTAGTTAGAGCTTCATCAATAGACTTAGGCTCAATTTGGGAAATTAGTGCCAATGGGTCTTCATTTATTACATTCTGAAAAGATGATCTAGTTCTAATTCTATCATGCAAATTGCCAACCACATTCTCAATTGGATGATCTCTTAAAAGTCTGGTTTCAGGAATTACCTCTTGAGGTTCATTTAGCTCTGGAATAATATGACCTGATCTATCTGTGGTAGGTGATTGATTGTCCAGATCTTCAAATGGATCTTCATGCTCTTCAACAGTTGGTGAAGATTCAACAATGAAGTCATCTTCTTCATTACTTTGTGGAACCCTGCAAGATGTAGAGTCATCAGTTTGATAGGAATTTTCATCAAAGACTACATGTGGAGATTCTTCCACAATTTTATTCTTGAGAATGTAAACTCTATATGCTCTAGAAATTTCAGAATAACTAAGAAAAATAGCTTCAAGACTTTTAGAATCAAATTTGTTAAGATTTTCTTTATTGTTGTTATGGTACAAAGCACTTGCAACCAAAAACTTTAAAATAAGATAATGTGGCTTTTTTTGTTTTTAAAGTTCATAGGGGGTTTTTGATTTTTAGTCTGACCAATGCTCTGTTCAAAATATGATTTGTTGTATTCACTTCAGCCCAGAAGGATTTGAGCAATTGCTTTCCAAGAGCATGGATCTAGCCATTTCCACAAGAGTTCTATTTTTTCGTTCCACAACTCCATTTTGTTCTGGAGTTCTTGGAGAAGAGAATCTGTGGAAAATGTTCAATTCAGCATATAAATCAGAAATAGCCTTGTTCTCAAATTCTCCCCCATGATTAGTCAAAATGGACTTTCTTTTGTGTGAAAATCCCATTAAGGTAGTGTTACAGAATTTTCTGAATTCTTGACAAGTATCACTTTTGTGGGATAGAAAGATAACCCAAGTATATCTAGTAAAATCATCAATGATGACAAATCCATATCGTTTGCCACTAAGACTGAGAATTCTTGTTGGCCCAAAAAGGTCCATATAAAGTAATTCTAGTGGGTTAGAAGTAAGTACATCATTGAAAGTTTTAAAAGATTTTTTGTTTGTTTTCCTTGAGCACATATCCCACAAAGTTAATTCTCAACATTTGGAAATGATTCAGAAAGTGCTTTAACCAAATTTAGCCTTAAGAGTTTATTTATTGTGTTGAAACTTGCATGACCAAGTCTTTGTGCCATGTCTATGCAATTCATTTTTATTTGCAACCAACAGATGTTCTCAGCAAAATTTCTATCAAGATTTATTATGACACATTGTTCTCTCTTTTTTCAAAGAATTTTATTTTCTCAGATGAAGAATCAATTATTTTGCAGAAATCTGATTCAAAACAACCTTGTGACCTTTGTCACACATTGGCTTTACTATCAAAAGATTGTAGTCTAAACCATCAACTAACAGAACATTTCAATTGAGTTTGAGGAGGATTTACCAACTTTCCAGATCCAAAATTTTCCCTTTATTTTTACCTCCAAAAGTGACAGATCCTCCTTCCTTTTCAATCAGAAATGAGAACTTTGTTCTGTCTCTAGTCATGTATCGTGAACACCCACTGTCAAGAAACCACAAATTGGAACTGGGTGCATGACCCTCCTGCAAATTCAGATCAGAGGAAAAGATTTTGGTACCCAAACATTGTTGGGACCATCAATTTTTTTGAGCAGAAACAATAAGTCTTTTCTGATCCACACTTGAGTTGTTTTTGGTTTTTGTTTTATTTCTGAGTTGATTTCCTTTTTGATATTTTAACATTTTGATTTGATATGAAAACACCAGTGTTTTTCTTTCAAAAGTAGGGAAATTATGCATTTTGGCTTGATTATGCATGTATGAAAATCTAGACCAAGAGTTCTGTTGATATCTTGGAAAATTTGGATAGAAAGACTATGAATGGTACCAATGAGGATTGTGGTACCATTGATTCCAAGATTTGATCTAGTTGGATTGATATGGTGTCCTGGATCTCCAATAATTATCATGAAAGTGTGTTTTGTGTTTTTATAATTTTTCATATTTTATTTGAATTTTTGTGCAACATTATTTTATTTTTCAAAAACGGATATAGGTCGACTATGTTGAAGTAGTGTTGACTCAGTGGCTACAGGTTTGAACTTATGGCTGACCTGTGTCGACCTTTCTGCAGCATGTGTCGACCTGTTTTATCTTCTGATTGGTCACTTCTTTTATTTTGGTTTTTTTTTGATTATTTCAGATGGTTTCTTTGACACTTGTTTATTTTTATTTTATGGACTATTGCTTTTGACAATTTTATCAAAGGAATTTTTGAAGATTTTTCTTTCTTTTCAACAGGTTTATTTTTCATTGATTTTTCTATGGTGAATCCTAGTCCATATTTTTCAGCATTCATTCTTAGTCCCAATAAGGCATCAAGATTTTCCTTTCCATTTGTGAAATTTTTTATCACTTGATCTTTTTCAGCCAGCAATTTTTAAGTTTCTGAATTTCATCAATTGCTTGTTGTTTTTCTTTTTGTTGCATTTCCATTTTCTCAAAGAGCTTTGCCAACTCAGTGTTAGTCTTTTGAGATGCAATTTTAAACTCATCCAATTCATTCAGAAGTTCTTCTTTTCATCACTAAGTTCAGATATTTCATTTTCAAGTTCAGATATTCTTCTAGTTAAGGAAGTATCATGCATGAGATTTTTAATTTTCTTTTTCAGATGTTTATTTTTTTCTTATTTCAGAGTATTTTTCAACCAAGGCAGCATATGCATCTTCCAATCATCAACAGTGTATTGTTCAAAAGAAGAACTCACCTTGCCATCACTGCTATTTGCCATAAAGCATAATTCCTCATTTTCAGAACTTGAGGAATCTCTCCTCATCCTCACTTGGTCTTCATCCGACCAAGTTGCTAGCATTGCTTTTGGCTTTTTTATTTTGATGTTCTTCTTGTATTTCTTGTGCATATCCTTCTTGAGCTCAGAACACACCCTTCATATGTTCTGCTTTGTTGCACCTGTAACAAATAACAGTTCATCAGATTTTTCATTTCTACCAGCATTAAAGTTTGAAGAAGAAGCATTCTTTTTACCATAAGAATATTTATTCTTTCCATTGAATTTTCCTCTTCTTTATTTTAAAAAATTTTGAAATGCCTAGTCATGAGGGCAATTTCATCCTCATCAGACTCAGACTTTTCAGAATTAGATTTTCTTGAATTTTCTCTTGTTGCTTGATGAGGCCTTAAGTGCTACTAGGTTGGCTTTAAGCATATGTTCTTCAGTCCTTTTCAATTTAGTTCATATGTCATTAAAGATCCTATGTGTTCATCCAAAGATATTTTGGATAAATCCTTAGAATCTTCAATCACAGTAGCTTTTGTGTGTCAAATTGATGATAGAGAGAGCAAGATTTTCTTACCAGATCAACATCAGTGTACTCTTTACCTAATGCCTTCAGTCCATTGACAATTGTCATAAACCTAGAAAACATTTCAGAAATTGATTCATCAGTTTTCATCATAAAAATTCATATTCAGAAACAAGTATGTTTTCTTTGGTTTCTCTAACTTGAGATGTTCCTTCATACATTAATTCAAGTTTATCCCACATTTCCTTAGCGGATTTGCACATGGATATTCTTGAATATTCTTTAGGGTGAATAGCACACTGAAGCATATTCATGGCACTATAGTTAGAGTGGCTTTTTAATTTGCTCTCTAGTCCAATTCTCTTCTTTCCCAAGGTTTTCATAAGGACCCTTTTCAACTATCTTCCAAATTCATAGTTTGAGCCCTTAGAAAAATCATTGCATGCGATTTTCCAATAAGAGTAATCATAGCCATCAAAATATGGTGGTCTATTGATAGAATGACCCTCAACTACAAAACCTCAAGAATCTATGGATCAAGATAAGACACAGTAACGAGCAAGCAATTAATCATTCAGTAGATAGAACACGCAGATCAAACAGAGGAAATCAAATCAAATCAGAATCAGATATTAACCTGCTCTAATACCAATTGTAGGATCGAATAGAGAGGATGAACAGATCTAGAAGGGGGGGGGGGTTGAATAGATCTAACACCATTATGCGGGAAGCTTAAGTAATTTAAATTTACTTTGAATTAGAGATCTATTCAAACAAACAATGTAACTGATCTGATGTGTAAACATGTGAATGTGTGTATACAATGTGTGAAGCAATTAGATATGTAGAGTGAAAGCGAAATCCTATGCAAGCATCTAGTGCAGAAGAACAGATCAAACCATTGCACAAAGGATTTTTAGGTGGTTCGGAAATCACACCAGTGATTCCTACATCCACCCCTCACACAGTGAGGCCACACTACTCAAACCTGAGTACAACACACACTGGAGCACGACGACTCCAAAACACCCTTGAGCACGATGGCTCAACACACAACCGGAGCACGACGACTCCAAAACACCTTTGAGCACGACGGCTCAACTCACAACTGTGAGTGCAACGACTCACAAACTGAGCACGACGGCTCAGACCACACACATATGAGCACGATGGCTCAAAACACACAAGCTAGATTGAATCCACAAGAAAACAGATCCTCTAGAACTAATCTGATTCACGCCTTAAACACACACAGAAATCTGCACAGAACTTCATTGTACAGATCTCACAAAACTCACAAATAAAAACGAGATGAACACTCAAAGAAATAAGTGAAAGATATGTGAATTGGATGTTCCTCGATGAAGAAGACTTGCAGAAGCTTGGATTGAAGACACTTGAGGAATTCGATAGAGATCTTCTTCAATTCACGATGCTCTGCTTCAGTGGCATTCGAATTGCCAGTTCTTCTTCTTCCTCTGCTGCTCCTCTTCTCAATCTACTCCTTTTTTAGCACTTCACTGCTTGGCCTTGATCCACACGTCCTCTTGGATGAAGTGGCTGGAAGGCTAGAAGCTTAACTTCTTTAGATGAGAGATGAGAGCTTCTATAGCCTCTGTGCAGTCTCACATACATGAAAGACAGAAACCTAGAATGCACACTAGGCTGCCACGTGTCCAAAAGGCCTTTACCTCATTGCCACTTGGATAAAAGGGCACTTTGGTAATTAAAGAATCTCCCATAAAGATCTCAGAACGAAATCACAGCTATTAGATATCATCCTCTGCACGATTCTGGTTTGCACAAAAAGTGAGTCGACTCATATTTCCATGAGAGTCGACACTACTGGCCAAACATCAGTTCAGGATTACTGGCAGAACACTAGTGTCAACCTGATAGACAACTAGTGTCAGCCTGAACAACAGGTAGAGTCGACCTAATCAACAGATAGAGTCGACCTCCTGTGTATCCTTCAAATCAGGTTCACTGGAATGATACTAGTGTCGACCTCACTTTCAGCTAGAGTCGACACTACTGACATTTGTTCTTCAAAAACTTGTTGGGCAGCCTTTAAGAGTCGACCAGTCTGTCAACTGGAGTCGACACTACTGTGACTTTTTCTTCAGGAGCTTGCTAGGCATACCTTGAGAGTCGACTTGTCTGTCAACTAGAGTCGACTCTACTTTGACAAAAACTTTGTAAACCTGTATGAATGAAGAGTAAACCATCAAAACATGTTATTAATAGTAAGATATGAGATATTAAATATCAAGAACATGTTGTTTGAGCATTATTATAATATATTCAATATGTTCAATATGTCATCATCAAAATCAAAGTATGAGTGATACCCATTGGTCTCATTAAAAAATTATCTTTAAGAAATTCCAATACCACTCAAACAACAACTTGTTGGATTGAGATGGAGCTTTAGATGTCCTAGAGGGGGGTGAATAGGACTTCTTGCACTTTAATAATTTATCTAAAAATAGATAACACTAGATAGTATCGTTAGTACTTAGTGTAGTGTGTGTGAAACAAGTGAGAACTTGGCGGAAACAATCACACAAGTGCACAAAGGATTTATCCTGGTTCGGACCTCCTATCAAACAAGAGTCCTACGTCCAGTCCCCAAGCACCCCTTGGGATTTTCCACTAACTGCCAAGAACACTTGGCCTTCTCTCAACTTGAGAGGTATTACAAACCACTTGCTCCCACTCAAGTCTTCCCTTCATAGAGAGGTATTACAACCACCTACAATCGTATGTCTTCCCTTCACAGAGGGGAACTACAGGGAACAAACCCCCTGCTGGTTACAACATAGAAATGAACACAGTGTGTCTGCTCAGAAGGATTAGTAAACACAGAAGATCAGAAAGAGTTATACAAATAAGAATGATTGTTTTTAACTCTTTCTGACGAAAGGTGGACTAAGAAGATTTATAAACAAGTAAACACCACCCAAGAACTTCGAATGCAGGACAGCAGAAAGCCGTTAGCTTGAACAGAAGGCTCTCTTTCAGATCTTGTGTGGTCTTTTCTTTTTTCGTGAGTGTGAAGAGTTCTCTCTATTTGTGTAGGCACCTCACATATATCTCACCACTTGTTATCTTTTATTTCAAACATCAGCTTCATATATATGTTTCATTCTTCAGCTTCCCATTGGGAATGTAGCCATTTGAATTTGAATGTGGGTTTAAGACTTGAGACTTCTTGAGATGTCCATCATCAGATCATCAGATCTTTGGAGTCTTTAAGTCTCACGGCTTCCAGGCTATGAAGGTAGCTGCATGGTTCTATTTCAGATAGCTTTTCCTGGATATCTGCAAACACCATACTATGTTTTTTTTTTTCTTGGGGTTAGTCTGTGAGACATAAAATAATATGAGAAGGTAAGAGACAAGTAGTTTCTAATAGATATCTATCAGTTCCAGACACAACAATCTATCCTTTGAACAGTACAAAGATAGGTGAGCATTCAAGAGGAATGGACACCTGCTTAGCGCGCAGTACATCTGCAAAGGACATTTTCTTTAAAATCAGAAACTGGATATTCTGAAGGGTACTTACACATGTCTTTGTAAGACACGTAGTATTCTGAAAAGATAAACTATGAAACTGATCTTTTAGAAGTGACAGAGAATATGTTAAACAAAAGAATAGAGAAGTATAGTGTACATTAGATAAATATCATACAGATAACAAAAGAATGGCATAGTGTAGAGCATGTGTTCATCTATTGTTCATTAAATAATTCTATAAGAATTAAAACATTTATTGCACTATTAATACATTAATAGTTTTGGAAATATAAGTCATTCAGAAATTAGGTTAAATAACATAAGTCGAAACCTAACTTCGACTCTCCAAGAGTCGGGGTAGGTTAACAATCAAAATAACCAACAATCGATAGATGAATCACATAGGCAATCAATGTTCAGAATAAGACAATCGATATTCATAACAGTAATCGATGTTCAGGTGTAAGAGCAATAGATATTTAAGTAAACTAGCAATCGATGTTAAAGTAACTGTAAATGATATAGAAAATTGATATGGAATAAAACACATCGATACAGACAATCGATATGCAATAATAATAATCAATATGAACAATCGATGCAGACAATTGATATGCAATAACAACAATCAATATGAACAATCGATGTACACAATCGATACCGAATGGTCAACAATCGATACAATATAAAGACAATCGATAGATAGACTTCGACTGTAGGGAAATCGGAGTGAGACATCGATTTATGTTCTTTATTTAGTCAATCGGTACGAGACTTCGACTTTTGGAGAGTCGGAGTAGTACAAGTTTGTTCATCAATCGATATCATACTTCGACTTTTCAGGAGTCGGAGTGGTACTAGTTTGTTCAACAATCAGTAGTACACTTCGACTTTTCTAGAGTCGCAGCGAGGCCAATTTGATCAGCAATCAGTACAACACTTCGACTTCTTAGGAGTCGGAGTCAGTATGAATATATGTATGTATACATTGTACTTAGAAAATTTTCTTAAGTGTGTCGACACTTAGGCTTAGTGTGTCAACACCAATTGACTGTAAAGGTTATATAATATAATACATGTAGTCTTTGCTTTAACACATTAATTTTCATACAAAATAAAGTGTGGCATAATTAAATAAATTTGTTTAGGAGATTACTAAAAGATTGTGTCATAAGCAAAAACAATGATCAAGTATTTGTAAGAAATAAATGCACAACAAAGGCAGTAGCTCACTCGCAAGGGCTACAATGGAATATTTCACTGAAAGAATTTCTGCACAAAGCTGCAAATAGGAAGCTTATTCCTTTAAGGAACAATCTAGACAATGAAGCCCATCATCAGAGACTGATTTGGTATCATCGCCGCCACCTTAAATCCTATAGGAAAATCTCTTCCATTGGCCCTTCTTATAATATTGATCGCTTTATCTTTGAACATGTATTTTCTAATAATGAGAAGAAGCTATGGGAGCTTCTACAACCCTTCTTTGATCAACTCCCACCTTCTCTCTATCTCCCTAAGTCTTCTTGAACCAGATCCTTATCTTTGTACAGATGTTATATCATTCAATAGAAAGCCATCTTTTTGTGTTAACTTCTGTGCATTTCTTCCTCTTTCCTCTATACTCTATCCTTTCTGTTAATGACACAAAGGGGGAAAAAATATAGAGGTATGGAGAAATATATAGAGGGAGAAAAAATTGAATTTGTTTGTATAATAGATGGCTTTGTGCTAATTCTTTATGATGACTCTGTGCTAACTCTTTATATATGTATAATTTTGTCATTAACAAAAAGGGGAGAATTGTTATGCAATTATTTTTACAATAGCATGAGTATTGTTTTGATTATGACAAAATCATTTCAGTTATATTAAAACCTTTTCAAATAATAAACAAATTATTTTGATGTGTTAAGTCAAAGACATGTATGCATTATACTGTATTACCATTTATAGTCAATAGGTGTCAACACACCAAGCATAGTTGTCGGCACACGAAGTATGTGTGTTGGCACATATGGTATATCTGTCGACACTCGTAAAGTAAAATTTTCTAAGTCCATGACTAGTACTTATATTGTCTTACTCCGACTCCTGGAAAGTCGAAGTGACATATCGATTGATGAACAAAGGTCATCTGTCGAAGTCTTACTCCGACTCTAATTAGAAAGTTGGAAGTGACATATCGATTGTTGAATAAAGGTCAGCAATTGATGTCTCACTACGACTCCTATGAAGTCAAAGTTAGGTAATACAACTCTTGTGAAGTCAAAGTTAGGTATTGATTAATGAACAAAGGTCAACAATCGATATCTCACTATGACCATGTGAAGTCGAAGTTAGGTATCGATTGATGAAAAAATGTCAGCAATCAATGTCTCACTACAACTTTGTGAAGTCGAAGTTAGGTATCGATTGATGAACAAATATGACTAGTCAAAGTTTTCACATATCGATTGTCTTCACTTATCGATTGCTGTTATGAATATCGATTGTCTTTAAGTTTTGTATTGATTGTCTTTAGCATATTGATTGATGATGTTCTGTATATCGATTAATGTTATTTTGCACAATGATTGGTGTAGTATTATTCCTATTGACTTTATAATCCTTTTTGAAATAGATTGGTGAACAAATCATAATATGTTAATATTCTTTTGTATATCTTTAAACTTACACATAGTTCTACACTTCGATTCTTGCAAAGATTTCTCTAATAAAAGTACATTATTTTATTACACTTATGCACTCTAAACTTCAGTCTATCTAATGCAGATCATGTACTTCCTTGCTCTCTACACTTTGATTTAATATTCTTTATTAAGAACATATCTAAAGTACTGAAGTTTAGAATGTTTCTAGCAGCTATCTATTTTGAAAGATATATGCAAGTGTCCTTCAAACTGACAAGTTTCCCATTTTTAAGGAAAAGTTATTTGCAAGTGTACTGCGTGCCAAGCAAGTGACCTACCTTTGTGACTGCTCACCTACCCCAGTCTCTTTAAGGATAGACTTTTTCTCTAGAACGGATAAATATCTCTTCAAAACGACTTGTCTCTTGCTTTCAGTTGTCTACAAAACCATGTAGCTATCTAGATAGCCTGAAGCCGTTGAGACTCAAGATCTGATGATGGACCTCTCAAGCTGTCTCCCAACTCACAACGTTCAAATTTTGAAACGACTATTTTCCAACGGGAAACAAAGACTTTGAATGCTATATTAGGAACTAAAGTTTGAAGATCCAAAACATACAATCCAATACAAGTCTGTGAGAAGCACAACCATTATACAAGACAATAATTGAGCTCCACAACAAGAGAGATACACACAAGAGAGCCACGAATACAATCTGAAGAAAAGCAATATGTGCAAGCAGTCGACTTCAAGTTTTCCTCCTTACTCTTGCCTTCTTTGTGGATGATTCAAAAGTCTAAGATCATTCTTCAGTCCACCATTGAGTCAGAAAGAGTTCTGAACATTCAAGTCTATTTGTATATCTGTTTTTTGATCTCTTGTGTTTTCTCATTCTTTGTGCAAGCACTCTGTCAATACTTTGTTCAGAGTAGAAACCAACAGGAGGTTTGTTCATGTAGTCCCCTTTGATAGAAGAGAAGACCTGTTGTGGTAGGTGGCTGTTTGCCCCTTTGGTCAAGGGAAGACTTCATGGGGAGCAAGTGGTTGTAATACCTCTCATTGTAGAGAAGGCTCAAGTTGCGCTTGGAGACTAGACGTAGGACTCCTAATTGAAGGAGGTCCGCAACCAGGATAAAATCCTTGTGTATTGTATGTGATTGTTTCTGCCTAGTTACACTTGTTTCACATACACCACACAAGGTACTAACACTTCTGTCAAGTGTTCTTTCATATTCGAATAACGTTTTAAATTGCAAGAAGTCCTATTCACCTCCCTCTAGGACATCTAAAGCTCCATCTAGATCCAACACCCTCTTCGCAGCATCAAGGAATCTTCAGGTGTTCCCCACTGGATTCTCAATCCATTTGGGAATATTTGCCACCAAAGGTTTTTTCCAGAACCTTGTAGTGTGTGCCAAGTAAAACCTAATCATTGAGCCTCGGTCCATGTGCCCAAAAAGTGACACGTAGGCACTTGCACTTTATTGTGGAAGTCAAGTGTGTCGACACACCTTGTGCACTGCATCAACCTCCTATGTCTTTCCTCATAAATGATTCACTGGTTGCTTAAATTGTGTCGACCTCAGTGAGAACTTGCGTTGACCTCCTGTGTTTTTCTATGGATAGTGTTCATTGTACATACTACCTACGTTGACCTGATTTCTATCTTGTGGCGTCGACCTAATTTCTATTTAGCGTTGACCTCTTGTGTTTTTCTCCATCTAGCGCTTACTAGAAGAACTTCCTATGTCGTCCTGATTTCCAACTTGCATCGACACATGTTTGATCATTTTGCAATTGAAGGTACCTATTATGAGACTTAAGTTATTATAACATTGTTAATCAATGATGTGAATTATTTATCATAGTTAGACATGGTCTTTGACATCATCAAAACAAGGGACTCAACAAATATAGCACAACTCATCTGAAAGCTTTCAAGTCTGCATTTGTTGCCATTGTTTTGCCCAACTTTCATCGTGTAGAGTATTAAATGTCTTCTTTTTTGTCACCATATTAGGATCTTCCTTACCATCTCTTAATTTCAACACCCTAGAAAGTTTGATCCAAATTACAACCTTAGAGTTCTTCTACTCTTGAGTTTCCAACCACTCCCTTGTTGGAAGTCTGGTCTATTTCCTTCCAAAGAGTAATATATTCCATGTTTAATCCCTGAAATAGGCGTCATCTGTCCCTGACGTGATTTTGAAAGCCATCCAGAAACCATTTCTTCTTATCTGTATTCTGGTTTAGTGCTTCGTTATGGTCTGCCAGTATCCTAAAAATTCTAATACATGTTAAAAGTTTTAAATTTATGAAAAATTTATTCTAGTTGCTCTTAACTATCTGGATTGATTTCCTCATCATGTGATTTTGGAATTCTATCTAAAAAAATCTTGCTTGCTTGAAACTAAAATTTATGACTTATAGGACCGAACTGAAAGCACACCCTTAAGCAGCCTATTGCATGCCTGAAATTCATCCCCTCTTTTTTTGAATTACCTTTGAAATCATGAGAATCTGACTTATATACTTGTGTTCTCACTTGAAATTCGTTGGACATAATATGTTCTATGTGACCGACACTATGTGGGACTTCGGTCCATGAACAATGCATGTGCAGTAAGGGTCATGTCTGATCTTGGGGAGGACAGCCCAACATACTTATTAACCGTAGGAGTATGGATTTGTGATGTGTGACATGACACCGTCATGTGTGCAAGATTTGAAAGTACCTTCGTATGATATGATATGTTTGACTATGTGAATCTATATTATTGTGAATATAGTCAATTCTTGTTATGAGATATGTTCTCATTTCGAACTCCTTGTTCATGCTTATTAAAGTAACTACATGATCCGCCATGCAATCTTTGAGTATTCTACTCTAATCAGCCACTCGAACTTGCTAGTAATGTCTTTCTTTGATCATTTGTTAGGTGTTTGTTCTTGAATCCCTTGTTTACTGTCTATTGTAAATCTAGTTCAGAAAATCGCCATGCAACTCACTAACTATGATTCTTACTCTTGTCATATGATTTAGGTTACTGTCATATATGCACTGTCGTTCCATCTTGTAGAAATCTGCTTGATAAAATATTTATTACTTATATCTTGCCCACACATTGAGATGTAAATCCTACTGAACGTTATCTCATTAAGTTACCTAACATTTTCAAATAGTGATGGAAAAGACTGAAGCTTAAGGATGAGACTTGTGCGCTGAGCGTAAAATACCTTTAGAAGGTCATTCCAAATTATAGTTGGTTAAGGAGTGGATGATCATTGTTATAAAAATTTTACCCTTTCTTGTGAGAGATAGATAGATTAGTAAGCAGAGATTGTTTTATTTCAATGATAGTTTAGTTAATGAGAGAGTGGTCATTCTTGTAATTCCACTTTTCTTTTGAGAGGTAGATGGATTAGTAGTAGAAAGTTGTTCCTTTTTTTGGACATCAGATTGTCATATTTGCCTATGATGAATTAAAGAAGAGGTTTTGATTATGAAATTGTAAGCCCTACTTGTATTCGTTGTGTGCCTATGACTTGTGATTGCTTGCTTATTGATCTCCTGATTTGTCTCACTGCACAAAAATCGGGGGCATGACGGACATAATCATTGATGAGATAGTGATTCTTCCTTGACAATTGTAAGAGCAATGGAACATTTCATGTTCTAAACCATTTTATACTATCTTCCTTTAAATTCCTTTAAGCCTCACCTTACGGCATTATGAATATGAGACCTCTTAAACCTTGGTGTACATGAAGGGCATCTTATCCGCTCAATAACTTCTTGATGGAGGAGGAAAAAAATTTGGACGCCAAATCAAAGTTATTTGTTAGTAATAGTACTTGAAGGACATCGTTTCTAGCTTCCTCCAGCTTGCAGCTAAATAAGATTAGAATTGCACACACAAATAGGACTTGAATACTTAGGGAGAGAATCTCAATGTTTCCTCCTCCTACAAAAACAACGGTTATGGACATAACGCCAAGCTAAGTACTTTACTTTATAGCCATATATGCAACCCTGATGCTGTCCTTATACATAAACATTAACTTCTCATTCAATTATTTTTATTGAAAGCTAAAATATATATGAAGGAATGAAACGACATGTTACGGTATGAACAAAGCCAAAGCCATACCAAGAGAGATTAGACGTATTCCAAAGCTAATAGCACTAGCCGCGGCCTGCCATAGAATTGATTAAGTTCAATCCTCATATGCGGGGCATGTTCAGTATTATTCCTCGGTTTTTGAAGAGTAACGCAACAGCATATACATCTTACAGCTGAAATTGGCCAATCTTATAGTAGATAGTGCTACTAGCTGTAGAATGCCAACTATTCTCTTAATGATAGCTTTGTTAAAAAGATAACATCCAATTTTGTTCCTTCACAGGGATTAAATAAGTACAAGTAAAATGAAACAAAGCAATCATTATTTATATGTAGGAAGGGAGTATTAGGCTATACACTGCAACTGCCATGAGTAAAGGTACTTAGCTTGATATTATGACTTGTATAGGACGGGGGCGGTAGAAGGTCAATGCTCTCTTCTAAAATGTGAAACATTGAGATCTCCAAAAGAATATGAACTTTACTAGGCCTTTAACTGTCAAGGAAGAGAAATCTACTTACTCATTTGTGACCGGCTGTCCAACTTGCTTGATAACCTTATCCATCTGTGAGGTATGGGAAGGTTCATCTATCTAGTCCACACCACTTGATCATGACTATTTGCACGCTCAGATCTTCATCACACTTATAAATGCTACAACAGTCTCTCTAAATTGCTACAAATGTCAGTGGAACCGTGAAACGAAGTCTCTAATCCTGGCAATGTATTGTTACTTCCGGAAATGAAAACCAAACAGATGCATCAATATCAACTTAAACTTTAAGCATTGCTACTCTATTTTTTCAGCATAATATTACATTAATGCAACAAAAAGGAACATATTTGACCTGGATTCCTTCTAATGTACAAAATGTGACGTCGAGAAAGTGGGCAAAAGGTGTTCAGACAAAGAGGACTCCATCACTGATTCATAGCACTCACGCCTGACTCATTTGCAAGAAACTAACTCCAGCGGTTGGAATGACTTTGGACTTCGTCCACATCGTTACAGCAATGGATTTTATTCGTAGATGTAATGAAAACTTCTATCTTTTCACCCAAAAAGTAATCCGACATTACCAATAAAAAAAATCCTTTTCTTGATGGAAAATGCTCAGCTATGTATTCCCTCCACCCAAGCAGAAATTTGTCGGGTCTAAAAATGCTATTGACCTGCCATTACCCTGCATCAGAACTTGTACACCATTTCTTCTGTATATCCAAGTTCCTTGAGCAATCCTGACAGCTGCCAATGAGTAGAAAACATAAGCCTTCAAAAAATGTGACAGCTAAAATAGCTGAAAATGAAACTGGTGAAACCTGTTGAAACAATCAACTCATCCGAGGAAGATCAGAGTATAGATGCTTATTTTGATCATCATGGACGCATGCATTGTTATGGTAGCTGAATTGTCAAAGATACTCGGATGCTTTAGTCCGCAACATGAACATTCCGACACCTTTTGGATTGTTTGAACTAATTAAAGGAGTAAGCAAGTCGAAACTCCCATTCACAGATATAAAAAAATTTCTTCTCGAAATGTACTCAGCCCCGAAATGATTCAAGTGGCACATGTCTGTCAAAACAGCATTTGCAACCCCGTGAGCTCATGGGAGAAAAAAGGATTGTTTGAATTTTTGTCTTAAACGCATTTCATGCATCACCCTCTAGAAACAAAAACAAGTGTAAACAAGCTGATTTTCTAATGAAGCAACAGACATTCAAATACAACCTGGTCTAGATAAAAACTAGTGACACACAAAAGATCATGAGAAAGGATCATATCAACGCCTAGTCCTCACCTCCCCTTGCGTCCAGTCCTTGGCTTTCTCTCCAGATATGTGCTTCATCATTCCTGGAGGACCACATACCTGTACAGACACAAAAGCAGTGTTAGTCAGAAAAACTATTGTTCATTAAGAGCATATATTCAGGCAACTAACAACGTTGATCAACTGAGTCCTCTTGTTACTCTTGTAAACATACTTTTATCCCTTTCTGAAACCTTGCTCATGACAGGGTTACAAAGGAACTATTACAATTACTTGATTACATGAGGAAGGTAGGAAAAAGGACTTTGTCTTCTAGCAAAAAAGGTGTATGTCTTGCCGCAAAAGGATGCCCCTTTTCCTAGAAAGACCACAGGACCAGGCCAGTTTTCCACTAGGTTGAGGGGGAAAAAACTTAGCCCATCGAGTTAAAGATGGCATGTAATGTAAGTCCTAGAGCATCTGGATGTACAGGGAAACAAAATTGTTTAGCATGATTGATGTGCCTGGAAACACAATAAGTACATCTTTGTGACTGAGAATCAGGTTACAGTAGCTTGTTCTAAGGTTAAAGATAAGAGATACCACAGGGTTCTAAACACAAAATTTTGGAATTTAACCAGGAGAAAGCAGGTTGTATTCAGATGGTTAATCCCCAACAATGTTGGTTGCATAGGGCTAGATTCATGCCAACCATAGGCACACATTGCAACCAGGAATCCTTCATACACATGGAGACTCTCAAGCTAAGCTTGAGCTGGCCCTGGGACAACCCTCTGGTACAAAGGAGCTGCAAAGATCACACCATTCATAATCCTGACATCTGCAATTAATAGAGGTTATTTTTAATGTCTATAATGAATGCCAAAAAGCCATGAATAGTTGCTTCATGTGCTTTTCTGAAAAATAAAAATCATTGTTGTGCATAAAGGTCTTATTACATCTGCAAAACATAAAGTTGAACTTCAAAATCTCATCTATGTAGCCAAAGGTGGAAGGAGGGAGGTAAGCAGGGATTGCCACCCCCTCAACTGCCTAGAATCTGGGTGTACGATGTGATATATCCTCTATGCATGAGTTTGAACAAAGAAAACAATATGAGGGAAATAAGAACATGGGAGATAAAGATATGTATGGATCTGGAAAACATTGATCATACCCAACATGTAAAGACCAATTCATATCAGTAATAGATGCCTAATTATCAGGAGTAAGAAAACTGTGGCATTAGGTAAGGGGATAGGCATTGGACATTAGACAATGTCTAAAGCGGCATTGGCCACTTTTGAACAATTAACAATAAGAAAAAGCAGTACAATAGAGTCAGCAAGTACAACTATTTGGCAACATGGCAATGGGAGAGGCATTTATGGACCTTCTGGCTCACTAAGCAAGGTGGTCATTTTGATGGCATAGATCCCTATTAAGAAATTGTCAGAAGAACAATATGATCTGAGTTTTTCTTTCTGTGTGAAAATGACAGTGTGATACTCAACACATATAAGCTGCAGGTGTAAATATCCAAAACTAGTAGCTAAAGGAGAGTCAGGCTGCATGAAACACGGTGTCATATTCTATTTCAGATTCTAGGACGGTAGGAACTCACAAGTATCATAGCATCTTCTCCAGGAGCCGGTAGTCCCTTCAAAATCATGTCCTTGGAAATGTAGCCAGAACCTCCTTTCCAATTTTCAGATGGGTTGTCTACAGTGTAGAATATCTGTTTGTTTTCACCTCAAAATGCAAAGTATTAGTATCATCAGTGAGATTATTCTGCCTCGCTTAGTGTTTCTGGAAAAGGCAACTACCTTTAAGTTTGGATGGCTGGCTGCAAGCTGATCAAGTTTCGCCTTCAGCAGTATATCATCTGGAGACACATTAGCATAAAGCAGCGACACCTGAGAAGTAGACAGAAAGAATTGAGGAGGTTTTGAAAAGGTAGATTATAGCATCAATTTCACTCGAGAAATGTAGAGGTAGTATAATTGATGGCAGAGGAGAGATTCCTCACCAACTCTAAACAAAACTACAAAAAAAACCTGACACAAGAATAACAATTAGAGGGACATCACTTGATGCCTCCAAAACTACTGTCTTGTAACCACTCCCACATCTTATTATCCTTCAGCAGGGCTGACAGCTTGTGCTTTCCTCCATTGATTTTATGTTAGGTGAACAACATCATTTGTTTTTAAGCCGTTGCCAAGGTGCTGGCCAACCGCGGTCGCCTAGGCGAGTGGCCCTATAAGACTAAACAGCTGCACGATTCATGGACTGCAGCAGCCCCTGTTGAGTTTTTATTGCTAGATGCCTTAACTATACATGTAGTTTAGTCATTCAACCTCTCTCTTCTCAATTTATTATTTGCCTAGCAATATTTCAGGTTAAATAAATTTTTTTGACTTGTTGACACTTGACAGATATATGCTCACTGTTAAACCCCAAAAAATTTACAAAAGACATTTGAATAAAAATGTCTACACCAATCCAATTTTATTAAAAAGATATTGGATCTTGGTCTTTTATTAAGTAAAAAAAAAGACTTACTACAAAGGCCACTTCACTGCTCTCTGAAGGGAGTACAAGATCAACTTCACTTTGTGTTGAAGGAGATTACAACTTCCACTTCACTTCGAAGAAAAATATAAGACCCACTCTTTGTCGTCGGAAGAACACGAAGGAACAATTTCCAAGTCTTGTCGTTGCATGAAGAGAATGAAGACCAACCCCTTGGTAAAATGGCCCTAAACCCTAAACATATTTATAGAGGGGTGAGAGCCACCTAAAGAGGAAGCCCCTCCAGGTAGGGATAGGGGCACGTCCAGGTAAGCTTACTTGAAGGCACCCCACCTCCGGGTAGTCTACACAGAGGTCCCCCACCCCAGGTAAGCCTACTTGGAGGTGCCTACCTCCAGGCATGGTTTGCTGGAGCGGCGATTCGGACCGAATTAGGTTTGCCCTGATTCGATCCGATTCGCATGGAATCGGAGCGAATTGGTCCGATTCGCATAGGATTATTATTATATATATATATATATATATATATATATATATATATATATATATATATATATATATATATAATATAACACATATAATATATGTATATATATAGATATGTGTATATTACCCATGGGAAACACGGTTTCCTCTTTATACTTATTTACCTGAATATCATTTAAGTAAATGTTAATATTACATGTAAATAAGGAAGTACCCCCCATTTGAATCTAATAAAAATATAAAAAAAATCATATCTCTTACCAATAAAAAGTCAACTCTCCTATCCAAGAAGAAAATCGCGATTTTAGCGAAATGCTAACTTTCTAATCTCTCATAATTTAGCATATCTAAAAATTTGATAATTCAAATAAACCACATGGAACACTAAAAATCTAAAGTTCGGTAAAAAAAGTCAAACGTGCATGTGACTTCTCCAAGGGAGCCACTCTCCTACTGACAGCACAGTCTGCTTGAGACCAATCAGGATTTGGTCAAACCTAAACTATCATCACCCAAACTCATGAGAATTCACTTTCTAGTTCTTTTCAAATAGAAAGAGTGAATTCTCATGAGTTTAGGTGATGATAGTTTAGGTTTGACCAAATCTTGAGAGGTCTCAAACAGACCAAGTGTTGTCAGTAAGAGAGTGGCTCCCTTGGAGAAGTCACATACATGTTTGACTTTTTTTACCGGACTTTGAATTTTTAGTGTTCCATGTGGTTTATTTGAATTATCAAATTTTTAGATAGACTAAATTATGAGAGATTAGAAAGTTAGCATTTCGCTAAAATCACCAAAATCGTGATTTTCTTCTTCGATGGGAGAGTTGACTTTTTATTGGTAAGAGATATGATTTTTTTGATATTTTTATTGGATTCAAACATGGATGGAGAAGTCGAGTCGGGTGGCTGGGTCGGCCCCAACCGATCCCGACCCGAGTCGGGCCGGAGTCGGGCTGAGTCATGCAGTGGACTTTGCAAACCTAGTCCCGTGGGGGGTGAGTGTTGCCCCCCCCCCCCCAAGTCGGCCGACTCGGAGCGGAGTCGACCGATTTTGCCATCCATAGATTCAAATAGGGGTACTTCCTTATTTACATGTAATATCTTAAGTAAATGAAATTATAAATACTAACATTTACTTAAATGATATTCAGGTAAATAAGTATGAAGAACAAACGTGTGAAAGGGAATGTATGTATGTACCCATGCGAATCGGATCGGATCAACCGAATTATGGATCGGATCTCCCCTGATCCGATCCGATTCGGCCGAATCGGGCCGATCTGATTCGCCATGCCAAACCCTGCCTCCAGGTAGTCTACCCAGAGGTAGGCCTCCCTCTGTCAAGCCCAGGGGTGCCTCTGGGCATTCCCCTATATAAACCCCCCCCCCCCCCAATTCAAAGAAAGGGGGTGAATCGAAGAGGGAAAAAAAAAAAGAGAAGAAGGGCGAATGAGGTTTTCGGAAGAGGCTTTTGGCGGAGCTCTCGACGTAGAGTGTTCGTGCTCGACGAGTCAAGGTCGTCTCCAAATAAGAAACTTCCACGCATATCCCCCCCTCCCCATGTCGAGCTAACTCCATGGGGGTGAAATATAAATGTTTATGTGTACATCTCCATGTCGAGCTAACTCCATGGAGATATTTAAAAGTTCATGGTATAACCCCCATGTCGAGCCAACTCCATGGGGATAAAATGTTTATATGTTTATGTGCGTACCTCCATGTGGAGATTTTATCCATGCAGAGACTCTACTCGAGGCACATTCATGTATGTACATCTCCATGTGGAGACCATGTGGTTATAAAAATCATGTGTGTTCATGGAGATCATGTGCTCATATGTTCATGTGTATCTCTATAAGGAGACTCTGCTTGAGGCACTTCACGTTCAAATGTTAAATAAATTCTCAGGTTCATACCCATTTGTTCTGTCTAAAGTGCATGTTAAATTTGTAAAAAAGTGCATTCTCCCTCTCAAATTCCGTTTAAAATGCAGATCTTGACCTTATTATCAATGGTATTTGGATTCAATCCAATGTAAATTAACACCGACTCCGGTCGGTGGAAAAGGGGTCCAGCACAAGAAACTCAAATCGCCTGATAAAATAAACATGCGGAACAAATCACTAAATCAAGGCGCAACTGTCCAATAAATGGACGCATGAAATCTCACATCAAGGGAGTTCCAAATTTTATTTGTTTAACATATTGGCACGCCCACGCATAAAAAAATAATAATAAGAAAAAAATACAAATAACACATCACCATGCCCCATATTTCCATTACTTTTATTTTTAAGAGCACCTAAATTCATATTTGAAATTCCGCGTGTTCCACACTCACATTTCGATTGATTACCTTATTACTATTAATTATTTGTTAACATTTGTTATTTTCAGGAGCACACAAGTAGCGCCCATGTCATCGGGACTTCAATTTCATTTGCTTGTGCTGCTCCAAAGAAGCACCCTCCTTGGCGAAATTGCAGAAAAAACAAAATGGCTCGTTGTAGAAGAAACGGAGCCATGCATTTTGACTAACTCTGACAGAGCTCGAAGAACATAACGGATTGTCCCTTGCCATACCTTCATCAGATATCGGAGGCTGAAAGGAAAGATATATTGTCCTAAGCCATTACTCCGGTTGCGATGCAAATCTCTAAGAACAACTTCCTCGTAAGGAAGTCCAGAGATGAGTAGGCCAGAAATCCTATGGAAGCTCCACAGGTCAATAGAGGTCTCACCCTCAGCAGTCCCAAAAGTGTTCCAGCAGACGTTGAACCTCTCCACAAATGCTTGAAGAAGCCCCGTGTGACAAGGGTAATCATAAAGGGCTGCGGCAACGACATCCCAAATTCTAGTCAAATTAAGGAGTTCACCATAGTGATGCAATATGCCGATCAACCATTCTCTGACACCCGGATGAAATATGTGGGAAGGCAACACAGACCATTTGCCATACCAGCGTAAGAAGAAGCTTTGTGGCGACCATGCAAATCCCAGGTCGCAGGAGAAATGTTGTGCGATTGAGTATGACAATCGCAATCTAGATTATAAAAGCCAAGTCGTGTCGCCGAAGGAAGCCGGTTTTGATGAACAAAATCTAAAGGAAAGCTCGGAAACGAGGATGTGCAGGTGCCAAGAAGGCTATCTCAAGATTCCAAAATAGTTGTTTCCAAATAACGGCGTTCCGCCGATATACATGGATCATGGGCGTCCATATGTTCTAGGACGTAACCTTGGATGAAGGGAAATAAATATTTATCCAACGGAAAATATTTTGGGTAACCCCCGACCCATTGGTATTTGTACATTCCCTTCTTCACAATCAAAGAAGTGTCTACTTCGTCCCCTCCTGAAGCATCTTCAGTGGGCCCTTTAGCAGTAACGCTGTGTTCATGATCCAACATCATAACATTATCTCTCGTCACGCGGGGTGACCCCAAAGACGGCATTGGATCGGTTGACAAAACAGGATCATCACGTGTACTCTGTGAATAATCATTGCGGAGTCGACTTTCCCTTACGCAAGACATGTCAAACGTCTGAGAAGGAAGGGGAAGAAAAGGAAAGGCAAAAATGAAAAGTCAAGAGGGCGAGAAATTGCTCGGCCAAATGAACAAATAAAATTAGTGATTAGTCACTAATGAGGGCTTTTACAAACAAATGTGGTAGCCCGTTTTAAAATTCTCATACGGGCCACATGCCGTCATCTTTGACTCCGGCACATACCCCATTTGTTGAACCATAAATTTACAAAAGACATTTGAATAAAAATGTCTTACACCGATCCAATTTTTATTAAAAAGATATTGGATCTTGGTCTTTTATTAAGTCAAAGAAAAACACTTGTTATAAAGGCCACTTCACTGCTCTTTGAAGGAAGTACAAGATCAACTTCACTTCGTGTTGAAAGAGATTACAACTTCCACTTCACTTCAAAGAAAAATACAAAACCCATTCTTTGTCGTCGGAAGAACACAAAGGAACAAGTTCCAAATCTTGTCGTTGCACGAAGAGAACGAAGACCAACCCCTCGATAAAATAGCCAAGGGGTCATATTTATAGAGGGGTGAGAGCCACCCACGGAGGAAGCCCCTCAGGGTAAGGGTAGGGGCACCTACGGGTAAGCTTACCCAAAGGCACCCCACCTCCAAGTAGTCTACTCAGAGGTCCCCCACCTCCGAGTAAGCCTACTAAGAGGTGAGGGGCTCCGGGTAGTCTACCCAGAGGTAGGCCTCCCTCTTGCAAGACCAGGGGTGCCTTCGTGCAATACCCTATATAAAACCCCCCCGATCCAAAGGAAAGGGGCGAGGCGAAGAAGGAAAAAAAAAGAGACGAAGAGTGAAGGAGGTTTTCCAGAAGAGGCTTTTAGCGGAGCCCTCGACGTAGAGTGTTCGTGCTCGACGAATCAAGGTCGTCTCCAAATAAGAAACTTCTGCATATATCCCCCCACCCCCATCCCATGTCGAGCTAACTCTATGGGGGTGAAATATAAATGTTTATGTGTGAAATGTTTATATGTTTATATGTGCGTACCTCCATGTGGAGACTTTGCCCATGCAGAGATTCTGCTCGAGACAAATTCATGTATGTATATCTCCATGTGGAGACTATGTGGTTATAAAAGTCATGTGTTCATGGAGATCATGTGTTTATATGTTCATGTGTGTATCTCTATCAGGAGACTCTGCCCATGCAGAGACTCTGCTCGAGGCACTTTCTGTTCAAATGTTAAATAAATTCTCAGGTTCATACCCATTTGTTCTGTCTAAAGTGCATGTTAAATTTGTAAAGGGGTGCATGCTCCCTCTCAAATTCCGTTTAAAATGCAGATCTCGACCTTATTATCAAGGGTATTCGGATTCAATCTGATATAAATTAACACTGATTTCGGTCGGTGGAGAAGGGGTCTAGGACATGAAACCCAAATCACCTGATAAAATAAACATGTGAAACAAATCACTAAATCAAAGGCGCAACTGTCCAATAAATGGACGCATGAAATCTCACATCAAGCAAGTTCCAAATTTTATTTATTTAACATATTGGCACGCTCACGCATAAAAAATAATAATAAGAAAAAATACAAATAACACATCATCATGTCCCATATTTCCATTACTCGTATTTTTAAGAGCACCTAAATTCATATTTGAAATTCCGCGTGTTCCACACTCGCATGCATTCCGATTGATTGCCTTATTACTATTAATTATTTGTTAACACTTGTTATTTCTTCTATGATATGACCTTACACACATGTGTAATAAATATTTGTGGGAAGCACTTTTGTATTAATAAATAGAGAATGTACACGGTATAAAATATAGATTTGTGGGTACTTTGTTGCATAAACTAGACTTCCCCCTCCTTGGTGCCTAAACAGTAAGGCAGTGGGCCACCGCCTTAGTCGTCTTGGTCGCCTTAACAACCATGAACAACATAGCTTACAACCTGCATTAATCTCCTAAACTGGCCTGCTCTAAACCCAAACGGCAGACCTAGTGTTCTTGCAATAAGAAGGAAATTAGGGGAGTTAACAGAGGCAATGCTTCTCAATATAGGAAGACAAGCATATAACAAGCTCAGTATGGTCTAAGCTTTAATAACTACATAGCCCATTGATTTGGACTCAATCACTGACTACAATGCACAATGATAGCCAAGTCCCAAAGGGGTTTCTACCCTAGATAGCATAAAAGGTAAGGGACAATAAGCAAAGTTGACATTAGATTGGGAACATGACTAAAACCAGGATGACAATGACAATCCGGTGGAAAGAGATCTATCATCAGGGCCATAATGAGAGGGTCAAAAAGAATATTTCCATTCTGATGTTTGATTAATCGATAATCCAATACCTAAGGCTACAAAAATAAAACTAATATCCTCTTTGAATAATTGAAAAGATTACCTGTGTGTTGTCATCTGGATTCTTCAGGATGGCTGCAATAATCTGCAGCATTGGTGTGATACCAGTGCCACCAGCAATCTGGCATGGACAGAAAAAATATCAAACATCTTGTACAACCATTTGATGGTAAGAAGGAGAAGCTAGTGTGGCAAGATCTTCAACCATTCACTTTTCCTGTTTCTGTTTTATGTTCTTGTAGTCTCTTCTTTTTATTGTCTTCAGTCATGTACTGGTTCCCTTATTTCAAGGGAAAGTTACCTTTTGGTTGCAAAAAAAAACTGAAAAGTCTTCCAAATAAGCAAGATTGTACTTCGAAAATGTGTAGTTCCTACTAGTCACTAAAGCTTACATAAGACAAGGTCCATGAATTATCAACAAATTAACTGATACCTTGCAGGTGCTAGTAGCTAGTAACATCAACTATAAGACAAGCAAGTGGAAGCCCTCCCTAGAACACCAATTGATTGCAGCTGTCAGAAAAACAAATGGAAAAAAGGTGACAGGTTGACAACCAGGTGGAGAACCATAGCCATAACCATTTGGACTTGGTTCTAGTCTTAAACTCACCTAAAGATCGATGGAATAAAGCTTTATAATGATAATGGTGAGACAGACACTTGTCCAACAATTTGAACAAGAATTGCTATTGCACCTTGGTAACTTAAACCCACCAAAGGATTGATGGAATAAAGTTTTCTGATAATCATGGTGAGAAAGATGCTTGTCCAACACGGTTGAGCAAGAACTGCTATTCTGGACCTTGGTGGTAGAAAAAAGGATAGTATTTCCATGAAGAATGAAAAGTTGTGATACATAATTTGTGATGCACGGTTAATACTACATGGAGCAGCTAGTTTAGCATCCATTTTTGGGAATGAGAAATTAATAAGAGGACACTTAGCTAACATCTTTT
Organism: Colocasia esculenta; assembly: GCA_014218235.1. Taxonomy (NCBI): domain Eukaryota; kingdom Viridiplantae; phylum Streptophyta; class Magnoliopsida; order Alismatales; family Araceae; genus Colocasia; species Colocasia esculenta. Next base: position 96,932,451 of record CM024756.1, on the reverse strand, counting down.
GCTATCAGCGCACAGAGTGTGTTTTAACTGATAAACTAATAATAAGCAGTTTGAAGTGACCAACAAAGACTGGGAAGGACATATCACGTTGTGCATTTCATGGTCTGTTCTGTTGTAAGGCAACAATGAAACAACCATGGGTGGGTTTGTAAATAAATAACACCACATGGGAGCACTCTAGAAATTTTTGGATCATTTTTCTGGGACAAGGTTTACTCCTACAGTTAGTAAGTAGCTACATGACACTTTTGTTGCAAACAAGCCCTCAGACAACCTTTAGTTGCTTCCTTCTTAATCCAGAAGTGATAGAACAGTCCACAAAAGGTTAGTGAGCATGAGATATTAATAGTGATAAAGAATAGCAAGCAAATATTCTGAAGTAACTCTTTAGTTAGTTTAAGGAAATACAGAACAAATAATTGCAGTTTCCTAATAATTTCTTCACATGTGTTCCACAGAAGTGTAATTAATAGAATTAGTTCTTAGGTTAGCAACAACATACCATGCCAATCTGTTTTTTCATATTTGGACGATATTTGAACTTCTCAATTGGCCTGAATTATATCAAAAACAAATATTGGTCTTAGTTATATTGTACAAGTTCTTCAAAAGAGTAAGTTCATGGGGCAGTTTACCCTTTGACCTCCAGCTCATCACCAGGCTTCAAGCTTGCGATATATTGGCTCATTTTCCCTTCGGGGTAAACCTATATCATTAAACAAATGCCTTCAGCATACTACACACAGCATGATGGTGCAGGAGTCTTGACTGGCTCATTTGACAAAAGACTTGCAAACATATGAGCAGAAAGACAATGCAAGTGCCAGATATACATATATAAGACTCATATTATGGTAAAATCTATATGGTGCTTGCACCAGAATAGGCAACCTGGTAAAAAGAGTAATAAATAATTCCGTGCTCACATCTTATACCTTGATTAATAAATCGAAGTATCCTTTAGAATCCAGATCTGATATAGGAGTATACCTAAACCAAAAGAAATCAGGTAAGAAGCCATGCAGCAACCACCAAATTATAACACACCATGTGAGATTCTGAAAGTTTTCACTGTCAATAAAAAACTTAGCAAACCATATGCATCAACCACGAAGACTGATGGAGATAAAATGAATGAAGGCCCAAATAATGTGGGGGATTACTTCACTCGGCCCCCCGTGACACAAGAACAATGGAAGGCAAAATAAGAGATCCACATGTGTGCAAATAGAGGAGGTGGACCCTTATGTGTATCCTAGGGAGCATGGCAAGCAGACTAGGATTGAGGATGCATACAACTAGCAGGGGCCGAAATACAAGGTGGGTCGAGCAGTTGCAAAGTGGTGGCAACATGCAAGGTTACCATTCAATGCAGCGAATAGTCGTTATTACAAAACCGTGATACAGGAGGTTCAACGTGCAGGGTTACAACCTCCTACAGCTAGGGACTTAGCTAGGAGATATCTTCAGGAAGAAGTTGATGAGATCAAATCTTATGTTGACAGCTTTAAGAAGAAATGGGAGAAGTATGGTGTCACATTGATGTATGATGGTTGGTCGGGCACCACCAGGAGCAGCCTCATCAACTTCCTCGTGTATTGTGATAGACAAGTCTTCTATCACAAATTTGTTGACGCATCAGATAGAGTACACAACTACAAATACATTTGAGTTTGATGCGGGACATTGTTGAGGAGATTGGTGAGCAATACATTGTGTAGGTGGTAACTGATAATGGCTCTACCTACAAAAAAGCAGGAGAGGAGTTGATGAAGATTTATCCTCATCTTTACTGGACCCCATGTGCAGCCCCCTATGTTAATTTGATGCTGAAAGAGATTGGGACACTGCAACCCGTCAAGATGGTGGTGGATGCGGGGCAAAAGATTACAAGGTTCATCTACAATCATCATATTGTCTTGGCGTGGATGAGAGAGTCCACAGGTGGAGATTTGTTAAGGCCGGTTGTCACCCGCTTTGCAACAAACTTTGTCGCATTACAAAGCCTATTGAAGCACAAGGATGGATTGAAACACATGTTCAGGAGTGATAGATGGTTGCAGAGCACTTTTGCAAGAACATCAAATGGAAAAGAGGTGGAAGGCATCATCAACAGCTCGAATTTTTAGGATGGGGTGTTCAAGCTGGTTCAGATCATTGAACCTCTAAACGAGGTATTGAGGGTGGTTGATGGGGACAGGAGACCTTCTATTAGGTTGTTGTACACAAAGCTTGAAGCCGCGAAGAAGAAGATCCGTGAAGTGTCCCCTCGATATGCAAACTTGGTCTTAGACGTTGTTCATGATAGATGGGACCGGCAGATGAGTAGAGATCTACATAAGGCAGATGACAAAAATGTTGATATTTTTAAGTTATAATAAGTAATAATGTATTGTATTTTGCAACCATGATATTTTATACGCCAATTGCAACATATTATCTCCACCCTGCTTATCATTACATGCACGAGCTGGCATATAAGGATGACTTGACGGCTACTTTTACAAGAGTTGTTAGAAGATTGTCAAGAAATCCTCTACAAACAGCGGACGCCATTGATGAGGCAAGTATAGGGTTATCAACTTCCATCCAAACAAATAGTTGAATTTGATATGCATGATCAATTTAATGTATGTATGATTAATACATTTTATGCAGATGAAGAGCTTTCGGGAGGCTATTGGGGGATTTGCTAAGCCATCTGCCATTGCTGGTCGGGAGCGTGTTGAGGGCGGTAATATGCTTTCCCTTTTATTTATTGTTATTGCAACTTGATGGAAAAAGCTAATTGCGTATCACTAACTTGGTTGCAGCTGATTAGTGGTTTAATTTTGGGCATACTGCGCCAACATTGAGAAAAGTTGCAGTGAAGATCTTATCGCAGACATCCTCATCCAGTGGATGTGAGAGGAACTGGAGTACATTTACATTGATACACACCAAAGTCCGGAATCGATTGTTGTATAGACGCTTGGACTACTTGGTATACGTGCACTACAATATGAGGTTGAGGGTCAAACATCTCACAAAAGATCCAAAGCAGCGTGGGGACAGACTATGATCTTGTTGACATTGGTTTCCTATGAGATGAAGAAGACCTAATGGTTGCATGGGTTACACGAGCGACCACAGAGCGGGGAGAATATGAGTTAGATGAAGAGGCAGATGATCCTGAAGATCCACCTCGCCCTAACACTTTCCGGGTAAGGGCAGTAGCAGAAGCAACAGCAGAGGAGGAGGGAGATCGTGGGGATGTGGGATAGCCATACACCCCTCAGTTTCAGGCCGACCTAGAGGCTGTGGTAGATCTTCTTGGGGACATAGAACTGGAGCGTGTTGAGCATACTATAGGTGGGAGAGTGTTGAACCCTAAAAAGTTGTGATGGATGTCCACCAGAAGAAGTGCCATGGTCCATTTATAGTGGTCCAACAGTTGCTTAGGTAGCCCATTTTTGGTTGCTTAAGTACTAAGAATGAAGTCCCCTTCAAGGGGTATCTTAAAGGTAAATTAAACTTATTGCTTAAGGCAACCCCATGGTTGCTTAGGTAATATTGGATCCAAGTGCCCCCCAAGTTGAGGAAGGAAGCCTATTTATTGGCAGCAAGCCCTCCAGAAAAGCCAAAGTTCCATAAGGAACAGTGCTTCAAGAGAGATACAGCACGAAAGAAATCCGGCAGCACAAGGTCTATAAGAGCAAGTACAAAGAACGTCCGCGGCAGAAACTCCAAAGGATGTGCAAGTCCAACTCTTCGGCGGGCAAAACTCCGAGGAGAAGAAGCAGAAATCCAACAGCTCAACACCCCTATAATGGGGCATTGGGGGCCTATTTATAGGCAAAACCCCCTTCCCCCCCAACCGATGGTCATGTCCATCAGTTAGAGGGGTAAACCCCCCCAACCGATGGGGGGTATTATCGGTTGAAGGGGTGAAACACCCCAACCGATGGACCTGCCCATCAATTAAGGGGTGATAACCCCCAACCGATGGAGGGTACTATCGATTGAGGGGTAAAACCCCAACCGATGGACCCCCCCCCCATCGATTAAGGGGTGAAACCCCAACCGATGGACCCCCCCATCGGTTAAGGGGTGAAACCCCCCAACCGATGGGGGGTACCATCGGTTAAGGGGGGGGCACCTCCCATGCGCATGTAAAGGGGGCCAACCCTTATAAAACCCCTTGCACCCCCAAGGGGCAAGGGGTCGGTCTCTCCCCCGGGGTCCCTTCTTGGCTTCTTGGAGGCTCCTTCTTGGATTCCCTTGAAGCTTCTTGCTGAAAATTCTCTCCTAAAAAAAAAAAAAACAATACAAAGCTCTTTGCCCCAAAATTTCCCTCTTGTTCTTCAAGTCTCCCTGCTCGGCGCAAAGGTACCGGCCCTTCCCCCGCTCGATGCGGAGTGTGGAACATTCGATAAGCGCAAAGAAAAGGGAGATCGCCTCCATACGGCATCGACATCTCCTCCATCCCCCTCCATACCGAGCTAGCCTCCATGGAGAGCCTCTCGAAGAAATCATAGTGCGGTCCATGCCCCCACATCGAGCAAGACTCTGTGGCGGTAATATCCTCTGGGGTTTAAATACCTTCCATATCGAGCAAGACTCTATGGATATATGGTATTTAAATACCCTTGTTCTCGTGCTCTAAATGCCTCCATATTGAGTAAGAATCTATGGGTATGCGCATTTAGATGCACATGTTCTCCCCGCCCGTCAAACAAGACTCCGGGATGGTGGATGTTGTGCTTATATGTATATGTTTCTTAGAGGAGACTCTGCCCAAGCAGAGGTTCTGCCCGAGAACATACCCATATAATCACAATCTCGTGCTCATGTGTATATGTTTTCTTAAGGATACTCTGCCTAAGCGGAGATTCTGCCGGAAAACATACTCATATGTTCACAACTGTGTGCTTATATGTATATATTTCCTAAAAGAAACTCTACCCAAGCGGAGGTTCTGCCGGAAACATGTCCATATATTCACAAATATTGTGCTTATATGTATATATTTCCTAATGGAAACTCTGTCCAAGCGGAGGTTCTGTCCGGGAACGTATCCATATATTCACAAAAAGAGTTGTGTACATATGCGTATGCTCTCTGGGAGAAGCTCTGCTTAAACAGGGATCCTACCGAAAATATATCCATATGTTCACGAATATATGTTCATGTGAATATGTCTTTTAAAGGAAACTCTAATCAAGCAAGGGTTCTGCCCAAAAGCATATCCATATGTCTATAATACATATGTGCATATGCGCGTATCGCAAAGGGGACACTCTGTCCATACAGAGACTCTCCCCTAAAGTCAATACAATCATATGTAGTGTACATCCAATTTATACTCATATATTCGCGCGATAACCTTGCCTATGCGGGAGCGCTGTCCAAATTCACAATACACTCAAACTACCAAATGAATTCACGAGTATATACCCGTTCACTTTCAAAATCATATATCAAATCCTCAAAAAGGGGAACTCATACTCCTTTTCAAAATAAAATGGTCAGGCACCAAATAAATTCACGGGTATACACCCGCACACTTCTCAAATCATATTTCAAAATCCAAGGAAGATCCATACTCCCTTTCAAAATGAAACCCCTTTCACAAGACAAATACCCTTCTTTTCAAAAAATGAAATACCTTTCTCAAAGGGACAAATTCTTTCTCTCAAATCAAGACCCAAAATACCTCTTTTAAAGGAACAAATCCTTTCTCTTAAGTCAAAACTCAAACTATAAAAAGAAAAGGTATTGTTCTGGGCACCTCCATGGACAAAAAAGAAAAGGGGTATATAAAAAATCAAACTATACTCCTCAAGGCCCGGAGAATATCTGGGTGATCAAAGAAAATTCAACTCAACAACTCAAATCTTGTGTATCGATCTTCGACTGTATACCGCGAATCTCAGTATTTGATAGGCTGGGGGCAATTCCTAATGCTAATACCCAAGGTTCAAAATCCCGGGGATCGGGATCGGATCGGTCGGCCCAAAACCGATCCGACCCGGCGATCCCGAGCCCGGCTCGGTCGAGCCGGGCCGAGCCCGACCGGGTCTGGCCAAGCTAAAGGGGGGTGGATCGCCCCCCCTTAAAAAAATTGAAAAAAAATTAGAAAAATATGAAAAAATAGGAAATATATGAACATTGTATTTATGAACTGAAATACATGAAAAAATTGTATTTATTGGAATCGTACATTATATTGTGTGGACATAAGGTTTACATAATCTGTCCAAGACATATAATGTTGGTAATATGCCTCATATTGAGTCAAATATTGACTATAGGCATCCGTGTTCGCATATATGATAGTGATTGGTGTGTAGCCCGGTATTTCAGGCACTTGATATGAGCCATATGACTCATATGAGTCATGTGAATGTGAATCGGACTCAGTGGATTGTGCATATGCTCCACCTCCGGTGTAATATGATGCATCCGGGTATTGAGGATATCCCAAGTAGCCTCCCTGCCCTTGGTAATATCCTTCAGTGGAAGCATAAGATGATGTATCTGACGCTTGCTCCATGGTCTCAAACTCCATCCGTAGCTTTTCTTGACGCTCCCACTCCTCTTGCATCTTCTTCTTCTTCATTAACCAATTCCGTCTATGCGGAATGAAGTTGGGATTGTATCCCGAATCTTCGGATGCTCCTTGGCCTTGCCCTTGCCCTTGCCCTTGCAATTGAGATGCCACTTTCTTCCCCTTTCGTGCATATTGTTGACTTGAGGTTTGTGCTTCCCTCCCTTGCCTACTCCCATGATGTTGATCTTGAGTAGCATGGGTGAAGTCTTCCTCTCCGGTGAATACAATAGGGTCGGGTGGCGGTGCCGATGGCGGTACACTGCTGACAACTAGGACATCTCCTCCATGATCGGATCCCTCACTAGGAGTACTTGTCTTCGATGTAGAGTCATTAGAAGTTTGGTATTGAACATTATCGCTTGGCTCCGGTGTTTCATCATCTATATCTTCCTCGATCGTCTCCAAGTCTGCAATGCTAATGCCATGTTTCGTGCTCCTTCCTCTTGCACCCACTGTCTTCTTTTGGCGTTTAGGGGCTGGGGGAGTTTCGAACTCCGGAAGCAAAGGCACATCATCAAGCTCACCTAAATGAGACATAAACATGTTAACATGAGAAATAAATAATTTATAAATGATGCATGTACATTGTAAAGGTCATTTACCTTCAGCCCATGCACGATCATGCGGGTCGAACTCTGGTTCAACCGAAGTGCTTGCATTTACCCATGCATGTAGTGGATGTTCCTCCTCAAAAACTTCTTCTATATCTATTGTCTCCGATGGAGTTGCTTTAGCTTGTTGTTGCCCCGAGGATCTATATTTCTCTCTATCTTGAACTTGCTTGATTAATTGGAGGTTTTTAAGCTTCAATCTCATGTTGTAGTGGCAAAATACCAACTTCTCAAGACGTGCAGACTTCAAGCGGTTTCTTTGTTTTGTGTGGATCAAGCCAAATGTGCTCCAGTTTCTCTCACACCCTGTGGCAGACGTTGTTTGGCTTAAAACCCGAATAGCTACATAGGCTAAGTCTTCATATCCATAAGTTCTTCCATGATCCAACCACCAATCCGCTTTAGAGGACCCCCTTCCAAAATGGCTTTGATTGGATAATGTCGGTCACCTTCTTTCCCTTCTCCCTCACCCGTGTAGGAGCATGTCGGGACATATAGTTCTCCCACTCTTCCGATGCTACCATCCTAATAAGGTTGCTACATTGCCCATTTATGCTATCCAATGCAATATATTGGGATGCAAACCTTGTAGGTGCTGGCCGAAGCAACTCCCGTCCATATGTATGCGTCTTCATGATGTCCAATATGTTGTTGTGGTTGTAGATGAAAGTGGTTACGAACCTTGCACTGTTGACCACATTTTCCACCATTGGATCTTCACAAATGTCTTCTAGCATTAAGTCAATGCAGTGCGCGGAGCAAGGAACCCAATACAAGTGTTCCCTTTTCTCCATTAGTTTTTGGCCCGCCAACTTGAAAGCCGCTGCATTGTCGGTTACCACTTGGACTATTCTTTTCTCTCCAATCTCCTCCACCATCTCATCCATCAACTGAAATAGGTAGTCCGCATTCTTCACCTTGCCAGAAGCGTCTACCGACTTCCAAAAAACAGTCCCTGCTTTGCAGTAGATTAAGAAGTTTATCATACTTCTTCGTGTAATGCCTGCACAATTCCATAAGAAAAATTAAAACCTATGTCTTATTAATGAATAAGTGAATAACAATTAACTAGCCAAACACTTGTACATACCTGTCCATCCATCGCACATTAACGTGCAACCATATTCATCCCATATTCGTTCAAATGTGGAAACATATGCCTTCATATCTTCAACCTCCATATCCAAGTATTTGTTGTAGATTTCATATGAAGTAGGGCCTTCCACCCCTTTGCCCACTTCACCAATAGTCTCGATCATGGACTCATAATATGGTCCTTTTGCTGCATTAGCCGGTATGCTGTTGAAGAAGAACCATCTTGACGTCGCTCTCCCTATCTTCTCCTTGCATATTTTCAAATTCTTGAATGCTGCAGAAATGGATGGTTGCTTCTCCCTTCGCCTGGTGAGAAATGGGTCTATTGGTCCCACTCTAGGATCTCCGTCTCTAGGGATATCCACTGGAACCTCAGGTATATTTGAACTCATTCCAGCACTTGAGCTCCCTTGTCCGCTACCCCCATGGCCACTACCTTGACCTACGTGATGACCGGTACGTCGGAGATAGTCCTCTTCCGCATAAGACCTTCGACTTGCTTCCGATGCCCGACGAAATTGTTCTATAATATGAGATAGAAATAGAATGAGGGTCGGAGGGTGCTTAAAGCCTTAAACTAAAATAAATGTTCCAAAACTAAGTTAACTAATTACTAACCTTCTTCATCTTCATCAAGATCAATTGTTTGTCTCCCTCTTGGTAAATCCACGGACCTTCGAGGAGGGGCAGACAATTCTTCTCGGATTTCTTGTCGTCTTCTACTAGTGTTTGCTTTGGATGTCTCTTTCTCCTTCATATATTGGCAAAATTGCATTCGAACTTCAGCAGAAACTCTCGAGCATGGTGCCACCTCACCTTTAATTCCCGCTAGATGTTGTTTCAAACGAAATACGCCGCCCGATAAGACCCGGTTACAATATTTGCATTGGACCTTCCTTCGAGCCATGTCCACAACGATACCATGAGCCCAAGCGGGATCGGCGCTAGGAGGGTTGCTTGAAGAATGGGGAGCCGGAGCAGCACCACCTTCGGCGGCCATCACTTACAACACAAAAAAAGAAGTTAAATAATAAAAAAACAGAAAATAAATAATTTTTTTTTGCGGATGAGAGAGAGGGAGATGAATCGCAGCCAAGAGTTTGGGCCAAGAGTGTGTGTGAGAGAGCCCGAAGAGTCGAAGACGAAGCGCAAGAGCGTGAAAGATGAGTTCGCCTCCCAAATAGTGCAAAATAGCGCCCGAGAGAGAGAGAGAATGCCCAAAATATTGAGAGGAGGGGAGGAGAACTCAAAACTTGAGTTTAGAACATATTGGGGGCCTTTGGGGGGTTTATATAGACCCCCAAGGCCTCCAAAGGCTCCAAAGAGCCGTTTCTGGCCGTTGGGGAACAGTCCCCAACGGCTAGAAAACGGCTAGTTTTGAACTAGCCGTTGGGGGCTCGGATCGCCCCGGTCCGGCCCGGTCCGCGGCGGACCGGCCCGGGCTCGGCGAGCCCGCCGAGCCCAGCCGAGCCCGAACGATCCGAGCGCAGGGGACCGGACAGGTTACCCCGGCTCGGATCGGAGGGGCCAAAACCGAGCCAACTCGGGCGATCCGATCCCGAGTTGGCCGAGTTTTGATTCCTTGCTAATACCCACTCGTCAAAAAGACAGCGTGTCACCTGGGCAGTGGAAGAAAAACCCAGGCTCAGAATCTTCTCATGTTACGCCTCCGGGAAGGACTCTGGCGAACCAGTGGAACAAATCGCGGAAGCCACTCCAAATATTCCCACCGAGGCCACTTATCTTAATACCAAACAATTCGCCAGAAGAAACCGCCAACTTGGCGGGCAAGCTGGGACATCTGGTCAAGCTCCTCCTCGTGTTGACTCTCAACATGAGGGAATTCAAATCCCCTTCTTCGAAGAAACAAATATTCCAATTGAAGAAGGCGGACTCCCAACTTCTACTATCAACCCTGTCATCGACTTGCCTACAAGGGAGAATTTCCAAGTAATGTCGGATGACGATAAATATCAGGTGATGCAGCAGTGCCAATCTCAAATGGCCGCACTCCTAAATGAAATGAAGCGACCGGCAACTTCAAGCCTCCGGCAATCTATGGAGCCAGTCTCCACTCAAAATCAACAACAAAGTCAACATATGGATGGGTCCGCCCCGGCAAATCATCCAGCGGCTTCTACAAGTGGCCTTCTCCCTCAAGCTACAGGTCAGGATATCATCGATCCATCCAATATTATACCTCCTCAAATAGGAACAATGCAAAATACTGCCATACAAAGGCATGAGATACAAAAATCATCGAAGATATATTCGCTCAGCAGGGCGAAGGTATTTAGGTTACGGGCTTATATTCTATTTCGTATCCTATTCATCATCAACTCAAGAAGCTGCCAGAGGTGTGCCCTAAAGTCCCAAAACTGGAAAAGTTTAATGGACACGGGTCACCGCTAGAGCATGTGGCACATTATATGATTGCCATGGGTGATCTGGCCTCCGATGAATCATATCTTCTCAGATATTTCGCAACTTCCTTGACTGGAGTTGCATTCTAATGGTATTCAAAGCTGAAGTCCAACTCAGTTGCTGATTGGGTTGATCTGCAAAAGAAGTTCAACAACCGTTTCCAAACAGCCGAAAGAAAAGTTTCTCTTGTCGAGCTATGCTCCCTTAAACAAAGGAAAGGGGAATCGGCAATTGACTTTATCAAAAGGTGGAGAGAGTTTAGTATGAGGTGCGACAACCCTCCCGCCCCAGAAGATGCAATCACTATCTGCCGAAGAGGTCTCACGGCAGTAATCAACGAGAAACTCTTAGGGGCAAATATCAAGAGTTTCGATCAACTAAATTCTATTGTAGCAGAAATCGAGGTGTTCTTAGCCAAACAGATGGTTCATACATCTCGTAAAGGCAAGCTCCCCAAAGAGCGCAATCCGCCAGCAAAAGAGGTCAATGTCATCGACTTCTCACCTGGCAATGAAGCAAAGGGGGCAACAATCCCCGTCACTCCAAAGAAGAAATCAGAGCCAAAAGCGCTAGTGCCAACATTAGCAGAGCGCATGAAGGCTCCTTATTCCTTCAAAAAGGAGCACACTAAGAAGCTCTTTGATCTCTGTCTCGACAATCAATTGATATCACTGCCAGAGCCCAAAAAGCCAGCAGATGTCAGCAAGATCAATCAGCCCAACTATTGCCTGTGTCACCGTATGGTGGGGCATGCAATTGAAGATTGCTATGTCTTCAAAAATGAGGTCCAGAAGATGATCCAAAATGGCCTCATATCTATGCAAAGCGGTCTGATCGACCCTTCTCAACCTCATGATTGGGATAAGCCAGAACAATCAGTCAATGTCATACATGTAGCAGAGCCCGCTACAAGCTCAAATAATCCTGAGGACGGTCCTTCATGCGACCCACCTCAAGATACTTCTGAAGCACATTTTTCGCCAAGATCCCGACGCCAAGTCAAATGGAAAGCAATGAGGAAAGTTCAAAAGCAACTCCAACAACTACAGCAAGGCCAGCAAGAGTTGCGGAAAATTATGCAGTGTGGAGAGACGTTAGGATACTCCTGCTCAGGGACCCTGTGCTTCATAAACTGCCCCTATCCATACACAAGCAAATCAGGAGCTACCTCCGTGGTCGCCATATGCAGACTCAATCAGGTGGCTATCTGAAGATCCTCCAAATCCCGTCGAGCCGGTAAAGTTATATTCTTTTCCTCGACATAAAATATTACCACTCTTCCGGCTATGCCTGCGGTCCGGATGGATGGATTTCCTGGCTCCAGCAGAGGCATTGTCCAATTACTGCCCATATCATCACATGGCCGGCCACGACATTGAAGACTGCATAAACTTCAAAGATGTCGTGGAAAATCTGATCGCACAAGGGGTAATTGACCTGGGTAACTTTCTGGTTAACCCTCCACAACCTCATACTCAACAGCCGCCGAACGAACCATCCAACTCTGGGTCCCACTCGGTGAATGTCATTAGTGCATCATCATCCTCCGGCCTCCCTGAGTCCGAGGCCGAACAACCAATTCAAAATCCATATTTGTCCAGTCGATGATATACGAATTGACATCCTCTACATCAGCGCTTATTTGCTGAAGAAAATACCAAGCTCATATTTGATAATCTCAGAAGGCAAGAGCTGGTTAAGATGTTCGAACCAGCACCTTATATCTTCAAAAGTGAAAAGGAGTTGCATGAATACTATGAATACCATTCCATGGTCATGCACCCCACTAAAGATTGCTCGGAACTCCATGACCTGATCGAGACACATATTCGAGAAGGAGTAACTAATCAATATGGAAACTCACTGGCGTCGACACACTTTGGTGAGGCGTCACAACAAGTATATGATCCAAGCCCAGAATATCAAGCACAATATCAAGACATATGTGAATATTATCACTCTCAACTGGGTTATGGACAAGGCAAACGAATGGCCAAAATGGAAAAGCGCAAAGCTGCCATTTTGCGATACAGAAATCAAATATCAGAAGAAGCTGCGGCGGAACCAATCTCGCAGCAAGCTGAGGAGTTCGTGGGTGATTACTACCAACTCCCACCTAAAATTGTTGAAGGAGCAATTAATTCGACCTTCGAAGCACAAGCCTCAAAAGGTGAATGGGTCACTGTGGGCCCTCGAAAATCAATAAACTCCAAAATGTCCAAGAAATTCAGGGCAAAAGGTGACTCTAGCAAAAGGAGTATCTCCAAGCCATCGTCAGAGCAAGAAGCCATGAGTTCGGCTAAAGCCTTGCAAATGAAAAATAGAGAGAAAAATAGAAGAAGAAATGAAAAAAGAAAATTGAAAAAACAAATGGAGCGCGCTGCTGCTGCAGAAGTTCCTCAAGAATTAACTCCTCACCAGAAACTTCAAAAGCTAATTGATAAGCTGGAAGAATATATACTTCCCAGACCTTCCAACAGAGCTATACTCGACCAATATATCCCATTGGAGGAGCTAGAACGAAAGATCCGACTCCGGAATTGGCTTTATCAAGTGCAGCAAGAAGCTCTAGAAGAAGGGGAGCATCATCTCTCAGCTCAACTAGAAGTCTTCGATGAAGATGAAGAAATCACCATTGAAAAGTTGGACTGTATGTTCAACTCTTTCACTTGCAACATAGTGTTTGTGCCTCCACCAAAGGAGCTGCAAATCTCCCCAAGCGATACTACCATACAAGTCGAAGACAAGCCAACGACGCTGACATATCGGCGTCGGCCTGCAAATGATCCAAATCGCCATCGCGGAAGAAGACGGGGTAGGTGGCAAAAAGCAGCATCTACCACTCCGAAGAAGCATGATACCATAAATTCAAACAAAGTCATTCTCTTCCGTGGCGAAGAATCAAGGCCTCTGCCTGCAACCCAAATTCGGGCAGAGTCTTATGTATTCGACCCTTCAGATGAAGAAGAGGGGTTGCCCAATATAGTCCCCCATCCAGAGAATGAGGGCCAAAGTCCATATGCCTCGTCAAATGAGCCGGACAACGCTCCTCTCTTGCAAAATGAAAAGCCATCAAGCTCCCTTTCTCAAAAGAAACTCGTCAAGCCAAGGGAACCATCTAGGCCCATGATTGGGGGATCTTCCCCATTGGACCAGATACGCACCGAGGTTGACGACAAAATTCTCCAACAACTAAAATCCCTCCCCATCAAAATTACTGTCTGGGAGGCAATTGCTTGGAGCAAAGACTTGAGAGAAACTCTCGTCAAAATACTCCAAGAACCAGAAATTTATGAAGCTCATATGGCTGATTTCCAAGCTCAAGTATATGAAGCACTAGCAGCAAATGTCGCCTTCACAGAAGAAGACATGTTGCTATCCTCTCCATGCCACAACTGTCCTTTAAATATGAAGGGGTGGATCAACGGCAACAAGCTAAATCGGATTCTGGTCGATCCGGGGGCATCCATCAATCTAATGCCTTACAAAACCTTTGAATCCCTACATCTCATGCCTTATATGCAGCAGGTAAGAGATGTATGGATCATTGGTTTCAACCAAAATTCAGAAGAAGCCATCGGAAGAGTCACTGTCGACCTAACTCTAGGCGACTTCGCCACCAAGGTGACCTTCTACATCATTGATGCTGATACAACATATGGAATATTGCTCGGGAAGCCCTGGCTACATGAAAATTGGGTCATCCCGTCAACACTTCATCAATGCATCAAATAGCCAAAGAAAGAAAGCAGCATACGGTCTTTACTGATCAAGCCCCTTTTCGGGAAGATGAATGCAACTTGACTGATGCCCTCCTATATCTCGGAGGACCAATTCTTCAACCCCCTGCCCGATCAAAAGGGAAGGGTAAGCAAACTGGATGTTCAGATGAAGATAGCGAGACGGCGAGCTTTTTGTAACAAACAAAGGCCTTACCGAGCTCCACACAAAGAATTCCCGAAGCAAATCAACCCGCCCAGAAAGGTGAAGCATCAATTACGAGGCAGATCATGTAAGTCAAGCCATCAACAGGAGCATCCCTCTGCCTCCTAACTGCATGCAAATTTACTCCCCAAAGCAAGATCAAAGTCTCTGGCGATTGAAAACATTCGCCGTCACTTATCAAAGAAAAGAAGAAAATAAGAATGCCAGAAAGGCAGAAAAGCCAATTCTCTTTTACAAAGGAGAGCCAATGCCTCAAGCATCGCCAGAAGATGATTTTGGTTGGGAAAATAGACTCAATAATCATCTTGAGCCGATACAAGAAATGGCTGATATGCCAGAAAGCATCAAAGAAATGTGCAAGAAGCAAAATATCCCTCAGGTGCAAAATGCTTTCCGACGGGAGTTCTTCAAGCAACTATGGGAACCTTCCCAAGTGCGAGGACAACCTCCATTCTCCAGGAAAGATACAAGAGGACTAGGTTATAATGCCAAGTCCTTCTTCACAGTCAATGTTGTTGGGCTATTGTCGGAGACCTGCAATGCAAAAAGCAGTCAAGAACCCTCCAGCTCCAACTCTCGAGAAGATATTACCTCTCCCACAAAGGACCATCAGATGAAGAATCGCCAGAAGAATCTGACGAGCAATCTTCACCAAAAAATCATGAAGATATAAATTTCTGTGAGGTCTACGTCGCCAATTCTGACGACGATGAAGACTTCGTGGATCTGCAATCAGCTCCTTAAGAAATTGAAGATGGTGGGCAAGCCACAGTTGACGAATTAATTGAGCTCAATCTCGGGGATCAAGAAAACCCCCGACCAATCTTCATCAGTGCCCTTCTTGATGAACGTGAAAGGGAATCTTATCAAATTCTCCTGCTAGAATTCCAAGATTGCTTCGCTTGGAATTACAAAGAAATGCCCGGGCTGGAGCCATCAGTCGCCGAGCATGAATTATCCATACTTCATACAGCCAAGCTTGTCAAACAAGCTCAAAGGCGCATGCGGCATGAGCTGGAGCTGAAAGTAAATGCTGAAGTCGACAAACTTTCTGACGTAGACTTCATCGAGCCATGAAGAAAAAGAATGGTCAAGTCCGGATATGCATTGATTATAGGGACTTGAACAAAGCATGTCCCAAAGACGATTTCCCGGTTCCAATCACAGAAACCATGGTGGACATGACCACCGGCCATGAAGCTTTATCCTTCATGGACGGGTCTTTAGGCTACAATCAAATCCGGATGGCAATCAAAGATAAAGATCATACTGCCTTCAGATCACCCAAAGGTATCTTCAACTATAAAAGGATGCCCTTTGGCATGAAGAATGCAGGAGCCACATATCAAAGAACAATGACCAAAATATTCAATGAAATGATCCATGATGTGGTCGAATGCTATGTGGATGACTTAGTCGTCAAAACCAAAAAGCGGGAAGATCATCTAACAGATCTTCGCCGTGTTTTTGAAAGACTTCGTCAATATAAATTGAAGATGAATCCCATGAAATGTGCATTCGGGGTTTTAAGCGGCAAATTCCTGGGATTCGTCGTCAAATATCGGGGAATAGAAATAGATCCCGATAGAATCAAGGCAATCCAGCAACTGCCATCTCCTCAAAATCTGACCGAGCTAAGGTCATTCCAAGGAAAGCTAGCCTATATCAGGCGATTCATCTCTAATCTCTCAGGAAGGTGTATGCCCTTCGGCAAACTTATGAAGAAGGATGCTCCCTTTATCTGGGATCAAGAATGCCAAGCTGCCTTTCAGCAAATAAAGAAATATCTCCTCACTCCACTAATTTTGGGAGCCCCAGTCGGTGGACAGCCTCTCATACTTTATATTGCAGCTATGGACGCCTCCTTGGGAGCTCTATTAGCACAAACAAATGAAGAAGGTAAGGAGCAACCTCTATACTATCTCAGCAAGAAGCTGATCGGTCCAGAACTCCGATATACCCCAATGGAGAAAATCTGCCTAGCATTGGTATTTGCCGTCAAGAAACTAAGGCATTATCTGCTGGCTCATGAAGTCAAGCTCATCTCCAAGTACGATCCTCTTAAATATCTACTGAGGCAACCCGTATTGCCGTATTGTCAGGAAGACTCGGAAAATGGGCTTTGCTCCTCATGGAATTTGATATCACTTATGTCCCACAAAAGGCAATCAAAGGACAAGGCTTGGCTGAATTCTTGGCTGCACATCCAGTGTCAGAAGATTCACCTTTGTCCATAGATCTTCCAGAAGAAGAAACTCTCTCCCCCACAAATGAGGGAGAAAACCAAGCTCAAGGAAATCCAAATCCTAAAGAAGTCAATGCAATTGAATTATCCTCTTGGGAATTATATTTTGATGGAGCTTCTCGGACACTCCATTATACAGACGGTTTCATCAGTCTCACTACTAGAGCAGGTATCGTCTTGGTCACTCCCCAAGGAGGAATATTATATAATTCATGTGCTCTTATGAAGTCATTAACAAATAATGAAGCTGAATATGAAGCTTTAATTATTGGGCTTCAGTTGGCTCTCGAAATGGGGGTCAAAGGCATACAAGTATATGGTGACTCACAGCTGGTCATCCGACAAGTGTTGGGCCAGTATGAAGTCCCCAAACCACAACTGCTCCCATATTATACTTTAGCTATGAAGCTCAAAGAAAAGTTCGACTTCTTCGACATATCTCATGTGCCGAGAAGTGAAAATTCTCAGGCGGATGCCCTAGCCAAATTAGCCTCTGCCATAAAACTACCTCCCGAAGGAGAATTGGACATAAGTGTCCGCCATAGAAGACTCATGCCAAGTGTCCTTGATGGTGAGTCCAATATCACAATGGAGGAAGTATATACCACGGAAGGAAAGACAACAAATGAATATGAAGATTGGCGTAAGCCGATTATCAAGATCAAGAAAGGTTGGCTCCCTTCTAATCGAGCCTAGAAAATTCAGCTCTTGCGCAGAGCTGCATCATATCAGCTAATAGGAGATCAATTATTCAGATTGGTTCATGAAAGGAAAGGACCAGTCCTCCTCAGGTGCTTATCCCCTGAAGAAGCCAAAATCATCATGAAAGATGTCCACTCTGGACTATGTGGTGCCCACCAAGCAGGTGAAAAGATGAAAATCAATATCAAATTGAAAGGCTTCTATTGGCCAACCATGTACGCGGATTGCATCCAATATGCCCATACATGTCATCAATGCCAACATTCGGCCCCGTGCCGAGGAAATCACCAAATATACTACATCCTACAGCACCAACATGGTCGTTCGCAGAATGGGATATGGATATTGTGGGACCATTCCCACCTTCATCTCAAGGTCATAAATTCATATTGGCTGCTACGGATTATTTCTCTCAATGGGCTGAAGCTATTCCATTACGGGAAGTAACGGGAGAAGCAGTCGCCAAATTTGTCAAGCAAAATATAATATACAGATTTGGTACCCCTCACAGGATCATGTCCAATAATGGGTCACAATTTCGAAACAAGACAATATACGCCTTGGCAGCCAAATTTCATATTGATTGGAGGACATCATCAGTCTACAACCCATAAGCAAATAGGTTGGTAGAAGCCTTCAATAAAACCCTCTGCAAGCTGCTCGCCAAAATAGTCGGCGGTCGAAAGCGAGAATGGGGAGAAAAAGTTCATGAAGCTCTATGGGCATATCGAACAGTATACAAAACTCCTACCGAATGTTCGCCTTTCTCCTTGGTATATGGGGCTGAAGCAATGATACCCATAGAAATTGAAATGGCATCCTATCGGGTGGCAATACAAAATGAACTCCAAAGTCAAGATCAAAATCGAATAGAAAGAAGACTCGAGGAGCTTTCCAATCTGGAAGGAAGGCGACTTGAAGCATATAAATACCTCCAAGCATATCAAGCCAGAATGGCTCGTGCATTCGACAAATTGGCAAGACCCAGAGCATTCAAGCAGGGGGATCTCGTCATGGTCAAATACAGAGAAGCAATGGCGGGAAAGTCAAGTGGCAAATTGCAACCCATTTGGCTTGGCCCATACATCGTCGCCCTGGCATATGAAGGAGGTGCATACAGGCTGGTGGACCATAAAGATACTGTGCCCTTTCCTCCACTCAATGGAAAACACCTGAAACTATACCATGCACCAGAACATCAATTCTATGACCAATCATCAAAGCAAAAACCCAATCACCAAAAAGGGCACGAAGCAGAAGAAGAATGAAAGGGTGTTCAAATGAAGTTTGTCATAGATAGGGACAAAGGAAT
The DNA here is from genome assembly GCA_014218235.1 of Colocasia esculenta. Classification (NCBI taxonomy): domain Eukaryota; kingdom Viridiplantae; phylum Streptophyta; class Magnoliopsida; order Alismatales; family Araceae; genus Colocasia; species Colocasia esculenta. The sequence continues at coordinate 96,913,525 of CM024756.1, read as the reverse complement.
CAAATCTCCATCTGTCCATCATACAATCCAACTCTTCACATTTATCAATCCCCGCCAGAGCATGAAGCCAAAGGCACTCCATGTATGAATCCAAGAAGCAAAAAGATAAGTGAAAGTTAAGAAGTCATCTTGCATCTCTCACTTTTCACTAAATCCAGGTTTTAAAGCACAGCCAGCAAACCACAATGGAAGGCCATGTTAAAATCCAATCCAAAACCATAGCCAGTATGTCACCAAGGTAGGCCATATCAAACCCAATTCAAATCCATAGCCAGCAAACCATAATGGTAGGCTACATCAGATTCAAATTCCAAACTCATAGCAAGTAAGCCATCAAGGCAGGCCATATCCAATTCCAAATCCATAGCCAGTAAACCACAATGGTAGGCTATATCAAATCCAAACTCCAAACTCATAGCCAGTAAGCCATCAAGGCAGGCCATACCCAAATCCAATTCCAAATTCATAGCCAGTAAACCACAATGGTAGGCTACATCAAACTCAAATTCCAATCATAGCCAATAAGCCATCAAGGCAGGCCATATCCTAACCCAATTCAAAATCATATCCAGCAAACTACAATACCAGAAATATACCAAATCCAAATACTAAATGTAGCCACAAGCCATCAAGGTAGGCTGAACCAATACAAACTCAAATCCAAATCCAAAATCCAAACTCCACATATTAGCCAGAAAGCCACAAAGGTAGGCTACGATGAACCAAACCCAATACAAATGCAAATCTAAATTCCATATCTCGGCCACAAAGTATCAAAGTAGGCCAAATCTCAATTCAAAACCATAGTATAGCCAGGAAGCCATCAATGAAGGCCATATCCAAATCCAAATTCCAAATCTATAGCCAATAAACCACAATGGTAGGCTATATCAAATCCAAACGCCAAACTCATAGCCAGTAAGCCATCAAGGCAGGCCATACCCAAATCCAATTCCAAATTCATAGCCAGTAAACCACAATGGTAGGCTACATCGAATTCAAATGCCAATCATAGCCACTAAGCCATCAAGGCAGGCCATGTCAAATCCCAATTCCCAAATCCCTAGCCAGAAAACCACAAGGGTAGGCTAGACTCATACTCAAACCCAAAATCCAAATCCCAAACTCAAATCCCAACTCCAGATCCAAAATCCAAGTCCAAGAATAAATGTTAGCAAGAAAACCATCGGGGTGAGCTAATCCAAAACCAAAACTACAACCAGAATGCCAAATCAAAATTCAAATGCGAATTCAAATGCAAATCCAAATTCCATATCTCGGCCACAAACCATCAAGGTAGGCCAAATTTAAATTTAAATCCAAAACCAAGTCCAAAGTTGAATCGAATCTCAGTGTAAAATCCAAAGGCGAGTCCGAATCCAAATTCTATATTTCGCCCATAAGCCATCAAGGTGGGCAAAATTCAAACCTAAATCAAAATCAAACCCAAATCCCAAGTCCAAATCCAAATACCATTCCAAAAGTCCATATCAATACCCAAAACCAAATCCAGAACCAAATGAAATCTAAATCCCAAATCCAAACCCAAACGCCATTTCCAAGCCCCAAAACCAAAACCAAATCCAAAGCCAAATAAAACCCAAATCCCAAATCCAAACTCAAATCCAAGTTTCTAACTATAGCCAACAAGCCAAATAGATAAGCCAAACCATATCCAAGTCTAAATTCAAACTCAAACCAGTGAACTAAAAATCAGCCACATCAAAACCAAACCTTTATTCCTCCAACTACCAATATCAATCAAATACCTCAAATGCCGAATCAAAAAAAAAGAAGAAGAAAATGGGTTAAAAATAGAGTTACCCCGATGGACTTAAGTATACAATTCATTGTATTCTTAAGGGTAAAAAGATCAAAAATCTGGCTGAGGTGAAAACCCGAAAGGGCACTTCAGGCAAAAATGGATCACCCCTCAACGTGAAAACCCGAAAGGGCGCGTTGGAAAAAGCTAAAGGGGGCCAGTTTCAGTGAAAACCCAAAAGGGCGCTAAGATCGGTAATGTGAAAAAAAAAACAACAAAAAAAGAAGAAAAAAAAAAAGAAGAAAGGGGAAGAAAGGAAAAGAAAAGGGAGTGACCCTTTGGTCCTCCATCTTATATTCACAAAGTTACAAGCCACTCTGTTACAAATATACAGAGGATGGTAATTATTTTGTACAAGTCAGTTAGAAAGCCAAAGCAAAAATCCAGTATACAAATACTATACTGTGAAGTAAAGACAAGAAGGCTTCTTCCTCTTCAGCCATTCGACTTCCTTGGCCTTGGAAGATACGGATTGGCGAAATTTGCCCCCATCCCTAGCAAGAGTAGCCTCCTCGGATTCCTCAGCAGGCTCCCGGGCCTCTTGATCCAAGGAAGATCTCGCCTCATCAAGCTCACGTTGTAGTCTGGCGATTCTTTCCCTCTCTACAGCATTTACGCACTTCGGTAATCCGGGAGTCACATTCATCAGCATCGCTGTACTTCGGTAATCCGAGAGTCACATTCATCAGCATCGCTGGTCAAAGAGCATATATCGCTCTCCAATGCCTGGATCCACTGATCATAAGGAGCCCAAGCCACCTTAGCATCACGGCGACATATTTCGCCCCAAATATCTTCAATAAAGCCCATCCAACGATCTCGAGAGATGCCCATGTTGAAGGCAATCATAGTGTTCTCCTCCAATACCCCCCTGATAGCCTCGGTCGGCGGGGGATTTTCCGCATTCGTCACCGCCTTTACTCTGCCGAGGAGAAAATTCCAAAAATCATCACTCCCAGAATATGGACCTGGCTGATCCTTTGTGGGCCACTCTATGCCGTGTCCAGATAAAGCGTCAATCTCCAACGACGGAGACTCTCCATCATCAGGAGGTGGCGGGCCACCTGCCAAAAATATTAACAGTCAATGAAAGGAGACAGTCAGCAAAAGAGAAAGCAAATGAAATGCAAGCAAAAAGAGGAAAAGAAAAGAATGAAATCCACCATTTTTTTTACCTGGCAAAGAGTTTCTTTCCTCCACCCCCACCTCAGGACTTGAGGGTCGAACAAAATCCAACTGCTCAGCATAAAATCCCTGAGAAGAAGGGGGGAAATCAGCCGGATATGGATCGAAGTTTTCTCCATCAAATGGCAAGGTGGACGGCTCTGGATTATAATTTGCCTGCCGAAGACCTCCGTCGTCACCTGCAGTATCCCCTACTTGAAACGCAGAGTATGCCTGCGGCTCCAAAAATGGGCTCCTTATATTTTCCCAAGGGGGGAAAGGAGAACTGGTCGCAGGGATAGAATATGGATCCGTTATTCCCCATGAGAAAAGCTGGTCGCAGAAGTTTGGGCCTTCTGAACATGAAAAGGAGAAAGCCGACATGAGAAATATACCAAACATATATATATATACATATATATATCAAAGGCTGTATATCACCTCAGAGAAGAGGAGTTCACCTTCAGGGGTTACTCCTGCAGCAGAAGGTCTCTCGACAGGCATCGGGATATAAGCCTCGACAGGGGCAGAAGAATATTGCTCCAATGAGACTCCCAACTCGGCAAATGAAAAGGTGGTGTTACCACCATCCATCGCCGCTGTCTCAGGAAACGGGCAGTGAGGGGGTGATTCATCGCTCTCACCTTCCGGCAAGGAGCCCGCAGCCGCTTGTGAAGAACTCCCATACTCCCCTCCGCAAAGGGGAGGAGAACCTCTAGGTGAAAAGTTATGATCGTCCGGAACGATGGGGTCGGCATCTCCCTCATCCGTTTCGCCACTCGAGGCAAGAGAGTCTACAAAAAGGGAAATCAAGAAACCAAGATTATCAATCAAAAAAAAAGGAGCAAAAAGAGGAGGCAATGAAAAGAAAAAGAGAAGAATGTATATGTGAATGACAGTGATGAGAGAAGGAAAAAAAAAACAAACAAAGGCTTACCGCTGGAAGAGGTGTGGTCCACCGCCTTACCCTTACGGGACCTCCTGTCTCTGGAAGAGGAAGAGGCATCCGAACGGGCTCTATCGTTCCTGTCTCCATCTATTCTTAGAGCAGGGACGACTAAAAACCCGAAATGAATATGTGAGAAAAAAGGAGGAAAGAAGAAATGGAAAGAAAACAAAAAAGGGGAGGCAGATCAAGTTAACAATACCTGCTGCCTTGGAAGGAGGTGTCGGCACTAGTTGAACAAAATCAGCTTTGCAAGTGTCACCTACCTTCTCCATAATAGTCCAAATATCCTGGAGTGTCGAGGCATTCTCAAGCCGAGGCAGATACTCCAAAGGCCCGGCATGGCCAATGGCAATAATAAGGTGCTTCTCCCAACGCGCCCATGCCTGATTTCTGACGCACTCCGGAGGTAACCTCGCCGATAAAGGGACGTCGGGAGGATAGCCGCAATCGGACAAGAAGTGACTCCACCAACAATATTCTGAGAGGTCGTTGTTGTTGTCGGGAGCCTTCTTCATAAAAAGCTCCACAGGCTCCAGGCGCAACATCTCCCCTCGATAATAATGTCTAACGATGGCTGGGGGAATATCCTTTGTCACTTTATTGTAATGCTTGATATATGAGCTTGCCATACTCAAGAAGTGGTCGCGAAGGAATTTCTCGTTGATATAGATCGGCGTCAAGCCTTTCTTTTTGAGACGAGATTCTTCGGCTTCCCTCAGCTTGCGAGGAGGTGTCCAAAAGATATTGCTCTGATTAAACCACCATCGGGCATAGAAGATATCTATACGCCCCATGGCTTCAAGAGCTGGAAGAGTGCATACGGAGCCGACCCCCTCTCGACAAAAATAATTCCACCAACCCGCCGCGTTCATATGGAGACGGCGACTGCGGCTAAGACGGGCAGCCAATGGGAACTCCGCGTTTGGTGGAGTTGATTGATCATACCCAAAGTTCCTGGCAAATCGGGAGGGATAATAAGGCTCCAGTATGAGAGTTGTTCCCCCGCGATATACCAGCACGCCTGGTCGAATGCAACATAGCCAGTCTTGATATAAGGACTGGTCAGAACCACCACCATGCGGCAGATGATATGTTACTCCACTTGAGGTCCTAGTGCTATATGGCCTCGAACCTCGAGATATGATATCAAACTGAAGAAGACCTTGCTCGCCATTCGGGAGAAAAGATAAGTTGGAGCGGGCATCGATAAGCTACTTCAATGAATCTCCAGAAGGCCGATTCCTGAACAACAAAAGCAGCGGAGCCCTTGGGCGAGGCAAATCAATAGTTTGGCATAAACTGGGCAGCAGAAGACCAGCCCAGGCACTCAAATAGTGGGTGGGCAACTGCATCTTTTTCTCCCGAGGAGAGGGGTACGAACTCAAGGCCCCCAATCCATGAAATATATTCGCTAGAGCCGCAGGAGATATAGCAAGCATGTGGCCCTCGGCCAGAAGACAGGCGGGATATATCAAACCCAGCCTGATTCCCTCTTCTTCACCATGGGGGATTGTAAAACTTGATAACCAATACACCAGATACGCAGCAAGATAAGTGCGATCTGGTAAATGGCGTGGGTTCCACCCCTCGTCTTTCGGAGCATATATATATCGTCCACGTGGAGGCTTCTTCGACTCCAGTTGTTGATACTCCTCCAGAGGACGGCCTTCTACTGCAAAATTGTCAAAAAAGCAAAACGACCCGTTGTAGAAATAGCGGAGCCAGGCATTTTGACTTACTCTCATATTCGCAAAAGATGACCATGGCTCATCCTTCCTTTCAGTACGGGCCAGATCCCTCCATACCCTCGTCAAGAAGCGGAGACTGTAGGTAAGAATATACCGCCCGAAGTCGTCGCTCCGATGACTGTGTAAATCATTTAAAACGACTTCTTCATAAAGGCGCCCGGATATCGGCAGCCCAGAGATCCGATGGAGGCTCCACAAATCAATGGAAGTTTTGCCCTCGGCTGTCCCAAAAGTGTTCCAACGAGCGTTGAATCGCTCCACCAGGGCCTGGAGAATCCCCGTATAACAGGGGTAATCATATAAGGCCGCCTCCACGGCTCCATAAATGCCAGATAGCTTGAGGAGCTCTCCATAATGGTGCAGGACTCCCATTAGCCACTCCGTGGCCCCATAGTGAAAGACATGAGAAGGCAGGACCGACCATCTTCATACTAACTTGGGGCGGTATGGTCAATAATCCGGTCAAGGAGACAACGGTTGTCATAACCTCCAGTAGCATACCGGGAGTCGCAAGGCATCAATAATAAACCATCAGCCTGCGGCATAGCTTTGTGGCGACCCTTCAGACTCCAAGTCACCGGAGAAATCATCCGGGATCGAGCATAGTAGTCAAGATCCTGACTGAAAGACCCCAAATCCATGGTCGAAGGTAGCCAGTGCTGAACAGCAAAGCCCAAAGGGAAACTGGGATAAGAGAAAGCACATGTGCCAAGAAAGCTATCCCGAAGTTTCAGAATGGCCGACTCCAGATACCGCCTTTCTGCAATCAAGCAGGGGTCGTCGGCAATCATATGAGATGGAATGAACCTCTGAATAAAAGGGAACAACTCCCTATCCAGCGGAAGGTGTCTGGGATAGCCCTTCTTCCGTAAATATTGATAAACGCCTCTTCGGCGGCTAATGAGCGAGCAATCAACTTGGCCATCAGATAAAAGGTCCTCAGTGCAGCCATCAGCGACAACATTATAGCCACTGTCCAACGAGGACACATTATCCCTCGTAATGCGGGGCTCCCCCAGGGCAGGCATCATATCGTCTAGCAGAATAACCCCATCACGGGTACTCTGGGCATAGTTGTCGCCAAGGTTCAAGAACCCAGGGATCGGTCCTGGATCGGCCGGCCCCAAACCGATCGGACCGGCCGATCCCGATCCCGGTTTGGCCGATCCGGGCCGAGCCCGGCCGAGCTAAAGGGGGCTGGAGGGGCCCCCTCAAAAAAATAGAAAAAAAAAATAGAAAAAAATGAAAAAATAGGAAAAACATAAACATTGTATTTATGAACTGAAATACATGAAAAAATAGGACATGATACATCATTGGTGCTGAGGAAAAGCAATAAAATTATATTTATTGGAATCGCACATTATATTGTCTGGACATAAGGTTTACATAATCTGTCCAAGACATATAATGTTGGTAATATGCCTCATATTAAGTCAAATAATGACTATATGCATCCATGTTCGCATATATGATAGTAATTGGTGTGTATCCAGGTATTTCAGGCACTTGATATGAGTCATATGACTCATATGAGTCATGTGAATGCGAATCGGACTCCGTGGATTGTCCATATGCTCCGCCTCCGGTGTAATACGATGCATCCGGATATTGAGGATATGCCAAGTAGCCTCCCTGCCCTTGGTAGTATCCTTTAGTGGATGCATAAGATGATGTATCTGAGACTTGCTCCATGGTCTCAAACTCCATCCGTAGCTTTTCTTGACAACAGGGTGCAAGGGGTTTTATAGGGGTTGGCCCCCTTTACATGCGCATGGGAGGTGGGCCCCCCCTAACCGATGGTACCCCCCATCGGTTGGGGGGTTTCACCCCTTAACCGATGGGGGGGTCCATCGGTTGGGGTTTTACCCCTCAACCGATGGTACCCTCCATCGGTTGGGGGGTTATCACCCCTTAACCGATGGGCAGGTCCATCGGTTGGGGTGTTTCACCCCTCCAAACGATGGTACCCCCCATCGGTTGGGGTGTTTACCCCTCCAACCGATGGACATGACCATCGGTTGGGGGGGAAGGGGGTTTTGCCTATAAATAGGCCCCCAATGCCCCATTATAGGGGTGTTGAGCAGCTAGAGTTCTGATTCTTCTCCTCGGACTTTTGCCCGCCGATGAGTTGGACTTGCACATCCTTTGGAGCTTCTGCCGTGGACATTCTTTGTACTTGGTCTTATAGACCTTGTGCTACCGGATTTCTTCCGTGTTGTATCTCTCTTGAAGCAGTGTTCCTTCTGGAACTTTGGCTTTTCTGGAGGGCTTGCTACCAATAAATAGGCTCCCTTCCTCAACTTGGGGGGCACTTGGATCTAATATTACCTAAGCAACCATGGGGTTGCCTTAAGCAATAAGTTTAATTTGCCTTTAAGATACCCCTTGAAGGGGACTTCATTCTTAGTACTTAAGCAACCAAAAATGGGCTACCTAATCAACTGTTGGACCACTATAAATGGACCCTGGCACTTCTTCTGCTGGACATCCATCACAACGTTTTAGGGTTCAACAAATGCCCCCCACGGGATATGTGTCGGAATTTGCAAGTGACGACACGTGGCCCATGTAGATTTTTTTTTGTATAGGACCCCCTCTTGTATCCCTACGTGTCTTTATACCGACGCCTCGCGTCCTGATTTCTTGCTTAGCTGGACTTGCTGCCCTTTGATTCTTTTTCTCTACTTATTCCTGTATTTCATTCCTTTCCAGACTTTCATCATGTCTCACGGAAGGAAATGCTTGAGTCGCGACAACCAAGGTTCAAAAACTCGTCCAGATCGAGATCGGATCGGCCGAGTCGAGTCGATTTGGGCCCGGCCGATCCGATCCGGGGTAACCCAGCCGGTCCTTGCAAGCAGATCAAATCGGCTCGGCTGGGCTCGGCCGGATTGCCGAGCCCGGCCCGATCCGCCGCGGATCGGCTCGGATCGGGCCGATCCGGTTCAAACGGCTAGTTTTTGAACTAGCCGTTTCTAGCCGTTGGGGGGCGTTCCCCAACGGCCAGAAACGGCTAGTTTTGGCCCTTGGAGGCCTTGGGGGTCTATATAAACCCCCCAAAGGCCCCCATTATGCTCCAAACTCAATTATTGAGTTCTCCTCCCCTCCTACCAATTTTGGGTATTCTCTCTCTCTCTCACTCGGGCGCTCTTTTACACTATTGCGAGGCGATCTCATCTTTCACTCTCTTGCTCTTCGTCTTCGGGCTCTCTCACACACACACTCGGCCCGAACTCTTGGCTGCGATTGCTCTCCCTCTCTCACAGCCACAAAAAAATATTTATTTATTGTTTGTTTATTATTAACTTCTTTTTTGTGTTCTAAGTCATGGCCTCCGAAGGTGGTGCTGCTCCAGCTCCCCAATCTTCACGCAACCCTCCCAGCGCCGATCCCGCTTGGGCTCATTGTACCGTTGTAGACATGGCTCGAAGGAAGGTCCATTGCAAGTATTCTAACCGGGTCTTATCGGGCGGCGTATGGCGTTTGAAACATCTAGCAGGAATTAAAGGTGAGGTGGCACCATGTTTGAGGGTTTCTTCTGAAGTTCGAATACAATTTTGCCATTAGATGAAGGAGAATGAGACATCCAAAGCAAACATTACTAGAAGACGCCAAGAAATCCGAGAAGAGTTGTCTGCCCCTCCTCGAAGGTCTGTGGATGAGATACATTTATCAAGAGGGAGATAAACAATTGATCTTGATGACGATGAAGAAGGTTAGTTAACTTAGTTTAGTAACTTTAGTTCAAAAACCCTCATTATAATTTATACATTTTAATGTATAATATCATCAACAAATTTTTTTACATTATCTATCATTCTATCTCATATTATAGAACAATTTCGTCGGGCATCGCAAGCAAGTCGAAGGTCTTTTGCAGAAGAGGACTATCTCCGACGTACTAGTCAACACCTAGGTCAAGGTAGTGGTCATGCATCTTCTGGACAAGGGAGTTCAAGTGCTGGAATGAGTACAAATATACCTGAGGTTTCAGTATTATAATGTCATGTTGCATGTACATTGTAACGGTCATCTACCTTCAGCCCATGCACGATCATGCGGGTCGAACTCCGGTTCAACCGAAGTGGTTGCATTTACCCATGCATGGAGTGGCAAAAACTTCTTCTATATCTATTGTCTCGAATGTTGTTGTTTCAGTTTGTTGTTGGCCCGAGGCTCTATATTTTTCTCTATCTTGAACTTGTCTAATTAATTGAAGATTTTTAAGCTTCAATCTCATGTTATAGTGACAAAATACCAACTTCTCAAGACGTGCAGACTTTAAGTGGTTTCTTTGCTTTGTATGGATCAAGCCAAATGTGCTCCAGTTCCTCTCACACCCTGTGGCAGAGGTTGTTGGCTTAACACCCGAATAGCTACATATGCTAAGTCTTCATATCCATACGTCGTTTTGTTGTTCATTTGGATAAGCTCCTTTACTCGATCCATAGCCTCGTACAAGTAGCCCATCTCGGATCTCCTCTCCCCATCTACCGCCCTTAAGACTCGAACAAGCGGTTCTACTACATTCAAAACATTTTGGACCCCCTTCCAAAATGGCTTTGATTGAATAATGTCGGTCACCTCCTCAGAAGTGTTGATTGGGGCAAAAAATGTAATCAAACGCATGCTAGACAATGAGGATAGGGCAATCATAGCATGCAAACAAATGCATGATTATAGACTTCAGCTCTACCACTTTGGTACTAGCACGGCATACAGAGCTACTCAGATTTTGAGTCAAGGTTAGAAGTTACTCATCATATTTATTTGCCTCCGGAATGAGTTGGTTCTATTTTCTAAAACACTATACATGCTTCATTTACAGCGGATTGGTGGTTGGATCATGGAAGAACTTAAGAGAAACAAATAACAAACCAAGTCAAACTCGAATAACAAAAATCAAGAAAGATAAAAAGGAGAGAAACAATAGTCCCGGGGGAATTTTTCCGCGTGTCCACAAAGAGTAATCCCTTCGTTTCATCTTACATATTTCGTCAATTACATTTGTGTTAATGTATCATGTTGTGGGTTGTTGCAGGTGGAGGACATGGTCATGATGATGATGATGATGATGATGATTTTAAGAGGTTGATGGAAGGCCTCCCCTGCACACGATCTTTGAGGGAAGCACCCTCACAATCCAGAAGGACATGGTCATCTCCCCATGTTGCTACTCCCTCACAATCTAGAAGACCTCCCACATCAGTACAACAGAAGAAGGGGAAGCAGATAGCTCAAGAATCCCGCCCAAAAAAAATTGGTGCAACGGAGTCCCGCCCCACTAAAGGAATTGTTATACGAGAGCCACCTCCCCCAGTATAGAAAAAGAAGGGTTGGTTATCTGGTCGGGGATCCAAGAAAGGCAAGAAAAATGCTACCCTTATTGAAGATCCACTTGACATTGCAGATGCAAAGACCTTGGATCCAAATGCAGAGGATGACACACCTTCTCATTGGATTCACCCCGGTTGCCCAATAGCGCCTCCCATGATTTGATGACTACTGGTAGGTCATCATTTTGTATTGTGCATTACCTCACATGTATTTGTGCTAACCTATCATAAAATCATATTACATTTGCAGGTGGTTCTTCTTCAGATGGTGGAGGTGGCGGTGGTGGTGACACACCTCAGGGAGGTGGAGGTGGTGACAGTGGTCAGGGAGGAGGTGGTGGTGGGATAGCATTCACGGAGGAGCAATTTTTTCGGGGTGCAACCCAAGATACTAATTATGGTGCCCCACTGCAGTGCAACAGAAGGCAGAAGTTTAGTCGTGGCGGTCATGCAGGAGGTTCAGCATTGGACTCCAATAGCTATGACAATATGATATCAGACTTCGAGAGGATGAGTACACAAGAGTCTGTTGGATCTGATGGCAGCCATAGCTATCACCCCGAGTCCACTAGCACAGACTACTCCAGTGGCTACAGTGGGCACACTGCCACAGGCTACCTTGGCCCATATATGTATCATCCTGCAACATTTTTTGTTCCTGTTCCAGTTCATGTTTTTTCTCCTTTAGAGGATGTACAGATGGCACAACTGAACGTAATCCATCCCGACTGCCAGATGTGGGACCATTATCTCAGGTTGTTTCGACAGAGATACCATACAAAGATGACATGGGATGAGTATCGTAATTTGGTGTCTGAAAGAAAAAGTTATCACATTATTGGAGAGCTACCCTCAGAGTCAGATGAGTCAGTACCCAATGGGATGCTTATAATCCATATCAGCAGGGACATTGGGGATATCAGAGTGAGTAATTGTAATCTGTATTTGAATTTAGAGTTTGATCTTTGTATTTAGTTTGTGCAATGTAAATATCTTTCTATTAATGAGTTTCAATTATTTTCACTCTTCTAAAAAAAATTTTGATTGAAAATAAATGTTTGTATAGCAATACATGGCATAAATATCATCGAATATGATGAAACATATTCATAAGAGGCCTAAATTAGAAAATCAGTCAAAAAAAGGCACTTGGCCAGAAAACTAGGTTTCTAGCCGCATCCATGCAAATCGGTTCGATTCATGGGCCAGAAAACCAGGTTTCTAGCCGCATCCATACGAATCGGTCCGATTTAGGCGAATCAAACCGAATCGAGGGAAACCCGATTCGGTCCGAATCACCAATGCATCAAACCTTGAACACAAGTATTAAAATGGAAAGTGATGAGAAATGTAAAATGGTAGATGCAAAACAATACAGAGATATGATCGGCTCTCTCCTATATCTTACTGCAAGTAGACTAGACATACAATTCAGTGTTTGTCTTTGTGTTAGATTTTAATCTAGTCTTAAAGAAAGTCATTTACTTGCAGTCAAGAGAATCTTTAGATATCTTTCTGGATCATTTGATTTGGGTTTATGGTATCCAGCTGGTTGCAACATTGACTTAATTTCTCACTCAGATATTAATTATGTTGGATGTAAAATTGATAGGAAGAGCACTAGTGGTTTTTGTCAATTCCTAGGAGGGTGCATGGTCTCATGGGCATCCAAGAAGCAACACTCAGTTGCACTTTCCATTGTACAGGTAGAATATGTTGCTGCAGGGAGCTGTGCAGCTCAAGTGTTGTGGATCAAAAGTCAATTGTTTGATTACAATATTGATATTGGATGCACACCTATCCTATGTGACAACACAAGTGCTATAAATCTTTCTAAGAACTCAATTCAACACTCAAGAACTAAACACATTAAAATAAGACATCATTTTCTAAGAGATGAAGTTGTCAACAAAAACATTGAATTAAATTTCATACCAACAGAAAAATAAGTGGCTGACATCTTTACAAAATCTTTGGCAGAAGATAGATTCACATCTTTGAGAAGAGAGCTTGACATATGCAAAATGCAATGAACTTTATTTTGAAATAGTAAATAATTTGATCTTTTATGCAATGACTATGTGGTATATCAAATGGTAAAATGTGGAAGGGCAAGTTAAATTTGTCTAAAAACTATCATTATGCGTGAGAAAAATCCTCCGCCAAGTATTAATAGTCTTTTCTTACATAAAGGTCATCAAGAAAATAATCATTTTTTTCACAACACTTCATTTTGTGATAACTTCTCCTTTGAATAAATTGCTTGTTTATGTCGGCTTGTTCATGCCCATAATTTTTTGTGCATGTTACTTTGCATAAACACATTTGCATTGATTGAAAATCATTTCATTTTATGCACATGCTAAGGGGGAGTGACTTTGATGTAAGTAAAAACAGGGTCTTTGAATAAGGTGCTCGACAAACAACTTTTTATGTCTGCATGTCGACAACTTCCATTTGGTTTGTCGACATACAATCTTTTTCTGAAAGCATCGGTTATGTTATTCCAGTAGCTGTCGACAAGCTTGAACCTTGTTGTCGACAGATCTTCATTCCCAGAACCCACTGCTTCTGCGGTCTCAGTACTTATCGACACATGTATTCTGTTTGTCGACAGATACCTTGCAAATTCATGTCCTCGATCAGCTCTAATCTAATTGTTGATCCTTCACAACCTAACACCTCTTGGACATTCTTCAATTGATTTCTATCTTGAATGAGATCATTCATTACATTTTCAAGGGGGAGAATTGAAGACTTACACTCCTTTACAACTTTTCATAACTAAATAATAGAAAAGACATTGAATTAATTCCAATGGTTTTGAAATAATAATCTGTTGAATGAGTCAAGTGATGTATCATCTAGAAAACACTAAACAAAACTAATTTCCTTAAAATAACTCTATTGAGTAATCCTTTGTGGATGATCTTATGTCTTAAATGTTTTGAGAAGAAGGCTCTTGACTTCAATATTTTGAAATAGTTATTGATCTCAAACATTTGTTGAATACTTGATTTGATAAATTAAAAAAAGGGGGAGAAAAGCTACATGTTTATCATAACTAACTAAAAAAAATCGGGGAAAAAGGTAGAGCAATGATGGTTGATATGCTGAGTAACTGGAGACATTGGCATCACAAATATCTGTCTTCGCGTCAAAAAGTAAAAACTATCACCTTTGTTAATGGTATAATGGTTAAATACACTGAGTAACTGGGGGTATTGGCATCACAAATGTCTACCTTCACGTCAAAAGGTGTATACAAAACTAAATTACCACCCACCCTATATAAACATGAAAAATTTTTGAAAAATGAAATAGAGTGTAGCCTCCTCCTCTCAATCAAGCTCATTCTTACTATTTCTTGTCAATGCTAATCTGCATATTCATTTCAAGTTTCATCTAAACCTCAAGTCATAAAGACATAAGTGAATCTTTACCAAAGATATTATTCAATGAGCTGTTTTAATTAAATCCAGTTTGTAAGATGCATTCTACTTGCTACATTAACCAAGACTCCTAGAATATTATCTTTAAACCATTGTGAAAAGATGAAATGCATTAATATTATTGCTTATGGCACTTTGTAATGAGTGTATCCTACTATTCTCTCTCTCAAATATGTCATGAAACACTCATCTTCACCTTGTGTTACTCAGAAATCAATACTGTGTATTTTTTTTCAGTGGTTATCGACAGATGACCATGTGATTATCGACAATCGGAACCCAGTTCCGAATCAAAGTCTGAATCGGTTCACATTCTATCCGGTTTTCTTGTGTCGGTTCACTTCCCAAGAGTTGTCAATAACCCTAGCTGTCGACACACACCCCTTCACCCCTTCATATTCTAGCAATTGCCGCTCTTCCTCTCTATAAAATCCACCCTCTTCTCTCAAGGGCGACATCTCCAGTGCCTCTCCTTGCTGAAATCTTTCTTCTGTCTCATCTCTCTGCATCATTCCTCCTTCTACTCCATCTTCATCATGGCAGCTAAGCAAAAAATGATTGCCTCTCGTCAACGGATGTCTTCTCAGAATGAAGGTGAAAGCTCTAGGGCGCCTACAGAGCAAAGAAGGAAGCATCGGGTAGAAAGAACCCCAAAACTGAACGTGCCACAGAATATTGATTTGTGCAGAGTTCGTAGAGTCTTCAAGAAGATAATGCAGCCAAGATATGTTGATTTTGCTTCCCTGGAAGACATGTTTGAAGGTCTGCACGTTCTCTTTGAACAACAAGGATGGCTCCATTTCATGAAATCAGAAAAGAAATACTCACCCACAGCAGTCACAGAGTTTTTCAACAACTTGGATATGTTTGAACAACAAGATTTCTATTCCATGGTAAGAGGCATCACATTCCAGCTCACCCTAAACCTTTTCAGTCGAGCTTTGCAAATACCTAATACTGGGGCAGATATCCTTCTCACCCATCTACATCCTTCTGATTTCTACACCTTGATAACCCAGCAACCATATGATGCCACCAAGGCCATTGCAAGAATGAACGTCAATACATTTCCACCTCTTCACAGGATGATCCATCACATGTTCACCACACTTGTTCCAAAAGATGGCAGTCGGGAACTTGTGAGTGAGGTTCATAAAGTCCTCTTCTACTACTTTCTCCAAGGTCAACAAATCAACCTTCCAACTCTTATGTTTGACCTTACAAAACAGTGCTACAACAATCCCAAACACTCTATACCTTATGCTTGTCCCATTATCTCTATTCTATCCTTTGTTGGGGTACCCATTGCTTCGAGTGAGACTGTCACTATCAGAAGTAGAAGCGCATATGACATCACAACTGCACACAAGATGGGTTACAAAATGGTTCAAGCAGAGTCACCAGGACTTTAAAAAGTCAAGAAACTGAAGAAGAGCACTGAAGAAGAAGACAACAATGAAGATGAACCACAACATGAGCAGATGGACATCACTGAGAGCAATGAGGAATTACCAGATATTCCAAGTGAGCAAGATGTCCAAAATGCACCTCAAGTTCCATTGTCTAGAGATCTCAAAGAATTTTTTGCTGATTAGTTGCTTCAACTTTAAACAAATCTCATGCAGCAAATCAACACCCAATTTGATCAGTTGAAGCTGCACATGAACACCGGGATGGACACCATTGAAGAAAGACAAATCCAACTTCAGAAACATCTAGATGGCATGGACTATGGCATGATGAAGCTTCATCATGATTATCAGAATCTTCAAAACTTCTACGATCCTCCAAATCCTCAAGATGATAATTTCTCTACCTTGTCATCTTATGGTGCTCAAGGTCCTCGTCGTCCTACTCCTCCTGGGGATGACAATCCTTAAAAATGTCAAGCGAGAGATTTCTTTTAGTTTCTAATTTGAGAGGAACAAGTTGGGTAGTAGAAACTGAGTTACATTTGTAAGGTTCTGAAATGCATGTTTATGCCTTTATGCATCAAATGTAATGATTGAAAATCTCATGAATGAAAACAATCCATATTGCCTCTATGCTGCTAAACATGATCGTTGTTCTTTACTGCCATTTATATTTCATTTTCATCTTTTTGATGTTGTCAAAAAGGAGGAGAAATATGAATGTAAGTTTTGTCATCATCAAAAAGAGGAAGAATGTTGAGTTATGATTGTGTGAACATCCATAACATAATTCTTGTGTAATTGCCATGTTGATGAACACAAGTGTACTATTCACATGTCAAGTCATTGTACTGATGTGTTTTCACATGTAACTCACATGTCGACACACAACTCTAGATATTCAGTCATGGTCCTTATCAATTAAAGTGTACCCTACTTTGATATCTAAGTTAAAGCTTTTCACTTGTAGGAGAACATATGATACAATGGAGTTGACAAAAAATCAAGTTCAATCTGAATTAGAAGAGATCAAAGAAATGTTGTAGGAGTTCTCGACAACCACAGCATCTGTCGACAACTTAAGGCTACCATCAGAAAATAGCTTCTGGATGGACAGATTCAAGCAGTAGTTGTCGACAAGCAGATATCATCTGTCGACAACCAGTGAAAGCCTTCAACACCCAGCTTCTGGAAAAACTGAAGTCAGCAATAGTTGTCGACAACTAGGTTGCGTCTGTCGACAACCTAGACAAGTGTTCAAGAATTCGGTTCTGGATAGAGCATCAGCAGCAGTGACTGTCGACAACCGATGTACGTCTGTTGACAACTATAATTTCAGCGCCAACATGTGAGCAGCATGTGCTCTTAATTAGGACGTCCTTTCCTCATACACATGAATTCCCATGTACGTGTGAGGATAAGGACACCTATAAAAAATGTCATTAGCCCTTTTTCGGATAAAGGAGCCCTTACACACTCTCCAAGGACCAGCAGCAACCAGAGGAAGGCTCCCCAGTGCTCTGCTCGAGCTCCAAGGATTGAAGGCCAGAAGATTCATCTCAAGAGATCAATTTGGAGTCAAATTCATCATTAAAGCTCAAGGATCTACTCCAGACTTCTGCAACTCAAAGCTAGACGATCTGGATAAAGGGCTTGGAGAATTCAATCTTATCATCTGCTCTTCTCTGCATTTGAATTCTCTCTCTATACTTCAATTCCATCTTCTTAAGTGTGTGAATTGTTAAATTGAGCAATTCTTGTGCTCAATTCAAACATGTGTGGTTTGATCTGAGACTTTCATCATCTCAGATCGTGTGTGTCATTGTGTGTGTGTTGAACTTGCTATATAAGCAAGTTGTGTGTGTGTGTGGACGGTGGATGTAGGATACACAAGTTGAGTAGTCCGAACCACCTTAAATCTCTGTGTCTTGTGGTTTGATTTGATCCAACGCTAGATGATTGATAGGCACGATCAATAGTCCATACTGCTATCATATTGCTAGCCTTGAATTCACACTCTGCACACACAATTGGACTCAATTTCGATCTGTGTACACTCTAGATCTCCATATCAAGTGTTGATTCCGAATTTAAGTACTGTTTGTTTTAAATTGGAGGTAATCTATTCAACCCCCCTTTCTAGATTCCCTTGATAGCTAATTCCGCAATCCTTCAATAGAAGAAGGGGGCATGTGGCAACACTTGGTTAAGCAGAAATACTATGGGTCTTCTAGAGTTTGGGACATGATCTCACTTCATAAAGTTTCACCAGTTTGGAAGGGGATTCTTCACTGTGTGGACTTTATCAGGGCTAGTGTCAGGATCTCTTTGGGCAACAAGTAAAAGTCCTCCTTTTGGAATGATAGGTGGTGTGGCGACTCCTCATTAGTGGACTCTTACCCTGACTTATTTGCCATATGCGCTTTTCCATCGGCCACGGTGGCTACATATTTTGAGGGTAGTCTTTCTAGTGGGACATGGGCACCACGTTTCAGAGGAACCTCTCTTGGGAAGAGACTAATCAGCTTTTGCAGCTCTTCTCTTTTCTTATTCCATTCAGACTGATAGCAGCCAAGGAGGACTCATGGTCATGGAGATGGGAGAAGGCAGGCCGCTTCTCAGTTAGGTCACATATCATATGTTAGTTGATGGGGGGCTTAGACATGAGGCAGCAAAGCAGATTTGGCTCCCAAGAACCCCCTCAAGGTGAAGGTCTTCATGTGGAGGGTGTCTCATGGAAGGTTGCCGACTTGTGATAAGATCTCTCATTTCCTCCCAGACATTCCTACACTCTGTTGTCTCTACGGGGAAGATGATGAAGACCTGGATCATCTGCTCACTTCTTACTCCTATGCTAAGGGGCTATGGACATTGATCAGACAATGTATTCAGCATCCCATTCCTACTTTTGAGGGGGTTCATCATCTTCTTCGGGGGTGGGATAGGCCATCCTTCATCAAGGGAGATCAGGTGGCATGGTGGCTCATTTTGCATACTACACTTTGGGCCTTGTGAAATGAAAGAAATAGTAGAATATTCAGAAGATAATCAAGGTCTGAGGAAAGCATTTTCCACTTTATTAGAAACAGAGTTTGTTTGTGGTCTGGGCTAAATATTTGGGGAAGGTTGAGGGTCCTAACTCCCTCTTTTTGTGTATGGGGAGCTGATGTCTTGTGTTTCTTTAGTGGGGGAGGGTTTCCTTTTGTATAGAGGTTTTTGTTTTGTATGCCTCTTTGTACATCCTTTTCTTCTATCAATATAATTCAGTACCACCACATTTCCAAAAAAAAAAAAGTACAATCTTCAAACTTTGGATGCTACAGTATCTGAGAGACAATAAAGATAGAAATTTCTGAACAAGCAAGTGAGCAACTTACGGACGAATGACATATTTTGTTTTCCCTTCTGCATTTTCTCCAAGGGGAGCCCTGCAACAAGCATTTGTTAACTTGTATCACATACATGCGTGCATTCAAATGATCCAGCTATTATGGTGTACATAATAGTGAATTTAAGCTCAGACTGCTCAGTTGCTTGGAAAGTGCAATAGAACAGTAAAATAGGATGAAAAAGAAAAATACCGTGTAAGTATACATGATGCAACATCAAGACCTAACATGGCATCCCGATCAAATGAAAACCTGCAGTTGTAATAAATACTCCAACTTATCTTCGTAAGAGAGTAAAAGATGACACAATAAACTAAAAGGGAAAACAATTATTTACAAAAACAATTCTTGGCACCAATGAAATTATCAACACTACATGATTTAGTAAGATAAAAAAGCACTTTTCACAAGAAACATCTAATCTGAAATTGCAATAATAGTTCATCTAGAAAAAAGAAGTTTTCATCAACAATGACACTACATGATGGATTTAAAAGTTTCCATTAATGCAATGAAAACTTTGTCCTTAGACAAGGACACAGAACCAAATACTTAAGAAGAAATAACTCGAATGAAAACCAGCATTTCAGTTCGTAGTGACAAGGCTGTGTATTATTCAGTTCAAACCAAAAACCAAGTCAAACTGATCAATTTGGACCAGTCTAATTCAGGTTTCACAATATTTTGAAACCGAACCAAACCAGCCAACCGAATTAGATTAGAAGTAACATTAGATTAATTGATGCCCTCATCACATCACCTTTAGGGACTGTTTGGAAAAGGGTTAGAACAGAGTTAATCATTTTAACCCCAGGTTAATCAAAAAGTGCTTTGGAAATGTAGAAAGTTAACCTGGGTCAAAATGGATTGGGTCAGGCAAAACCGGGTTAACCTGGACTAACCCAACCCACCTCCGGAGGTAGAGTAGAATTAACTCTACTTGCGAAAGACTATTTTGTCCCTCATCATACAGTGCACCTTTTGATGGTAGCCAGAATGCGCTCCGTCATCGTGTGCAGTACCGGAAAAGAGAACCACTTTTTTTCTCATCCTCTCGTCGCCTCCCCAAGTGGAGTGGATCTTTTATGTTTTATCAACACATGGGTCCATCCCCGGCTTCAGATCTGCAGTGTAGAGCTCGTTGATCTGGTGCAAGGATCTGATTGGGTGTGGTGGCGACAGAGGACGACTCCCGATGGGGCTCTGTTTCTGACATTTCTCACAGCTGCGGTGTGGCAGCGTGGCTGGATTTGTGGCACCGTTGCTGGTTTCTGATCTGTTGATGATCCAGCTCATGAAATCTAAGGGCGTCATTGCTTTGGAATGAGCAAGAAGGAAATACAAATGGAGAAGAGATGCAAGCAAACGATTTCAAGTAAGATAAGCACCCGTCGCTTCTGTTTTGAGATCTTTGGTGCTTTGCAACCTTGTTCAGGTAGAAATCTGCGGCTCTGTGCTCATCTGTTGGTCCATTGGCATTGATTTTGCTCCGTCAGGGGAAGTAAGAAATCAAGTGCTTTTTTTCTTTTTCTCACAGTTTTACTTCACCCTAGTTTGTTTCTATTCCTTCTTCACCCTTTTCTAGCTGTGATGCTTGATGTTGAGTATTTGGTTTATGCACATCTTCATGAATCGGGAATCATGAACCAGAAAAAAAAAATGTAGGAACAATTCAACTATGCATAGGATAAAGGTTAGAGTCATTTGTGAGCATATAAAACTTATCTGACGTTTCCGATTCATTTACTTCCAGGGAAGATTCGCCTCTGCAAATTGTGGCGAACATGGAGTGCTCCAGAGTTAATCTCCATCTCGCCACTGGCAGTTGTGAGTGGAAAAGAAACCTCCCTTGTTCCGAGAGGTCGAAATCTGACTATTCACGGAACCAAGTGAGTTTCTGACCATTACTTCTTAACTGTTACTAAACACTGTAGTTGTCATAATTAACCAATGTATGATACAGAATCCATTATACATATATGAGATGCTACTTTGCCAAGGAAGTCCTGGGTTCAACTTATACCAGTACCATTTATAATGGTTCTAGCATTGAGAGCTTCAATTTCCCAGGAGCTCCAAATGTGTTTGGTCGTTGCTTCATAGAGGTGGGCTGCCTCAACCTGTCCCCCATAATAGACAACACTAGTAGAAAAAAAATTGTTCTCGATGTTCTCCTATTTAAAAATCTGAATGATGTCTGTCTAACTTTTATTTCTTACATTACTGTTTCCAGGTGGAGAATGGTTTCAAAGGAAATAGTTTTCCTATCATCATTTTTTTGAACGAGGGTAGTACCACTGGTATTATAAAAGGAAAAAATATACATGAGAAGGGGGAGAGGTCTCAAATAACTCCCCCAAAGCCTGCTAGGGAAGCAAAAAAAAGAAAGCATAAAATAACTACTCACTATGCCCTCCTCCAAACACACCCAACAGCCCCAAAAAACCACCCTCATCATACAGCTTCCAAAAAACCACACAAAAGAAAGTCATGCAACCCGCCGAGACCTCTCCTGGCTGCATATACCACCTATGCTTCAGTGTGCTTTGAAACTCCTTTATTAACGGCCGCATCAGTCTTCCTATCATTATTGCAGATGATGTGATCTGCGAAGAACTGTGACTACTTGTGCATCTATATAACTCCATGTTACATAAATCTGTTAATTCATTACCCCAAAAGGAGTTAATTATGATGTCAATTTGGATAAGTAAACTGATGAACTCCACATTCAAAACAGACAAAGGGAAAGAAGATAGAAAGTAAAGTGATTCATTCCACCAGCCTGTATGCGCCTCCTTCATATGTTAAGGTGACAATATATGGGCCAAGCCAAATGGGTTGCAACTTGCCACTTGACTTTCCTGCCATTACTTCCCTGCATTTGACCATGACTAGATCTCCTTACTTAAATGCTCTCGGTCTTGCCAATTTGTCAAATGCACGAGCCATTCTAGCTTGATATGTTTGGAGGCATTTATAAGCTTTGAGTCGTTTTCCTTCTAAATTGGAAAGTTCCTCGAGTCTTCTTTCTATTTGGTTTTGTTCTTGACCTTGCAGTCCAATTTGCATTGCCACTCGATAGGATGCCATTTCAATTTCTATGGGTATCATTGCCTCAGCTCCATATACCAAGGAGAAAGGTGAACATCCGGTAGGGTCTTGTATATTGTTCGGTAAGCCCATTGAGCTTCATGAACTTTTTCTCCCCATTCACGCTTTCGACTGCCAACTATTTTAGCAAGCAGCTTGCAGAGGGTTTTGTTGAAGGCTTCTGCTAGCCCATTGGCTTGTGGATTGTAGACTGATGACGTCCTCCAATCGATATAAAATTTAGCTGCCAAAGCATATATTGTTTTGTGTCGAAATGGTGTCCCATTATCAGACATGATTCTGTGACGGGTACCAAATCTGTATATTATATTTTGCTTGACAAATCTAGCAACGGCTTCTCCCGTTACTTCCCGCAATGGAATAGCTCCTGCCCATCGAGAAAAGTAATCTGTAGCAGCCAATATGAATTTATGACCTTTGGATAAGGGTGGGAATGGTCCCACAATATCCATTCCCCATTCTGCAAAAAGCCATGTTGGTGCTATAGGATGTAATGTATTGGGTGACTTTCTAGGCACAGGGCCGAAAGTCTGACATTGATGACATGTACAGGTATATTGGATGCAATCCGCGCACATGGTGGGCCAATAGAAGCCTTTTAATTTGATATTGATTTTCATCTTTTCACCTGCCTGGTGTGCACCACACAATCCAGAGTGAACTTCTTGCATGATAATTTTGCCTTCTTTGGAAGACAAGCATCTGAGAAGAACTAGTCCTTCTTTTTCATGGACCAATCTGTATAATTAATCTCCTATTAGTTGATATGATGTAGCCCTACGCAGAAGCTGAACATTTTGGGCTCAATCAAAAGGGAGCCAGCCTTTCTTGATTTTGATAATCGGCTCACGCCAATATCCTATTGAATGGCTGCACTTTCTTCTGTGCTATTTACCTCCATAATTGTGAGATTGGAGTCACTGTCGAGGACACTTGGCATGAGTCTTCTATGTCGGACTATTATGTCCAATTCTCCTTCGGGAGGTAGTTTCATGGCAGAGGCCAACTTGGCTAAAGCTTCTGCCTGAGAATTCTCACTTCTCGGCACATAGGCTATGTCGAAAAAGTGAAACTTTTCTTTGAGCTCCATAACTGTAGCATGGTATGGAACCAATTGTTGTTTTCGGACTTCATACTGGCCCAAAACTTGTCGGATGACCAGCTGAGTCACCATAAACTTGTATGCTTTTGGCACCCATTTCAAGAGCCAGTCGGAGCCCAATAATTAGAGCCTCATACTCAGCTTCGTTGTTGGTTAATGACTTCATAAGTGCACAAGAATTATATAAGATTCCTCCTTGTGGAGTGACGAGGACGATGCCTACTCCAGTAGTGAGGCTGACGGAACTGTCTGTAAAATGGAGTGTTCGAGATGCTCCATCGAAATATAATTCCCAAGGAGGTATTTCGATTGCGATGACCTCTTGGGAATTTGAGTTTTCTTCAACTTGATTCTCCCTCTCATTTGTGGGGGTGAGAGTTTCTTCTTCGGGAAGCTCAATAGACAAGGGTGAATTATCTGGCACTGGATGTGTGGCCAAGAATTTAGCTAAGCCTTGCCCTTTGATTGCCTTTTGTGGTAAATAAGTGATATCAAATTCCATGAGCAATAAGGCCCATTTCCCCAGTCTTCCTGACAATACGGGTTGCCTTAGCAGATATTTGAGAAGATCATACTTGGAGATGAGTTTCACTTCATGGGCCAGCAGGTAATACCTTAATTTCTTGACGGCGAACACCAATGCTAGGCAAACTTTCTCCATTGGAGCATATCGGAGTTCTGGACCAATCAGCTTCCTGCTGAGATAGTACAGAGGCTGCTCCTTGCCTTCTTCATTTGTTTGTGCTAATAGAGCTCCCAAAGAGGCATAGCTGCAATGTAGAGTATGAGAGATTTTCCACCAATTGGTGCTCCCAATACTAGTTGAGCGAGGAGATATTTCTTAATCTGCTCAAAGGCATCTTGGCATTCTTGGTCCCAGATGAAAGGAGCATCATTCTTCATTAATTTACTAAAGGGTGCACACCTTCCTGAGAGGTTGGAGATGAATCGCCTGATATAGGCCAATTTCCCTTGGAATGACCTTAGCTCGGTCAGATTTTGAGGCGGCGGCAATTGTTGGATCGCCTTGATTCTGTCGGGATCTATTTCTAATCCCCGATATTTGACGACAAAACTGAGAAATTTGCCACTTGAAACCCCGAAGGCACATTTCATAGGGTTCATCTTTAATTTGTAACGACGAAGTCTTTCAAAAACACGACGGAGATCAGATAAATGATCTTCCCATTTTTGGTTTTGACGACTAAGTCATCAACATAGCATTCGACCACATCATGGAGCATTTCATCAAATATTTTGGTCATTGCTCTTTGATATGTGGCTCCTACATTCTTCAATCCAAAGGGCATCCTTTTGTAGTTGAAGATTCCCTTGGGTGATCTGAAGGCAGTGTGATCTTTATCTTTGATTGCCATGCGGATCTGGTTGTAATTTGAAGACCCGTCCATAAATGATAATGCTTCATGGCCAGTGGTCATGTCCACCATGGTTTCCGTAATTGGAACTGGGAAATCATCTTTGGGACATGCTTTGTTCAAGTCCCTGTAATCAATACAGATCCAGACCTGGCCATTCTTCTTCTTTACTGGGACAATATTGGCGAGCCAAATTGGATATATGCATGGCTCGATGAAGTCTACTTCAGAGAGTTTGTCGACTTCAGCATTTACTTTGAGTTCCAGCTCATGCCGCATGCGCCTTTAAGGCTGTTTGACAGGCTTGGCTGTATGAAGTATAGATAATTCATGTTCGGCGACTGATGGCTCCAGCCCGGGCATCTCTTTGTAATTCCAAGCAAAGCAATCCTGGAATTCCAACAGGAGAATTTTGTAAGATTGCCTTTCTTGTTCATCAAGAAGGGCGCTGATGAAGATTGGTCGAGGGTTTCCTTGATCCCCAAGGTTGAGTTCAATCAATTCATCAACCATGGCTTGTTCGCCATCTTCAAACTCATGAGGAGCTGGTTGCAAATCCATGAAGTCTTTTTCGTCGTCAGAGTCGGCGACGTAGACTTTGTAGTAATTTATATCTTCAGGATTTGTTGGTGAAGTTTATCTATCAGATTCTTCTGGCGACTCTTCACCTGGTGGCTCTTGTTCAGGAGAGACAGTATCTTCTTGAGAGTTGGAGCTGGAAGACTCTTGGTTGCTTTCTGGATTGCAGGTCTCCGGCAATAACCCAACAGTATTGACTGTGAAGAAGACCTTGGTGTCATAACCTAGCCCTCTTATATCTTTCTTAGAGAGGGGAGGGTGTCCTCGCACTTGGGGAGGTTCCCATAATTGATTGAAGAAATCCCTCCAGGACGCATTTTGCATACGAGGGATATTTTGCTTCTTGCACATTTCCTTGATATTTTGTGGCATATCAGCCATATCTTGTATAGGCTCAAGATGATTTTTGGGTTTATTTTTCCAGTCGAAATCATCCTTTGGAAGTCCCTGAGGCGTTGACTCCCCTTTGTAAAAGACAATTGGCTTCACTGCCTTTTTGTTATTTTTTCTTCCTTCTTTCTTTGATAAGTAACGATGAACGTTTTCAATCGCCCGACGATTTGTTCTTGCTTCGGAAGAGAGATTTGCAAGCTCATAGGAGGCAAAGGAATGCTTTTGTCGATGGCCTGACTTACATGGTCGGCCTCATAATTGATGCTCCGCCTTTCTAAGCGGGTTGACTTATTCGAGAATTCTTTTTGTGAAGCTTGGTAAGACCTTTATTTATCACGAAAAGCTCGCCAGTCTCACTGTCTTCATCTGTGCAACCAATTTGTTTTCCCTTCCCTTTTGCTTGGGTAGAGGATTGAAAGATTGGTCCTCCAAGATATAGTAGGGCATCGGTCAGATTGCACTCGCCTTCCCGAAACGGAGCTTGATCAGCAAAAACTGGATGTTGTTTTCCTTCTTTTGCATATTTGATGCATTGATGATGTGTTGAAGGGATGACCCAATTTTCATGTACTCAGGACTTCCGAGCAATACTTTGTATGTTGTATCAGCATCAATAAAGGTCCACGGTGAGTCTGCCCATAGCTTCTTCAGAATCTTGATTGAATCTTGTGATCCTTACATCCCTTACTTCTTGTATGTAAAGCATGAGATATAAGGATTCGAAAGTCTTGAAGGGCATTATATTGATAGATGCCCCCTGATCAACTAGAATCCGATTTAACTCATTGCCATTAATCTGCCCCTTCATATATAGAGGACGATTGTGACATGAAGAGGGCAGCAGCATATCCCCGTCTGTGAAGGTGACATTTGCTGCCAATGCTTCATATGCTTGGGCTTGTAAATCAGCCACATGGGCTCCATAAGTTTCTGGTTCTTAGAGTATTTTGACGAGAATTTTCCTCAAATCTTTACTCCAAGCAATGGCCTCCCAGACAGTAATACTGACGGTGAGTGACTTTAATTGTTGAAGAATTTTGTCATCAGCCTCGGCATGTGCCCGATCCAATAGGGAAGATGCCCCGATCAAAGATTCAGACAGCTCATTTGGCTTGACGAACTCCTTTTGGAAGAGTGAACTTAATGGCATTTCGCTTTGTGAGGGAGGAGCATTGTCCGGCTCATTAGATGAAGTGCACGGACTTTGGTCTCCATCCTTTGGCTAGGAGACTATATTGAGCAATCCCTCTTCCTCATCCGAAGGATCGAAGACATAAGAATCTGCCCGTATTTCAACTTCAGGCAGAGGTTTTGACTCTTCACCACGGAAGAGTATTACTTTGTCTGAATTTGTAGAACCAGACTTTTTGGCGGTGGTGGACGTTGCTTTTTGCCATTTGCCACGTCCTCTTCCGTGATTGCGACTTGAATTATTTGTAGAGCGGCGCCGATATGTCAACATCGTTGGCTTGTCTTCAGCTTCTATAGTGGTACCCCTTGGGCAGACTTGCAACTGCTTAGGTGGAGGTACAAATACCATATTGCAGAAGGAGTTGAACATTTCTTCCAGTTTTTCAACAGCAATTTCTTCATCTTCATAGAAGATTTCTAATGGTTCTGGGAGGTAAAGCTCCCCTTCTTCTAATGCTTCTTCTTGGATTTGGCAAAGCCAATTCTTGAGTCGGGTTGTTCGCTCTAACTCCTCCCATGGGATGTATTCACCGAGAGTAACCCTTCTAGAAGGTCTGGAAGATACATATTCTTCCAGCTCATCAATTAACTTTTGAAGTTTCTGAAGAAGAGTTAATTCTTCAGAGGCCTTTACAGCGGCAGAGCGCTCCATTTGCTTCTTCATTTTCTTTTCTCATTTTTCCTTCTATTTTTCTCTTTGTTTTCCATTTGCAATACTTCAGCTGGACTCATTGCTTTCTGCTTGGGAAGTGATTTGGAGACACTCTTTTTGCTAGAGTCACCTTTTGACATGAACTTCTTGAATATCTTGGAGCTAGTTGACCTTCGAGGGCCTACAGTGACCCAGCCGGCCTCTGAGGCTTGTGTCTCGAAGGTTGCATTGATTGCTTCTTGAACAACATCAGGTGGGAGTTGGTAGAATTCGTCCATGAACCCCTCTACTTGTTGCGAGATTGGCTTCGCCGCAGCTTCCTATCTTGCTTGACTTGAGCGTTGCAAAATATCAAGCTTACGCTGCTTCATCTTGGCCTTGCCTTTATTTTGCTTGATGCCAGATTGATATAAGTCTTCACTTTGACTGCCTGGATGGTAAACTAAGTTTACCATGTCTTGATCAAACGTTTGCTGTGACGCCTCACCCAGGTGCGTTTGAACTAGAGAATGTCCAAACTGGTCAATTTCCCCATCTCGAATGAGTGTTTCAATCCAGTCTTGGACCTCCGGGTAGTCTTTGGTGGGATGTATGGCTTTGTCATGATATTCATAATAACATACATGCCTCATCTCTCTTTTGGTGATATAGGGCGATGGTGAGCGCACCGTCATTTGCCCCTGCTTCATGAGATTATCAAATAATTATCAAATATTAACTTGGTATTTTCTATAGCGAAGGAACGCTGGTGTATGGGGCGCCATCCCGAATACCATCGCCTGGATAAACCTTGATTTGAATTTAACTCCTTCATTTCTGATTTAGGAAGATTGGAGGTTGGAGCTGCATTGATAACATTTACCGAATGAGACATGAAGTTGATCAGCTCATTCGGCGGATGCCGGATATGGGGTTGTGGAGGGCTGACCAGAGAATCACCTAGGTCAATTACCCTTGTCTGATCATAACTTTCACATCATCTTTGAAGTCAATGCAGTCTTCAATGACATAACTTGTTGTTTATGATATGGACAGTAGTTGGATAATACATTTGGCAGAGCAGAGAAATCCAACAATCCGGTCCGCAGGCATAACCGGAAGAGTGTTAATGTTTCATGTCGAGGGAAAGAATATAATTTTGTCGCCTCGACAAAGCTTAGGGATCCTTCGGATAACCACCTAATTGAATCTGAGTAAGGTGGCATCAAAGGCAGCTCCTGTGTTGCTTGTGTATGGATGGGGGTGGTTTGTGGAACGTAGGATCCCTGAGGGGAAGTATCCTGGTGTTCCTCCACATTTTCTATGATTTGCCGCAACTCTTGTTGGCCTTGTTATAGTCGCCAGAGTTGCTTTTTAACTCCCCGAATGACTTTCCACATTGTTTGACGCCTGGATCTTGGCGGAGAACGAGTCCCGGAATTATCCTGAGGTGGGTGACATGAGGGACCAGCCTCGGAATTATTTGAATTTGCAGCAGATCCCGCTCCGTGTATTACATTTACTGACTGCTCCAGTCAATCCCAAGCATGAGGTTGAGGAGGGTAGACTAGACCACCTTGCATGGATATGAGGCCACTTTGAATCATCTTTTGAACCTCATTCTTGAAGATATAATAGTCTTCAATTGTGTGCCCCAACATGCGGTGATATGGGCAGTAGTTGGGCTCGTTGATCTTGCTGACATCTGCAGGCTTCTTTAGTTCTAGCAGTGATATTAATTTGTTGTTCAAGCAGAGATCAAAAAGCTTTCTGGTATGCTCCTTTTTGAAAGAATAAGAAGTTTTCATGTGATCCGCCAATGTTGGCATTGGCGCTTTTGATTCTGATTTCTTCTTTGAGGTGGTAGGCATTACCACTCCTTTTTCTTCTTTCCCATGTGAGAAGTCAATAACATTGACTTCTTTTCCCGTTGGATTGCGCTCTTTGGGGAGCTTGCCTTTGTGAGATGCATGAGCCATTTGATCAGCTAAGAACATCTCAATTTCCGCCACGACGGAATTTAATTGATCGAAACTCTTGATATTTGCTCCCAAGAGTTTCTCATTAATTACCGTCGCCAAGCCTCTTCGGCAAATAGTAATTGCATCTTCTTGAGTAGGAGGGTTGTCGCATTTTATGCTAAACTTTCTCCACCTTTTGATGAAATCGAGTGCCGACTCCCCTTTCTTTTGCTTAAGGGAGCATAACTCGGCAAGAGAGACTTTTTTTTCAGCTGTTTGGAAACGGTTGATGAATTTCTTTTGTAAATCAGCCTAATCGGCAACAGAATTAGGCTTCAGCTTTGAATACCATTGGAATGCAACGCCAGTCAAGGAGGTTGCAAAATATCAGAGAAGATAAGACTCCTCGAAGGCGAGATCACCCATTGCAGTTATATAATATGCCAAATGTTCCTGAGGCGACCCATGTCCGTCAAACTTTTGTAGTTTCGGGACTTTAGGACACTTAGGTGGTAGCTTCTTGAGTTGATAGTGTACAGGATATGGGGCAGTGTATAGATCCATAACATGAATCCCTTCGCCTTGTTGAGCAAATTTGTCTTCAACGATCTTTTCGATCATATGCCTTTGTATGGCGATATCTTGCATTGCCCTCATTTGAGGGGATATGATGTTGGATGGATCAATAATTTCTTGACCCGTAGCTCGCAGAAGAGGGCCACTTATGGAGGCCGTCGGATGATTTGTCGGGGCAGACCCATCCGGATGTTGGCTTTGTTGTTGATTTTGAATAGAGACTGGCTCCATAGATTGCCAAAGACTAGTGGTAGCTAGTCGCTTCATTTCATGCAAAAGTGTGGCCATTTCAGAGTGCCACTACTGCATGACTTGATATTTGTCATCATTTGACATTACTTGGAAATTCCCCTTTGTAGGCAAGTTGACGACGAAATCAGAAATTGACATAGGAAGCCTACCTTCCCCGTCTTGAGCAATTTCTTCCTCAAAGAAAGGGATTTGAATTTCTTCATGTTGGGGCTCAGCATGAAGAGGAGCTTGACCAAACGTCCCCGCCTACCCACCAGAGGGTGCCTGGCGGTTTCTTCTGGCAAATTGTCTGGTATTCCTATAAGTAGCCTCAATAGGAATATTTAGATTGACTTCCGCGATTTGTTCCGCTAGTTCGCCGGAGTCCCTCCCAGAGGCATAGCATAAAAAGATCCTGAGCCTGGGTTTCTCTCCCGCTGCCCAGGTGACACGCCGTCTTTTTGACGAGCGGGTACTCGCTTTGGGAGTTGCCCCCAGCCTATCGAAGACCGAGATTCGCGTTATACGGTAGAGGACCGATACGCGAGATTTGAATTGTTGAGAAGAATTTGCTTTGACTACCCGGATATTCTCCGGGTCTTGAGGGGTATAGTTTGATTTGCTGTACACCCCTTTTCTCTTTTGACCATTGAGGTGATTGAATCCAGTATGCTAAAGTGAAGTGCATTTGGCGTCACTCCTCCTTCCAACCACCTCCGGTGCTTTTGCTTGAGTCTTCTTGATTTTCTGGGCCTCCTTTTTGGGGACCCAAATTTGCTTGACCTTGGCGGGCCGCTGTATCTTTTGCTCGATGCCGACTTCCACCTTGGAGTCGTCTTGCTTTCCTCGAAACCAATGCAAGACTGAGAAGCGGTTCGAGGTAGAAATTGTGGGAATATGCCTATCACGAGGAATAATAGGCTCGCCTTTGTCGAGCCGCACCCGTAGGCTTCCGACCATGACGGATTTGCCGAATCTGGAGGTAGCAGCAGACAGCTTCTTACTTTTGTGGTTTTTGTATTGCCCTCGTTGTGAGGGGATAGTAGCTACAACTTCAGAAAAGATTACTTGAACCAAGTAACTCCGAACTTGAGTTGGGCTGGGTTTAACCCCTTTGGAAGCAACATCTTTTGAGGGCATTCTGGTGCCCCTGTTGATGACAGCAGGACAGGGTTTGACATACCCGCGACTTCTGTTGGCCTTATTGATTTGTTGAAGGGAAGCTCCTAAGCAGCACCCTCCTCTTGTTGAGCCGAGACTACCCCTAAGAAGAAAGGGGACCCGACAATGGCTGGAAAATCTCCGAACGTGATCGGAGTCGCCAGGTAGCCAAACCTAACGTGGTTGTTGATGACGAGTGATCCATAGGTGACCGTCATCTCCTTTGAACGCCTTGTAGACGAGAGCTTTAACTTTGTGATTTTGTTTGAGTTTACCTTCAAAGAAAACACCGGTGTTAGAATTTTCATAAGAAAAATGTATAAACCTCAACTTTTACTATGAAACGACAAGAAACAATCCCACCGGGCGTGCCAGCTGTTGGACGCGGAAAAATATATGTAGGTGGAAATACTTCATTTGATTTTGATTGATTTGATATTTTTTTCTTTTGTCGGGCGTGCCAGTCTGTCGAACAGACAGAATTTGAAATCCACGCAGTGCGGAAAGAAAATGCATGTCCATTTATTGGACGAAAGCGCCTATTAATTTGTGAAACAACATTTGTTCCACGTGCTTTTATTTTATCAGGCGATTAAGGTTACGTGTGCTGGACCCCTTCTCCATACATCGAGTTAAAATCTTTGATGTTGATTTACATCATATTTAACCCGAACACCCTTGATGGCAGAACCGAGATTTACATTTTTCTAGAAGACAATAATACGGTGCTTTAGTTTTACTGGACGAAAATGGACTTTTTTGAAGAGAGCATGGACTCCATTTATGAGTTTAACATGTATTTTGAAGAAATTTTGAACGAGTGGTATTTTGGGTAAAGTTTCTGCATGGGCAGAATTCTTGCTCAAATACACACACGAACATATGATGAACATATGGTCGTTTTTTTTAGGCAGAATCTCTGTATGGACAAAGTCTCCTCATGAAAATACGCACATATGAACATATATTTTATGAACATATGAGTATGCTTTTGGGCAGAGTCTCCTTTTAAAAGACATACACATATGAGCACAAACGATTTACCCTCGCAGAGTCTCGCTCGACGTGAGGGGAATAACATAGATGTGTTTAAATGTTTATATCCATGGAGACTAACTCGACATGGAAACATTTGAACACAAGAACATTGAGATATTTAAATATCTTTTACCCATGGAGACTAACTCAACATGGGAGATATTTAAATACAAGAGCATCGTGATATTTAAATATCTTATGCCCATGGAGACTAACTCGACATGGAAGACATTTAAACATCAGAGCACATGAACATGTTTAAAAATTTTGTGTCCATGGAGACTAACTCGACATGAAAAATATTTAAACAATGGAGCACACGAACATGATCGTTTTAATTTGATCTCCACAGAGACTAACTCGATGTAGAGATATAAACATGTATTTGAATTTTAAAATCCCCCCATGGAGACTAACTCGACATGGAGGGGGTTTATAGAGATTTCGTGGTCGGAGGGGGACGACCTTTCGTCTTGCCGGGGGCAAGTACCTTCACGCTGAGCTCAAGCAGAGTCTTCCCCAACAAGTTTCTTCTTTCTTTCAAAATTCGACCCCTTTGCCATCGGGCTACATGGGGTATTTATAGGGGTTTTCCCCTTTACAATGAGGAGAGAGACGTAACTGGGGGGAGGTCCCCCCGGTTAGAGGAGAGAGACATAACCGGGGGGACTGTCCCCCCGATTAAGGAGGACTGTCCCCCCGATTAAGGAGGACTGTCCCCCCGGTTAAGGAAACTCCTTAACATGGGGACAGTCCCCCCCGGCTAAGGAATTTCTCCTTAACCGGGGGGAGGTTCCCCTGGTTAGGGGCTTCCCCCCTTAACCGAAGGGAAATCCCTCCGGTTGGGGATTTACACGAGGGTTTCTCCCCCTGACTTCTATAAATATGCACCCTCATGTTTTACGAGGGGTGTTGATGTCGTGAAGGCCCTTGTATTTTCTTGGAGATCCTCGACGGAGTATTGCTTTGGTTTGGACTTTGCAAGTGTTTGGTGATTCCCCTTGCACGTGTTTTTGAAGTTGTAATTTCCTTCGAACTTAGTCTTGTTGACCTTGTGCTGCCGAAGTTCTTTCATAACTCATCTTCTTCGGAGCATTGTTCTTCTTGAACTTGTGCTTTATTGAAGGGTTTTAGTGTTGACTTCATCAATAAGTCTCCTCCTTTAACTTGAAAGGGACTTGAATGCAATATTACCTAAGTAACCATTAGATCAATATAAATAGCTTCTGGCATCCCTTTGTGGATATCCATTGCAAACTTTTCAGGGTTCAACACCCGCCGAGACCGCGAGACGGCTAACCATGCAAGGAGTTACTTGGAATTAGCTAAGATTATAGGGACTGATATGTAAAAAACCACATTAGTATGCTACCAGTACCATCCACTTTAAAGAGCAGGGTCAAGAGTCCCGCGTGTAGAAACAGAGAAAAGAATGATTCGTGAATCAAGGCTTACATAAATAACAATAATGATGATTCAAGATGTTTCAGGTCATAAATCTCAGAACAAGCTGGTGTGGATTTGTTTAGGTATTGTCTCTTGAGGAATGCTTTGGTATCTGGCGACATTTTCTTAGTGAAAATTTTGATGGACCTGTGTGCTTTCTTTCCTTGTATCATGTTTCCAGTTTAAGGAATATGAGGCACCATGATAATCTGCTTAGAAAGCAAAGTCAAAAAGTCAATATAGAAACAGTAAGGAAACACATGCGTTACACTACAAAAGACTTTCATAAATCACCCTAATGATGATTCAAGGAAGATGTTTTAAGCTATCAGACTAACGCCAGACAGAATTCTAAGCTAGAAAAGTAATGATTTTAAGCAAAAGCAATCTCAGACTTTGAAGAACCAGGAGCTACTTAAATCAAAGGGGAAGTATGAAACACATTTAGGAAAATTACCTAAACAACAGAGAATCATGGCTGGCCCTTGCAGTTTCATGGAGCTTAAACTTCACCCACTTCTCTGGATTAAGTGCTGGAACAAAGTCCTCAGGTTTAAACCATATAAACAAAAAAAATATTCAAGAATAACCAAAATGCTAAACTTAGAGGAGTGAATATCTGGGCTTTGGACTTCCAGATATACTTGAAACAAAAGTAAAGAGATTAAGACCTTTGTAAATTTTACCAGAAGTGTTTTCCTTTTAGTATCAGTTTGGATCTGTCTATGACATCTCTATATATTCTGGCAATTTTGTTTATTGCTGTTTTAAGCTAGAAGTGTAGAAAGGGGTGTCTGTTGGAACACACGGAATTTCCATCTTTTAAATAAAGTTTTGGGTGGTATGTGTATGTATTTTTATGTGTGTGGGCGTGCCAATTCATTTAATTTTGGAACTCACTTGATGCGAGATTTGGTGTGTCCATTTATTGGACGGTTAACCCTTAATTTAGTGTATTCGTTCCGCATGATTATTTTATCAAGAGATTTGAGTGTCGTGTACTGGACCCTTCCCCACCGACCGGAGTCAGTGTTAATTTACATCGATTTGAATCCGAATACCTTTGATAATGATGTCGAGATTCATTTTTGGCACAAAGTCCAGAGAGCTTGAAAAATGTAATTTGGATTATAATTTGGTCTTTCAAGACCCTTACAATTGGTTCTGATTATATAATTGGGTCTCCAGGATTACATTCCATCGCAGTTGGACTCTTTGAATTTGCTCCTAGCTGCATTTGGATTGATTTGCTTCATTACCGTCACAATCGGACAACTGACTTTGCTTTTGTCATGATCGGGCGGTTGATTTTACTGGTAGTCATGATCACTCTTTTGATGGTGATCAAACCATTGGAGTGGACTTGGTGTCCGTAAAGTATATTTGACCCTCTTTGGGTATTTGTTGAAACTTTTACCCATTCTTGGGTATTTTACAATTTCATACCCTTTGTAAGTCTTTCGGTAATTTTGTACCCTTTTTAGGGGTTTTATTACACTTTTAACCCCTTTATGGGTATAATTGCAGTTCCTGACCCTTTCTAGGTACAACTGTCATTTCTTTGACTTTCCTGGCATTCCTGCCATTTCTTGATCTTTTTTGACATTATCGCCACTTCTTGGCATTCCCGAGTGTTTATGCCATTTCTTGACCTTTCTCGAATATTTCTGCCATTTCTTGGCATGTCCAAGGATTTCTGTTATTTCTTGACAATCTCAAAACTTAGCGTGGTCAGCCATAAGTCGAACTCAGGAGAGCGCACACCGCTTCAGAGAAGTGACATGGATCCCACTCCACCGTGTCATGCAAACGACATGAACTAGACTTGTCGGCAACTTCTTGACATTTCTAAGGTATTATGTCATTTCTTGACCTCCCTGGGATACTTCGTTATTCTCTGACTTTCTTAGCCATATGCTAAACTCAAGAGAGCGCACGCCACTTCATGGAAGTGACGTAGGTTCCGCTCCACCGAGCCGTGCAGACAGCGCAGATATGATCAGAGAACTGAAAACTTGGCCAATGTTGTATTTTGAAGAAGATTTGGACAACATTGTATTTGTGCTTTTACCAGAACTTCTCTATAATTTATGCCCATTAAAGACATTTTCTGCAATTTCAATCTTTTCGAAGACCCTTCTATAATTCTTATCCTCCCAGGGGCTTCCTACAACTTTTCATTTTTTTGAGGATTTTTCTGCCATTTCTGCCCTTTTGGAGGGACTTTCTGTAACATTTATCAGATGAATAGCCCTTGCAACCCTTTGAAAGGCCTTCAGTTTTTCTAGAGCTCTCCAAGAACCCAGCAGCGCCTTCTTCTTCACTGCTTGAAGAGATCTTTGGCCGATGGAGAACTTGTAGCACTTGATAAATGAGGGTTTTCATTTGATACCCCTCATAATTGCTTGATGACAACAAGAGGGATCTCCATAAACACATGTGGTAAAGTCCACGTGGTCTTCACATGGAGAGATATACACATGAACACGGTCTTCATGTACACATATGGTCTGTATGACCACATAATTTCCATATGGAGATGTACACATGAACGTGCCTCAAGCAGAGTCTCTGCATGGACAGAGTTTCCGCATAGAGACACACATATAAACACATATGGTGAACATATGAGCGCGCCTCGGGCAGATTCTTTGCTTGGGCAAAGTCTCCCCATGGAGGTACGCACGTAAGAACATATATGGTGAACATATGAGCGCGTCTCGGACAAAGTCTTCCCATTGAGGCAAGCACATATGAACAGACAAACATCTCATCCCCATGGAGTCCCGCTCAACATGGAGGTATGAATATGAACATTTTTACCTCCATGGAGTCCCACTCAAAATGGAGATATTTTAAATACATAAACGTTCAGATTTCATCCCTCATGGAGTCCCGCTCAACATGTGTGTGTGTGTGGGGGGGGGGGGGGGGGGGGGGGGGAGGGGGGGGGGGGGGGGATATAGGGGTTTCACAGAGACGACACTTCGCGCCTTTAGATCTTCCGACCCCGTGAACCCGTCCCTGGAACCTCTATTGAACCCCTGCCTTCATGGGGTATTTATAAGCCTTTACCCAGAGGGAGAGAAAGGAGAAAGGGAGGAGAGAGATCCACTTGGATGGAGGTCCATCCGAGTAAAGGATTCCCTAGCCGGAGGGGTTTTTCCCCTCTCCTTTTTTCTTCTTCTTTTTGTTATTTTTTAATGGCCCCAATGGCCAAATTTGGGGTTTCCACATGATGTGTGTCGAAGCCGAAGAAGGAGGTAGACATCCTGTGCGATTTTCAAAACCCTACCCCTGGTCTTAATGACATGACGAGGAATTGGGTTGAAGAATAGTTCATGTGCTTCAACATTTATATAGTGTTGTCAACAACTTTGGATGTCATTTGTTGCAATTTGAGCCGACGACCAACTTTGTCGTGCTTCTTGCGCTAAGCCATTGGCCTTCATTGTTTGAATATTCAATGATTTCCAGAAGAGGACCCCTGCCTTCATGGGGTATTTATAAGCCTTTACCTGGAGGGAGAGAAAGGAGAAAGGGAAGAGAGAGAT
Organism: Colocasia esculenta; assembly: GCA_014218235.1. NCBI lineage: Eukaryota > Viridiplantae > Streptophyta > Magnoliopsida > Alismatales > Araceae > Colocasia > Colocasia esculenta. The sequence continues at coordinate 96,875,897 of CM024756.1, read as the reverse complement.
CTACCCGGATGGAGGTCCATCCGAGTAGGGGATTCCTTACACGGAGGGGTTTTTCCCTTCTTTTTTCTTTGTCTTTTTGTTATTTTTTACTGGTCCCAATGGCCAATTTTGGGGTTTAACAAAAGCCCCCCACAAGATGTGTCAGAGCCGAAGGAGAAGGTAGACATCTTGTGCGATTTTCAAAACCCTACCCCTAGTCTTAATGACATGACGGGGAATTGAATTGAAGAATAGTTCATGTGCTAAAGCAATTATACAATGTTGTCAGCAACTTTGGATGTCATTTGTTGCAATTTGAGCCAACGACCAACTTTGTTGTGCTTCTTGCGCTGAGCCATTAGCCTTCATTGTTGAATATTCAATGATTTCCAGAAGAGGACCCCTGCCTTCATGGGGTATTTATAAGCCTTTACACGGAGGGAGAGAAAGGAGAAAGGGAGGAGAGAGATCTACCGGGATGGAGGTCCATCCGAGTAGGGGATTCCCTACTCGGAGGGGTTTTTCCCCTCTCCTTTTTTCTTCTTCTTTTTGTTATTTTAAATGGCCCCAATGGCCAATTTTGAGGTTTAACAAATGCCCCCCACAAGATGTGTATCGGAGTCGAAGGAGAAGGTAGACATCCTGTGCGATTTTCAAAACCCTACCCATGGTCTTAATGACATGACAGAGAATTGGGTTGAAGAATAGTTCATGTGCTTCAGCATTTATACAGTGTTGTCAGCAACTTTGGATGTCATTTGTTGCAATTTGAGCCGACGACTAACTTTGTTGTGCTTCTTGCTGAGCCATTGGCCATCATTGTTTGAATATTCAACGATTTTCATAAGAGGACTTAGGAGAGCGCACATCACTTCAAAAAAGTGACATGGGCCTTCTCCACCAAGTCATCCCTACGGTTGAGTTTCATTGAAGAATTGCTCCTCGACTTTGCTTGGGGTTGACTTCAATCTTTTTTCGCTTGAGTCTAGTCTTTCTAATTTTGCTCAAGATTTGACCTTGATGCCATTCTTTGGCGACTTGTCTTTATGGCTTTTCTTGGGATTTGATTGGAAATTCAACTGGTGAGATTTGTCTTTCTGATCTTGCTTAATGGCTTGATTTGAGATTTTTTCCTAAGACTTGTCTTTCTGACTTTGCTCAAGATTGGGTTGGAGATTCGGTCGCTGAGACTTACCTTTCTGACTTTGCTTAATGGTTTGATTTGAGATTTTCTCCCGAGACTTGTCTTTCTGACTTTGCTCATGGTTGAATTTGATCTCTCTCTCCCGAGATTTGCCTTCTTGGCATTACACAGACTTGATTTGACATCTTCTTCCGGAATATTGTCTTTCTGATTTTGTTCAAGATGTGATGGGAGATTATGTTGTTGAGGCTTGTCTCTCTCTTCTGACTTTGCCTAAACATCTGATTTAGTCGTCGCTTTTTGCCCCGATCCATTTGATTGTAGGCCCACACCTTTGGGCCAATTGGGAATTTTGAGCTGAAATATTGATACCATGATTGCCAACTTGACCAGCTTATCTCTTAGCCCTCTTTCCTTGAGTCTTGCTTTTCTTACTTAAGATTGGATTGGATATTTGGTTGATGAGATTTGTCTGTCTGGCTTTGCTCACAGACTTGATTTTAATATTTTGATGTCGAGATTTGCCCTTTTTGACCTTGGTTTGCGCTTTGACTTGATGTTTGTTCCTGAGCTCTGCTTTTTCTAGCTTTACTCAGCTTGATATAACAATTTTCTCCTGAGTCATGTCTTTCTGACTTTGCTCAGGATCTTGATTGAAGATTTTACTATTGAGACTCGTCTTCCTGACTTTGCTCAACGACTTAAATTTGGCATTTTCCTGATATTCGCCTTCTTGGCTCCACTTTAGTAGCTTGATTCGGTAGCTTTCTCCTGAATCTTGCCTTTCTGACTTTATTCATAATGCGATGGGAGATTTTGCCGATGAAACTTGCCATTCCCTTCTGTCTTCGTCCAACGGCTTGACTTAACATTTGGTCGATGAGTCCTATCTTTCTGGCTTTGCTCTCCAACCTGATTTGATTCCTCTTTCCCGAGTCTTATCTTTCTGGCTTTGCTCGAGATTCGACTAAATATTTGACATCTTCTCCCTGAATCTTGCCTTTATGACTTTTGCTCAGGATTCATTGGGAGATTCTGCTGCTAAGACCAGCCTTTCCGGCTTTGCTCAACGATGTAATTTTGACATTTCTTTAAAGTTCGCCTTTTAGGCTTGCTATAAGAATTGATTTTGATGATTTTTTTTTAGCAAATCTCGAGTCAAAGACTCATCTAAAAAGCGATGATTGCTGCTTGAATGACATTTTTCATGTCATTGTTGTCTTGAATGACATGTTCTTTTTGAATTGTTACATCATGTGCATGTATTGAGAGGGGTTCAAGATGTCCACAGCTTCACATTTGAGTGGCCTGAGCCTGACGGATGCGGCCCACTGGTTTACTAACTTTGTTTAAGTAGGAGCGACTTCCTTCCCTCGAGGAATTTGTGTAGTCGCTATCTTCTTCTTTTTCTCCCTTTTTTTCATCATTTCATTTCTTCTTTTTCTCTTTTTCCTTTTTTTATCTCTTTACTAACATTAGCACCCTTTCGGATTTTCACCAATACTAGCCCCCTCTAACTTTTCTGGTGCACTCTTGCAGGTTTTTATACCGAAGGATTAACTATTTTTGCCTGAGGCGCTCTATCGGATTTTCACCTCAGTCAAGTTTTGACCATTTTACCCTTAAGTACACAACGGACTGTATACTTAATCCATCGGGACACCTCAATTTGAAGCCCCCCTTTTCTTTTTCTTTCCCTTCCTTTTTTTTTAAGGAACATGAATGGTTAACCTTCGCCATGTGGGACATAAAGGTTAAAGGTTTGGGATGGAGTCGGTTCAGAATTTTAAGTTTATGCTCCTGCACCCATAATGGTTTAGGAGCTCAGGGTTGTGATTTCAGGATATATTTTGGTTTGAAATTTGAGGTTTGAGAATTTTGGTTTTCGAATTTGGGATTTGGCTGTTGGCAGGTCGAAGGAGTTAGATCGTGACGGTCATTCCATCAATCTGACAAACGCACCAGTACTACAAGATTATACTAAATTCTGGTTCGCTAAGAGGACAGAGGGAACATGGACTGTTGACCAAAGTATCGATTACTGCCTGAGACCATGGTTTGCTGGTGCGCCGATTCGGGGCGAATCGGGCTCGCCCTGATGCGCTCCGATTCGCCCCGAATCGGGGCGAATCGACCCGATTCGCCTGGAAACTGTTGGGCAGTCATGGCTGAAGCCCCAGTTTGGCCAGATTCGCATGGTTTTGATATTTTTTTGGCTGTTTCTATGTTTACAACCTCTTGTGAAGAACATCATGTATAACTGGTGATATTTATGGCATGTAATACTACACAAACATCCATTTTCATTCAATTGTATTGGAAATTGAGAACAAACTTCAAAGTATAAACATGAAATGTGAAACATGAAACTCAATTCCAATTGAAAAATACAATGAGACTCATATCAACTAAAAAGTACAAACCTGAAATTCAAATCCAAATACAAAGTACAATGAGTCTAGTATCCCCAATATCCCTGCTGATATGGATCATATGTACCCCACTGGGGTTGGACAGACTCATCCGACTCTGAGGGCAGCTCCCCAATAAGATGATAACTTTTGGTTCGAGACACAAATGAACGGAACTCATCCCAAGTCATCATGGTGTTGTATCTTCTCCGAAACTCCCTCACAAAGTGGTCCCACACCTCGCATCCAGGACGAACTATCCTCAAACTCGCCATTTGCACATCCTCTGCAGAAGCAACAATCTGCTGAACAGGAACAGGAACAGGAACATGAACATGAATAAACGGAGGTGGATCAAAATATGGTGCAGGGTAGCCTGTGGTGGCGTAGCCACTATAGCCACTGGAGTAGCCTGTGTCGGACTCTGGCTGATAACTATGTCCCCCATATCCATAGGATCCCACAGACTCATTTGTACTCATTCTTTCAAAATCAGATATCATAGTGTTATAGCTATCACTATCCACTGCTGCACCTTCTGCACGACCACCTCCCCTAACCCTTCGCCTTCTATTGTACTTCACTGGGTCGCCATGATGCTGCTCCGCTGTGAATGCTCCCCCATCTCCATCATTACCCCCGCCCCCTCCCCCTTCTCCAACATTACCATCGCCCCCTCCCCCATCTCCATCACCTCCCCCTACAGACCCACCCGGTGAACCAGTTGTCATGGAGTCATGGGAGCGGCTGCTGGGTAATCGTGGCGAATCCTCTGGAGGTGTTTCTTCTGCATTTGGATCCAATGTTTCTAAATCTGCAATGTCAAGTGGATCTACAGAAGGGGCAGCCAATTTTTTCCCTTTCTTGGATCCCCAGGGTAACCAACTCTTTTTCTTTTGTGCTGGGGCGGTTGGCTCTGTAATGACAATGCCTTTGGCTGGGCCACCTGCTGGACCTATGTCCTTCCCCTTTCCTTTCTTTGGTTGGGATGTCACCACCGCCTTTCCTTTTGCAGCTTGGGAGAGAGCAGCAGGTTCCTTATGTGATCCCTTCCTTCTTGGTTCTGCGGAAACAATTGCTTGTGCTTCTCTCATAAACTCTGAGTGGGCTGACGGGCCTAAATTCATCAATCTTTCAAACTCTGCATCATCATCAACAATTGCACCACCTGCAATAGTCCCCAACATCACAAATTATACAACAGACAATGACAAAACAAAGAATGAACATGTTTAACAAATTAGAACTACTGTCTCACCTCTTGCCCCAATTGATAATTCGCCAAGAAGATCTACCTCATCTTCTTCTTCACCCCGAAATTGACTAGAATGTGGTTGGCCGCCCCCTCCCACATCTCCATCACCCCCCTCCTCCGCTTCTGCAGCTTCGATAGCCTTAGCTAAAAATGTGTTTGGCCGTGGTGGATCTTCCGGATCATCTGCCTCCTCATCTAACTCGAACTCTCCCCGCTCTGTGGTCGCTCGTGCAACCCATGCAACCATTGGGTCTTCATCATCTCGTAGAAACCCAATGTCAACCGGATCATCCTCCACCTCCCCCCTCTTTGGATCCTCTGTTAAATGCTTCACCCTCAACCTCATGTTATAATGCACATACACCAAATTGTCCAACCGCCTATGTGACAACCTGTTCCGGACTTTGGTGTGTATCAATGCGAAGGTGCTCCAGTTTCTCTCACACCCACTTGAGGAGGAGGTCTGGGACAAGATCTTTACTGCAATTTTCCTCAATATGGGTGTCGAATGCCCAAAGTTGAACCACCAATCAGCTGTAAAAAAAATATTGTTGCACTCATTAGTCAATCGTTGAGTTTACTAATATGTAATTATAAAAGGGAAAGCACATTACCGGCATCAATGCGGTCCCGACCAGCAATAGCGGATGGCTCTGCAAAACTCCCTACCCCTTCTCTAAAGCTCTTCATCTGCCGCAATGAAGTCCATTAGAAAAAGCTGCAATTGATTAATTGACATAAACATGATGTACTTGTATTAATGCTCGCCTGATCAATAGCATCTGCTGCATCCAATGGACTCCTTGACAGTCTTTCAACAACCCGTGTAAAGGCGGCAATCAAGTGATCCTCGTACGATAGCTCGAACGCATAATGGTAAGCAGGATGGAGATAGTAAGCTGCAATTATGGTATAAAATCAATTAGTGTGATTGTACTAAAAAAAAATATAGTACGAAGTTGAACTAAAATTTTCTCACCCGCCATATGTAGATCCCGACTCATTTGTCGGTCCCACCGATCCTCAACAACGTCTAAGACGAAGTGTGCATAACGAGGGGACACATCGTGGAATATGAGTGAAGTAATCACCCACATTGGAGTACCGACGGGACTGCGTCTCACCCCCAACTCTACTACCACTGCCACCACTACCACTCCCAACCTCAAAGCTCCCTCTCTGCTCAGGGACATCAGGCACATCAGGTTCCTCATCGTCATCTTCATCTCGTTGCCTTCCGAGATGATCCTCTCCTGCATCTCCCTGTCCGCCTTCTTTCTTTGTGACTCAGCACGAACACCCTTCAAGTGTTCAATCATGAGCCGCTTCACTTCAGCAGGCACGGATTTACAACCTTGGACATCTTGGTACCCTGCAAGCCGCCCACCTGCAAGGTGCTTCTTGAGGCGGGAGACGCCCCCTCCTTGGCCCGTATGGCCGCAGTAGTTGCACTTGTAATTGTGCCTACTGCCTATTGCAGTCCCGTGCTGCCACCCAATGTCCTCACTAGCAGCTTTCTTCGGTGCCATCTACATAAAATAGTTATTCATTAAATTTCATCTAAAAATATATTCTGATTTTATTATAAATAAATTCAGAAATAAAAAATTAGATGAACATGGCCAAAAGTATGTGTAAGAAAGATAGATTCAAAGGAGAAATGGTGGAAAGTGAACATTAAACACTTACACCTTCATGTTTGAATTATTTTGAATTTTTAAACAAATATTTCAGAAATTCAAAATTAAAAGAAAAAGGGCAAATCTATGTGGAAAATTTAAGATTGAAGAGAGAAATGGTGGAAAGTGAACATTAAACACTTACACCTCATGTTTGAATTATTTTGATTTTTTAAACAAATATTTTCAGAAATTCAAAATTACAAGAAAATGGACAAATGTATGTGGAAAAAATTCAAGATTCAAGAGAGAAATGTTGCAAGTGAACACTAAACACTTGCAACATCATGGTTCTAAATTTTGACTTTTTAAAAATATAATTTCGTTGCAATTTCTGTTTATTAAATAATTTCAGAAAATAAAAAATGGAAGAACATGGCCAAATTGTGGAAGAAATGTAGATTCAAAGGAGAAATGGTGGAAACTAAACATTAAACACTTACTATATCATGTTTCAATTATTTTGATTTTTTTAAAAATATTTTCAGAAATTCGAAAATAGGAGAAAATGGTAAATCTATGTTAAAAAATGGAAGATTGAAGGGAGAAATGGTTGCAAGTGAACACTAATCACTTGCAACATCATCTCCCATGAATATACCTCCCATGAATCCCATCCATCAACAAAAACAGAAAAAAATGGAAGATAGAATGAGACTTACCTTCAAAACAGTGAAAAAGATGAAGAGAGGGATGAGAGAAGCCCAAGAACACCTCCAAGCACCTTCCAATCCACCTAGGAAGCCTCCTTGGGTCTCCTAGAGTGTGGATCTGGCGTTTCCTTGAGAGAGAAGGGGGAAAAAGGGGGGAAAAGGGCTCTTGCGGCGTGGCTCCTGCGAATCGAGACTGCACAGTCTCGATTCGCAGGGCATCGGGGGTTTCTTACGGGGCGGGGCGAATCGGAGCGGGTCGGGCGAATCGGGCCGGATCGAGGCGGATCCGGTCGATTCCCTGGCGGACGGCGGATCCAGGCGGATCACGCTTACGGGCCGGCGTCGATTCGCTCCGATGCGGGCGAATCGAGCCGATTCGCTCCGCTGTGCAAAACCATGCCTGAGACATCGGTTGCTATTTTGCTAACTAGAATATTGATTACCAACTAAACATTGATTACCAATAAAACATCGATTACCAATTAAACATCGATTACCAACTAAACATCGATTACTGACTAAGGGATGTCGATATACGAAGTTCCCACTTCAACCGACAACGATATAAACAGAAACAATCGAAGCTTCACTTCATCATATACGAAACTCACTTCGTCATATACGAAGTTCCACTTCATCATATACAAAGCTGCACTTCGACCGACCACGATATAAACAGAAACAGTCGAAGTTTCACTTCGTCATATACGAAGTTCCACTTCGTCATTTGGGTCTCCTTTTTGGTGACCCAAACTTGTTTGACTCTGGCAGGGTGCTGTGCCTTTTGCTTGTTTCCGGCTTCCACCTTGGAGTCTTCTTATTTTCCCCGAAACCTCCACAAGAGTGAAAGGCGGTTTGAGGTTGAAATTGTGAGAATATGCCTATCATGGAAAATGATAGGCTGGCCTTCATTGAGCCGCACTTAAAGACTTCCAACTATCACTAACTTGTCGGATCTGGAAGTAGCGGCAGGTGGCCTCTTGATTTTGTGACTTTTGTATTGCCCCCGTTGTGAGGAGATAGCATCAATTTTGGCAGGGATTACCCAAACAGAGCAATCCCGAATTTGAACTGGGTGGGGTTTGCCCCCTTTAGCAGTAACATCTTTTGAGGGGATTTTAATGCCCCCATTAGCAGCATCAGGACGATGTCAACAAAAATTGTGGTAACCGAGTAAACTTGGCCTTGAGGGATGTGGGGCTTGATGCCTCGAGCTGGAGTGGTTGCGCTTCCGCTGCTCCTCATGCTAGCAGGCTTGCTGCCCCTGGCGAGGACGACCTTACTGCCCCTTTAGCAGCGAGCTTGATGCTTCCAGTAGTGGGCTTGTTGCCTTACATGATCATGGGCTTGATGCCCCCGACAGTAGGCTTGTTCGGTGCCAATAGGCTTGATGCCTCTAGCTGTTGGCTTGTTGCCTCCGGTGCCAGTAGGCTTGGTGCCCCTGACTGCTGGCTTGTTGCCGCCAGTGCCAGTAGGCTTGGTGCCCCTGATTGCTGGCTTGTTGCCTCCAATGACCGTTGGGTTGATGTCTTGAGCAGGTGGCTTGGTGCCTTTAATGCTATAGCTCACGACGCCCAGTGAGCCATAGGAGATAGCCGTCATTGTTTTGTTATTGTTATTGTTATTGTTCGCAAGCTTTGGGACTTTGATTGCGAATATTGGTTCGTCTGGAACGAACGTTGAGACTTCTTCTTGTTGATCCTTTTGAGATAGAGCAACTAAGATAAGGACTTTTGTTGATGAATTTCGGCATTATTATGAAAGACAGGAAGGGGTCCCACCGAGCCTGCCAATTGTTGGACGCCAAAATTTTCTTTTGCGGTGGAAAATATATGGATTTTAGCCATGAAGGCGTTTTTATATGTGTGTGGGCATGCCAATCCGTTATACAGATAAAAGATTTGAAATCCACTTGGTGCGGAAAATTTACATGTCCATTTATTAGATGATTGCGCCAATATTTGGGATATTTCTTCCGCGCTTTTATTTGATCAACCGATCAGGGTTTCGTGTGCTGGACCCTCCCCACATACCGGAATCGGTGTTAATTTACATCGGATTGAATCCGAACACCTTTGATAATAATGTAGAGATTCATCTTTGGCACAAAGTCCAAAGAGCATGAAAAATGTAATTTGGATTACAAATTGGTCTTTCAAGACCATCATACTTGGTCCCGATTATAAAATCGGGTCTTCAAGATTGTATTCCATCGCAGTCGGACTCCTTGAATTTGCTTCCGCATGCATTTGATTTGCTTCATAGTCATAATCACTCTTTTGATTGTGATCAGACCTTTGGAGTTGACTTGATGTCTATAAAAAACATTTCCGCACAAAGCGGGAGTATTTGTGTATCTTCTAACCCTTAATGGGTTTTGCTACAACTTTTACACTTTCTGGATATTTCTGCAATTTCATACCCTTTGTGGGCATTTCTTCAATTTGGCACCATTTCTGCACACCCTCTCCATTTCTTGGCATTCCTGAACATTTCCGCCATTTCTCGACTTCCCCAGGTGTTTCGGTCATTTCTTGACTTTATCGGGCTTCTATGCCATTTCTTGGCATTTTATGATTTTCCTGGCTTTCTGTCGCTTCCTGATGACCTTTGGCTTTTTTGTCATTTCTCGACTTTTAGTCATAAGTCAAACTCAGGAGAGCGCACACTACTTCAGAGAAGTGACGTGGGTCCCGCTCCACCGAGTCGTGCAAACGACATAAAATCGAGTGGCATACCAGGGGCTAGCTGGTGACATGGTGATCGGAGACTTGACCAATGTTGTCTTTTGAAGAAGATTTGGACAACATTGTGTTTGAGTCTTTTCCCAGACTTCTTCATAATTTCCGCCCTTTTGGAGGACTTTTCTACTTTCTGCCCTTTTCAGGGACTTTTTCGTAATTTTCCCATCGAACAGAGGCTCTTGTGGAATTCTCCATGAGCATAAATTCCCTCTTTAAAGGGTCTTTCACGAGAGCTGCTTGAAAAGCTTGACAACATGCCCGCTTGAGTTTTAAGTATTTGAAGTACTTGAGTGTCTTGAAATTTACCCCACGACTTTTGTATGGTTTCCACATGGGGATAAATACATATGAGCGTGCCTCGAGCGGAGTCCCTACATAGAGATGCATACATGAATATATAATGAACATATGGTCGTGCATCGGGTAGAATCTCCGCTTGGGAAGAGTCTCCCTATGGAGGTACGCACATATGAACATATAAACATTTCATCTCTATGGAGTCCAGCTCGACATAAAGATTTGCACATGAACATTATATGAACATATGATCGCGCCTTGGGCAGAGTCTCCCCATAGAGGTACGCACATATGAACATATAAACATTTCATCCCCGTGGAGTCTAGCTCGACATGAGGGGAAGAAATGAACACGTGAGTGTTTACATATTTTATCTCCATGGAGTCTTGCTCAACATGGAAAATATTTAAACACATGAACATATAACATTTTTATCTCCATGGAGTCTCGCTCAACATGGAGATATTAATATGAATATTTAGATTTCAGCCCCCATGGAGTCCCGCTCAACATGGGGGGATATACACGGAGGTTTCACAGTCGGAGACGACCCTGGCTTGCCGTGCACGAGCACTTTATGCCGAGCACCAACACTTCACGCCTTTTAGGGTCCTCCAAGGGGGAGTCTTCGGCCGACTGGGCAGCAGGGGGACGAATCCCTTTTCAAAGCTCCCCCCTTTTCTCCGTTGCTTGGAGGGGATATTTATAGGGGTTTTGCCCGGAGGGGGTCTCTTCGAGTAGGGAGGAGAGAGATTTACCCGGAGAGGGTGGTCTCTCTGGGTAGACTACCCGGAGAACCCCCTCTCTGAGTAGGGAGGAGAGAGATTTACCCGGAGAGGGGGGTCTCTCAAGGAAGACTACTCGGAGAGACCCCTCTCTGGGTAGGGGCCTCCTTACCTGAAGAGGCTCTCCGGCTAAGGGATCTCCCTACCCGAAGAGACCCCTCTCCGAGTAGGGATCACCCTACCCGGAGGCGCTTTCCCCTCCTTGGCATATATATATACATATTTATTTAGAGGCCCCAATGGCCAATTTTGGGGTCCAACAATAGTCAAAGTTTAGAGTTTTAAGTTTTTGCTTAGCCTACCTTTATGGTTTACTGACTAAGGTTCTGAATTTGAGTTTTTTAACTTAGCCTACTGTGAGAATTTTTTTAACATTTTAAAAAAAATTTAATTTATCTTTGAGTTTGATTTATTTGGCCTTTTATTTATTTATATGGACATGGTCTTGTTTAGTTCATTTGACCTCCCCCACTAACTGCGGTTAGTGTTAATTATATCAGCACAAAGGCTGAATACCCTTGATTAACCATCAGACAAACCCTTAGAAACAAGAGAAAATGACTCACATTTGAATGAAACGAATTACACATGAAAGAGAACATGGTTGCAAACATGCAATCTATTTTTTTTTGGAATTTTATTGATATTTATTTCATTTTTATTGATTTTTAAATGTATTTTCCATTTTTTTGGTATTTTAGAATTATTAATTTTATTTATTTACACATTTTCGTTATTTATTTATTTAAATTAGAATTACATGAATTAAGTTAATGTTTTCATTTATTTAATTGATTTAAATGTGAATTAACTTAAGGTGGATTAAAATCGATGTGAAACATAACTTGTTTGTCGATTTTATGTTATTGAAAATTAAAGAATAATGTTTGGAAAATATTTCGTTAATGTTAGTCGAAAACTTAGTTGATCTTGATTAAGAAATTACGTAGTGCTACGTTTTAAGTAAATGTAAGATTACATGAAATAATCATATAACGTGTTATTGGAGAATTAAAAATAGCCCAATGGGCCCAATAAATCACACAAGTTAAATCGTCAATTGTTGGCCCAATAAGCACAAATATCTTGATTAATTGCGTGACAGTACAAGTCCGGCCCAATAAGGAGTACTAGGCCCAATAAGAAAATTGGCCCAATAAGAAGAAGTCCAATGGACCTTGCTTTGAACTTGAGAAAATTGGATCGTGCCTTGCACGATACTCTTTAGGGCTGCCTTGCAGACCCTTTCCCAGACCGCCTTGCAGTCTTTTCCCAGAGCCTTGCTCTGATTTTCAAACTTCAAAAATCCTCCTCTTTAGCCTGGGGCGCCCCCCTCCTTTTATAGTGCCTGGGCAAAAGACGCCGGGCGGAAGGTTTGGCGCTCTCCCCGGAGCTATGCCCATTAAAATAGGGGGTTTTACGCAATTTTTACATTGGTTTATTGCGATTTAACCCTCGTATTTTCATTTTCTTCACATTTTCCCTTTCCCTGTTTGAGCCGGGCACCTTCCCGGATTGCTCTGTGCGAAACAGAGCAGGAAGGGGGGGGATCACCGCAGCCTCTCCCCTCCTCTTCGTCTCTTGCTTGGTGGCGGCGGACCCCAGGCACAGCAGCAGCAGCGCGACGGCGGGGGGCAGCGACAGCGGCAGCGGCAGGGCGGCAGCGGCGGCAGGGCGGCAGCGGCAGCGGCAGCGGCAGGGCGGCCAGGGCGGCGGCGGCTGCCGGCCGGACAGGCGACGGCGACCGGCGGGGGGTGGGCCGCGGTGATCCAGGCGCCGGGCCGCGGCGGGGCGGCCAGGGCGGCCGCGGGCAGGGGGCCCTCAGCAGGGCCCGCCCTTCTCTTCCTGTCTCTTGCAGGCAACGGCTGAGGAGGAGAGGTGTGAGGCCGGCCTTCCAGGTATCTCTCTCTCCTGTGCGTATATATCTTTCTTCCTTCTATTCCGTTCCCCCTTCGACAGTAGGAAGCCAGAAAAAAAAAATGGCACAACAAATGCCCCCCACGTGACAGATAGCCCGTGCCACATCATCGGGCAGCTGTCACGTGTGATTCTTGTGATCATTCAGTACTTCATGCTGTTAAAATTCACGTCATTTGCGTTTTCCAGCACGTAGTGATATTTTCCTTTTGCTTCTACCAATACCCAGGCAATTATGGATTTGCGCCGGGTTCTCGGAGAGGCCGAGGCTGTCGCTCTTATGGTAGGGGACGTGGCCTTACCACTGTTCGTACTAGCTTGCCGAATCCCCCCACCTGTCGTCGGAAGATGCCTTTTATGGAACCCACCCTGGTGACAGTTGAGAAGCTTTCTGATTTAGATCGGGGTTACGCCCGAATTGCAATATCGCACCTTGACGCGACATCTGGCGATTCAGCACCCATTGACCCAGGCTGGGTACTCTATTGTGACGGACATTTCTACTTTCAACGCCCTGTGGATTATCCTCAGCACCTTCCCTCAAATGAATCTGTTATGGCATTTGTGTCTTCGTATGTCTGGCCGGGTGATGATGATGACGGCCCCGTCCCCTTGACTCGCGCCCAGAGGCTTGCTCTGGAGAGCGCCATTCTTTCCGATCGTGACAGCATGGAGGGTTTATTTTCATATGCATATCCAGCTTTCCCTTGGCATGGCATTCGCCTGAACGAGTTACCTTAGCAAAACAGTTGGGAAGGTATGTGCAGTTGACAGGTACACATAGCATTTCTCGCCCTTTACGAGCAGCTTCCTGGATGATAGCAGGTGGGAGCCGGGCTCCAGTTTCTAGCCACAGGGCTGGTGTCTTTTTGACTTCAGCTGACGAGCCTTCTGAGCAGACTCTTTACAGCGGCCAGTGTATTTTACAAGATATTTTGCAGAGCAAGAGACCTAGCTGGTATGACAAGCTGGGTGTGAGACGGTCACATGTTCCTCGCCCGGGGCAACAGAGTGGTTGCAATATGTGATTCAGCATTATCGCCATATGCTTGATCTTGTGGGTATCCGTCATGCAGTGACTGCGGCACTTTACAGATATCCATGTTACACTGGTTTGATACAGGCTGTGGCTGAGCGGTATAATCCCAATGGAACACTATTTGCACTGCAGAGGGTGAGACTGCTATAGACTTGTGGGCTTTCCATCGCATTTCAGGGCTTCCCATTGTAGGCGAACCTTATGAAGAAGTCGTCTTAGATGATTTTCACAGAGATTCTACCGATGGCCAGGGTCAATATGTGCTGGAATTTTGTTATAGATATTTGTTGAGAGTTTGGCATGATCTGGCCAAGGCACGGCATTCTGCTTCTTTAGCTGATGACACCGATGATACCAGCACTGCTTCTACCGTCCCGCGAGTCAGTTTGTACACTTGGGTGAGGTATTTCTATGGTGGACCTTTCTGTTATGTGAATGAATTTGCACGAGCACAGGGGACCCGTCATGACATGTATGAGATTCCCCGAGAGGAGCTGCCTGCATTTCCCCATATATTCGAGTCTCCGCACCAGACAGAGAACCCATGGAAACTTGATGAAATCACGCACTTGGCTGCCTACTTGGCTTACTGGTTGTGCTCTTTCGCTGTCCCTCTTGGCGACGAGTCTCTTTTGCGCCCGGAGGCTATTTACCCGGCCTGCCGTTTAGCATGTGGATGTCAGCTGGCTTTGGCTCCTGCTGCCTTGGCCTGCATTTATCATTCTTTCGGGGTTTTATCTTCACATCCTCAGCCTCGGGACAGCGCCATATTGATGGCTACCCACTACATCAGCGCCTGGGCCCATTGCTTGTTACCTAGTTGCCTGCCAGCAGGGGATATCAGAGATGTTTCTATTCCCACTATCTTTAGATTTGTTGACCAGCTGGACGGAGATGGTGACAGTCTCCTCTCTCTTGCTCGAGATGCACTGGGTTTTATTCCCGTCGGGGCGACCGGGAAGTTGAGCTTTGATCACTCTTCACTTGATTTCAGACCCTTTCCGGATTACTCATCTTTAGGACAGCCGGGTTGGTTTGACCCGTGGACACAGCAGGTGGTGCACGATTTCGCTGCGAGGTGCCTTCGTTTGAGCTGGATTCAGTGTACCCGCCCTGGGGTGTTGACTTTTAGAGGGGGTCAGACTGCCATTCTGGAGCCCTACCACCCGCACAGGTTTGCAAGAAATTTCGGTTATGATCAGCGGATTCCTTCAGATTTTGAGTTTCCAGGTTTGACCCGTGCTTTGCGCCAGCGGACCGTTCACTTGCAATCCGTATGTGGTGGAATTTATTTCAGCAAGAACCTCCTTCTACAGATGTTCCGATTTTACCTCCTTCTCAGCGGGGACACGTGTCACTGAGGTATGCTGATTGGTGGGCTTGCCACGGGGGTAATTTCACTCAGCGCTCTGCTGCGATTCGTCATGTTGAGAGAGATTACTTGCGCAGACTGGATCGCCCACATTTCCATATCAGAGAGAAACATTTGAAGAGACATTTCCCGAGTTTAGCTACCCAGGTGATAGAAGCCTTTAAGGCAAGGGAAAAGTTGCAGAAGCGTCCTTTGGCTGAGGGAGATGTTGAGCTTGCCGGCACTCCTCGGCCTCGCAAGAAAAGTGCTTCGAAGAGAAGGGCGAGGGTGGCTGCCCCGGATCGAGCTTCTTCTTACGAATGGTGGTCAGACTTTGTTCATGCTTGTGGGCTCCCGCAGGATGCACCTACAGATTCTTTACTCTTTCCAGATACTTTTAGCAATGACCCAGCCAAAGAGTGGGTAGCTTATCTCAGCAGTGCTCTCACCACTCTTGGGCCTCGCTGCGAGGCTTTTCTAGTTCAGAGGGCTCGCACTCTGGGCGACGTGTGGTCGGCTGTGTCTTCGGGTGCCCTAGAGTTGGGTCTTCCCCCTCAGACAGTAATTCCGCAGCCACTTGAGTTTGTTTTGCCTTCAGGTGAGGATTTAAACATTTATATTCATTTGTGCTCCAACTACTTTTCTGATAACTTTCCATTTGCTGTATTTTTTCTTTTCCCTTCAGGCACTGTGAGCCCTTCTCGCCGTGTAGCTCAGCCTGAGACCCGTACGGTGCCCAACATTAATTCACCCACTCCCCCATCTGAGGTGGTCGGCCCTCCTCCTTGTGGCGCAGGTACTGACTACACCCTTCCTTTCGCGCTTTTTTTCCTGAGAGAATGCTTTTCTCATTTATCTTGTTCCATCCACAGATGGGGCAAGCTTTTCTCCTCACATCTCTATGCACGTGGACTCAGTTGGCGCAGTGCACGCGGGTAAGTGTAGTCATATTTCCCTTGATTTTTTTGCCTATATGTCAGACTTGTCTTTCTTGACCTCATTCGATCAATACTTATTTATGCAGATGGCCTGCCCTTTTCTGTTCATCATTCATCGCCTAGGGTCTCACCTGATACAGTGCAGACTGGTGACTAGCGACTGATCTCTATTTTCATTGCTTGTTACTTTCCACGTATGTACGTGTTCATGTCCTTTTCTTTCTTTGATCTTGGCAGGGTCTGTAGATCAACTACCGGGCTCCCTTCAGTTCAATGATCAGAATGACGTGGCTTTACCCTCAACCCTAGCTGCTCACAAAGGGTTTTCCCAGGATGACGACATAGATGACTGGGATTATGAGGTGGATGTGACCGACATCCCGATTTTAGACCCAGACTGGGATCCCTCGATGGAGGACCCTGATAATCCATGCTTCAGTAAGTTATTATTTCCAGTTCTTCCCCCTTTCTTCCCTTTTTTTTTTAACACCAGTCACTGATTTATTCAACACCTTATGTTACCATGTTTTATCTTCTTTCAGGCATCCCTTTTGACGACTTGATGGAGATGATGCAAGATCCTCCACTCTCCGTAGACCAAGAAGTACCTTTAGCCATTGTAGGCACTGTTGGGTTGGCCACAACTGGTGCCACTTCCCCCCATATCACAGGTATTTTGGCTTTCATTGCTGCTGCTGCTTTTGGGTTTTCTTTCAATTTTCCTCTTCCATTTACATTTGCACATGTTGTTGTTGTTTTTTTTTTTTTGCAGCTCCTCTATCGGGTCTTCCTATGACCTGCCACGATACGGAGACTTCTGATCAGCCCTTGTCCCTTTGTTCTGAACTAGGTATCCACAACATTCTTCTGGATTTCATCTCATATGGCAACTCTTTTTGGTGCGTGTTCTTCTTATAACAGCGCCCTTTTTTCACAGCCACGATCAGCCAGGATGCCCCACAGCTTACCGCCTTAGACTTCCCAATGGTGACTACAGAGGCAAACGCCGCCGCCAGCCCTTCTGGGTACCTTTTAGGTATATGTTTCTTTCATCTCCAGCTTGTCAGGAGTCTTCGTCATGATCTTAGCCTTTTGCACACATGTTCTTTTAGATGTAGAGAAGCCATTGGATGCTAATGAACCTGGCTCTTTGGAGACTTGTGCGATTCCTGACGACCATGGTGAAAATACTGAGCCCCTGTCGGGTGAGACTCAACAGCTTTCCAGCGCCATGGGCGGTGTTTCCGACACCGAGGAGGTGTCCTCGCACCCATCTTGGACTATTTCAGGTTCCTCCTTTATTGCTTGTCTCTTAAATGTTTCCTTTTGTTCTTTACTTGAAGTGGGTTTAACTTCTGCGCTTTGGATGCATAGGGTTGGAGCGATCCTCACAGACTCTTGAGATTTTGGAGGCCCGACTGGTCACCCTCCGTGGCGAGGCTATAAGTGCTGCTAGTCAGATTTCCCTAGTGCGGGACGAGCATGCATCTCTTCTCTCTACGCAGAAGGAACAATCAGCTCGTGCATCCCTTTTGCGTATACTGGCCCATTACCTGGACCAATCAGCTGCTGAGGACCTGCGGCGTTCTGTAGACGTGGCCGCGAGACTATCTTCTTTGGAGATGGAGCAGAGCAGGCTCCAAGCTGCCATTGCTACCCTAGAGGTCGAGGTTGACTCCTTGAGGGCTAGTGCTACTGAGGCATAGACTTGTTCGGGAGATTCTTTGTTTTTTTTTTTTTTGCATTAGTACATGTACTGGGCCTTTATTTACTTTCTCCTTCTTGGGCTATCCCAGGGGCCTGTCTTGGGATTGAGACCTTTATTCACTATATACATCATACTTTTTGACATCTTGCCAAAAGTGTGTATTGATAACAGGGGTTTTAAGGCTTCCCCCAAAAGCCATGAGTTGTTTGATTCAGAGGATTAGGGCTCCTCCGGGGCCACAACATGTTTGTATCAGAGAATTGAGGCTTCTCCAGTGCCGTGCTTTGGGTGAGGGAATTAAAGCTCCCTCAGACTTATGGTTTTTTTATTTTTTTTTCACATTACCAATCCTAGCGCCCTTTCGGGTTTTCGCCACAATTGGCCCCCTTTAGCTTTTTCCGACACGCCTTTACAGGTTTTCGTGTTGAGGGGTTTACCCATTTTTGCCTGAGGCGCCCTTTTCGGGTTTTCACCTCAGCTGGGTTTAGGACCTTTTTACCCTTGATCCATCACGATGAAGTGGTAGACCAAGTCCGTCGGGGCACCTCTTTTTTAAGCCCCTATTTATTCTTTTTTTTTTTTTGAGGAATTAAAGGCTTCCCTGAGAGCCGTAAGAATTTGGATTTGGATTTTCACTGGGTCGGCCAACCCTGATGGTGTATTGGCCAGAAGCTTGGGTTTATAGTCGGTAGGGAATTAAAGGCTTCCCTAAGGGCCATGGATTTAGAGCTTGGATTTATGTACGGTAGGGAATTAAAGGCTTCCCTGAGAGCCGTGGGTTGAGAATTTGAGTTTATGAATGGTAGGGAATTAGGGGCTTCCCTGAGAGCCGTGAATTGGACATTTCTTTCAGTTTCAAATGGTAGGGAATTAGAGGCTTCCCTGAGAGCCGTAAATGTGCTTAGAGGATTGAGGCTCCTCTGGGGCTCGGGATTTGACTTTTGACCGGTCTTGACAACTTGTTAGCCAAAAGACATAGATTTCAACCTTTGACTGGCCTGGACGGCTTGTTAGCCAAGAGGTCTGGATTTTGAGCTTTTTGACTGGCCTTGACGGCTTGTTAGCCAAAGAAGCTCGGGACTTGACTTTTGACTGGTCTTGACGACTTGTTAGCCAAAAGACATGGATTTCAACCTTTGACTGGCCTGGACGGCTTGTTAGCCAAGAGGTCTGGATTTTGAGCTTTTTGACTGGCCTTGACGGCTTGTTAGCCAAAGAAGCTCGGATTTGACTTTTGACTGGTCTTGACGACTTGTTAGCCAAAAGACATGGATTTCAACCTTTGACTGGCCTGGACGGCTTGTTAGCCAAGAGGTCTGGATTTCGAGCTTTTTGACTGGCCTTGACGGCTTGTTAGCCAAAGAAGCTCAGGATTTGACTTTTGACTGGTCTTGACGACTTGTTAGCCAAAAGACATGGATTTCAACCTTTTGACTGGCCTTGACGATTGTTAGCCAAAAGACATGGATTTCAACATTTGACTGGCCTGGACGGCTTGTTAGCCAAGAGGTCTGGATTTTGAGCTTTTTGACTGGCCTTGACGGCTTGTTAGCCAAAGAAGCTCAGGATTTGACTTTTGACTGGTCTTGACGACTTGTTAGCCAAAAGACATGGATTTCAACCTTTGACTGGCCTGGACGGCTTGTTAGCCAAGAGGTCTGGATTTTGAGCTTTTTGACTGGCCTTGACGGCTTGTTAGCCAAAGAAGCTCAGGATTTGACTTTTGACTGGTCTTGACGACTTGTTAGCCAAAAGACATGGATTTCAACCTTTGACTGGCCTGGACGGCTTGTTAGCCAAGAGGTCTGGATTTTGAGCTTTTTGACTGGCCTTGACGGCTTGTTAGCCAAAGAAGCTCAGGATTTGACTTTCTCTCTTTTTTTTTTGCAGTGAGTATCTCCTCTTTTTTTTTTTTTGGTTGGGTTCTCCCTCTCTCTCTTTCTTCGAGCAGAGTTCGAACTTCCCACATTTCTTATAAGGGCGGAAAGACACAATCATCGTTGTCTCGGTTATAGCCCCTTTATTTGATTATTCATTTGAATGAATTTAGGGGTTGTTTCGTCATTGACAACTCTTGCGTCTTTCCTCTTATAAGGAATGCGGGATAGCTCGATCTCGCTCCAGGAAAGGTCGAGAGAGTATCCCCATTTTTTTTCACATTACCAGTCATGGCGCCCTTTCGGGTTTTCACCATGGCTGGCCCCCTCTTGCTTTTGCCTGCACGCCCTTTCGGGTTTTCATGCAGCGGGGTTTCCCGATTTTGCCTGAGGCGCCCTTTCGGGTTTTCACCTCAGCTGGGTTTTTTAGGCCTTTTTACCCTCGATTCATCCTGGAGGAACAATGAATCGAGTCTGCCGGGGCACCTCGTTTTTAAGCCCCTTTTTTTCTTCTTTCTTTTTTTCTTTCTTTTTTTTTTTATTGAGATCTTGTAACGGGATCTTTTCCATATCTTCAGTATGTACCAAAGTCGGATCCACCTGTTACATTGTGTAGACGTACTCACACTCAGGAGCATGGTACAGCTTCATGTGTCTGCCATTTAGAGGCGGAAACATCACATTTCCTTCTTGGTCGACTACCGTGTAGGCACCACCTTCAAATACTTTGTCAACCACAAATGGACCGAGCCAATTGGGTATGAATTTATTCTTGGGTCGAGAGGCCATGACGTCCTTTTGTTTGACCATGACTAAGTCTCCCTTTTTAAAAGCTCTTTCTTTCACGAGCTTGTCAAAAGCGCGGGACATCCGTGCCTGATAGTTTCGAAGACGTTGGTATGCGACCAAGCGTTTTTCTTCCAAATTTGACAACTCCTCAAGCCGTCTTTCTATTTCGGTCCCCTCATCAGTAGGTAGACCATAATGAAGAGCTACTCTATAGGATGAGAGCTCAATTTCCACAGGAATGACTGCTTCAGTCCCATAAACAGGGAAAAGGGTGAACATCCTGTGGGAGTTTTGTAGATGGTGCGATAGGCCCATAGAGCTTCATGCATCTTTTCGTCCCAATCGCGCTTTCGACCATTTACCAATTTGACCATGAGCTTGCATAAGGTTTTATTGAAGGCTTCGGCTAACCCGTTGGCTTGAGGATAGTAGACCGTTGACGTCCTCCATTCGATGTGGAATTTTGCTATCAATTTGTTTATTGTCTGATTTTTGAATGGAGTGCCATTGTCAGACATGATCCGACTCGGAACACCGAACCGGTATATGATATGATGTCGGACAAAGCGAGCCACTGCTTCTCCGGTAGTTTCTTTTAGAGGTACAGCCTCAGCCCATCTTGAGAAATAATCTGTGGCAGCCAGAATGTATTTATACCCCTTGGATGATGTAGGGAGGGGACCCACTATGTCCATTCCCCATTCAGCAAATGGCCATGTTGGTGTTGTTGGATGGAGCTTGCTTGGTGGTTTTCTTGGCACGGGCCCATAGGCTTGGCATTGGGGGCAGGCTCGAGCGAATCGCTCGCAGTCTGCAAACATTGTTGGCCAGTAAAAGCCTTTGCTTTGTATATTGATTTTCATTTTTGGGCCAGATTGGTGGGCTCCGCACAGTCCTGCGTGTACCTCCCGCATGATCATCTTGGCTTCTTTCGGAGATAGGCATCTCAACAGTAGGGATTTATCCTTTTCGGGTGTAAACTTGTATAATGTATCATTTATCAGCTTGTAAGAAGCAGCTCTTCGCAACAGTTGCACTCGCTCCCCCCTTTTATCTGGTAGCCAACCATTTTTATTTTGATGATAGGAACGCGCCAATCATCTTCTTCTTGGCCTTGATTTTTCTTCCAATGTATTCGCCTCAAAGGTCGTCAGACCATCATGGCGATTTAGGGTGCTCGGAAGCAGTCTTCTGTTTCTTATGGTAATCGCCAGTTCACCTTCAGGAGGGAGTTTGAGAGCGATGCGAGCTTGGCCAATGCATCAGCCTGTGAATTTTGACTTCTTCTAACATGCTCTATTTTGAAGTGATAGAACCTGTCGCTGAGTCTTGTAGCTGCTTCAAAGTAGGCTTTCAATTCTTCTTTTCGGACTTCAAAAATGCCCAACATTTGTCTGACGACTAACAGTGAATCGCCAAACACTTCAATGCATCTTATGCCCATTTCTAGGGCGATTTCCAGGCCAACTATGAGGGCTTCATATTCTGCTTCATTATTTGTGAGGGATTCCATAAGAGCACATGAATAGTGCAATATCCCTTTTTCCGGGGTTACCAGGACAATTCCTGCCCCTGCCACATTTGTCGATGTGCCATCAGCCTTCAGAGAAGCTCGCGCGGCCCCATCAAAGTATAGCTGCCAGTATTCAATTTGTGCTTCTTGGGCTCATAAGTTTCTTGAGAGGGGAGCACCTCCTCGTCAACCAATTCTGTATTTAGGGGGGAGTTTTCTGGCACCGGATGGGCGGCCAAGAACTCTGCCATTCCCTGTCCTTTAATTGCTTTTTGTGGCACAAAGGAGATATCAAACTCCATAAGCAATAGTGCCCATTTTCCCAGCCTCCCTGACAGGACCGGCTGCTTGAGTAAGAACTTGAGAGGATCACATCTAGAGATGAGTTGAACTTTGTGCGCCAGCAAATAATGCCTTAACTTTTTAACGGCAAAAACCAATGCCAAGCATAACTTTTCCATTGGTGCATATCGGTGCTCTGGTCCGACTAGCATCCGACTGAGATAATAGAGGGGTTGTTCCTTGCCTTCTTCATTTTCTTGAGCAAGTAATGCCCCCAGTGAAGCATCCATAGCCGCAATGTATAGAATTAGAGGTTTCCCCTTAATGGGTGCCCCCAGCACGGGCGGGCTGAGGAGATATTCTTTGATTTTGTTCAAGGCGTTTTGACATTCTTCATCCCAAATAAATGGGGCTCCTTTCTTTGTCAATTTACAGAAAGGTTGGCATCTTCCTGACAAGTTGGATATGAATCTTCTGATGTAAGCCAAACGACCCTGGAGGGAGCGTAGCTCGGTGAGTGTCTTAGGGGAAGGCAATTCCCTAATGGCCTTGATTTTATCGGGATCTATTTCAATACCCCGGTAGCGAACAATGAACCCGAGAAATTTTCCACTTGACACGCCGAAGGCACATTTCATAGGGTTCATTTTCAGCTTGTATTGGCGGAGCCTTTCGAAGACCCTGCGCAAGTCTTCTACATGATTTTCTTTCTTTTCTGACTTGACGACCAGGTCGTCCACATAGCATTCGACCAAGTTATGGAGCATTTCATCAAATATCTTGGTCATGGCCCTTTGGTAGGTGGCGCCTGCATTTTTCAGGCCAAAAGGCATTCTTTTGTAGTTGAATATGCCCTTAGGCGATCGGAAGGCCGTGTGATTTTTGTCTTTGTCGGCCATCCGAATTTGGTTGTACCCCGAGCTTCCATCCATGAAAGACAGTATTTCATGTCCTGTGGTGACATCCACCATTGTTTCGGTTATGGGCAGAGGGAAGTCATCTTTTGGGCATGCTTTGTTTAGATCCCGGAAGTCAATGCAGACCCGAACCTGCCCGTTTTTCTTTTTTACCGGCACTATATTGGCCAGCCATATTGGATACATGCAGTCTTCGATGAAATCGACATCCAAAATTTTGTTGAACCTCATCCACAACTTTCTTTTCCAGCTCTGGATGCATTCTTCTTTGAGTTTGTTTCACAGGCTTGGCCTCTGGCAAAATAGCCAATTCATGTTCGGCCACAGACGGATCCAGACCCGGCATTTCTTTATAAGACCAAGCAAAACAATCTTTGAACTCTGAGAGTAGTTGTTCATATGCTTGTCTTTCTTCGTTATTTAGTAATGCACTGATGAACACAGGACGAGGATCGTCTGGTGCCCCCAGATTTATTTCTAAGAGTTCATCCACAGTGGCCTGCCCACCATCTTCCAATTCTCGGGGCGCAGGCTCTAAATCGACGAAGTCCTCTTCGTCGTCTGTGTTAGTCATGTACACTTCCCATTCTTGCTCCTGACAAGGGACATTTTCATTTTCATCTTCCATGGGGCTCTGCCCCCTTTGCTTTTCAATTCCCATGCTCATGGGAGCAGGGTTTATGCTGACCATGTTCACTGCATAATGCACCATAGGGTCTTCACGTGTCTCCCATCCGAGACCTCTTCGATCATTGTGGGAGAAGGGCGGTTGCCCCCTGACATTTGTAGGGTACCACAGTTCTTGAAACATTTTACCCCTCAGACTATTCTGGGTCTGGGGAATATTTTGTTTTTGGCACATATCTTTGATGTATTGTGGCATATCTTCAAGTTCTCCAATCATTTCTTGGGACTCGGACATGGCATGTCTTCGACCGAAGTCATCTTGTGGAGGCTGTTTGGGTGTTGGCTCTCCTTTGTAGAACACAATCGGTCTACCATCTTTATGGTGAGCTATGAAGAACTTTATTGGCTCAACTGTATATATTTCATGTCCAGCTGTCACTTGTGTATGATCTTGTGGCAACGGTATTCCGGCCTCTATCAACCGGCTGACAGTGTTAGCCTCTAACCTGACGATAGGTCTTTGAAGTTGGAGGGGTTTTTGACTTACATCCCCCGACTGTTGGATTTGCATGAGCGCTGCCACCCTTTCTTTATTGACTCTTATTTTGCCGCTGCTCTTCGAGGAGGTCCCCGCAATCTGTTTGCCTTTATCTTGCTTCTTAGGGGGATCAGTCGCCCCTTTAAAGTATAGTCCGGCGTCAGCCAGGTGGCATTCATATACTTTAAATGGTTCCAGGTCGGCAAAGACCCGGTGTTGCTCGCCTCCTTTGGTGTATTTTAGGCATTGATGAAGAGTTGATGGCACCACCAAGTTTTTGTGCAGCCATGGTCGCCCCAAGAGGGCTTTAAAGGAAGTATTAGTGTCAACCACATAGAATACAACCTTTGTCACAAAATCGCCTAGGGCTAAGTCCACATCCACACGCCCCAAGGCTTCTTCAGAGTTCTGATTGAATCCCGCTATCTTGACCCCTTCCACCTTATGTAAGTAAGGGGTAAGGAACAGATTGTGAAATGTTTTTAGCGGGATAATGTTTGCTGCAGAACCAGCATCGACCAGAATACGGTCTACCTCTCGTCCATTTATCTCCCCCCTCATGTATAGAGGCCTATTGTGGCAGGAGAGGGTAGCAACATATCATCTTCTGTGAAAGTCACAGAGGCTGTCAATGTTTCATACATTTCTTCTTTCATTTCTGCCACATGGGCTTCATAGATTTCTGGTTCCTGCAACGCCGCAACAAATGCTTCGCGCAACTCCTTGCTCAATGCTAAGGCATCCCAAATACTAAGGTTGGTCGGGAACCTCCCTAGTGCTTGAAGAACCTTTCGACTAGCCCTATCCTTGGATTTTTCAAAAGGGGGCATTACCTTTGCCAAACTTTTGGGCACTTGTGATGGGAGGGGAATCGTGCCGGGCCGCCATCCCTTCTCCCCGTTCTTTTTCCAGAGAAAGCTTCTCAGTTACGAGGGGTACCAACTCCTCTATCTTCTCTTTAGTTGACACCTGAGAGGGTCCTTCATTTGCCGCCATTGTGGGAATTGGCATACCATCTTCAACAACAAGATCTTCCTCCTCCTCATCGGATGACGGGAAGATATATTCATCACCTTTAGTTTGAGGTACGGGACGGGCCCTGGCTTTTCCCCTCTGAAGTATATGACCTTCTGGGGTGGCTTGCTTCTTTGGTAAGTTTTGAATGGCTTTCTGGCTTCAGGGGGTACACAGCAGATCCCTGATTTGGATTGTTCCCCTGGTTGAGAGTGAACACATAAGTCATATTGCATGAAAATGTCTGCACTTTTTCGACCAAGTCTTCGACGGTACAGTCAGCTCCCCAAAACATTTCATTTTCACCGACAGAGGGGAGGGCATCCCCATGTTCTTGCATATGCTCTCGCAGCTCGATGAGCCATTTCTTCAAGCGCATTTTACGCTCCAGCTCTTCCCATGGTATGTATTTTCCCAAGGGGATTGCTTTAGTTGGTGCCATCTGTTGATATTCTTCAAGTTCGTCAATCAACCCTTGGAGCCTTTTGAGGGGGCCATTGACTCCATTTGCTGTAGAGGTTTCACAGGCTGTTGATTCTTTCTTCAATTTCCTCTTTTCATTCCTTTTTTGATTTCTGATTCTTTTTCGCAAGACTATCAACTCTTGCAAAGTCTTGTTTTTTGCTATCCCATTGGGCGGGGCAGCGCCACCGGGGTACAGCTTCCTGGGCTGTTGCTTTCTTTGAGACTTTTTAGGGACTGACCTCTTCTTGGCATTTACCTGGATCCAGCCCGCTTCTCCCTGTTGGTCATGGAATGTTGCCAGAATGGCCTTTTCTACCATATCATCTGGCAGTTGTTGATATGCGGCAAATCCAAGGAGCTTTGTCAACTGCTCAACTTGTGCCTCTTCTGCTTGAACTACGGCATGAATCACATTTGCCGTGAATGTAAGCTTCGGTGCTGATGTGGTTGGGGTGGATTCACCAGGTGTTCGGCCATATCAATTATTCCGGCTTGAATCAACTTTTCTGCCCGATTTTTGAACAGATAACAATTTTCTAAAGTATGACCCAGCATGCGGTGATATGCGCAATAATTGGGCTTGTCTACCATTGTGGCTTCTTCTGGGCGTTTCGGCTCTGGGAGAGTAATTAGACTCTCCTGAAGGCATATGTCAAGCAATTCTCTGGTGTGCTCCCTTGTAAATGAATAGGGAGCACTGAGTCTCTCACCCAACGAAAGTGCTGACATTTTTTCATTTTTCTTGGTGTTTGGGGGAGCGGATGCCTCACCCTTGCCCCCCTTTTTGCCGAGCGCCGATGAAAAGTCCACAGCATTCACTTCTCGCGACCCCGAGCCTTTGTCTTTTGGTGGTTTGCCTTTTC
The DNA here is from genome assembly GCA_014218235.1 of Colocasia esculenta. Taxonomy (NCBI): domain Eukaryota; kingdom Viridiplantae; phylum Streptophyta; class Magnoliopsida; order Alismatales; family Araceae; genus Colocasia; species Colocasia esculenta. The sequence continues at coordinate 96,849,111 of CM024756.1, read as the reverse complement.
CAAACACTGTGGTTGGATTTTCTGCAAAAAAGATTTCAATCTCTGCCACTGTATTGTTGAGGTGTTCGAATGTCCGGATATTAGCTCCTAAGAGCTTTTCCTTGATTTCTGGCTTCAGACTCCTTTGGCAAAGCTTCACTGCATCTTCATGTGCCGGCGGTTGCTCACATTTCATGCTCATGTCACGCCATCTTTTGATGAAGTCTAGAGCAGACTCATTTTTATTTTGCTTTAGAGATATGAGTTCTGCCAAGGTGACTCTCCTTTCTGTCATCCTGAACCGCTCAAAGAATTTTCTTTGCATGTCTTCCCAACCAACTATCGAGTTGGGTTTCAGTCGGGCATACCATTGAAATGCTGGCCCTGTCAGGGACATCGAGAAATACCTCAAGAGGTAGGACTCCTCAGTCGCCAATTCTCCCATGATGCTCATATAATGAGCTATATGCTCATGAGGTGATCCCTCCCCATTGAATTTTGAGAATTTTGGTGCCTTTGGGTGCTCTGCTGGGAGCTTTTTAAAGAGGTGATGTACGGGGTATGGTACCCTATACAAATCATAAGTGGCGGAACCCTCGCTCTGCTCAGCCATTTTTGCTTCAATTATTTGCTCGATCATGGCCCTTTGGGAAACCATCGTTGCTTCAAATGTAGTATTTAATGGTGGCAACCCATGCCGCTGTTCTGCAACATGCACCTCCTGATTCTCTTCGTGGCTTGAGTTTGGATTTGTGAACTCTGCCCGGGGCGTACTTGGTTGTGCGTTCCCAGGCTGGGGTACCACCATAGGCGGTATCGGTTGGGCTGTTTGTTGGAGCTGCTGAGGTTGCACCACCTGCTGTACCGACTGTGGTGGTAGTGATGGCTGTGGTGGCTGTGGGGGCGCCATGCCCAACTGTTGCATTAGGCTTTCTAGCATAGCCTTGAGCTTTTGGTTTTCTAGCATTACTGTTTCCAAATTTGGTGATGGGGATACCCTGATATTATAACCTTCGTTAGACCGACCTTGGTCTAATGGGTGATTTGAAGTTGTGGCCATGTCGGTCACCCCCGCGCCTCCTTCATTTGGAAGTGGTAGGTCGCCCTCTGTATTTACCCGGTCAAGCCAGGCCCGAGCTTGCTCCCTCCTGCGACCAACTGTCGCGGGATGCTGCTCTGTATTTGAAGTTTCTACCTGGTCGGCGATTGCCAGCAAGTTGATGTTGGAAGCGTAGCAAGTGTATACTCGCACGCCTTCTTCAGTGATTTTCACCGTTCTCCGCTTCTTCTGCCTCAGGCGTGCAACAGGACCCAGGCGCTGGAAAACTGATATTCTAGGGATATTTCCATCCCTTTCGTGCTCTTCAGGCGTGAAATTCTGCCCCGTCTCCGGGCTTGCCTGCCTTCTTCTTTCTTGGTATACCCCTTTCCTTTTATATCCTCTTTGCAGATAAGCCGGTTGGGGAGGGGTGCTCTCTTTAGTCCGAGACTCTTGGGATGGCTCCCTTTGTCTTTCGTGGATCTTCTTTCTTCTAAAGTTCTGCCACAGGTCTGGGTCTTGCTTCATGACCCCTCCCGCATTCTTTCGCCCTATAAGGGATTCCAGAGCCCTTATTTTCCAGAGCTCCTCAGCTTCTTCTTTGGTAACCCACATTTGTTTAACCCGGGACGAATTGTACCCTTCTTCCTTTTCGACACTAGCTTTGTATTTCTTAAAGCCAAATTTGTCAGGTTTGGGGTTCCGGGTCTCAGCCTTTGTCCATTGCTTTTTATTTCTTTCACTTTAAAGCTCGGCTTATCCTGCCGCACTTTAGGCAGTATGCCAAATTTGTTCCTTACCGGAATGGTAGCCACATGTCGTTCCGGTATCACCATGGTTTCACTGCCGTCCAGGCGGATCCGGAGCTCGCCAATACGGACAGTCTTTCCAGAGCTTGAAATGCCACGGGTCGTGGGCTTCTTGTCATACTTGTGCTTTCTATGCTTTTTCGTTGTTGGAGTGTCGGTGAAGTTGATGGCATAGGTAGCGAACATTTGCACCAAGTCAGCCTCCTGAGCTTGAGGCTTCTCTTTTGTCTTGCTTGTTTCCTGAGCTTTGGTAGCAGTAGGTACGACGGCCGGTATCACGCCCAGGAAGTATGGAGATTCCACCACAGGGGGAAAAGCTCCAAACCTGGTGGGCGTTGTGAGGTAGCCGTTTCGTATGTGGTCCTGGACCACGAGTGGGCCGAAGACCACGCCCGGAGTATGCGCCAGAGCCGCCATTGCAAGACCTGCACAGAAAAGGTATGATGTGAGTACATCTTATTGTTAGGGTATTGTCTGATGGAGAGATGAAGGGAAGGGAGGTCCCCAGTGGAGTCGCCATCTTTGTGAGAATTATTTTTTAACATTTTAAAAAAAAATTTAATTTTATCTTTGAGTTTGATTTATTTGGCCTTTTATTTATTTATATGGACATGGTCTTGTTTAGTTCATTTGACCTCCCCCACTAACTACGGTTAGTGTTAATTATATCAGCACAAAGGCTGAATACCCTTGATTAACCATCAGACAAACCCTTAGAAACAAGAGAAATGACTCACATTTGAATGAAACGAATTACACATGAAAGAGAACATGGTTGCAAACATGCAATCTTTTTTTTTTTGGAATTTTATTGATATTTATTTCATTTTTATTGATTTTTTAAATGTATTTTCCCATTTTTTGGTATTTTAGAATTATTAATTTTATTTATTTACACATTTTCGTTATTTATTTATTTAAATTAGAATTACATGAATTAAGTTAATGTTTTCATTTATTTAATTGATTTAAATGTGAATTAACTTAAGGTGGATTAAAATTGATGTGAAACATAACTTGTTTGTTGATTTTATGTTATTGAAAATTAAAGAATAATGTTTGGAAAATATTTCGTTAATGTTAGTCGAAAACTTAGTTGATTTGATTAAGAAATTACGTAGTGCTACGTTTTAAGTAAATGTAAGATTACATGAAATAATTCATATAACGTGTTATTGGAGAATTAAAAATAGCCCAATAGGCCCAATAAATCACACAAGTTAAATCGTCAATTGTTGGCCCAATAAGCACAAAATATCTTGATTAATTGCGTGACAGTACAAGTCCGGCCCAATAAGGAGTACTAGGCCCAATAAGAAAATTGGCCCAATAAGAAGAAGTCCAATGGACCTTGCTTTGAACTTGAGAAAATTGGATCGTGCCTTGCACGATACTCTTTAGGGCTGCCTTGCAGACCCTTTCCCAGACCGCCTTGCAGTCTTTTCCCAGAGCCTTGCTCTGATTTTCAAACTTCAAAAATCCTCCTCTTTAGCCTGGGGCGCCCCCCTCCTTTTATAGTGCCTGGGCAAAAGACGCCCGGGCGGAAGGTTTGGCGCTCTCCCCGGAGCTATGCCCATTAAAATAGGGGGTTTTACGCAATTTTTACATTGGTTTATTGCGATTTAACCCTCGTATTTTCATTTTCTTCACATTTTCCCTTTCCCTGTTTGAGCCGGGCACCTTCCCGGATTGCTCTGTGCGAAACAGAGCAGGAAGGGGGGGGATCACCGCAGCCTCTCCCCTCCTCTTCGTCTCTTGCTTGGTGGCGGCGGACCCCAGGCACAGCAGCAGCAGCGCGACGGCGGGGGGCAGCGACAGCGGCAGCGGCAGGGCGGCAGCGGCGGCAGGGCGGCAGCGGCAGCGGCGGGGCGGCAAGGGCGGCGGCGGCTGCCGGCCGGACAGGCGACGGCGACCAGCGGGGGGTGGGCCGCGGTGATCCAGGCGCCGGGCCGCGGCGGGGCGGCCAGGGCGGCCGCGGGCAGGGGGCCCTCAGCAGGGGCCCGCCCTTCTCTTCCTGTCTCTTGCAGGCAACAGCTGAGGAGGAGAGGTGTGAGGCCGGCCTTCCAGGTATCTCTCTCTCCTATGCGTATATATCTTTCTTCCTTCTATTCCGTTCCCCCCTTCGACAGTAGGAAACCAGAAAAAATAAATGGCACAACACCTACTTTTGTGGTTTACTGGCTAAATATTTAGAGTTTGGTTTGGGCTTTGACTTGGACAACCTTTATAGTTTGCTGACCAAGACTTGGAATTTGGATTTTGACTTCTGACCTATTTTTGTGGTTTATTGGCCAAAAGATTTTGAGTTTTTGGATTTGGGGTTAGGCTTACTTTTATGGTTTGCTAACCAGGAATTTGGACTCTTAGGAATTTGGGTTTGGCCGTCCTTATGGTTTATAGGCCAGGAATTTGAGATTTGAGATTTAGATATGGCCTACCTTTATGGTTTTTGGCCATGGATTCGGTTTGACTTGGATTTGGGAGGTCGAAGTTTAACTTGCTTAGCCTGACAGCTTTGACGGTTTGCCTCCGGCCTTTGTGACGATTGCCCCGGTCGATGATTATCAGCTCCGCGGTAAAGATGTCGGCATCATGTTGCTTGATAAGCTTTTGGCATATGTTTCAGCTTCTCGATGGTTTCTTTCTTGGTACTAGTTCTGTTGGTGAGGGGACTTCTGCCTTCGAAGGCTGCCAAGGTGCACCTAATATTAGGATCGACAAGCTTGTGATTGAATTGGCCTTCTTAATCTTTTGTGAAGTTTAATTTGATCTTCTCTTGTCGAGACTTGTCGTGTCTGTTGACTTTTTTATCTCCATTACCATTATTTTGGTGATAAGAAAACAAATAGACCTTAATCACATCTTCATATGCACTCATCTGCTCAATCTTATTTTCATGTGTGTCGACACATGTTATCCATAGTGTCGACCTATGTTGCTCGTGTATCGACAGAATTGATACATTTGTCGAAAGACGGCAACCATTGTGTTAACCTCTAAAGCACATGTGTCGACAGAATTGGTGCATCTGTCGACAGACGACAACCATTGTGTTAACCTCTGAAGCACATGTGTCGACACTATCAACATCATTTGTCGACACATATTTGTCCTTTTACTCTTGTTAATTTGTGTTCTTATTATTCTTAATGACATTGTTACTTTAACATCTATTATTTTAGTCTGTCAACAGGGTAAATAAGTTCTTTCCCAAAATCCAAGGATCATCACTGTAAGTATTCTAAAAAGAACTTAATTTACCTCCATATTGTTTATATCCATAAATTTGTCTAAGTCCACATCGACTGCAGTATAAATATACATCATGAGCAGTTGAAGTCCCACTTTGGATCATCCGAAGTCCCACTTCGACTAATTGCTTTATATTTGACTCCAGTCGAAGTTCCATCCGAAGTTTCACTTCAACTGATCGCATTTTATTTTGTCTCCAGTCGAAGTTCCATTTCACATATATCCGAAGCTCTTCACTTCAACTAATCACTTTGAAAATGTTTCCAGTCGAACTTTTAGTCTTCAATTGATATGGTCAGTCGAAGTGTCCGGTTGAAGTCTCACTTTTACTGACTACGTTATATTTTGTGTTCGACTGAAGTTTCACATTGATTGCTATTGTTTTATCGATTGGAGTTATTGCCTATCGATTGCTGACCATTTCCGTCGCCAGTCAAAGTCTCACTTCGACTGATTGCGTTATATTTCTTAACCAGTCGAATATCGATTACTGACCATTTCAACATCGATTGCTGACCATTCCCGTCGTCAGTCGAAGTAACCAGTCGAAGTGTCTATCGATTGCTGACTATTTGCACATCGATTACTATTAAGTTACGTATCGATTGCCTTCATATATCGATTGACGTTTACTCCTTTCGATTGGTGACCAAGTTTGTATCGATTAATAACCAAGTGACTTAACACATACCGATTGGTGGTTTAAATGTTACTTTCCTATCGATTTATGAACAAATAACTTATATCTGTATCGATTGGTGACTACTTACCATTTTCTATCGATTGTTGTTTCTATTGGTGAACAATACATCACTCAAGCTACGTTTTACACCGATTGATGAGTATTTTCATTTGGCACCCAAAGTTTACTTTATTTCAAATATAGCTCTCATGCTTTCACGCAAGATCTCTTGCATATCTCTTGCATATCCTTGAACATTAAATGCGCAGTCTACTCTCTACAAACCCAGGCTATTTGCTTACATTTTTTAAATTGCCTTTATTCACAAACAGGAAGAGTCTACCTAAAGTAGAATTATGTCAGTAGAATTTCTGAACATCTACATCAGAGGTATGGACATCTATTTGACATGTAAACTCTCACCTAACATGTTCCATCTCCATGCATTTAATGCTTGGAGATGTTATATGCTTTGGAAACATGCAAGCTATGGAATCAAACATCCACAGTTACTGAAGATGAGTCTAACGGCTGGATTTCAGAGAGAGCGAAAAAGGAAGAAGAAGAACAAGCTGAAGCTCTCAAGTCTCAACGGCTATGTTCCTGTGTAACCATATAAAACAAGAAGGATGCAATCAAGAATGAGACAATACATATAGACACATACATCAAGCCATCCAACAGGAAGCAAAGAGCCTACATCCTTCACCACCAGCCAAAGAAAGCAGAGCGATGAAGCCACTCTTTCACATTGCTTTCTTGATCTGTCCTTCTCTCTGTGTGTTCTTTCTGCAAACCTCCTTCTGAGAGAAAGAGAGAGATTTGTCTCATAGCAAGGCCCAACCATTATTTACTTGAGCTTGGTCCAGGGACCTTTGCATCTCCTTGAGATTTTCTGTTGTTCCTCTTCCTATAAGAAGAGAAGACTAACATGCGAGCTGCTGGGTGTCTTTGGCCCTTGTTTAAGGGAAGATCAGCCTGCAAGCTAGGTGTCTTTGCCCCTTGTTTAAGGGAAGACCAGCCTGCGAGTTGGGTGGTTGTTCCTCTTCTTGGAAGAGAAGACTTGCTTGAGCAAGTGTTGTATGCCCCTTGTTTAAAGGGAAGACCAAGGTGTCTTGGTGGTTTAGTGAAATCCCAAGAGTGTGTTTGGGGATTGGACGTAGGACTTCCATTTGGAAGGGCCGAACCAAGATAAATCTGTGTATCATTTGTGTGATTACTTTTATTTGTTTCTGCTGCACAATAATAAATAGTTCTAACAATCTCGTTTAGTGTTTATGTTTTAGATTTCAGAAAAAAAGTACTAATCAACCCATTCAACCCCCCCCCCTCTTTGGGCTTACCATCTGGGCCAACAGTGTCAACTTTGCTCGACATTTAACATGAGATCCTTTTCTCGGATCTTGCTTTTTTGACTTTTTCCAAGACTTGATTTGATGTCTTACTCTTGGAACTTACTTTTTGGTTTGATCCCCGGATTGACTTAAGGGTTTGCCCCTGGAGGTCGCCTTTTTGACTTAGCTCAAAGAGTGATTTTATGCCTTGTCTCTAGAACTAATCTTTATGGCTCAGTCACGAGTCTGGCTTGACATGTTGCTCCCTCACTAGCCTTTTTGGCTCGCCCAGAACTTGGTTTGAGGCTTTGTCCCCAGAAGCAACCCTTTTTGTTGGATCCAAAAATTGCTTTGATATCTAATTTCTAGAACTGGCCTTACTTGCTACATCCCAAGGTTGATTTGACATTTTGTTTCTGGAACTTCTCTTTCTGACTTCGTCTAGAACTTGAATTGGCATTTAGTGCCTGGAACTAGCCTTTCTGGCTTGGCCCAGAGCTTGATTTCTCATTTGACTTTCCGGAGCTTGTCTTTCTGACTTGGTCCAGAACTTGAATTTGACTTGACTTTCTGGATCTTGTCTTTTTGACTCGGTCCAGAACTTGACTTGGCATTTAGTGCTTGGAACTGGCCTTTCTGGCTTGGCCCAGAGCTTGATTTCTCATTTGACTTTCTGGAGCTTGTCTTTCTGACTTGGTCCAAAACTTGATTTGACTTTTGACTTTTTGGAACTTGTCTTTCTGACTCGGTCTAGAACTTGACTTGACATTTAGTGTCTAGAACTGACCTTTCTAGCTTGTCCCAGAGCTTGATTTGACTTTGATTTTCTGGAGCTTGTCTTTCCGACTTGATCCAGAACTTGACTTGGCATTTAGTGCTTGGAACTGGCTTGTCTGGCTTGGTACAGAGCTTGATTTCTCATTTGACTTTCTGGAACTTGTCTTTCTAACTTGGTCTAGAACTTGATTTAACTATTGACTTTATAGAGCTTGTCTTTTTGACTTGGTCTATAACTCTACCGTGAGCATTGTTGACACATTGTTTGCTAATCTCTTTGGCTCAGCCAAAAGTTTAGCTTGGAGTGTTGGCTATTCCTGGTCAAAAGAGGCCGGATTTTGATTACATACTACAAGGCTATTTTGGCACGATATACTCCTTGTCGCCTAGTGAGGATTCTTTCTTGTTACCGAGTTTCCTTGGACTTCCGTTAGTGTGTGGATTTCATTGATCAAGCGGTAGACTAGGCTGGCCGATTGGTTCGACTACTCCCACTCATGAGGCTATGGTGGGTCAACTCAGCCATTTTGCACTGTGATGAGGTAGCTCTAACTCATCTTCTCCACCTAATTTTCCTTTTTTTTATGAAGGTATAAGCAATCTTCGATAGTGTGTCCCAACATTAGTTGGGCTCCTTTGACTTGCAGATGTCTACGGGTTTCTTTGGATTTTGTAGACGTTTGGGGCGATTTGCCGCTTCTTTGGTGGTTGTACGGTTGGGTGGGAAGGTACCCCCAGTTTCTCAAAGACAACGCGCATCTTTGAGACCCACATATGATTTCCCTTTTCCATTTGGATTAGTTCCGAGGTTTGAGGTGTGAAGTTGTGCTTCCCGTACATAACCTTTCCTTTTGGTTGTTGCAAATGTAGAAATTTGGCGCTTTGGAACACAACTTAGTGCTGCTATGGCAATTTGGTGGGCTTGTCTGCCCAAACTTTTATGATTACACAGGCCTTCTTCTTGATGGCCTGAATTTGCTTCATCTTTGGAGGGCTTTCTTCTATTGCATTGCCCCCAATCTTAGATCTGGACTCTTTTTTGAAGTCTGTTGTATTTTCTCACACTCAGTAGAGGAGTGTGACACTGTTGGAGATCGAGATTGTTGGAACGTATGCGTCCCTTGGCATGGTTGGCTCGCCCCCACCGAGCCGAACACCAAGATCATCGACAAGTACAATCTTGTTGGAATTGGAGACGACTGTCGCTAGATTTTTGCCCTTGCAACTTTGGCATCATCCTTTCTTTATCGGGCTTGCCTTTTTGGCTTTGCCTAGAGCTTTTGTTTGGAGCCTTCTTCCTTAGACTTGCCTTGTTGGCTTTGCCAGGGACTAGGCTAAGAGTCCTTCACTTTGGACTTCTTAAATTTTTGCTTGTCAAAGCTTCTTACTTGAGTTTTCGCATGAGGCTTTATTCTAAGCATTATTTGGCGCTTTGTCACCAACTTTCTTTTCGGTTTTCATCCTCATATATGCCTTTTTGACTTTCTGAGTTGACAACTTGCTTCTTAAGTTGTTGCCTCATACCCAGTTGGCTTCTTGGCTTGGCACTGGGCTGAAAACAATTTAACTACACTAGATTGCTTTGATTGTTCAGGCCTCCTCCTTAGTGACCCCAAACTTGTTTGATGCAAAGTTATTGCACATAAAAGCCCTCTTGCTTGTGCTTTAGGGCTTTGGCTTCCTGTCACAACGCCTTTTTCCTGGTGAGACTTGGATGCCATCTTCCTTCATTTTCGCCTTAACTTGATGTAGGAGATGATAGGTTGTCCCCTTTGCTTGAACTTCAATGCTTTGGATTTCCGCCGATGCACTTGAGATTTTAGACACTGGCTTTCTTTTATTTCCGCTTTGACTTGACGTAGTTGGCAGAGCATGCTGATGTGATTGCACAATAGGGACATGACAGTCCCATGGCAAGATTTACTGGCTTCCATTGAGCCACATGTATTGAGTTTTGTCAGACTTGGATATAGCCGCAACAGATTTTCTATCTTGGCGGCAACCTTGCCCCCGATTGACAGGAACAATACTTGGCATTTGCTGACACTTTGCCCTCATAAAGAAGCCTTTATTTTGATATCTTGAGCTGTGACAGCCACAACTAGAGAAGCTTTAAATATTGTTGCCTTTACAGGTGCCAGGTGGTCAGAGGATGCCCCCAAAATTGGAGTTGTTGTGTGAAACTTTCCTCTTGGGAGGCTTAAATTGAAAGCTTTCCTTCAAGGTCCCAATGACCTAGCTAATCTTTTTTTGCAGTTGAAATGTAACATTAATTGTCTACTTGATTATTTCAGACGGTAATTCTTGGAATTTGGCGGTATAAAGGCCAAAATTTTGAGAAGTTAAATCATGAATGTACTTCTGACTTCTTGCCTGCTTGATTTGCCTGAAGCTTGACTTGAGAGACCCCATCTCGATGGTTAAGCTCGGCACCTTTGTCTTGGGTTTTACCTTTTTTGTTTTGCCCAAAATTTACTTTGACACTTTGCCCCTCAAGTGTTGCCTTCATGGCGTGGCTAGGGATTTGATTTGTTCTTTTTCTATCAAGATTTGTTTTCTTGGCTTTGACCCTGAGCTTGGTTTTTCTGTCTTTGCTCAGAATTGAATTTAGCTTTTGTTGTCGAGATCCGCCTTTAGTTTTACTCTTGAACCTCGCCTTTTTTTTTTGCTCTACTCCGAGGGGTTTGATTTCTTTACCCTAATTTTCTTGATTTTGCACAGGAATTTGTCCTGAGCTCTACTTGGTTTAATATCCGGCTTGGCTTCTGGATTAGCCGGAGATTTGTCTTGTGGAGTTGGGACATTCTTCGCCATAGTAGAGAGGGTGGTTCATCTCCATGTGCTGATGCTACATGGCTTCGTGCTTAGCATCATCCGACATTGCTTAAAAGTCAACTTTGGTCGGTAGTTTGACGACCAGATTTACATTTCCTACCGCGGTGGGCAAGCTGATCTTTCCTCCATGAATATTGATGGGACTTTCCCATCTATTTGTTGATGGGATAAGTCCTAGATTTGTTCCAGGAGGGGTGTCTGGTTGTGGCTTTGGGGATGGCCATTCATTTAGCCTTGGCTAGGGGCTCCCCCATGGCTATTTAATTGGGGCCGGCGATTTTTCTTTGCAGCATTTCTGTGTCGATGTAGGTGGCATCCCTTACTTGATCCCCGTCTTTTGAGGCGTTGGATCGGTTGATCAATAACCTCAGTAGACTGTTCACCAGATACATCTTTAGGTTACTTTGACTATTGGATATTTGAACCATCCTCTGCTTTTTTGGTGTTTGTGTGCCTTCCTTTTTTTTCTGGGGCGGAGTGGCTTGACAAGTGCGAAGCAGTTGGCGGTAGAAACAATAGAGAAGCATTTGTCCCGATAATAATGGGCTTGCCTCCATCGAGCCAAAGTTGCGAGCTTTCGACGATGGTTGTCTTACCCGAGCTTGAGGTGGCCGCAACTAACTTTTTTTAGGCCTCACGACGTTTGTTTTGCCCTCATTGAGCAGGGACGACGTCAGTAAAAATTATGGTAACTGAGTAAACTCAGCCTTGAGGGGTGTGGGCCCCAGCCGTTGGATTGTTGTTTCTGGTGCCGATAAGCTTGATGCTTCTGGCCACTAGATTGATGTCTTCGATGCCAATAGACTTGGTGCCCTTGGCTGATGGCTTGTTGCTTCCGGTGCCAGTAGGCTTAGTGCCCCTGGCTACTGGCTTGTTGCTTCGGTGCCAGTAGGCTTAATGCCCCTAGCTGCTGGCTTGTTGCCTCCGGTGACCGCTGGGTTGATGTCTTGAGCAGGTGGCTTGGTGCCTTTAATGCTATAGCTCACGACGCCCAGTGAGCCGTAGGAGACAACCGCCATTGTTTTGTTGTTGTTCGCTAACTTTGGTGCTTTGATTGCGAATACTGGTGCGTCTAGAACGACCGTTAAGACTTCTTCTTGTTGATCTTTTTGAGATGGAGCAATTGAGACAAGGATTTTTGTTGATGAATCTCAACATTATCATGAAAGGCAGGAAGGGTCCCACCTACGGCTGTTCATTATTCGGTTCAAACCGAAAAACCGAACCGAACAGACCGGTTCGGGTCGGTTCGGTTCGGTTCGGGTTGAGCGAGCCCTCGATTTGGTTCGGGTTGCTGTTGTAAACCCGAATAAACCGAATATATATTTTATATCTGTAAATATTCATCAAACACTTCATAGCGCAGTTGGTTAACTCTGTTTTCTTGCGTGGTTGTGCCCTTGAATCTCGCCTCCGACTTTTGTGTACACATTTTAATGAAAACTTTTGTCAAAATTGAAACGGCAATGTTGAGTTTCGAACCCAAGATCACTGGGTTGAGAAGCCGGCGCCTCACCACTGGGCAATCGAAGCGGCTGCACTCAAAAGAGATTCCTTTAAACCGAACCGATTCGGTTCGATTCGGGTTCACTTTGAAGTTCGGTTCAGTTCGGGTTGACCAAAAAATGGGCCAATCCGGACCGAACCGACCCGTGTTCAGCCCTAGTCCCACCAGGCATGCCAATTGTTGAAACACGCGGAATTTCCATCTTTTAAATAAAGTTTTGGGTGGTATGTGGATATATTTTTATGTGTGTGGGCGTGCCAATTCATTTAATTTTGGAACTCACTTGATGCGAGATTTGGTGTGTCCATTTATTAGATGATTGCGCCTTACTTTAGTGCATTTGTTCCGCATGTTATTTTATCAGGCAATTTAGGTTTTGTGTACTAGACCCTTCCCCATCGACCGGAGTCGGTGTTAATTTACATCGGTTAGAATCCAAATACCTTCGATAATGATGACGAGATTCATTTTTGGCACAAAATCCAAAGAGCTTGAAAATTGTAATTTGGATTATAATTTGGTCTTTCAAGACCCTTACAATTGGTCCCGATTATATAATCGGGTCTCCAGGATTACGATCCATCGCAGTTGGATTCTTTGAATTTGCTCCTAACTGCATTTGGATTGATTTGCTTCATTTCCGTCACGATCAGACAATTGACTTTACTTTTGTCATGATCGGGCGGTTGACTTTACTGGTAGTCATGATCACTCTTTTGATGGTGATCAAACCTTTGGAGTGGACTTGGTGTCCGTAAAGTATATTGACCCTCTTTGGGTATTTGTTGCAGCTTTGACCCTTTCTTGGGTATTTTACAATTTCATACCCTTTGTGGGTCTTTCAATAATTTTGTACCCTTTTTAGTGGTTTCATTACACTTTTAACCCCCTTTATAGGTATAATTGCAATTTTTTACCCTTTCTAGGTACAACTGTCATTTCTTTGACTTTCCTGGCGTTCCTGTCATTTCTTGATCTTCTTGGACATTATCGCCACTTCTTGGCATTCCCGAGCGTTTATGTCATTTCTTGACCTTTCTCGGATATTTCTGTCATTTCTTGACATTTCCAGGGATTTCTATCATTTCTTGACGATCCCAAAACTTAGGGTGGTCAGCCATACGCCGAACTCAGGAGAGCGCACACCACTTCAAAGAAGCGACGTGGATCCTGCCCCACCAGGCCGTGCAAACGGCATGAACTAGGCTTGTCGGCCACTTCTTGACATTTCCAGGGTATTTATGTCATTTCTTGACCTCCCCGAGATACTTTGTCATTCTCTGACTTTCTTAGTCATAAGCTGAACTCAGGAGAGCACACGCCACTTCATGGAAGTGACATGGGTCCCGCTCCACCGAGCCGTGCAGACGGCGCAGATATGATCAGAGAACTGAAAACTTGGCCAATGTTGTCTTTTGAAGAAGAAGATTTGGACAACATTGTATTTGTGCTTTTACCAGAACTTCTCTATAATTTACGCCCATTAAAGAGATTTTCTGCAATTCCTGTCTTTTCGAAGACCCTTCTGCAATTCTTATCCTCTTAGGGGCTTCTTACAACTTTTCATCTTTTTGAGGATTTTTCTGCCATTTCTGCCCTTTTGGAGGGACTTTCTGTAACATATATCAGATGAACAGCCCTTGCAACCCTTTGAAAGGCCTTCAATTTTTCTGGAGCTCTCCAAGAACCCAGCAGCGCCTTCTTCTTCTTCTTCACTGCTTAAAGAGATCTTTGGCCGATGGAGAACTTGTAGCACTTGATAAATGAGGGTTTTCATTTGATACCCCTCATAATTGCTTATGACCACAAGAGGGATCTCCATAAACACATGTTGTAAAATCGTAGTCTTCACATGGAGAGATATACACATGAACATTTCCCAAACACGTAGTCTCCATGTACACACATGGTCTTTATGACCACATAATTTCCATATGGAGATGTACACATGAACGTGCCTCGACCCTGCATGGGCAGAGTTTCCGCATAGAGTCACATATGAACACATATGGTGAACATATGCGCGCGCCTCGGGTAGAGTTTCCGCTTGGGCAGAGTCTCCCCATGGAGGTACGCACACATGAACATATATGGTAAACATATGAGCGCACCTCGGACAGAATCACCGCTTGGGCAGAGCCTCCTCATGGAGGTACGTACATATGAACACACAAACATTTAATCCTCATGAAGTCTCTCTCAATATGGAGATATGAACATGAACATTTAAATATTTTTATCTCCATGGAGTCCCGCTCAACGTATAGATATTTTAAATACATAAATGTTTAGATTTCATCCCCCCATGGGGGAGGGGATACACATGGGGTTTCACAGTCGGAGACGACCTTGGCTTGCCGAGCACGAACACTTTCACGCTGAGCACGAGCACTTCGCGCCTTTTGATCTTCTGACCCCGGGAACTTGTCCCTGGAACCTCTATCGAACCCCAGGGTTTTTATAGGCCTTTACCCGGAGGGAGAGAAAGGAGAAAGAGAGAAGAGAGATCTACCCGGATAGAGGTCCTACTCGATCCGAGTAGAGGAGGGATCCATCTAAGGAAACCCCCCTACTCGGATGGAGAGGCCATCTGGGTAGGGGATTCCCTACCCGAGGGATTTTTCCCCTCCTTTTTTTTCCCTTCCTTTTGTTATTTTTTAATGGCCCCAATAGCCAATTTTGGGGTTCGACAATATCCTAAGGAAGTAAGTCCTAAGGGAGAAACCATTCAATTAAGTGACCATGCACCATAAGTTAATCAAGAAAATAATATAACTGTGCAGCAAAAGTAAGATCAAAGTTAGAGTTACATATCAAAGACATGATCCACATTGTCTCTTTAGAATTCCTAGAGAGAGAAGCTCTGGGGTTTTGGGTTCTTTGCTGGTCTAATGGCGCGCTTTCTCAAGGTGTGGTCTCATCAGAGACATTGGAGGTGCCCGGCTTTCTCAGGGCGTGGTCTCCCCTATAGTGGACAGGTCTAGGGGCATTATGGTTCTCAGGAACCCTTTTGAGGTGGAGCAGATGTCTCAAGAGAGGGTCATTACTAGGTGGGTCGATTTCTTTGCACTTTGTATCTGGGATGGCTTCCTTTGGGACTTCACCAAGGTTCATGAATTATGGCCCTCAGCCCAGGGAAGAGAAGCGTCTGCTCTGGGAGGAGTTGATCCAGTTTCACATTTCTTCGGGTTAGCCATGGTGTCTCCATGGGGATTTTAAAGTTGCTTGGGAGAGAACAAGGGACAACGCTCTGGAGGGTGATGTGGATGATTTGTAGTATTTTATTCAAGAGGCTCCTTTGATGGACTTACGTATCCAATGGGACATCCACTTGGTCCAACATGAGAACTGATGTTGCTTGTTCTAGACTGGACAGGTTCTTGGTCTGCATTGATTGGGAGGACTATTTCCCTCAGGCGCAGGTGATGGGGCAGGCAAAATCATCTTCCGACCATAAACCCATTCTCTTGAAGACTCCTAGGCAGTTTGGCAGATCACTCGGGTTCAGGTTTGAGCAGGTCTAGCTCAGGGAGCCTGACTTCTTGGAGATGGTCACAGGGGCTTGGAATGGCCCAGTTGCTAGCTATTCTGCCATGGGCACACATGTCAAGAAGTTGAAGCATAATACTGCATCTATTCTCTAATCCTGGGGGAAGGCAAATCCCTCCTTGGGAGGATGGCTAAGGACAGGCACCCTGCTGGACAGTTTGGAGGAAGTTGGTCTTTGTGGAGGATGAAGATAGATCAGTGACGGACTCCTTAAGATGTCAATTTGAAGAGGTACTGGCTTGGAAGAAGATTTATTGGTGACGGAGTTCCAGAGAGATGGATTAAAGAGAGTGACAGGAACACCTCCTACTTCCAATGGATTGCCTCTGGGAGAAAAAGGGTTAACTCCATCTCCAATATCAAGAAGGGGGGTCGCTACTTCTCGTCTCAGGTGGAGATTAGAGATCAAGCGAGAGACTTATAGTCCTCCTAATTCTCGGAGGATTCTTCTTGCAGGGGGACTGGATTGTTGCTGACCTCATTCCCAACCTTTCCTCTAAGGAGAGGGTGGCAATTTCGCTCCCTTTCTCAGAGGAGGAGGTACATTAGGCTGTTTTCTCCCTAGCAGGTGATAGGGCCCTGGTTCTAATGGTTTCCACTTATTGTTCTATCAGAGATGTTGGGATATCATTAAGGCAAGCATCATTATAGCACTGAAGGAATTTCAAGAAGGTAGAACTCACTTGGGTGGTATCAACAAGACTATCTTGGTGCTCATTCCTAAGAAGGCAGGTGCTCAGGACTTAAGGGATTTTCAGTCAACCAGCTTGCTCAATGGCATTTACAAGATTATCAGCAAGGGCTTCGCAGGGAGACTACTATTTATGATGGATTCTTTGGTCAGTCATTTTCAGAGAGCTTTCATCACGAAGAGGCACATTTTGGATAACTTTTTGGTGGCGCATGAGTGTATTTATGCTTTCAAGCAGTAAAGGAGGAAGAGTGTAGTGATCATGATCATGATGATGGTGTCGGTGCTGCTAATACTGAAGCCACAGGAGGTTATGGGCTTGAGGCATTCTTTCATAATATGAAGATTATCCAGGACCATAGAGTCAACAAGAAGGAAGCCAAAGGGAAGCACAACAACATGGGGGATATGAAGGGCAACAGAGGCAAGTAGCATATGATTGAGGATACGGGCTTTCTTATCCACCTATTTTTCATCCCCCCACCCTGCCATATTCAAATATTAGTACCAGTACTGAGACAGGGTACTCTAGGCAAATTCAGACTGTTGGGTATGGTAGTTTCTTCCCTCCAGCACAATCAGAAGAAAGTTCAAGCCAACAAGTAACAACATCTCGAGGCATCCAAAGGAGATTCCAAGACCTCGTCAATTCTTTGTTTGGCTATCGATATACTGAGTATGTACAGTCACACTATGGGACACCTACCCAAAATTATGAGCCTGACACTGAAGGGTCTCAAATGTGACCTTCGAAAGGCATTTTTATTTATTTCACGTCTCACATGTTATGAACATAATTATTAGTGCATTAATCATCTTCATTGAATTGAATTTCATTGTGTTTATATTGCAGAAAATTTGTAGGTGCTTTTCTAACTTCATTTTTCTGATTTTTTTCTGATTTTTCTTGATTTTTTTCAACTTTTTTATTGATTTTTTAATCTGGCCGATCTAGAATCCCTGAGAATGGCCGGATTGGCAGATCCAATCCGATTCAAATTGGGATCGGCGGGGTCCAATCTGGGACCCCGATCTGATCTGGAATTCCATGGTGGGCGGCCACTCTCTCCAACGTAAATTCATCTTTATCACTTCTTTTTTATTCCCTGGGAGATTAGATTTCATTCAAGACCTTGGTGTGCTTTTGTTATATAGGTGTTTTAAGTTTGGCTTCTTTTGGGTTTGGACCCACCTATACTTGTATATTCTCTTCTTTTAATATAGACATGGGGTAATATCCACTTTCAAAAAAAATGACATGACCCACATTACGGATATTCTTTATTCATAGGTGTCCTGTGTAATATAATCATAAAAAGTTTTAAATGCATTTGATTTTAATGAGATAAAAATTTTATTGATCATGCAATAGCCATGGTTCATTGTCAGAGTAAAAGCAGAGAGAAGTGCATGAACAAAAATATATTCGCTGTGTAGGGTTCTCCCTCACTGCATGGCAAAAAGCCCTTAAAGGATTTTCCAAAGCATAACTGCTAGACGGAAAAACATGCAAATACAAGACACCTCTCAAGACCTATATTTAAAAGATTCAGACCTTATTTTATCAACTTTGTTCAATAGCACCAAAGGATCAAAGGAAACCTATTTATAGAATTTATACATTAGTAACATGAAGAGAACTTGGATCACATCTAAATAGTGTTGACTTTCTTGCATGGTATCCAGTTAAATGCCTCTCAGAAAGACTGGGTGTTTTGGGTAAGCCGGATGTATATTTTTCTGTTTAATCTTTATACCAGTTGATAAAGGAAAAGAGGTATACCCACATTTTCATAGGATCTGGAAGATGGGAGCTCCTTTGAAGGTGAATGTTTTCATGTGAGTACTGTGAGAGAGGAGTGATATTACTTAGTTACACAGACAAAAATGGGCTCATGGATGTGGTGACAGGTGTACATTATGCATATTCTTGAGTCCGTGGACAATTTATTGTACCAGTAGCAACTGTAGCAGACAGAATTGGGAGGTTTCAGCAGCCTAACTTGACTGATATTCAATTTTCATTCAGTACCTGTGGAGTTTCTTCAACAGGTTGAAGCTTTTTGTGGGAAGGTTGTTCGAAAGATTGAAGTTACGGATGCACAACAGAGAAGAAGTGAGGATTCTGTCTCTACTTCCCCATCCAATTTGCTGGAGCCTTCGAACGATCTAGACATAGTATTCCAGGGAAGTCAATTCTATAAAAACTTACACCTGCAAGTTTTGCATCTTCTACAGCTGGTCTAGATGTATTCATTTCAGTCCACAATTGTTCATCTTTGGAAGAGAATCATTTATTCTATATAATTTAATCATTTCAATAGTTTTTACTAGGTGGTAGAGGAAAACCTCCCTTGCACCTTTGATTGTGTTTTCAACGAAATGACAGTACAGTCCAATTTTTCTTCTATAGAAAAAAATAGTGAGTGCCACACACAGTTGGTACCGCAAGACATTTGATCTCTATTTGCTGAAGATAGAGTATGACTCTCACCAACTTTCTCAGAAGCTTCTTGGTTTTGCTCCTCGAGAAGGCCCTGCCATCGAGTCACGACATTGCACAGTTTATCAAAATTTCGGCTACCACAGAAGCAAGAGATAAAAACTTGCAAAAACACGGGAGGGGATAGACAATGTAATGTTAGCTCTGAAGCATGAGGTACAAAACCTAAACACGAAATAAGTAGCAAAAGAATGTTGACGATGTGCAACGATTCAATCATAAAAAAGAATACCATAAGCAATATCGTCAAAACGATGAAACCGACAACAAGTTGAAGCTTGTGCAAACAAATGAGTCACACTCGCAGGAAAACTGACGAGCGAAAACTCCTCCCATAGCAGAGGATAAAAACAGGTGCAAACCAAGATTGGCTCTCTGAAACCCACACAACTTGAAATCATATTTTCCATCAATGCAACTAAAAGGAGGACCAGGCCGACGCTATTTTCTGCTGCATGATATTGTGCACACACAAAACACAATAAAACACAACGGGAAGACAAAAGACAGAAGCGGGAGAGAGAGAGAGAGAGATGTGTCATGATCCCACCCTCATAATGAACAAGAACCAACATTTGCAACAAACCCGTTCCCAAAATCCAGCGCCCGGTCCCCCATACACATTCCCATATAAATCCCTTCCGTCCTGCAAACATTGTACCTTCTAAACCATGCTAATAGTCAGAGGAGTGGGGGTTGGGGGGGGTGGACTTGGCAGACGATCCAGTAAAGGGAAAGACTTGCCATGCTGGGAGAGGTCCAGGCGTAGAAGAAGGCGACCCCACCAGAGACGGCGGCAGCCGCCCCGAGGGAAAACCGGCGGGCGCCGCCACCGCCGGCGCCCCATTTCTCCTGTTCACGGAAGGCGCCACCGGTCATCGCGGAAACGGGGGAAGACCTCGCCAACCTCCTCAACAGAAACGCCATTCTCCGGGAGGCAGAGACCACTTCAGGTGGAGACGCTCTCGAGTGAGGAGTGCAGGTGAAAGAATGGGAACTCCGGGCAGGGAGGAGGCTTTTCTTCCTTGCCGGTGCTGTTTGTTCTGAAACCCAACCAAACGCCGAACACCGGGAAGCTCCACGCTGCGAAGAGCCACCTCTGATGTGAGGCAGGCACAACATAACAAGCCAAGAACTCCCTATTTGTGTATATATCCCCTCTTCAATTAATACACATTGTATTTTTTACCATAAAGTCAATATAAAGTAAAATATATAATAATAATAAAATTTACAAGGATCCCATAGGTTTTAGAAATATTTGTTATACTTGTACAAGTACACTTATTACACTTGTGAGATATTCTTATTATAAACATAATATGTCACCCCTACATAACCAATGAAAACTTCTCGGAAGTCTAATAAGTACACTCGTGCAAGTGCAACCAAGGTTGGCCATATTACACCAACCATGCCGCACCATGCATGGGAACTGACGATCTCCAAGCACTGTCGAGTTGGTCAGCACAAGGGAGAGATGCAAAGAGAGGAAGAATGTGGCAAGTTAAGGTGTTAGGGGGTCGACACGAAGTGAGAGATGCAGAGAGAGGAAGATCAAGGTAGGTTGGGCATGCCTGCGCCTGCCGAACTTGCCACGGTGGCATTGGTAGCGTACTGGGGTGGAGCCCTCTCCATGTCGAGGTTGTCGCCGCCACCACGTCACACCTTTGTTGTTGCTTTGCCCCTGCGCCGCCCTTCTTCTTCTCTTCCCCTTGTTGCAATCGTCTCCCTACAATGGGGAGATTGCCCCAACGCTTCACCTAGTAGTTCCACTGCCCTGGTCCATGTTGCACCCACCCCCTCCCCCTCCTCCTTCCTATAGTTGTTTCCCCATGAACCTGTGTTAACCCGCCATCCACCTCCTTCTTCCCTACTGCAATGGTTCCTTGTGAGGGATGGGGCAAATGGTCGTCATCGTTGTAGTTTGACATCACACCACTATCGCATTGTCGTCTACACCTCCCCATAACAGGGAGGTTAGACACCTTGCGTAGGGAGGTCCTCCCTTTGTTCACCACATCTGGAAACCCTAACGCACCCCTCACAATGAGAGGATCTCCGCACGTGCATCTGAAGGTATGCCATCGCTGTCAATCAGCAAATTGTCCGTCTGCACTCGCCCCTACGTGATTCCTCCCACACACAACCTCGTTTCCATCTTTCACCTCATTGTTGTCTACCCCAACTATGCACCATGGTATAACTCACCCTAATCAATCTCGAGTGTTGTAAACGAGTGGACCGCCGAACCGATATAGTACGACATAGTCTATAACGTGCCACATCATCATTAGTTCAGCACGATTCACCGATTCAGCAAACCCTAAATGTAATGAGTATTTCTCCATAAATTTAGATTTATAAAAATGATCTAAGGTGAGAATGAAGTGGGAGTATGAGATTTTTCAAAATCAATATTTCTATTTGGAAAAAAAAAACTTAAACATACATTTTCACAAAAATAAAAGCATCTTAAATATGAATATGACCATACTATACCACATCATCACCAGTTTGGTATGATTCCTCGATTCAACAAATCTCAAGTGTAACAAGTATTTCTTCATAAATTTATGTTTATGAAAATGAGCTAAGATGAGAGTGAAGTGGGAGTATGATATTTTTCAAAATCACTCTTTCTATTAAAAATGTACTTAGGCACAGATTTCCACAAAAATATGAACATTTTTTTCCGAGCAATGACTGCATGTCATTACTCAAATATCATTGTATATTTTTACTCTATCAATTTAAAATTACGTTTTAAGGTTGTTGGGCAAGTACCTTCCTTACAAGGTTATTTGGATAATTGACTTTCTTATTTTTATATTGTTTTATTAACTTTCTTACATAAAAATAATGTAGAAGATGTGCATGTCTTTGTCTCTTTTATTTTATATTGTTTTATTTCTATCTATAAAATCAACCTTTTAGATATCCAAAAAAAAAGAGAGACTCTAACTTACACACCGAGAGAGAGAGAGAGAGAGATTATGAGATATCAAGCGTATTTTGATTTTTTTTTAACCTGGTTTAATGTTGGTCAAAGTTAAATAAGAAAATCTAACAGAATCCTAGCGGATGGTGATGACATGAATATTTTTGCAAGATTGTGATGTAGCCAAGTTATTGAAGATAATGCCAAAGTAGTAAAGATGGTTACCATGCAACTAATTTTACAAGGAAACAAAAATCTCATTTTCTAGGCAAATATATTGCTGAAATGATGGGCTAAATAAAATTGGCATGGGATCTTATACAATAACTACTTTTTTGGTTGGGGGGGGGGGGTTGTGTGTATACCTTTATTAGAAGTTTAATTACATGAAAATATATTTTATATTTGTATTTTCATGTAGACCCTCTTATGTATTTAAAATATCTTGAGAGACCTCGCCGTGATAGAAATGAAATATTCTGTTGATGAACATCAACGACTGGAATATTTTTTAGATTTTTTGTATATATATCCTTGTTATAAATGTGGACTGTGCAAAAAATTATCATGTATTTACATGTGTATGTATATCCTTCTTATGTATTAAAAAATATTTTGAGAAATCTCGTTGTAATGTGGACTATGCAATGATTGAAATAAAATAGGTATTCATAAACAAAATGAATGAAGAGGGAATCATCACAAGAAACAACATAAGACTGGTTGCACAAGTGTACTTACAGAAATAAGGGATAGATTATGAAGGGGCATATGCATTAGTGGCCAAATTGAAAGTAATTAAAATGTTGTTAGCATGTGCAGTAGCATTAAATCTCAAGCTATATCAGATGGATGTGAAGAGAGTCTTTCTAAATGGATATCTTAAAGAAAAAGTTTATGTAGAAAAATCCCCATGATTTAAAGACTTCGAGTTTCTAGACCATGGCTACGAGCTAACCAAGGCCTTGTACAGACTGAAACAAGCTCTAAGAGCTTGGTATGAAGGCTTAGCTCTTTCCTAGTCAGTCATGACTTCTCTAAGGGGAAATGTGATAGCACCTTATTTATTAAAAATACATCTTATGATCCATTAATAGTACAAATCTATGTTGATGACATAATTTTTGTTGAACTAATCTTATATTTTATCATTTTATTTTGGTGATAACAAAACTCATTCTTATCTTAAATATCATTGATATATTTAATATCATAGTCTCTCATAATTATTGTATTTTCAATCGTCTGTAACTTTGTCATATCCGAAGCCTTAACTTCGTCTTGCATGTTTTGATCGTAATTAGTCGAAGCTTACTTCGTCATATACGACTTAGCTTCGTCATATCCGAAGCTTTCATTTCGTCATACATGATTTTATCGTGATCAGTTGAAGCTAACTTTGTCATATCCGAAGTCTAACTTCGTCATATACGAAGTTCTACTTTATCATATCTGAAGTCTTATACAAAGTTCACTTCGACCGACTGTGTTATTTCAATTCGACCGACAACATTAATTTCTGATTCCTCCGAAGTCCACTTCGTCATATCCAAAATTCCACTTCGACTGACAACATTGTATCTTGACCAGTCAAAGTTAGCAGTCGAAGTGGCCAGTCGAATTGATATATCGATTGCCTTACACATCGATTACTGTTATAGTTAAACTGACATCAATTGCCTTTGAAAACATCGATTGTCTTTATCATATCGATTGCCTTTAGACATCGATTGGCTTAAGAACATTGATTGCTCTTCATTCACATCGATTGTTGTTATGCATATTGATTGTCTTTAAGTTCCATATTGATTGCCTTCATTCATATCGATTGCCTTTAAGAAAACATTGATTGCTTCTATATTTCTACCGATTGGTGTTATAAAAATAGTTTCATATCAATTGCTTTTATTATATCGATTGTTGTTATTCATATCGATTGTCATTAACATATCGATTGCCTCTATGATATCGATTGCCTTTTAGTATATCGATTGCCTCCATAATATTGATTATTCTTCTCATATCGATTGTTGTTATAACTCACATCGATTGGCTTTCAAATATTTCAAAATGTCTTTGGCGCCCAAATAAAATTTCAAATATACTTCAAACGTTTAACTTATTATTTCTCTGATTGAAGATATTTTTGACTGTCTCATAGGATCTCTTCCTTCCTGCAAGAAAGAAAAAGACCTAACTACTATTTCTATCTATCAACAGGAAACATGACAAAAGAGGTATGGGCTATTTGTTAGAAGACTTCTTTAGTCTAACATCTTCTTTGCATTAAATGTTTGCAGTCTATTCTGCTCATAGTCAACATCTTGGACCTACTGCTGGCACTCTTGGAAGTATGCATCAGCTGGAAGATTGTAACGTCCCGACGTGGAATATCGGAACAATAAATAGTATAAAGTGAGAAATATATATCAAACCATTGCTCAAATTAGAATAATGTCAAACTAACCAATTTTATTGATAATTCCACTAATTCACTATTACATTCTCTAATTCAGAGCCAAAACTATGGACCCATAGTACATTTATTCAAATGAAAACAACTACTAACTATCTAACTAACTACTAAGATGATTGGTTGATGAAACGACAGGTCACTCTTGCACTTGCTCATCCCCTTCCTCATGTGTGTGGTAATCCCCATCAGACTCACATGAAACATATGAAATAAATAGCGCAGGGTGAGCGATAACGCCTAGTAGTACTTAATATCTCGTGAACACAGGCATGCTTTAAGTGATTAATGTCTTGTAAAATAAGGTAACTAGAGAGAATAATCAAGTATAGTCACGAGAGTAATGTCACATGATAGCAAGAGAACGATAGTACATTTCATAAGAAAATAGCACAACTAGCACGATAAAGGATTGGCCATATAACGAGATAGCATGTAAGGTTGCACGATAGTGCATTAGTCACGATAGCACATTGGTTGATCTTCTTGCCAACCGAGAGAACATAGTACTTTGATTGTCTTTAGATTGTCGAGATAACTAGCATTTGAGTGTAATGTCGAACACTCTGATCATTAAACTCCTATGGTCACTTGAACTTTCGGGCGCACCTCCCAGGACCAGATCGAGACCTTTATAATGTTGCCTGACATTGGTCATATTTTTATCTTTGGATAAACCGTCAAAATGGTCATAGAGAGTACCAAGAAATAGATGAGATAGTAGAAGAATAGATGAAGGTATAGAGAGAACTTGAATAGACGAGAGAATCATAGTTGTCAAGGTGACAAAGCGACCAAAGCGTTTTTGGCTCCCTGTGTGCCTAAGCGCTTAGGCGCCCGCCTAAGCGGCACTTAGGCGCTAAAGATAACGTCTAGTCTAGACTATTTCAAGAGTGACATCCTACATATAAAGATATATAATGACAATGCTCATAAAAATTTAAATAAAAGAATTCATAATATATTCTTATGTTAAATCTAAAAAGAATTCATAATATAAATAAATAAAGATATTACAATTATACAATCATGCAAAAACTACACAAATATGACATTATAAACATAATGTGAAAAAAATTATCATTACAATAGTGCACCAAAATTAAACATATGAAAGAAAAATTACTTGAATAAATAAAAATATAAAATGCAAGTACTAACATGAAATTTGTGTGTGAGAGAGACAGGAGAGGGGGGGCGGGACAGTGTGTCTGTGTGTGCGTGTGTGAGAGAGAAAGAGAGAGAGAGAGACACACACACACAGAGAGAGAGAGAGAGAGAGAGGCAAAGAGAGAGAGGGGAGTGATCGTGAGAGAGAGAGAGAGGAGGGGTGCCGGTGGGACTGTCACAGAGTGGCAGTATGTGTGTAAGATAGATAGGAGAGAGGGGCGGGACAGTGCGTGTGTGACAGTGTGTGTGTGTGTGTGTGTGAGAGAGAGAGAGATAGGCAGAGAGTGTGACAGAGTTGTGTGTGTGTGTGAGAGAGAGAGAGAGAGAGACGGAGGGAGAGAGGTTGGGAGACGCCGGACAGGGAGGGGGGAAGTGGGAAGCCGCCGGGGGGGGGGGGGGGGGACGGGGAAGGGGGGATGGGGGGCGGAGGTGGGATGTCAAAGGAGGGGATTGACGGGGAGTGTACCTGAAGTCCGGCGAGGCGGCAACAATGGTGAGGTCTGATGGCAGCGGAGAGACCTTCTCTGGCGGCGACGAGACCTCCGTTGGGGAGGAGGACCCTAGTTGGGTTTGGGGGCGAGGCAGGGTGGGATTGGGAAGACGGGGTTGGGGATCGGGGAGCGTAGGGGAGTCGGGGCGGGGGGGGGGGGGGGATGTTAAACTGGGATCCGATCCACTAAGTGGATTCAATTGGACCCGGTAACCAGCCCAAGGCACCAACGCGCACGCCTTGGGCCACCTACCGCACCTCGGCGACACCTTGCGTCGCCTTTTGCCAGCCTAGTTAGGCGGCCCACTTAGGCGGACCTCAAAGACCGCCTTCATGCCTTGGCGCCGCCTTGACAACTATGGAGAGAATAGAGATAGAATATGAGAACGAGGGTCATGTTCATAAAACAACGATAAATGACGATAGTAACAGTTGCTAAACATGCACAATGGGTGTTAGCAGTATGGTGGAATTCACTAACCACCCACTGACCGTGCTACGAACACAGTCCAGAGGTCCGGCATGATCTCAAGGTAAGAGAGAATCTAAGGCCGTTGGATCATGCTGATCCCTAGGTGTAAATAGGTGTTGATGGTACAACCTGCTCGTCAGAAATGGAAGTCTGTCAAAGCCAAGGAGTCTTATGAAGGCCTCAACAAGAAGTTCCTGGTCCAGTCAGGAGTATTCCCAACGGAGAGGTCTGTTGCCCAGTTGACAAGCCCAGAGGGGGGGGGGTGAATGGGTCTTTTAAAATTATTCTACAAGATACCTGTAACCAAAAATATTCACACAAGAATTCTTCGAAGGAGGTTAGTGACTGTTAGTTCAAATATCAAACACACAAAGAAGACAATCACACACCAGGATTTATCCTGGTTCGGATCTCCTTTCCTTAGGAGTCCTACGTCCAGTCCCCGAGGAATAACTCAGGATTTTACTAACAAGGGTACAGTCCCCCTAAGGACACTACAACACCCAGCTCAGCTGGTCTTCCTTCACACCCGAAGGGAATCACAACACCCTGGATACCTCACCAGGTCTTCCTTCACAACCGAAGGGAACTACACCCTGGATACCTCACCAGGTCTTCCTTCACAACCGAAGGGAACTACACCCTGGATACCACCAGGTCTTCCTTCACACCCGAAGGGAACAACAACTCAAAGAGAATTGAATGAAATTCAAGCCCCTAGATCAAGCTTTTAACAAGCAAGGATCTGAAGCAACTAGTGCTGAGAGTAAAGATCTAACACAAGTTACACTCTCAGAACTACACGGGCTCTCTTAGAAAATCTATTACAGCACAGAGAGCGAAGAGCTGAAGGTGATGAAGAAAAGTAAGGTTCTTGGCTCTAGACTTTCTTCAGAAGAATTTGAATACTTGAACACGCGTTATTTATCTTCTGTTCTTCTAACTTGTATTTATATCTTCAATTTGAAATCTAGACGTTGAAGTGTCCGTTGTCTCTTTCTTGAGTAGTCGTTAGACTGAAAGACACATGGAGTCTTGGAAGTTTCCAGTCAACAGTCTTTTGTCCATTTGAGCACGCAAAGAGATAATGTCTTCTGGCGTCAGTATGGTCTAACATTGTATTACAGAACATCTTTAGGACCCTGCACACATTAAATGCTAGAAAAGTAGACAGCTAGGCTGTCTCTTGTTGTCAGTAAACGTTGACATGAATTTTCACCAAAATAGCAATGCCAAATAGTTTGATTTAAAAGATGTTGACAGAGTATGCACGATAATGAAAAGATATCATCTGCATGCATGCAGTAGATACGTTCTGTCTTCATTAAATGCACAACAGTCAGACAGATAAGAGAAGACATTGACAAGTCAACACTTTTAATATGAATAAGATATCAAGTCAATATGAAACCGATGACTATATGACTTATGAAATCGTTATGAATAAGTCAGATTGACCAAGTCGTTATGAGATAGAAGAAATAGTTGTGAAACACTTAACAAATTGTTAAAGAAAGCAAATCGTTGTGTTCACTGAAGAAATCGTTGTGAAACACTTACAAATCGTTATGGAACGCAAATCGTTGTGTTCACTTATCAAGTCGTTATGAGCTCTAAAGAAATCATTGCGTAAAAGCAAATCATTGTGAGCGCTTAAAGAAATCTTTGTGTAAAGCAAATCGTTATGAAACACTTAACAAATCGTTATACAAAGCAAGTCGTTGCGAGTTCTAAAGAAATCGTTATGATAACTTATAGAATCGTTACAGCGAGCAAGTCGTTGCGAGTTCTAAGAAATCGTTATGATAACTTATAGAATCGTTACGGCGAGCAAGTCGTTGTGAGTTCTAAAGAAATCGTTATGATAACTTATAGAATCGTTACGGCGAGCAAGTCGTTGCGAGTTCTAAAGAAATCGTTATGATAACTTATAGAATCGTTACGGCGAGCAAGTCGTTGCGAGTTCTAAAGAAATTGTTATGATAACTTATAGAATCGTTACGGCGAGCAAGTCGTTGCGAGTTCTAAAGAAATCGTTATGATAACTTATAGAATCGTTACGGCGAGCAAGTCATTGCGAGTTCTAAAGAAATCGTTGCGATGACTTATAGAATCGTTATGACAGGCAAGTCGTTACGCTTTCTAAAGAAATCGTTGCGATGACTTATAGAATCATTACATGATCGACTTGTTTGAAACCTTTCCAGTCTTACAAGGAAATCATTAAAACACTTATGAAATCGTTGTGACTTTCAACAGAAGTCGATGTGGACTTAGAGAAATGCACTTACCTGGCTTATTGACAGAATTATTTAGTACTTATCAAATGTGCTTGATTTTCCTTGTTTATTTCCTATGCTTAAGACTCATAAAATGCATGTTAGAAAACTTTGATATTGTTTTGTTAATCACCAAAATAAATATGTAATTAATTATAATTACAGGGGGATGATCTGATCATCAAGGTCGTCCAAGTCAAGAAAAGTGTATATAGGAAATATTTGTCCATCTTGCCTTGAGTGCTCGAAGGCAGAGGGACGCGATAATGGCACTAAATCGAGTGAATAAAATGAAGACATGTCCTTTTAAAATAATAGGGAAATTTACATGAATAATTGTACTTAATTTTTGGATATATTATTGAGTAATTTATGTAAGGTCTCATGGCAAAAAATCATGTTTGGTGTGTGCATGTGAGAGAGAATCAAGCTAGCATGTGAGTGTTGTGCACACATTTGTTTAAAATTATAAAATTATATGAATATTATAAAAATATATTAACATGATGTTATTGTTCATAACAATGCGTTAAAGGGGTTAGACCATGATTGTAGAGCATGATTAGCAAGGTTTACATGAAATTAGGGTTTTTGGAGCAGGGTCTGCGCCACCTCCAGCAGTGTAAATTTCCTGGCTTGTACGCCTCGGGGTATGCCCCAGGTTTCCTTTGTACTAGTTTTGGTTCTAGTCGAGAAACTGGCTATGTAATCTTTGTAATTATTTGTGGAATGAAATGTTTACTTCTATTCAGCTGTTTCTTTATATTTCTACGGACATTTGTGAATGGTATCCCTTGCGAGGCTTCGGCCCGATCGCGGGAGACGGAGCCGTATCAAGCTCGTTATCAGGTTAACGGGTTTGAACGGTGTGGTCTGTCACAGTTGGTATCAGAGCATAGTTCGTATAAATGTAAGAGAACAAGGAAGTTATATAGCTTATTCTCTACTATAACCCACTGCTGGAAATGACCTTGGGTTTTATGTTGATTTCTGTTACATTGTGTGTTGGAAATTATTTGCGCAGGATCTGAGATGACTGATCGGAGAGATTGGGGAGGAGGTGGTGATGATCAGGAGGATTATACTCAGAGAATGATAGAACGGATATGGGAGAGTCTTACAGAAATCCACACTAGATTGGATCAGCCAGCACCCGTACAGACAACAGTGCCAATTATGGAAGAGGCAGTGCCAGCAGCACCAGTTGTACCACCAGTAGGAGTTGAGGTACCACTTGTGGTGCCCGTGGTTCCTGCAGTTCCAGCGAGGCCGACTGCGGCAGAGGAGACCACAGCTTTGGTGGAGAGGTTTCTGAGGTTACAACCCCCTACTTACTCAGGTGGCCCTAACCCAGATACCGCTGAGCATTGGATCCATGAGATCGGGAGAGTTTTCGTGATTATGAGATGTTCTTCAGAGGATAAGGTTATTCTAGCTACTTATCAGTTGAGGGGATTTGCTCAGGAATGGTGGAGGCTTAAGTTGCAGACTGCATATGCTGGAAGAACAGAGGATCAGATCACTTGGGTAGAATTTTTAGCAACTTTCAATGATACATTCTTCCCATTGCAGATTCAGCAAGCAAAAAGAGAGCAATTTCGAACTCTACAGCAGGAGAAGTTATCAGTGTTAGAGTATCAGATGAGGTTCATGGCATTGAGCAGGTATGCTCCTTATGTGGTAATTGATAATACGATGATGGTAGAGTATTTTATTAGAGGGTTGAGACTAGAATTGCAAAATGCAGTAGCTCCACTTATGTGCAGAACTGTAGAGGAGGCAGCTCAGAGGGCAGCTGTGTTGGAGAGGACTTTGCAGTTTAGGCAGAGTCAGTCCCAAGTGAGTGGTTCTGGTAGTTTTCGTCTCCCCCAGCAGTCACAGGGTGTGAGTAAAGGGAAGGCACCTTCTGGAGCATCGTCGTCAGGTATTTCGAAGTGGGGTAAGCAGATTAAGAAATTTTTCCAAGGAGGTCGAGGCAGAGGCAGGCAGCAGGGTTTTCAGCAGGGTCGTGGCTATAGGCCACCGGTTCCAGAAGAGTCTCAGCAGAGTACAGTAGGTCAGCCATTCCGGGAGGTCAGGTGTTACTCTTGTGGACAACCAGGACATTATGCTAGAGATTGTCCATCTCGAGGATATGGTTATGGCAGAGGAACACAGCAGCAGCAACAGACATATCAGCCGCCAGCAGATAGAGGTAGAGGAGTACCTTTTCAGAGAGGAGGTCGAGGTCGAGTGATGGCAATTACCAGGGCGCAGGCAGAGGCATCAAATCTCATTGAAGGTATACTTCCAATCTTTGATTTCTTAGCTAGAATATTAATTGATCCGGGTGCCTCTCATTCCTTTATTTCCGAAGATTTTTGGATAGTATGGTTCATCCTTTAGAGGAGAAGCAGTGTGAGTTAGTTGTTGAAGTTCCTTCTAGTGATTACATGCTTATTCTAGTTATTTAGATGAAGTTCCTATAATGGTTTGTGGAAATCGATTACCGGCACAGTTGTATGCTCTGGCTTTGAAAGAGTATGATTTGATTCTGGGAATGGATTGGTTAGAGGCATATGGTGCTTTAGTAGACTGTAGAAAGAAGAGAGTCAGATTTTGTGGACCAGACGGGGTAGCTTTTGAATTTCAAGGTATGCCCTTCTATTCTTCTAAGTTTATTATCTCTGCCTTTAGAGCTAGAAGGTTGATTAATGATGGGTGTGTAGCATATCTTGCATCTGTGAGTCTGGTTGAGTCTGATAAGTCAGTAAAGTCTGTGCCAGTGGTTAGAGAGTTTGTAGATGTATTCCCAGAAGATTTACCAGGATTAGCACCATATAGAGAAGTGGATTTTATTATTGAGTTGCAACCGGGTAGCATACCGATTTCCAAGGCACCGTATAGAATGGCACCAACAGAATTGAAAGAGTTAAAGAAGCAATTACAGGAATTGTTAGAGAAGGGTTTTATCATGCCAAGTCATTCACCGTGGGGTGCACCAGTGTTGTTTGTTAGAAAGAAAGATGGTAGTATGAGGATGTGCATAGATTACCGACAATTGAATAAAGTTACTATTAAGAATAAGTATCCACTCCCAAGAATAGATGATTTGTTTGATCAGCTCCAGTCAGCTAAGGTATTCTCCAAGATCGATTTAAGATCAGGGTATCATCAGTTGAGAATTAAAGAAGAGGATATTGAGAAGTCAGCTTTCAGGACCAGATATGGGCATTATGAGTTTGTAGTCATGCCATTTGGATTGACTAATGCGCCATCAGCTTTTATGAATTTGATGAATAGAATATTTCATCCGTATCTGGATCAGTTTATTGTTATGTTATTGATGATATTTTAGTATATTCATCATCGGAGGAGGAGCATGCAGAACATTTGAGGATTACATTGCAGATATTAAGAGAACATCAATTATATGCCAAGTTCAGCAAATGTGAATTTTGGCTGAAAAAGATTCAATTTTGGGCATGTGATTTCTGGTGAAGGAGTTGCGGTGGACCCAGCAAAGGTAGAAGCAGTATTGAGATGGGAGGAGCTAAAAACAGTATCAGAGATTAGAAGCTTTTTGGGGCTAGCAGGTTATTATAGAAGGTTTATTCAAGACTTTTCCAAGATAGCAGCTCCAATGACTAAATTGACCAGGAAGGGAGTTCCTTTTGTATGGTCTTCTGAGTGCAAGCGCAGCTTTGCAGAATTAAGGAAGAGGCTCACTTCAGCACCGATATTGGTGATTCCATCAGGCAAAGGTGGTTATGTGTGTATACAGATGCATCTAGAAGAGGATTAGGAGCTGTGCTGATGCAATATGGTAAAGTTGTTGCTTATGCATCCAGGCATTAAAGAAGCATGAAGAGAATTACCGACTCATGATTTGGAGCTAGCAGGAGTGATATTTGCTTTGAAGATTTGGCGACATTATTTATATGGAGAAAGGTTTGAGATATTCACTGATCATAAGAGCCTAAAGTACATTTTCTCGCAAAAAGATTTGAACCTGAGGCAACGCAGATGGATGGAATATCTAAAGATTATGATTTCAGTCTGGAATCATCCATGGAAAGCTAATGTGGTAGCTGATGCATTGAGTAGAAAAGCTGTTATGAATCAACTTATGATCAGAGAATGGAAATATTTGAAGATGTGGCAGAGAATTCACTGTATGTACCCAACAGTCAGCGAAGAGCAGTGTTAGCAAGTAGTACAATTGAATCTTCTTTGTATTGGCAAATAGTGGAAGCTCAAAGAATAGATGACAAGTTGGCAGATATTCTCAGAATGGATGAAGTGACCTTGGGTCATGATAATGTGGTCAGGCTGAAGGGACGAGTGTATGTCCCAGCTGAGGCAGAAATTAAACAGAAAGTGTTAGAAGAAGCCCATAGGTCAAGATATACTATCCATCCGGGCAGTACTAAGATGTATCAAGATCTGAAACGTTATCTTTGGTGGCCAAATATGAAACGAGAAATAGCAAATTCATAGCAAGGTGTGCCATTTGTCAGCAGGTAAAAGCAGAGCATCAGAGACTAGGAGGTTTGTTGCAGCCGTTGCCTATTCCACAGTGGAAATGGGATGATATAGCTATGGATTTTATAGTTGGGTTACCCAGTTCAGCAGGTCATAATGCAATTTGGGTATTTGTCGACAGATTAACAAAAGTTTGCAGATTGTTGCCAGTTAGTATGTCATGGCTAGTTGACAGACTAGCAAAGTTGTACGTTGAAAGAATAGTACCGTTACATGGAATTCCAGTCACTATTGTCTCAGATCGAGACCCAAGATTCACCTCTGGATTTTGGAGGAGTTTACAAAGGGTAATAGGCACAGAGTTGAGATACAGTTCAGCATATCATCTGCAGACAGATGGACAGATAGAGAGGACCATCCAGACAATAGAAGATATGCTGAGAGCTTGTTGCCTAGTTTGGGGTAGTATTTGGGAACGACATTTAAGTATGGTAGAATTTGCATACAATAACAGCTATCAAGCAAGCATCGGAATGGCACCTTATGAAGCACTTTATGGCAAACCGTGCCGAACACCATTGAATTGGCATGAGGTCGGTGAGAAACAGATTTTGGGTCCAGAATTAGTTAGACAAAGTGCAGATACAGTGAAACTTATTAAAGAAAAGCTTCAAGCAGCTCAAAGTCGACAGAAAAGTTATGCAGATGTTAGACGTAGGCCATTACAATTTGAAGTGGGAGATTATGTGTTTTTAAGAGTTTCTCCAACTAAAGGTATACTCAGGTTCAACAAGCGGAGTAAATTAAGCCCCCGATATGTTGGTCCATTCCAAATTATTGAAAGAATAGGAGAAACTGCTTATAGATTGGACTTGCCGACAAACTTTGTGAATGTTCATAATGTATTCCATGTTTCTATGCTCCGAAAGTATATTAAGGATCCGTCCCAAGTAATTAACTATCAAAGAGAGCAAGTGAAGCCAGATATGACTATGCCAGAATATCCAATCCAGATTACAGGCCGCAGAACACAAAAGCTCAGAAATAAGAACATTGATTTGGTAAAGATCAGATGGGAAAACAGACAAGGTGATGAAGATACATGGGAATTAGCAGAAGAAATGATGAAGACGTATCCATACTTGTTTGAGTAAGCTTTTAAATTTCTTTTAGGTGATAGTACATGTCTGTTTAATTTGAAATTCTTGTGGTTGAGTTCTATTTTAAATTTCGAGGACGAAATTTCTTTTAGGTGATAGTAATGTAGCGTATCGGCTATTCGGATCGATTTTCAATGTGTTGTGAGGGCCAGTGTGTGGCCTATGTAATGTGTAGCAGGAATTTATGCAGGGTTTGTGCATCGCGGACTGGCTGGTTTCAGCCCAATCAGTCAGTCTGTGTTCTGTTCTTGATGCGACGGAGGGGTATGTCTTGACCTGAACGCGACACTCAGGGACGTCGCGTTAGGGTAACCGCTGTTTTAATGATCATGGGCATGTGCGCCACGTGTCAAGTGCTGGGCTGTCGTCGAAGGGGATCGCGACGCCCAGGTACGTCGCGACCTGGTCGCGGTCGGGCTTCATGTCGCGTTTCGAACCGCTGTGGGTTTTTAATAAACCCTGACAGAACCGAGCTCTCATAAGCTCAGCTCAGCCAGGGGAGGTGCTGTGCGAGGGTTTGAGGTCGACTTCGACTTTTGAGCATTGATTGTCGCGTTCTCGCCGCGAGGATCGCGTGTGGAGCGGGAGGAATGCTAGATTATCGTCAGTTTAAGGTTTTTCATAGCAGGTAGGGAGATTCCACCCATTGTTCTTCGTGGAATTTGTGTATGTGTGGTTTGTGGGTGTTTTAACTGCTTTCTAATATTAGATACCATGTTAGGGTATCACAAAGAGCATGTAAAATGAACCAGAACTGGGTGTAATAGGAGGTTTTAGGGTTTCTGGCGAAGGGGTTCGGATAGGGTTTTCACCTGCTAAGGCGACAGTCATGCCTGTCGCGTTCTGAACGCGTCGGCGCGATATGTCGCGACCTGAAGGCGACCATGCGACCTGTCACGTTAACAGCCGAACGCAGCAAATGAGCATACATTGTCAATACTTATGCATGTTTAATGCACTCTTTGTATCGTAGGAGATTACCGTTGTGTTTAGAAATGTGTGTAATGATGGGGGGTCAATGTACGCTTGAGAATACTGCTCACATGATGAGCGTGTGGCTCACATGATAAAGTGTGTGAGTAGCTTAGATACTCACTTGTGGTTTTCGTGACGTGCGCGTGTTTCTGTGTGCGTGTGTGGCAAGTAGTGTTACGCCTTCCGTGGTTACCTCTTCAGTTGGGAGCCCTCAGTTCCGGTGAGCCAGGCACGTGGGTGTGCTCGGGGTTTGTCCCGGTACAGTGGTACCGTCAGGGTCTTGCCGTCTTCCGGACACCCTCACTCCTGAGGAGAGTTGTGTCGCGGATGAGGGAAAGACGACAGGGGGACAGTGACTCCTGAGTTTGTTGTTTAGTCACTTGTAGCACGCTCTTAGTTGGGGGATCAGACACCAGTAGACGTACTGGACCCCAGCTAGTCCTGTTCCAGTGCCTCACTTTAGGGAGCTTAGGCCAGAGTCCCTAAGGATGCCAGGCATGGGCCTACGGGGTGTGTGACCGTAGGTGTGGTTGTTTAGTGGTCTCCACAGTTCTTGTTGTTTTAGTGGAGCAGCAGCTGGACCTTTCGTCCGTGGCTGCGAGACTGAGAGGTAGACCGGGTGCTTGTCCGGGTCGGTTGCTGGTGTCGCGAGCCAGGCTACGTGGCCCGAGTTTGGCGTTTACCTACTTAGCTCGTACACCTGCTTGGGCTTCCGTTTATTATTATAACTGTTTGTTGAGATGGCTAGCAGTAAGTACGTTTACAGTTTAATAACCTATTTAAATGGCATATATATATTGCTAGAGTAGCTCCTGCTTTAATTCCTTGTGTGTTGGTTGCTTGGTTTTTGGGGGAGTGTCCCTACTGAGCAGTGACTTGTGAGGCTCACCCCCCTACCTACCCCTTTCAGGTGAGGGAGAGCAGGAGATTCCCATCCTTCTTCTAGTTCCGAGCCGCACCGTAGCGGAGCAGGGTCTGCGCCACCTCCAGCAGTGTAAATTTCTTGGCTTGTACGCCCGGGGTATGCCCCAGGTTTCCTTTGTACTAGTTTTGGTTCTAGTCGAGAAACTGGCTATGTAATCTTTGTAATTATTTGTGGAATGAAATGTTTACTTCTGTTCAGATGTTTCTTTATATTTCTACGGATATTCGTGAATGGTATTCCTTGCGAGGCTTTGGCCCCCCCCGACGCGGGAGACGGAGCCGTATCAAGCTCGTTATCAGGTTAACGGGTTTGAACGGTGTGGTCCGTCACATCCTCCTCCTTGATCTCCTCATCCAAAAGTTTCTCTCCTCGTCCTCTAAGCTCCAGAAAGTCAATAGGGGCAGCTAGGGACAAAATAGAGGGTGTATTTGTATGTTTAGAGTTTCCAAACCCTTAAAACTATCTCTTCCTCCAACTCCAAAATTTCCATAATTATCTCACATTTTCTTGCATTTATCCTTCCAAATGGCTTAGGGTGGACTCTAAATCCGCGGCCAATAGTTAGGATAGGGTTAGGACTCCTTTTAGGATATTTATGAGCCAAAATAGTGATATCTGGTCCATTTTTAATTTATTAATAATTTACTCTCGAATTTAGGCTTAATTATCTTCCATCCAACATTGGGCTTCAGCTTTGTGGCCATTAACTCATGCATGAACTTTTTAGGATAACCCATCTCTTGTGTTTTACTTAATGAGTTTCGATTTATTCAAAATTTTTTTTAATTTAAATTTTATTTATCTTAAATTTAAAAATTGAGAGTTGCTACATTCTCCCCCTCTTAAAAAGAATTTGGTCCCCAAATTCATTTGATCATATGAGGAAGAAGGTCTTACCGAATAGATCCAGCTAGTTTTGTCTCATGGTTGATTCGGGTTCCCACGTAGCTTCTTCGACTCCATGGTTATTCCAGAGTATCTTCACCATGGATATAAGTAGATTTCAAAGTTGTTGAATCTTCTTGTTCAATATTCTGACTGGCTTCTCTTCATAGTTCATATCCTTGTGCAAGACTATATCGTTGTAGCGAATAACATGAGATGGGTCGTACACATACTTCCTCAGCATGGACACATGGAAGACATTGTGCACGGTAGAATATGAAGGAGGTAATGCTAGACGATATGCCACTTCTTCTACTCTCTCAAGTATTTCAAAAGGATCGATGAATCTTGGACTTAACTCTCCTTTGATTCCAAATCTCTGAAATCCTCAGGTTAGGATACCTTGAATAGTACATGATCTCCGACCTGAAACTCTAGTCTCTTCTTCTTCTGTCTACATAACTCTTTTGCCTGGATTGGGCTATTTTGATTCTGTCTATGATGAGTCGTATGTCTCTGCTGGTGTCTTGCACTAAATCAGCTCTCAACCATTGTTGCTCACAAACCTCATTCCAGCACACTGGTGATCTACAACTTTTACCATACAGTGCTTCAAATGGAGCCATCTTGATACTTGCTTAGTTGCTATTGTTGTATACAAACCCCATTAATGACAGTTGCTCATTCCAGTATCCTTCGAAGTCTATAGTGCAAGCTCGTAGCATGTCTTCTACGATCTAGTTTGTCCTCTCTGTCTGCCCATCAGTTTGTGGGTGGAAAGCAGCACTAAAGTTGAGTTTTGTACCAAGTGCTGCTTGAAGTCCTTTCCAAAAGCGAGAGGTAAACCTTGGGTCACGATCAGAGACAATGGATATAGGAACTCCATGTAATCTCACAATCTCCTTTACATATAATGCAGCTAACACATCCACACTCCAGGTACTCTTGATTGCTAAGAAATGTGCAGACTTAGTTAGTCGGTCCACTATGACCCAAATAACATCAAGTCCACCACGAGTTTGGGGTAAACCCATGATGAAATCCATGCCAATGCTTTCCCACTTCAATTCTGATATGTCCAGGGGTCTGAGTACACCTGCAAGACGTCGATGTTCCGCCTTGACTTACTGACATGTGAGATAGTGCGCGGCACACTCAGCTACCTCATGCTTCATGTTAGGCCACCAGAATGTCCTTTTCATGTCTTGGTACATCTTGATTGCTCTGGGGTGGATAGTGTACTTGGTCTTGTGAGCTTCATCCATCAACTTCCTTTTAAGTTCTTCATTGTCAAGCACACAAGTCCTGTCATGAAATAACAATCTTCCATCCTCAGTGATGGAGAAATCTAGTCGATCTACTATGGTTTCCTTGACACGAATCAAAAATGGATTGTTTGCTTGCTGATCTCTGATTTCGACAAAAATGTCGGGTTGTATTCTAAGATTAGCATCAGTACCTGATCACTCTTTTGCTCAATATTTATGTGTTGTCTGATGAATTGTTCCAGCAATTGCATCTCGCCCATAACTAAACAAGATAAGGATGCCACAAGCTTCTTGCTAAGTGCATCAGCTACAACATTTCCTTTATTGGGGTGATATTGAATGTTGAAATCGAAGTCCTTAAGATACTTCAACCATCTTCTCTATATCATGTTGAGCTCCTTCTGAGAGAATAGATACTTCCGGCTTTTGTGATCTGAGTAGACAATGAATTGTTCTCCATAGAGGTAGTGTCTCCAAATCTTGAGTGCAAAGACAACTACCGCCAATTCTAGGCCATGGACGGGGTAATTGACCTCATGAGGCTTTAATTGTCTTGATGAATAGGCTATCACATTTTCCTCTTGCATCAGCACACAACCTAGACCGATTCCAGATGCATCAGTATAGACTGAGAATCCTACACTTTCGACTGGTAAAGCAAGGACAGGTGTTGATGTCAAGCATTTCTTTAGTGTCTGAAAGCTCTTCTCACATTCTTTGCTCTAGACATAAGGGTTCTCTTTCCTGGTGAGACGGGTGAGAGGTTCAACTATCTTCGAGAAGTCTTTAATGAAGTGCCTGTAATAGCCAGCCAGTCCCAAAAAGCTTTTGATCTCTATGACATTGGTTGGTCTCTCCCAGTTAAGTACAACTTCAACCTTGGAGGGATTGACAACTATACCATCCTTGGATATGACATGGCCTAAAAATGAAACTTCTTCGAGCCAGAACTCACACTTGCTCAATTTTGCATAGAGCTTGTTGTCGCGCAAGATCTGCAGAGCGATCCTCAGATGCTCCTCATGCTCTTCCTTGGTCTTGGAATATATAAGAATATCATCAATAAATACCATGACAAAATTTTGAGATATGGCTGATAGATGTTGTTCATCAGTTGCATGAAAGCTGCAGGAGCATTTGTTAGACCAAAAGGCATAACGATGAATTCATAATGTCCATACCTGCTTCTGAAAGTTGTCTTATAAATATCTGCATCCTTGATTCTCATTTGATGATATCCAGATCTAAGGTCAATCTTAGAAAAATATTTTGCTCCAGATATTTGATCAAATAATTCATCGACGAGTGGCAGAGGGTATTTATTCTTGATAGTCAGCTGGTTCAACTGCCTGTAGTCAATGCATAGTCTCATGGATCCGTCCTTCTTCTTGACAAATAATACGGGTGCTCTCCAAGGGGAAGTACTCAGTCTGATGAAGCCTTTTTCTAGCAATTCCATCAATTGCTCCTTCAGTTCCTTCAACTCGGCAGGAGACATTATATAGGGTTGACGTGACACCGGTACAGCTCCAGGAATCAGATCGATAGAGAAATTCACATCTCATTCATGTGGAATGCCTGGCAGCTCATCGGGAAAAACGTCGGAGTAGTCTTGCACTATGTGTATGTCTGCTACCTTGGGTACTTTCTTTTCAACTACCATAGCAGCAAAGAATGCCACACATCCTTTCCTAATCATGCCTTGTGCACGAATGTCTAAGACTAGAGACAAGTGTCTCTTATGTCTACATCCCGTGAAGGATAGTTTAGGGAATTCACTAAAAGTAATCTTCCATCTTCTACAATGAACATTAGCTCCATAGGTGGATAGCCAATCGGCTCCTAATATGACATCATAGCCTTCCATGGGCATACACACTAGGTCGGCTCTTAGATTGAGTTCTCCGATCATCACATCGGCTAATGGAAAATATTTTTTCAATTTGGCCTTCTCTCCCAGTGGTGTTGTGACAGGAAATTCAAAGCCCATAGATGCAGGTTTGACACTTAATGTATCAACAAAGTTTCGAGATCTGAACGAATGTGTAGCGCCAGTATCAAATAAAATAAATGATGATTGAGAAAAGATTTACAGTGTACCTTCTTCAGTGGTTTCTATTTCTTGCACAGCTTGGAGTCTACCCTGCCTCTTCTGTCCTCCGGGATGTTTGTCATTTTCCTTGAGCATGGGACAGTCAGGAATGCAATGCTCACGACTCCCGCAGTGCAAGCACACACCTGCCTTTCTCCAGCATTCTTCAGCAGTGTGACCAGGCTTGTCATAATGCTTGCACTTGGACTTGTTTGGAGTAGAGGGGGTGAAAATCTTGAGCTTCCTCTCTTGGTTTGGTCCATCAGTAATGCTCAATGGCCGCTTCTTGCCATTAGTTGGTTTGCTCACAGAACTAGATGCCTGCTCCTTCTTGACGATTCTTCCCTTAATGTGATCCGTGAGATCGGTCGCATCCTCCAGCAGTTGGGCCTTCTTGACAACATCGGCATAAGTCTGGATGTCGAGTGGTGCAAGTTGAGTGATGTATGAAAGCCTGAGCCCATTAAGGAACCGCTTCGCCTTCATCTTCTCAGTGTTGACAAGGTGATTGGCATATCGTGCCAATCTGGAGAATTGTGCCTCATATTCTGCCACTGAAAGGTTCCTTTGCTTCAGTGTAGTGAATTCAGTAGCTTTCCTCTCTTGAACTCGTTCAGAGAAGTATTTGGAGTTGAATTTGTTGGATCTCTTGTTTTGATGATGTTTAACTATGATCCATGCAAATGTGAATATCTTGCTTCAATCATATCTAACAATATTTTCCATGTTTAGTTCATAGGTTTATTGATATGATGATAGTGGTGTTGACACAATTGTGATAGTGTGTCGACACATGATTCAATCCCAGTGTAAATGATCATGAAAGTAAGCTAGTTGTGTCGACATAGGTTCATCATATGTCGACACATCATCCTCTCATAGAAGCTTTCCAGAACTAAAAGTGCCAGTGGTGTCGACACAAGTTCAGTATGTGTCGACACACCCTGTGGATCCAGTAAGCAGTAAAGTTTGAAGAAGCCAGTGGTGTCGACATAAGATGATTGTGTGTCGACACATCATGTACCTCCCAGAAGCATGTTTTGTGGTTTCTGGTCAGGTGTGTCGACAAAGGTGATATATGTGTCGACACAAGTCATCAGATAATGCTGCCAGGACACCAAGCAAGGAACATGTGTTGACACATATCTCAAGTTGTGTCGACACACTTCGACTTATATTACAGATCTGACTTTGTGGACACGTGGATGATTTTGGATGAAAGCTTTTGAGCGGGAATTCTGTGCCCCCAAATTCCAAGGCACTTCGTGGGTACATGGGACTATAAATGCCCATCATCCACACATCTTTGGGGAGACACACACCTCAGTTTTGTCATGCCCGATATTTAGCAGCAGAATAAATACCGGGAGACGTGAACGATACAAATAGACGTATCATAGTTGAATAACGCAGAGTCACAATTGAACAAAAGAACACATTTGAGACTATAGTATGGTCACCAAAAATATCCTTTATTCCATTTCATTCAACTAGTTACAACCTTACATAAGAAGGACCAACTGAAAAGGGTTCATTATTCAAATAGAACTTCCAGAAAGGTTTCACTATTACATAGACTACTCAAATATCTATTCCTAGACTATCAACTCCTCATATGGCGGGTGCTCATCACTCTTGCCCTGCCCCGTACGACTCCTCTGGTTCCTCATCACTACCTGAAAAGGGCAGGATGATAGGGTGAGCGAACTAGCTCAGTAGGATTTACATCTCAATATTGTGCGGGCAATAATATACGTGATTGACATTTTAATTAGGCAAGATATGAACATGTATATGATGACAATGCATGCAATTCTAACAGATTGAATAGCAGAGTAGAACGGATATCATATCAGATCAAATGTCGAGTTGCATATACAATGGACAGATATTTCAAGAGTAGAATCGTATCAAAAGAATTGGCCATATTCATACAGATATCATGCGTTCACATGATCAGACGTATCATATCAAATCTTATCATATCATATCAAATCAAACTTATCATATCGAACAAAGGCACAATTTTCACAACTCTTGCTTATAGTATCAGTGCCATGCCACGCACCACAAGTCCATACTCCCGCGGTTAAAAAGTACGTTGGGGCGCTCCTCCCCAGGACCAGACAAGGCCCCTATTGCACAGGCATTGGTCAAATGGACCGAAGTCCCAAATTGTGCCGAACAAACATATTCATATTATGGCCACAGAGTTTCAATGACAAGCTCATAGTAAAAGGAACATGATCATTCATAGAGTCAAGGTATGACAAATAGCTCAAGAGAACAAAAGGGCAGTATAACGACGTATCTTATGTTTCATAATTCGTTAGTGTCTTGACATGAGGAAGACAGATCGTATGCGGAACATGTGCTCTCTATCTCCAGGGTACTTCATGGTACAACCAGCTCGGCCTCTATGTGGAAATCCATAGAGAGCGGAGACTTACAGAGGTCTTAAGGAAAAGATCGCTAGTCTACAATTCAGAATAACCGGCAGAGAGCTCCCAATTCCTTAAGAAGGGTGTGCCTAGTCGTGCAAATGTGTAAGTGACGAGTCACGGATCTTTCCTAGCATGTATGCATATGGACAATTAATTAATTGAACACCGGAAAACATGTAACTAATGAAACTCATATGCAAATCATGATATTAACTTCACTAACAGGTCCATACTAACATGTATTCATCCCCATATTCACATCATATTCTTATCATATCAATTGACAATAGGGAAGATCACAAGATAATCCAATGAACATAAGGACAATCACAATTACACATTAGAATCATATTCGTATCATTACCATTTTTCAATGGGTTGATTTCTTTTAGGTCCATGCATACTATATAACATCATGCACATGCTAGTAGACATCATGTAATGATGAGACCCAAGATATGCAATTTTTTTGCAAGGGTAGTGTCGACACACCCCTTACTGGTGTCGACACAATGCTTCAAACACAAGGCAAAATAATGCAGAACTGGTCAAG
Organism: Colocasia esculenta; assembly: GCA_014218235.1. NCBI lineage: Eukaryota > Viridiplantae > Streptophyta > Magnoliopsida > Alismatales > Araceae > Colocasia > Colocasia esculenta. Next base: position 96,805,563 of record CM024756.1, on the reverse strand, counting down.
TAGTGTTGACACTAGATCAAGTAGTGTCGACACTAGAGACAGCTCCCAGAAAACCGAGTCAACAAGTCTGTACAGGGTGTCGACACTAGATCAAGTAGTGTCGACACTAGAGACCTTCCCAGAAAACCCGTTGTGCCAGTATGGGACAGTGTGTCGACACTAGATCAAGTAGTGTCGACACTAGAGGCCTTCCCAGAACACCTTTTGGGCTAATTTGGGACAGTGTGTCAACACTAAATCAAGTAGTGTCGACACTAGAGACCTTCCCAGAAAACATATAGGTCAAGTGTAACCCGAAAACATGTCTCATGCGGCGATTTACTTACCCCTCTTATAACTCTCTAACAAATGACATTTAGACAAAATGTTCAACACAAAATATGACGAGGACAACTATTAGAATAACTTTGATGTTGGGGGTTGGATCTAATTCGATCTTGAATCCCGAGAAATATATGCAGAACATAAAGCTAAGTGCAGCCCGAAATCGCAGTATCATGCAGTGACTCTCTTACGATGCTTATAACTCTCTAACGAAAGAATTGTGGACAAAATGTCCAACATAAAGATGATAGTGACTACAAGTAGAAGAACTTTCATGAAGGAAGTTTGGTCTAATTCGGTATAAAATCGCATGCATAATAAGAATAACGGGAAAAGCCCTAACTGTACGTGACTTAGGGAAAACTACGAATACACAATGTATACTCCATGAAAATTAGTCAAACCAAGTGCAAATGAACCTAGACTCAAAGTTCTACATGATGGTATTGGTTTTCTTTAATCTTGGCCCGAGAACACCTACCCTTGAATGCTAATAACTTTCTGCAGATTTCTGGGTTGATGCAGAGCGAGGTTGAGGAAGAGCACATTTTCCCCAGCCGTCGTCCTCTTCCCCAGCGCTCCAAACTTGCTGCTCATGACCCCAACTTGTTGCTAACCATTTCCTAATCGTTTTGTGAGGAGTTCTTATAGTTTTAGGGTTCTAATTCATGTCCCAATAGGACTAGGAAAGGGGGCTGCGAATTCTGCTTTCTACTTTCCAAAATCTGGGATTCTCTCACCCAAAGGAGGTAGCAAAGGTTTAGGAAACCACCTCTTAGGGTTGGGTCCGGTTTTGGCTTACCTTACATGACTAATCACCCTAATTTTACCCTAAATTGCCCTCCCTAATTATTGTATAATTACATACATGAATTTCTGGGTATTTTCTTGTCCCAATTTTTATCCTTGGGCCAAATGTGCTCTATTGGCCCAATCTTGTTAATGGGTTATTAATACATGATGTTGGAATTCTCTCCAACATGTTTATTTAATTTATGGTCGGGTTATTTTTCCGCGTTAACAATTTTCCGACTTAGTTTCCTAATTCGGGCAACTTGGTCACGTGTGACATATACTCGGCCAATCAGATTTTTCGTTGCACGAATTCCTTCGTGGAACGCTTAGGGATAATATTTGGGTTGGTTTATAATTTTTACAGAAATTTCTGATGTGTTTTCTCACGTACGATAGTGGTACGTAAGTTCTATCATTCCGATAATACGGAAGTTATTTATTTACTAATTTCATACTTGAATTTGTTCATGGGTCATACGTTGTCCATTGATCCTATTTCTTTTATGGACTATCCCCACATATCGTTTGGAGTCCACCATAAATTTCTCATTTAGTTTATGATCTCATTTTATACACTTGATAATGGGTTGTCCAACTTATTTCTTAATTACGATAATAAGTCACACTAACTCTTAAATATACCTCAAGTGACTTTTATTGACCCAAATTTCTTGATGGATCATTAGAATATATTATTTGAAGTCCATCTATGATTTTTATTTAATTTTTGACTCATCTATGTATGTGTGATAATGATTTTCTGACTTATTCTCTGATTACGATACTCAGTCGCAAAACGCCTTAAACTTGGACCATCCGATTTTCCTTTGCACGAATTTCTCTGTGGGTCATTAGGTGGTATTATTTAGAGTTGAACTACATTTTTTGTGAAATTTTCTAGTGGGTTTTTGTACGTACGATAACGGCACGTACGTTTTTGCTATTTCACTAATATTGAATTTATCATTTTCAATTTATTTCATTTTTTTTAATTACTAAATTTTCGGGGTGTTACAAGTTCTCTCAACTCCCAGAAGCAGAAGGTGAATTTAGAGAGAGGCTTCATCCGTGCAGAATTGTTGTCCAGATCTGGAAAATTGGGGATCCAAGCACCTTTGCTGATCAACCTCAAGTGGAATTCCCAGATTCCAGAGTCTACATCTCGGAGCTAAAGCTGGAAGTCAGAACCCTCATCTAGAAGTAGAATAGGGGGAAATCGAACCAGTCCATTTCAAACTACAATTTGTTCTATCTGGTTCTTCATTCTAAACTCACTTCATCTTGTGTGTGTTGTGAAATTGGAGCAACTCTTGTGCTCAATTTCACATGTGTGTTCAGATCTGAGATCTCTATCATCTCAGAGTGTGTGTGTTGCGGTGTGATCTACTTGAACTAGCGACATAAGCCTTTGTGTGTGTGTGTGTGGATGGTGGATGTAGGATACACAGTTGTGTAATCCGAACCACCCTAAATCCTTGTGTCTTTGTGGTTTAATCATTCTATACGTTAGATGTTTGGTAGGCTCGTTGTTCACACACAATTCAACTTGTTTAAAGTTGCTCAAAATTGTGCATAAGTCTTAGATCTAAAATTTTGATAGATTTCTGGTGTGCTAATCGATTAGTTTTTAATTTGGTCTGAAATCTATTCAACCCCCCCCCTTGTAGATTTCATCATAGTTTTTTTCCGTTGTATTTCAATTGGTATCAGAAAAGGTTCTCGTTGCACATGCTAAGTGTTTGATCTAGCGATCAATAGTTTTAACTATGGAAATCGCTAAGGGGTTTATAGCTGAGGGTCACTAAGTTACTAGACCTCCATTTTTCGATGGATCTGACTATTCTTACTGGAAAAACAAGATGCAGGTGTTTTTGAGAGCTTAGGATTATGAACTTTGGAAGATTGTTGATAAATGATCTGCTGAATTGCCAGAAGATGAAGATCTATAGACCAAGGAGCAAATCAAGAAATCCACACTCAACTGGAGTGCTATGAATATGATGCAGTACGCCATACATCCCAAGGAGTACTCTAGAGTCTCATCATGTAAGTCTGCGAAAGAGATGTGGGATAAACTTCATTTGATCTATGAGGGGACATCTGAGGTAAGGGAGACAAAGACAAGTATACTAGTCTCAGAATATGAAATGTTTAGGATGAAGAGTCATAAGACTATCTCTGAAATGTTTGATAGGTTCATGCTCTTTGTTAATGGTCTTAGAGGTCTAGGAAAAGACTACGCTAACAGTGATCTTGTGCAGAAGATACTTAGGTCTCTTCCATCAGCTTGGCACACAAAGGCCACTATTATTGAGGATTCAAAAATTTTCTCTACCATGCAATTAGATGAGCTGATAGGATCCTTAATGACATAAGAGATTAATTTGAAAAGAAATGCATCTGTCATTACTTCTAAGAATCCTATTGCCTTGAAAGCTTCATCTAGTTCAAAGAATGTGATTGAAAAATCTGATGAAACTGATGAATCTTCTGATGAAGATGATGATGATGAATTGGCCTTACTGACAAGGCAATTCAAGAAATTTTTTAGAAAGAAAGGAAAAGATAAATTCAAACCTTCCAATAAGAAAGACTTTTCTAAGAAAACTGATTTCAGTAAGAAAATTGAACCAAACAAGAAGACTGACATAATTTGCTATGAATGCAAGAAACCAGGACACATGAGAGGAGAGTGTCCTGATTTGAAGAGGAAGCTAAAGAATCAAATGTTCAAGAAAACTAGAGCCATGCTAGCCACATGGAGTGATGAAGATGATGAAGAACAAGAAGGAAGTGAATCTGAAGAAGAAGAGATTACATGTCTTATGGTTAGGAATGAAGAGAACAATGAGGTAAGCTCTTCATTTGAAGATTTTTCAACTGATGATTGGGAAGAAGTATATGCCACTTTGTTTGAAAAATTGTGTGAATTAAAATCTGAAAATAAATCATTGAAAAAAAAAATTCACAGCATATTGCATGATTCTCAAGATTCTGAACAAGTAAATCTTCTAAACAATGAAATTGTCAGCTTAAAAAGGGAACAAGAAAATCTGAATGAAAAACTTGATCATGTCAAAGAAAGATGTCAAAATACTAAAAAAGAGACAAATTTTGATTGATGAGAATGAAAAACTCAAGAAAGAAAAATAGGTGATTCAAGAAGAATTGAAAACTGCACAAAATGAATTAAATGACAAGAAAGAAACTATGTCCAAATTTGTTAAAGGAAAATAAAACCAAGATGCTATATTAGGAGTTCAGATGAACACTACTAAGCATGGTTTAGGTTTTCAGTCTGAGAACAAAAAGAAAATTGGACAGACTTTGATAACATCATTTGTTAAAGGAACCGCATCTTACAATCAGTCAGAAAAGAACACTCAAGAAAAACAATCCATGAATTCAAAACCCAAAAATCAGAATCAATTGAAAAATTCTAGAACACAATTCAAGCATGGAAGAGTTCAACTCAATAATCAACAGAATTTGAAGCCAACAGTTAGATCTAACTCTTATCTGAAAAACAACAAAAATTTCACACCACACAAATTCATGTCATGCACAATTTGCAAGAAATTTGGACATACTGATGAAAATTGCAGATCAAATGTGAATACATGTAAAGTGAAACAAGTCTGGATTCCAAAATAAATTGTTATTGAATTGAGAAAACTGATGGGACCCAAAGCAATTTGGGTACCAAAATCCTCTTTCTAAATCTTTTTGCAGGAATGTCTTACAACCCACAAGAAAGACAAATGGTACCTTGATAGCGGTTGTTCAAGACATATGACTGGAGATAGGGAGAAATTCTATTCATTAACTGAGAAAGATGGTGGTCAAGTGATCTTTGGAGGTAAAAACAAAGGTCAAATCATTGGAACTGGAAAAGTTGGTAAGAATCCTTCAAGCTCTATTGAAAATGTCTTGTTAGTTGAGGGCCTTGATCATAACTTACTAAGCATCAGTCAACTCTGTGACAAAGATCTTAAGGTAATTTTCAGTTCTGATTCATGTGAAATTGTTGAAAATGATTCTGAAAAAATAAAGTTTCTTGGTCAAAGAATTAACAATGTCTATCTAGTTGACCTGAATGAACATCAACATGAAAATCTTTGTTTAGTTGCTAAACAACATGATCTATTTCAATTGTGGCATCGTAGGCTAGGTCATGCTAGTGAAAATGTTTTGAATAAATTGATGAGACATGCTCTTGTGAATGGTTTACCTAAAATGAAGAAAAATAAAAATGCAATTGTTTGTTTTGCATACGCTCAAGGTAAACAAACTAGGAAATCATTCAAGTCCATTGCACCTTTAATGACTTCCAAACCCTTTGAATTGTTGCATATAGATCTATTTGGTCCTACTAGGACACTTAGTCTTAGTGGACATCGATTTGGGTTTGTAATTGTTGATGATTTTTCTAGATTTACCTGGGTATTTTTTATGTCTCACAAGAGTGATACCTTTGAAATTTTTCAGAATTTCTTTAATAAAATTGAACATGGAAAAATAAATAAAATCTGCTCCATGCTTACTGATCATGGAGGAGAATTTGACAATAAATTTTTTTTGATTTTTGCAGAAATAAAGGAATTGATCACAGATTTGCTTCCCTAAGAACTCCTGAACAAAATGAGATTGTTGAAAGGAAAAATAGGACATTGGTTGAAATGGCACGAACTCTGTTGATTGAAAGTCATCTTCCAAGGAGCTTTTGGGCAGAAGTTGTCAACACTTCATGTTATATCCTCAACAGAGTCATGGTAAGACCAGTCCTTAAGAAAACTTCCTATGAGCTCTTAAAATGTAAGAAATATCACATTGCCTATTTTAGAGTCTTTGGAAGTAAAGTCTTCATTCATAATAATGATAAACATGATCTAGACAAATTTTAAAAGAAAAGTGATGTAGGCATTTTTCTAGGATATTCTGAACATTCAAGGTCATATAGGGTATTTAATAATAAATCAAGAACTGTGGAGGTAACTCCACATGTCATCTTTGATGAAAATTGTGAAAATCCTAATAACCATGATTCTTGCAGGAACCAAGAGGAAGATGTAGATATCCTTTTGAAAGAATCATATCAAACACTGGAGAATGAAGAAGTTTCTGAACATGAAGATATGTCGACTCAACATAGCATCAGGTCGATATCAGATCAAGTCATATCAACTGAAAATGTCAGTACACTGACAAGAGGTAACTTCAAATATTCCAAAGATCATCCACTTGAGAATGTTGTAGGTAATGTCAATGATAGAGTTCAAACTAGGTCTCATTTTAAAAATATCATTGAACAAAACCAAATGGCTTTTATATCTCAAGTGGAACCTAAAAACATTGAAGAAGCCTTGAAAGATAACTCTTGGATTAAATCAATTCAAAAGAAATAATGTTTGAACTCTAGTTCCCAGAAATCCTGAAAATTCAATAATAGGAACTAGATGGGTCTTTAGGAATAAACTAAATGAAGAAGGAAAATTTGTGAGAAATAAAAGCTAGATTGGTAGCAAAAGGATACAATCAAGAATTTGGGGTAGACTTTGAAGAATCCTTTGCACCAGTAGCTAGATTGGAAGCTGTAAGAATTTTGTTGGCATATGCATGTTTCAAAAATTTTAAACTATTTCACATGGATGTAAAAACGGCCTTTCTGAATGGTTATATTAAAGAAGAAGTGTTTGTTGCACAACCACCTGGATTTGAAGATCATGACAAACCTAACCATGTTTATAAATGACACAAAGCTCTTTATGGATTGAAATAGGCTCCAACAACATGGTATGATAGGCTGAGTAATTTTCTGGTTAGTAAAAATTATTCCAAAGGTAAGGTGGATCAAACGCTTTTTACAAAATTTGTCCACAATCACATCATTGTAGTTCAGGTATATGTGGACGATATCATTTTTGGTTCCACCAATCCTTTACTATGTGTAGAATTTTCAAATCACATGCACAGTGAATTTGAAATGAGTCTTATGAGAGAATTACAATTTTTCCTTGGCTTGCAGGTCAAACAACTTGAAGACGGATTTTTTATCAACCAAGCAAAATATGTCAAAGAGTTGCTGAAAAGATTTCAATTTGAACAAGCCAAGCCAGCATCCACTCCCATAAGTACAAGCATAAAATTGGATAGTGATGAAAAAGGTAAAATGGTTGATGCAAAGCAATACAGAGGTATGATTAGATCTCTTATATATCTTACTGCAAGTAGACCTGATATTCAATTCAGTGTTTGTCTTTATGCTAGATTTCAATCTAGTCCCAAAGAGAGTCACTTGCTTGTTGTTAAGAGAATTTTTAGATATCTCTGTGGTACATGTGATTTGGGTTTATGGTACCCAGTTGATTGTCATGCTGATTTAATTTCATATTCTGATGCTGACTATGCTGGTTGTAAACTTGATAGAAAGAGCACTAATGGTTATTGTCAATTCCTAGGAGGTTGCATGGTAATGTGGGCATCCAAAAAGTAACACTCAGTTGCACTTTCTACTGCAGAAGCAGAATATGTTGCTGCAGGGAACTGTGCAGCCCAAGTGTTGTGGATCAAAAATTAATTACTTGACTACAACATTGATATTGGATGTTTACCTATTATGTGTGACAATACTAGTGCTATCAATCTCTCCAAAAACCCAATTCAACACTCTAGAACAAAACACATTGAGATCAGACATCATTTTCTTAGGGATGAAGTTGCTAACAAGAACATTGAATTGGAATTCATTCCTACTAAAAAACAAATTACTGACATTTTTACAAAACCATTGACAGAAGATAGATTCATATCTTTAAGAAGAGAACTTGAAATTTGCCATATGCAATAAAACTGAAATGAATTGGGACTCTTATGCAAAGATCAATTGGTATATCAAATGGTGAACTATGGAAGGACAAGTCAAGCTTGTCTGGAAACTATTATTATGTGTGAGGAATAACCTCCGCCAAGTACTAATGATCTTCCTTGTGTAAGAGTCATTAATTTAATAACAAAAATGGTTGTGATTGAAACATGATCGTTTGTTAATTTCATGTCTTTCATGATGATCTTGTCTGGATGCTTGCTGAAATTGAGTGCCAAGTTGATTGTGTTTCATTTGAACATCATATGTTTCATTAATGCACATTTTGAGGGGGAGCATTAATTTTTTGAGAACAACAATTAAGTTTGGAAAGGATGTTACAGTGATATGAGATTTGCACGACATATTTGAGAACAAGCTGCAATGTTTGATCAGATTTGATGGGGCAATGTCAGAATCAACTATGCTTCAGGTCGACACATAATTAGTGTAGTGTCGACACTAGACCACTGTTCCTTAGTTGTGAGTGATCATTTTCACAGGTTCTGTGTCAACATATATCCATTTCTGTGTCGACACATCTCTTCAATGCTATTCTCACTTTTGTTAATCTGATTCAAATTCATTTCATTTACCTTTCTTGTGAACTCCATGTTGAAGGACACTTTTTATTTTTGATGAAAATTGATCAATTCAATAATTCAGGGGGAGCTAAAGGCTTCACTGATTTTTCTCTCATCAAACCAAAACCAATCTAGTGTTTTGATGAATATGTAATTCCTAACCTGATCATTATCTCTTCTGAATACAACCAGGAATGCACTCTTAATAGTCTTAACATATTCTTCAAGCCAACATTCTTTTATTTTCTGAAATCCTAAAGTAAATTAATTTCTTTGGTTGAAAGTGTTCGATTCAGTATTGTCTTTACACATTTCTTTTGAGTTTGATAAAGGTTAAAGTTGTGTCCAATTCTTGATGATTCATTAAAAATAAATTTTCTGGCAGAGCAATGGCATGAATACTGAGAACTGCACACCTTCACAAAAAGTGATGAGCCATGTATGTCATGAAGTGTCATGCTATCTCTGTTCTAAGGGGTTTAATCAAAATATTCAAGTTCAATGTTAACTAAGTAACTGAAAATATTAGCGCCAGATAAACGTATATTTCTATGTCAAAAGGTTTTCATTAACCCCCTGAGGCAGAATAATTAGTAAATCTTAAGTAACCAGGGACTCTAGTGTGTGAAAAACATGTGTACTTGAGTGAACAAGGTTTACTATATTTGAATGCTCATTGCCTCTATTTCAAAAATAATCAATCAAACAAAATGGACAACTTCTTGCCTAATTCAGATCTTTTAAGAATGTTTAACTCCAATACTAATTACATTTATCCTGGAGAACTCACCTTACTTTGGTTTGGTAAGATTTAAAAGAATGAATTGTTTTGCAAAGAATATTTTAATTCAATTAAGTTGTAATCCAGGTTCTTCAGAATCATTTAATGGTCAAACTTTGTATGATATTCCTCAAACCAGTAAATTTGCAAAGGAATGATGATGAGAATTTGAATGTGAAATCTTTAACATGTTAACAATCCTTGAATAATTGTTTTTAGGTTCTTTTTATCTTAATAAAGATTTTCCTTCTCATCATTTCTCAAAATTCTGCAATTCTTCTCATCTCAAGTCGACACACATCCACCTTGTGTCGATTCAGGTTGATCTCATGTCGACACATATCTTCTCCTGTGTCGACACAACATACTGTCAGGTCGACACACATCCTTTCTGTGTCGACACAACTGGACCCAGGCGTTGGTTCCAGATTGGGGTAAATGGACCTACGGATCATCTTATCTCCTATCTTTTGGTGCCGATCCGTTTCTTAAATGCATTGAACCCTAGGTCGACCCTGTACTTCCATTTTTCCAACTTTCAAACTTTCCTCTTCTCCCACAACCTTGGACGAACGACGCTCTGCTTCCTCCAGATTTCTCCATCATCCTTCATCTCCGGAATCCATGGCTCCCAAACAGACTCCCAGGCGTGGAGCCAAGGCTAGGGCGGCAGCAATGGGTGTGGTTATCCAAGAACCACTAGTGGAAAGAAGAAGCAAGTTCCGCCATGATCCCTCCAAGAGGAAATCTGATTCCACCCCCTCTGGTACTCCTTCAAAGCGGGGCAGATCAACACCTCAGAGCAAAGGAAAGTCTGCAATGCCATCCCGTTACCCAAAAAGGAAGACTATACAAGATTCAAGTTCTTCTGATAAGAATGGTTCATCCTCATCATCTGATGGTACATCTTCTCCAAACCCTAAAATTCAGGTGCCAGAAGTTTCTTCCTCAGACACCTCCCAGACTCTAGTGGCAATACCCTCCAAATCTGTTATCACTGAAGGAAGAGCAATTTTGAAACCTAGGGCTATTGATCTTTCTGATAAAGATCTTACAGATGCTTTTCCTGAATTTGTGCCTCTATTTGAGTTTCAAGGCTGGCTTAAGTTCATCTCTGAGTTCAGAACCTTCTATCCTCGACTTGTTCAAGAATTTTATTTGAATATTGTGGATACAGAAGAAGGGTTTAAATCAGAGGTCAAGGGTGTTAAAATTCTTCTTTCTCCAGCATTGACATCTCAGTTGTTTCAAATACCTGACTCTGTTGAGGATTTTTGCACATATCAATTTAATCTTCATGAGGCATATTCACTTCTCACAAGCCTCCCTCATGTAAGAAAAATTCCAAACAAATCAATGTCACCAGTTTCAACACCAATTCTTTCCCTCCACTACTCAGATTAGTGCATCATGTTTTTACCACCATTATCACTCCTCAAGGTGGTGGTAGAAATAGACTTACTGATATTCAGAGGTTTGTCTTGTACTATATGAAGAAGAACATCAAAGTAAACTTGATTGAGATCATGTCTCAAATCATCTCTGAGACAATTAGGAAATAACTTCACAGATCTCTTCCTTATGCTACTCATTTAACTACTGTTTTTTTGCATTTTGGTGTATCTTTTCTGAATGAGAAAGTACAAAAGATTCCTCAGAATAACACCTATTGTTTGCATCATATAAAGAAGTTTATGAAATTCAGAGTTGAAGGGGATCAGATCACTAGAGGACCAGCTGTGGAATAGCCAGCAGAACACTTAGAAGAAGAGCCTATTCCAAATGTAGAAATTCCTCAAGGAGATCCAGTGGAACAGCCACACATTTAGCCTGACATTCCTCAGGATGTGCCATCACAATCTACTCCTCAAGCATCTCCAGCCCCTCCTCAACACTTGCTTGTTTCTACTTCCTTTTTCCATCAACATCATACTTTAGCATCCGCCTCTTCTAGTGGTTCATCTGTTCCTCCTGAGCTCTACAAATTTCTTCAAGTTCAGTTTAATAACTTGAATTCTTCTATGAGAGAGATGTCTGTAAATTTTGAGCTCAGAATTCAAAGGCTAGAGAACACTATCAATAGTCAGTTTCTGAGACAACAAGAGTTAGTTGAGCATGCCACAAGGAGGTTTAACAGACTGGTTGGTACATTAGGTGATGCTTCCACTCAACTACAATGTCTTCAATCTGAATTGCAAGCAATATTGATCGACATTCTTGAGCATACACAACACAACATTCAAACTAGACAAGAGGTTGTCACACAATTGTCCAAGTGTAGAATGTCTTTTGCTCATTTTGTTGAAGACATGGAGCACATGAAGACACATACTGCTCATATTGATCAAGAAATTGTAGAACTTCGAGCTGATTTTCAAAATGTCTGGCAGATAGGCACTGAGGCTACTACTGGACATCACAGTCATGCTTCTTCATCCACTACTGTTCCTCCACTATCTCAAGGCTTTACTCAGATGCAAGCACATATTTCTGAAAATCTTCAAAAAATGGAAGAAACATTGCATACCCGTCTGACACTTGTGCAAGTCCAGCTGAGGAATAATTTGGATGCTTTGGAAGCCAAAATGAAGACCATTGAGGACAAGGTGCCTCCTCCACCTCCATCTCCATGATGCTCTCTTTCTTTTGATGATGTCAAAGGGGGAGAAAGAGTGTAATGGGTGATACTTTGGATTTTTTTGATGGTTTAAACTCTGAATGTTTTGTTTGCTTATTTTGGGATTTGAACATTGGATGTTATGTTTGTTTTGATGTGAACATCATATGAATACAACCCAACTTTAAATGAATGTTGTGATTCTGTGACAAATGATGTAAATTTGTGATGTGATTGTCTTCCTTGTATGCAATGGAATGATGTACATGATTGTTTTAAACATCCTGTTTGAGTAGTCTAAAATGATAAATGAATCATAGTTGCCATCATAAAAAAGGGGGAGATTGTTGGATCTCTTATTTTGATGATGTTTAACTATGATCCATACAAATATGAATATCTTGCTTCAATCATATCTAACAATATTTTCCATGTTTAGTTCATAGGTTTGTTGATATGATGATAGTGGTGTCGACACAATTGTGATAGTGTGTCAACACATGATTCAATCCCAGTGCAAATGATCATGAAAGTAACCCAGTTGTGTCGACACAGGTTCATCATATGTCGACACATCATCCTCTCATCGAAGCTTTCTAGAACTAAAAGTGTCAATGGTGTCGACACAAGTTCAGTATGTGTCGACACACCCTGTGGATCCAGTAAGTAGTAAAGTTTGAAGAAGCTAGTGGTGTCGACACAAGATGATTATGTGTCGACACATCCTGTACCTCCCAGAAGCATGTTTTGTGGTCTGTGGTTAGGTGTGTCGACACAGGTGATATAAGTGTTGACACAAGTCATCAGATAATGCTGCCAGGACACCAAGCAAGGAACATGTGTCGACACATATCTCAAGTTGTGTCAACACACATCGACTTATATTCCAGATCTGACTTTGTGGACACGTGGATGATTTTGGATCAAAGATTTTGAGCGGGAATTCTATGCCCCCAAATTCCAAGGCACTTCATGGGTACATGGGACTATAAATGCCCATCATCCACACATCTTTGGGGAGACACACACCTCAGTTCTCTCAACTCCCAGAAGCAGAAGGCGAATTCAGAGAGAGGCTTCATCCGTGCAGAATTGTTGTCCAGATTTGGAGAATTGGGGATCCAAGCACCTTTTTTGATCAACCTCAAGTGGAATTCCCAGATTCCAGAGTCTACATCTCGGAGCTGAAGCTGGAAGTTAGAACCCTTATCTGGAAGCAGAACAGGGGGAAATCGAACTAGTCCATGTCAATCTACAATTCACTTGTTCTATCTAGTTCTTCATTCTAAACTCACTTCATCTTGTGTGTGTTATGAAATTGGAGCAACTCTTGTGCTCAATTTCACGTGTGTGTTCAGATCTGAGATCTCTATCATCTCAGAGTGTGTGTGTTGTGGTGTGATCTACTTGAACTGGCGACATAAGCCTTTTTGTGTGTGTGTGTGGATGGTGGATGTAGGATACACAGTTGTGTAATCCAAACCACCCTAAATCCTTGTGTCTATGTGGTTTGATCATTCTATACATTAGATGATTGGTAGGCTCGTTGTTCACACACAATTCAACTTGTTTAAAGCTGCTCAAAATTGTGCATAAGTCTCAGATCTAAAATTCTGATAGATTTCTGGTGTGCTAATCGATTAGTTTTTAATTTGGTCTGAAATCTGTTCAACCCCCTTTCTAGATTTCATCATAGTTATTTTCTGCTGTATTTCAATTGGTATCAGAGAAGGTTCTCGTTGCACTTGCTAAGTGTTTGATCTAGCGATCAAGAGTTTTAACTATGGAAATCACTAAAGGGTTTATAGCTAAGGGTCACTCAGTTACTAGACCTCCATTTTTCGATGGATCTGACTATTCTTATTGGAAAAACAAGATGCAGGTGTTTTTGAGAGCTCAGGATTATGAACTTTGGAAGATTGTTGATAAAGGACCTGCTGAATTGCCAGAAGATGAAGATCTATGGACCAAGGAGCAAATCAAGAAATCCACACTCAACTGGAGTGCTATGAATATGATGCAGTGCGCCATACATCCCAAGGAGTACTCCAGAGTCTCATCATGTAAGTCTGCGAAAGAGATGTGGGATAAACTTCAACTGATCTATGAGGGGATATTTGAGGTAAGGGAGATAAAGTCAAGTATACTAGTCTCAGAATATGAAATGTTTAGGATGAACAGTGATGATACTATCTCTGAAATGTTTGCTAGGTTCATGCTCATTATTAATGGTCTTAGAGGTCTAGGAAAAGACTACTCTAACAGTGATCTTGTGCGGAAGATACTTAGGTCTCTTCCATCAGCTGGAATAGTCCATCTCTCAAAAGACTACTCTAATAGTCCATCCGCCCTGGTGGCCTCTATAGATTCCCACCACCTACAAACGTCTCTCTCTAACTGAAAAGTAGCGAGAAGTAATTTGTCTCCATCAGAGCATTGCATTACACAGAAGATATGCTCAGTGTCCTTCAACTAGTGTTCTGCCTCGTTAGGGTCACTTGTTCCATTGAACCGAGGAGGGTTCATGCTCCAAAAGTTTCTGTGTAAATCTCCAGCTCCCCTGTTTCCGCCGTCTTGAGCAGCTTGCAGTAAAGCTCGAGTCAGATCCCGAATGGTCTGTTGCATGTCACGGAGTTGTGCACGCTCTACTGCCATTGCTATTTTCTAAGTTCCTTCAAGAGAAAATTTGATGTAAGATATTGAAGTGGCACTAAGTGCGTGCGTGCGTGTATTTATTTTAACATATTACCCATAGTTCTACCCGTATCTCACATAGGTAGGATAATTGACTTTAGTCGAGGCAGGTCATCCTAGATCATCCTATACTTAAGAACAACCTAGGCTCTGATACCACAAAACTGTAACGCCCCCACGCAGAATATCGGAGCGATAAATAGTTAAATAAATAGTATAGAGCGAGAAATATACATCAAACCATTGCACAAATTGGAATAATGCCAAATGAACCAACTTTATTGATAATTCCACTAATTTACTATTACATTCTGTAATTCAGAGCCAAAACTATGGGCCAAGAGTACATTTATTCAAATGAAAACAACTACTAACTATCTAACTAACTACGAAGATGATTGGTTGACGAAACAACATGTCACTCTTGCACTTGCTCATCCCCTTCCTCATGTGTATAGTAATCCCCATCAGACTCACCTGAAACACATGAAATAAATAGCGCAGGGTGAGCGATAACGCCCAGCAGAACTTAATATCTCGTGAACACAAGTATGCTTTAAATGATTAATGTCTTGTAAAACAAGATAACTAGAGAGAACAATCAAGTATAGTCATGAGAGTAATGTCACATGATAGCAAGAGAACGATAGTACTTTTCACAAGAAGATAGCACAACTAGCACGATAAAGGATTGGCCATATAATGAGATAGCATGTAAGGTTGCACGATAGTGCACTAGTCACGATAGCACATTGGTTGATCTTCTTGTCAACTGAGAGAACATAGTACTTTGATTGTCTTTAGATTATCGAGATAGCTAGCATTTGAGTGTAATGCCGAACACTCTGATCATTAAACTCCCATGGGCACTAGGACTTTCGGGCGCACCTCCCAGGACCAGATCGAGCCCTTTATAATGTTGCCTGGCATTGGTCATGTTTTTATCTTTAGATAATCCGTCAAAATGGCCATAAAGAGTACCAAGAAATAGATGAGATAGTAGAAGAATAGATGAGGGTATAGAGAGAACTTGAATAGACGAGAGAATAGAGATAGAAAATGAGAATGAGGGTCATGTTCGTAAAACAACGATAAACGATGATAGTAATGGTTGCTAAACACACACAATGGGTGTTAGCAGTCTAGTGGAATTCACTAACCGCCCACTGACCGTGCTACGAACACAGTCCAGAGGTCCGGTGTGATATCAAAGTAAGAGAGAATCTAAGGTCGTTGGATCATGCTGATCCCTAGGTGTAAACAAGTGTTGATGGTACAACCTGCTCGTTGGCAATGGACGTCCGCCAAAGCTAAGGAGTCTTATAGAGGCCTCAACAAGGAGTTCCTGATCCAGTCAGTATTATTCCCAACGGAGAGATTGTCCAGGTCAAGAAAAGTGTATATAAGAAATATTTTTTCGTCTTGCCTTGAGTGCTCGAAGGTAGAGGGATGTGATAACAGTATTAAATCGAGCGACTAAAATGAAGACAAGTCCTTTTAAAATAATAAAGAAATTTACATGAATAATTACATTTAATTATCAGATATATTATTGAGTAATTTCTGTAAGGTCTCATGGCAAAAATGCATGTTTGGTGTGTGCATGTGAGAGAGAATCAAGCTAGTATGTGAGAGTTGTGCACACATTTTTTTTTAAATAATAAAATCACATGAATATTATCAAAAATATATTAACATGATGTTACTGTTCATAATAGTGCATTACAGGGGTTCACTACAAGGGAAAGTGGATTTATCAACGGAATTTTTTGTCAGTAAATCCATCTAACTTTCCGATGGATATATTTCCGTCGAAAATATCAATCGGAATTTCCGACGGAAGATATTCTGTCGGAAATTCGGTCGTTATTTCCGACGGAACATATTTTGTCGAAAATTCGGTCGTTATTTTCGACAAAAAATATCTATCAAATTCTGTCGATAATACCGATTGAATTTTCGACGGAAATAATTTCGTCGGAAAATTCCAATTTTCCCCCACCCCTCGTTCCCAAATCCCACCCGCCCTCTCTCTCTCTCTCTCTCTGTAATGCCCTGACACGAAATATCGGAGCTGAATTACAGTTATTAAATAGTACAGAGCGAGAAAATAAATACAAACCATTGCTCAATTGGAATAATAGCAAACAACATCAAATTTCATTAACATTCTATCAAATCATGACCTAACTATTACATCAACTGATCAGAGCCAAACTAGGGCCCAGAGTACTTTATTGAAATCCAAACTAATACATCAAGACAGACTGTCTCACTAAATCATAACTATACTAACTAACTACTAAGCAGATGGTTGCTGAAAAAGGGTCACTCCTGGACGTCGTCCTCGTTCCCATTCATGTGAGTGTGGTCATCATCCGACTTGCCTGAAACACAATGGATAAATATGCAGGATGAGCGAATAACGCCCAGTGGGACTTAATATCTCATGAGAACAAGCATGCTTAAAGTAATTAATGTCTTTAGGAGGCAGGATACGAGAACAAGTTGTCATGTATAGTCAAAAGAATGATGTAACAAGATAACGTGAAACATTAACTCATTTACGAGAGTATAACATCACAAGAATTGGCCATATCACGAGATAGCAAGTAAATTAGCCACGATAACAAGCATGGGTCAGTATTCTTTCAACCCCGAGTTCAAGTAACAACAAGTGATTGTTTGATTTATTGATTGATTGTCATAGATTAAATCTTACGTGTCATGCGTTAGGTGTATGCCACCACCCAGATCATTAGACCCCCGCGAGTTATAGCTTTTCAGGTGCTCCTCCCAAGGAACAGATCGGGCCCTTATAATGTTGCCTAGCATAGTCATGTTTGTTATCTTAGACAATCAATTGATGGCCAAGTAGAGTACCAAGAACAGATGAGAGTAGTAGATGAAATAGATGAGAGTGTAGAGAGAATGTGAATAGATAAGAGGATATAGATAGTAGACGAGATAGGGACGATATCATAAAATAACGTAACACCGAAAATAACAGTTGCGCGGCACCAGGTCGGGTACCGGCAGTCTGGTAGAATCATCACCGCCCACTAGCCGTGCTGTGCACACAGGCTAGATGGTCCGGCGTAATCATAAGATAAGAAGAGAACACACTAAGGCCATGGATCGTACTGATCCCTAAAAGTGTATCGGGTTTTAGGGTACAACCAGCTCGTCGGCAATGGATGTACGCCAAAGCCAAGAAGACTTACGGAGGCCTTGACAAGGAGTCCCTGGCCCAGTCGAGAGTATTCCCGATGGAGAGGTGGTCCAAGTCAAGAGAAAGTGTGTAGAAAACGGGTCCGTCGTGCCTCGAGTGCTCGAAGGCCGAGGGGGAAACGGTAGCGGTGTACAAAACACATGTATAAAACGAAGACAAACATGATTAATTAAATAGAGAAATTTAGTCATTTATTTCTCTAATTTACCAGATACATTATTGCATAATTTATTAGGGTCAAATGGCAATTAATAATGTTATGTGTGTGTAAGTGTAAAAAATCATGAGATGATGATAAATCGTACAATATTCCTTTAAATAATTAAATTTATATCATTATTTCCATTTATTAATTTACCAAGTCGAATTAACTATAACATGGGTTAATCATGGCTAGATAGGGGTTATATAGCCAAATCAGCAAGGGCATGTGCATAAATTAAATTGCTGGCCGAAATCTCCAAATCGCGGCGAACCTACTTGCCGCGATTCAAGTCGCGACGGGCGGCTCGGTCGCGGTCCGAAGACCCACCGACCCGGTCCGGCCCGCGCCAGGAATCGCGGCGGCTTAGGCTGCCGCATTTCTCTACGTGACACGCCCGCCGGCCGCGACCCCGCTGGTATCGCGGCGGGTCGTGCCACCGCGATATCAGGGTGGGTCCGATCTTTTACCCTTTTTTCTAGGGTGCATCCTCTTTGATAGCTGGTCATTCTAAATTCTATTTAAAATCGCACAGTGATCAAAAAATCACGAAACTAGTTTTTAAACGGAAGTAGACATATAGATCTATCAACGTGCATGATTAATTTGAAAATAGATAAGGTTTAGGCATGCTTTGATCAAGTGACATATCAATGACCTAAACATGCGCAGATAGGATTCAATGAATTAATTAGAGATGGATACATAAAAATTAGGCAAACTAGAGGCCTTTGAAAGCTAACATGATGTAGTATTTATGAGAATTTTCTCATGGCATGAGGTCCTGTATGCTCGAGGTTTAAGAGTAAACATGAAGTGTCGAGTACATGGAACTGACAGGAATTCAAAGAATTAATTCTCCCTCATGGGAGATCGAAATGGAGCGAAATAGAGGGCTTTTGCTCAGGAACATGAAGTCTTCCTAGGGTAATTTTTACACGGATTTGGATTGAGAGATTGCCTAACTTTTGTTGAAACAAAGAAGAACCCTAATTCGGAGATGAAAACGAGATGAAAACTCCTTTGTCCAAGCTTCCTTCTCCAAGCTCCCACATTCTCCAGCCTCTTCCTTCGTCTCCAGAGCTCCAGCCACGGTTTGGGTTTGGGTAGGGACGAGATTAGGGTGTTTTTTACTAGCTAATAGAGTCCTTACATCTTCAAACTCTTCACTTCTTATCCAACTCCGAAATTAGCAATTATCCTCTTATTTCTTTCATTTATCTTCCTAATTAGGATGAGGAAGAGGCCTAATATCATGGCCAAAGGGTTAGGAAGGGCTAAGGGCTTTTGTTTTAGATAAATAGAAGTTATTTAGTATTTATCATACCCTGTTACTATTTACTAATTAATTAAATCCAAATTTGAGATAATTAATTCCCATCCCATGTTGGGCTCCACTATATTAGGCCCATTATTTTTTTTAATTAGACCATTTACACAACCCATTAGGATTTTAACTTAATGGGCTTGATTTAATTCCCTTTTATCTCACTTATTGCTCATTTATTCTAATTAACACACACACACACACACACACACACACACACACAAACACACACACACACACACCCACAACACACACACACACACACACACACACAACACACACACACACACACACACACACACACTCTCTCTCTCTCTCTCTCTCTCTCTCTCTCTCTCTCTCTCTCTCTCTCTCTCTCTCTCTCTCTCTCTCTCTCTCTCTCTCTCTCTCTCTCTCTCTCGTCTTCGGCGTGAAGCACCGCCGCCGCCGCGACCCCGTGCCACCGGTGCGACCCCGCGCCGCTGCCTTCGCCACGACCCTGTGCTGCCCCCTCCGCCGCGACCCTGTGCCACCCCCTCCGCCGTGACCATGTGCCGCCCCCTCCGCCGCAACCCTGTGCCGCCGCCTCTGCCATCCAGCTGAGTCTCCCCCTCCCCGTCCCGACGAACCCCACCCCCACCCACTCCCACTCCCGGCGAACCCCCCAAACCTGGCCGGCGGTGACATCCTCCCCCATTTCCCCCCACTGACAGGCCCCTTCATCCTCCCTCTATCTCTCATGCTATCTAAGTTATCTAACTCTCTCTGGCTGTGACTTTGTGTAAGGCCCTCGAACTTTGTTCTTTTATTTAGATTCTGTCATATGGTGATTAGTGCTTTTGTGTATATAGTTAAGTGCAAATGTAATATATATATTATATATACATATATATATATATATATATGTGTGTGTGTGTGTGTGTGTGTGTGCGTAAATGTTTATTTATGTACATACTATATTTAAACGATGTTGTTCATATGTATATACTTGTTATTGATGTACATGTTACTATTTAATTGTACATAGGGTGTTTAAATTATATAGTACATATTGCATGTATATATATAGTGTATATATGCTGTTTGACATTTCTGTGTTCTGGCCGAAAGGCTAGTTAACGTCAACATGCATGGACGTTTATGGGGAAGTCGACGTCCAGATCGATGGACGCCAACTCCCAGTAAACGAAAGTGATATGGCCGTTTATTTCCCAGAAATTATTGCGATTTCAGATCTGGAAACGGCCGCATTTTCTTCGGTCCCAGTTTTGGAAACTAGCTTCCAACGGTAGGATTCTAACCTAAATGCGTGTCTTGACCCCCTTAGCTTATATAACCACCCAATTTCGGCCGGATTAAGTCTTTTGGCTCTTTGGGAAACCCTAGAACTATCTGTGCAAAAATAGAACTTTTGGAGACTTCGATCCGATGATTGGAGAGTTCTCTTGGCGATCTACATCAACTAGGAGAGGCTCTGGACTTTGGTGAGGCTTTCCCGACTCCGGTGTACAACCTGCATCGACACAGAAACCGGTTTAGGAAGAGATTTGGGCGCTTCTTGGCTTGGCCGAGGAGAGCATATTCGGAAAATTTAATCCCCTTTGTCAATTTTTCTGAGGCAAGTAATCGAGGGATATCATCCCTACCCATGTCCTCTAGGTCCTAGGATTTTCTGGGATTTTTCCTCATGTCGTGGAACCCCCATTCGTCAAGTTTTATGCATTCAGTCTGCACTTCTGTAGACAGGAACTTGACGGCAAGCTTGATGCCGTTAAGATCCTGAGTTGGCGGCAACATCGTGTGCCATTAACCCCTGTTGGCGGCAACCCCCTTGCCGCCAAGTTCGTCTGTTTTTCATAGAACCCTAATTTTCATATCTGTGTGATTATATTCGGACTTGTGGTTGTCTGTGCATGCTGTGAAATTTATGTTGGGTCAAGTACAATCAGTAGGTCATGTCATGAGGATGTACTAAAATTTTGTAATTAGTTTTAATTATTAAAATTTATGTAATTGGGCTGTGAGCATGATCTGACCATAATTAATCTTGTATAAATAGATCCGTTGTGGATTAGAGCTTTATAAATTTTCCATGTTCGTATTATGACTAATTTCAGGTTTTGAAACTATTAGGCATGACTGTTCTACTGTGTACAATGTGTAAATGGATTTGTTGATAAATATGCTTGGAATCTGTTTTAATTATTATAATTAGTTTAAAAATACAAAAAATCTGAAAAATTGAGCATGTGACATGTTATCTGTTTAGAACTTGTGATAAAAATTTCACACTATTTTGGTAACTTTAGATACTGATTGTTTAAATAAGGGTATTAAACCATGATTAAGTATGTGTGGAATAAACTATGTAAAGGTTTAGTGTTTTACAGCATGATTGAACTATGTTATAGTTAATTTTACTACTGTGAAACAGTAACCTTGTGTTAAATAAACTGAAGCATGTGTAAATTCTTGAAGTACATGTAATGTGTAAATTAGTGCATGTGTATAATGTGAACATGTGATTAAAGTGAAATGTGTAAATATGTGCCGATAGTGACACTGCTACCATAGAGGGCTATGGAACCGTACTATAGTAAAGTCCCTATAGGAAGGTTCAATGTGTGTGATATCCTATGGGCATTAGGATGAAATCTTGGAGGTGGACAAGTACCACTGGTTAGGGTGGAGAGGGCTTCTCCCGATTCTGCGCAGTTAACCAAGGTCCGTCACTGTGTTGCCTAGGTGATGGGTATGTGTATGTGTATGTGTGTCCTTCTAGTGGTGGTTTGGACTATGTATCACGACAATTAAGTGTAAACATGTGAATATGTGCATGTGAATATGTGAATTGTGAACATGTAAATATGAGTATGTGAAATTGATAAGTGAATGAGTTAGCATGTGAATAAGTGTAAAACCATGTTATTATGTTTAATTCATGTCAAAACAGAAAACAAAATGTGAGAATAAGTATGATAAATGCATGAGAAAATGATTAGATATCATGCTAGATTTGTTATTTACTTTGTACATAGTTCCATGCTTTAATTGGGTATAGTTGCAAAATGATTTGAATAAGATTGACTCTTTGAACCATGCTGAATAGAGTGTATAGAAAGCATGCTATAGGTTTTATATTTAGTTGTTAAGTAACATGAAGCATGTACCATGATTATTCCTAAATGTTAAAAAGGCTAGCATGTGTATATGATATGTGTAAGGTTATGTCTTTTTCTTTTGTTAATAAAGCGGTCCTCAGAACCAAGGTCTAGGAGAGTGCACCCTCCCTCAGAAAGGGAGAATGTTCTCACTCCACCAGACTGGCTCTGGGACGAATATTTCATAAAGGAATAATACAGAAAATCAAGCCAATCATTTTAATCTAACATGAAAGAGACCAGCTTTGTCCAAGACATAAGCACCCTTACATACATGAGGCAGTTCGCCAGACCCCCAATAAACCGAGTTTTTTTTTGATATACACCCGTAATTAGCTAAGCCATCAGCCACTTGGTTAGCCTCCCTATAGACATGGCCATACTTCAAATTGTTTTGCTGCAGCAAATGTTGAGCTTCACGCCACCAGCGATAAGCCTGCCAGGAGGGACTCCGACCAGCTTTGAGAGAATTTATAAGAGCAAGAGAGTAAGAATTCACCATGTTTATCTGAAGACCAAGAAAACCAGCCAATCTGAGGCCATCGCACAGTGCCCTGGCTTTAGCAACTAGACTATTTCCTATGCCATAATAGTGAGCAAAAGCTACCACAATATCTCCCCTTTTATCTCTGATGCATCCGCCGCCCCTACTATCTCCTGGGTTTCCCTTACTAGCTCCATCTACATTCAAGCAAAACATCAGATCAGGTGGCATCCATCAGATTAGGCGAATCTGCTTAGGAGAGTATCTGGGAACAAAGCTAAAACTCTGAAGAGTGTTCAGATCTGTTGGTGTAGGCGCCTCTTTAAAATGAATGTTGGCCATAGAGTGAGTTACCATATTCTTGATGCTATTAATGATAAAATGAGCGTTGAATCTTCTCTTCTCATATCGCATTCCACATCTTGCCTTCCAGATTTCCCAGAGAATTAAGATAAGACTGTGAATAGCAACAAACCCCATAGGAGAGGTATTGGTATTTACTGACAACAAACTCCAGATTCGCATGGTAATATGACTGTGAAGATGGGCATTATGATTGATTAACGGTAAGAACCAATTCCACAAAGTTGTAGCCAGGTCACCACTGATAAACAAGTGATTATAATCTTCAGTTTGAGGAAGGGAACAACAAGCACAAGCTGAAGCCATATGAATACCACTCTCAACAATTCTTTGATCCACAAGGACTACTCTATTAAGAAGTTTCCAACAAAACAACAAAGCTCTTCTATTAAAGCTATTGTGCCAAATTTTGTTAAGGTCATGTCGCTTAATACCCACTAATCGAACCAAATTATAAGCGGATTTGGTAGAAAAACTTCCATCCTGGGAACCCATCCAGATACTTTTATCATCGCTGTCATGAAGCAGAACGCCCCATAGGATGTCATGAGGAAGCAAGGACCTGATGTGGTGATGAGGATTTGAAATAACTTCATGGACAGTAACACTGTCCCCATCATGAGGAGTGGCCAGAAGATCTTGAAGAGGCCTATCATCGAGCCAAGTATCTGACAAGAAATTGATTTGCTTACCATTTCCATGAACCTACCTAGTGTTGTTTTGGACTAGCAGCTTGGCAGTATTCCAGAGATGAGGGGAAATACCCATTCGGCTAAAGCTCTTATCATACTTGTAGCATCTCTTGGCATATGAAGCCCAAAGGAAGACCCATGTTGTATGTTCCAGACTATCTTAATAGCTAAGGCGACCTAAACCTGCTTGACACTTCGAACCCCCAAACCACCCTCATTTTTGGGACGCTGTATAGTTGTCCATGCAATCCAGTGGCGGCGCCTTATACCATCCGAGCTGTTCCAAAAGAAAGCTGCGCATGATTTTTCAATGTAGTTCAGGATACTGACCGGGAGAGAGGAAGATGCAGCCAGGCAAACCAGGAGTGAAGCCAGGACCAAATTTATAAGAGTTACTCTCCCAGCTTAAGATATAAGTCTTGGCTTCCATGAAGCCAACTTACCATTTATTTTCTAAATAAGGTTGGAGAAATCTAATGCAGGGATCCTGCCAGGTCGCAGGGGGACACCCAGGTACATAAGAGGGGCACTTTGGCGTTTGTATCCTGTCAGCTCTTTAATTTTGATAATCTTTTGAGAATTTGCCTTATCAGTTATCATAAAGCAGCTCTTTGCAGGATTAACATGTTGTCCCGAGGAAGTTGAATACCTTCTAAGAAAACCCATTAATCTCTGTATGTTGCGAGTTCCCCCATTCAGGAAGACAAGGGTGTCATCCGCGTACAAAAGATGGGATATTGGCTGAATAGCTCTGGGGCCAGCATAAGGGTGGAGGTAACCTTGATGCAGCATATCTTTTATTCCTCTGCTTAAAGCCTCTTCCATAATAATGAACAGGGCTGGGGCAATTGGATCTCCTTATCTTAGACCCCTAGTAGAGTGGAAATATCCAGTAGGGGAGCCATTGAATGGGACCGAAAACCAACAGTTACTAATTAGCATACCAATGTAAGATATAAATATGTGAGAGAAGCCAAATTTTTTCATGACCATAAAGAGAAAATCCCACTCCAAACTGTCATAAGCTTTCCGGATGTCCAACTTAAGAATAATACTGTGCCCTCTGACCTTTCTATTGATATCCCTGACCAGTTGTCTAGCAAGAGAAATATTATCAAGAATAAGCCTGCCTTTGACAAAAGCTCCTTGCTCCTCAGAAATAATTAGAGGAAGAATGTTGCTAAGCCTATCACAAATAATTCTGGAGACAATCTTGTAGCAAAAATTGCATAAACTGACTGGTCTATAATCCCCAAAGGAAACTGGATTATCAATCTTCAGAATCAAAGCAATTAAAGTAGAAGTCACACCTCGAGGCATAGGAAATCCATTGAAGAAACCGAGCACCGCATTAACTACATCCTTCTGAATTATATCCCAGCATGAAGTGAAAAAATGACCTGTGAACCCATCTGGCCTAGGGGCGCTATTAGCATTCAAGTTCCACACTGCCTCTTTAATTTCATTCTCTTTTGGAATAGCAGTAAGACAACAATTTTGTTCTTCTGTAATCAAAGTAGGAATGACATTAAGAAGGGATTCATCAATATTATGGTCCAAGGATTGAAGAAGGGAATTAAAGAAGTTCACTGCCTCCTGCTTAAGAACATCCTGATCCTCAGACCAGGAACCATCTACCTTCAGTCTATGAATGTGGTTACGCTTTCTTTTCCATTTAACAACCGCATGATAGAAACCTGTATTTTTATCACCGTCATCCAACCATTGCATCCTTGCTTTTTGAGCCCAGAAGAGCTCCACACAATTCATAGCCTTCCTGAGGTTGGCATTAGCTGCACCCAAGGCAGATCGATTTGCAGAAGAAGGGTCAGTATCAAAAGCCTCTTGCATGACCCTAAGCTGCTCTTCATGAAGTTTCAAATTATCATTAATATTACCAAAGGTGTCTTTGTTCCATTTTCTGAGAGCTGTTTTCACTGCCTTAAGCTTCATATGAAGAACAACAAAAGGATTGTAATGCCACTTAATTGGAGTTTCCCAAGCAGTTCTAACAGTACCTTTGAAGGACTCGTGAGAACACCATATAGCTTGAAAGGTGAATATGGCAGGAGAGATAGTTGTGGGAATAAACGAAAGCAAAAGAGGTGCATGGTCGGACGGCCCTCTGGGAAGATGTTTAACCTGGAGGTTGGCGTATATATCATTGCAATGCAAATTGCATAGAAATCTATCCAGACGAGCTTGAATTGAAGCAGATCCAGTGCGATTATTTGACCACGTAAAATTAGTACTAGCATATCCCACATCCATAAGAGATGCTCCAGCGATAAAAGTGTTAAAGTCCATCATGCCATTCAGATTGACAGAGTTACCACCTTTTTTCTCCGAGGGGAGGGACACACAATTAAAATCCCCTCCAACTAACCAAGGAACGTCCACAGAGTTTGAAAAATTCAGAAGCTCATCAAACAGCTCCCGCCTTCTCTCCACATTGTAGCTAGCGTAGACGACATATATAAACATAGCAACACTATTTCCTTGCATCAGGGCTACCGTGATTTGCTGAGCAGAGCAGTTAACCACATGAAGGGGTAAGTTTCTCCACAGCACCCACATCTTTCCATTCTCATTGTCGCTTCCAATAACAGAATCCATGCAAAGATATGTACGAAGCTTGTTAGCTTTATCTATAGTAACCATCGGTTCTGCAATTGCCACAAGATCCACATTATTATTCTTTACTATTCTCTTGAGCGAATGTTTGGAGGCAAGGTTTGCTATTCCTCTAACATTCCAATACAAGATAGATGAGTTCATGATGAAAAGTGCCCAGAAGAAGACCCCACGTACGCCTTTGCCTTGGAGCGAGTTCTTACACCAACTTTCTGAGATTGGCTTTCCATCTTATGAGCACCCATCGCAGGCATGAAAATATTTTCCATGTGAGCCAGATTAGCAGCCCTTTGCAGTATAGATTCTGTAGGTTTTCCTTTGGAAATTGTTAGATCTGGAGGATTTCCTTCTTCTCCAGTAGATTTCACCGGAGTAGCCCCAACTCCGACCAACGGCACTCCTTCAGCAATGTCTTCAGATATTTGATGACGGTGGACGACCATCATGGTCGCATGCATGCCATGCACTTGAGTTTGCACGTCCATGACCTTAATGGAGCGCCTGTCCGAGTCTATGATGTCCTTAGAGGCTTGGTTAGATGCCAAGTTTGCTTCCAAATCCCCCCCATGCATACCATGCAAAGCACTTTCATCAATGTTGTGATAGGCATCTGTTTCCTGGATAGCTGGGAGAGATATCACTGTCGAAGTAGCCGGAAGAGATACCTCCTGCAACGACCCACTTCCACCCGGTACGGTTATACCAACCCACGTCGGATGAGAGCAAGCCGCTACAGGGGAGAATACCCCAACAAGTAACAAATGAGCTGAGATATACACAAATAGAATTAAATAAATGCAACGGAATTTAAATGAATATCATTCCATCAACTTTTAAATCCACATACCACAGTCTGTATAGTTCAACAAGAGATAACATAAGTACAAAATGTTCCAATTACATAGCCGACTCCAAGTACATTTGAACAAAATCCAAATTTCCAATTGTAGCATTACATACTTATGAAATATCAACTACAACTCTTCAATCACTTAGTCCAACTCCACTTCAATTCCTGCTAGCTCCTCCACTGCTAATTCCTGAAATGATTAGCAAGAGTGAGTCTATGCAATAGACTCAGCAAGTAACTTAAGATTCAATACATACATGCTTTTTAACAATTTAACACAATAGAATTTCAGCAATTTAATCATACATGCTTGTGCTATAAACAAAATAGGTTCACATGGGATTGTATTACACAACTATTCTAACACATGTAAAACTATAATCTAACAAGATTTCTAATAACACGGCGTCATTATCGTAAGTACAAATACACATTTACATACCTTCACACTTTACTCACATCATTGTAAAACTTCGTAACTAAGTCATGGAAAACATATACAAGATAGGTTGCACTCCTAGCATGATTTCTAACTCACTTGGCATGCAATCATAACAATTTACTTCACATTTAGCTTGCTGATTTTTTTTTATATATAAAATCTATGACATTCGTATTACCCTTGCATAGGGATCACTTTTAACTATACAACATGATACTAAACACATGTGCATCCAATCATTCAAATTCCATGAATATGAAAGCATATACTTACATTTTGGTACTAATAGTAACATCACTTTTAGCAATAAGTTATACATAAACCCATACACACACACATCAATAAACAATTTATCAATCAACACTATTGTCATTTACACACATACTATTTTCTCATTACACATAACCACATGATGAACCTTGGCTTTCACATACACTCACTTTGTTCTATCACACCGTACTCATACACATTGCCATTAATTCCTCTTTCACATTCACACACTTCTTATCACTTCACTTGTGCACATAACAAGTGCCACATTTACACATATCTTGCACATACCTTGTGCTTTTTGAACACATGTCACTTTTCACATTACACTTATGGTTATTCCCGCTTAAATGCCAAGACACAGCCCAAACCACCATTAGATGTCACATAACACACACTTGGTCACATTCGCTTACTTAATCACCGGCACAGTGATAAGTCTTAGTCTCTGCAGAAACCGGGGAAAGCCCTTCCCACCATTTCCAGTGGAACTTGTCCACCTCCAGGATTTTACAAGACCCTTGCCAGGGTGTACACTTTATCAAGACCCTTTCCTAGGGTGTAACACTTTGAGCTTTCCCGTAGGGGCACCACTACAGTACAGCTCCAAGCATCTAAGGTGGCAGTGTCTTATGGGCATATTTGGTTATCTTTATCACATTAACCGTTTTACACACTTATACCACTTGCTTTCCCATGTCTCATGCACACACACTCATGCAAAAATTCACACACACATAAGTCCTCATTCACTGATTTTAACTTCACTGTTGCAACTACCAAATAATCATAATACAGATATAACTATACCGAAATCTACTGAATCACATCAAATCACAATTAACATGCTCACATAGTCGTTTTTCTCATTAAAAATCCATAACGATACTTACTGTTATCAAAACAACCTGAGATTTTAACCACAGACACATTTCAGGTTTATAATCACACACGCAAATTTTCATATTTTTCTGAACCATATTACATTTACAGAAATTAAAACATGAAATCTCATGCCGTTCATAATTTGATTTAACATGGAACATAACATGAACATCGGGTTTAACAGTTCACAGTCCTGAACCTAACATATTTGTCAACACAAAATTTTTCCTCGGATTTATTGCACAATACACAATTTACTGTAGATTTTACAATTCCTATGCATGTCTCCTATTTCCAAAACAAAATTTTCAGTAAATTCCACAGTCATGGAAAAATTCTCAAACTTTCAGGGCATGGACTGATACATATACACATGGTATAGAAAAATCTAGGGCATTAAATTCTCAGGAATTAGGTAGACAGTAGATGAACATGCATAATCCATCCTTTTTCCAACATGTATTTCAATAATCAAAAGAATTCATGCCATCCACAGAAAATGCAGAAATTTCCACACACACACCACATTATCCATTTTACATAGCATATAGGATTTACACTATATCCTCATGGCGAAAACATATCGAAAATAATCATCTATCAGGAAGAACAGCTCACTGTTCTATCCTGAAGAACTTGGCGGCAACCTCTGGCCGTTCAAGAGTTTTGACGGCACGATCGCTGGACGCCTATGGGAGACCTTGGCGTCAATGGCATTGACGCCAAGTTCCTGTCTGTGCAATAGCACAGACCGAACCCCAAATACTCAGTGAAAAGGAGGGTCCAGGACACGATTTAAAATCCATAAAAATTACTGGGACCTAGGGAACATGTATGGGATTGAGATCTATGGGTTACTTGCCTCTCAATTAAATCTACAAGATCGGAATAAGCTGATGAAGCCCTTCTCGGCCTTGCCAAAAAGGTGATCAGAAACTCCTTCGATCTTCTTCTCCTGTCGATGCAGATGGCACCTCGGGGCTGGAATCTCTTCTTGGATGTATTGGCCGTCTCCCAGACGTGGCAGCTCCTTGGTTTCCTCCTCCAATCGACGGATTAGAGCTCCTTAAGTTCAGCTTTTCTGCATCTCGGGTCCAAGGGTTCACCAAATGTCAAAGCTTCCTCCTCGATCTAGGCTGGGTATTTCATAGGTTTAGGGTCTGGGAATGCTTCTTGGGTAGCTGCACTACGTTCCCCTCTTCATGGATCTCTCAGAAGCTCTCCCAAATCGCCGGATTAAAGCTGGGAAGATCAGGTTTTTCATCTAGTTTTCTCACAGTTAGGGCTTTCCTGGCCAAGAGACAAAAGCAATCCCTTCAGCTGCTGAGGTGTGTTTCTGTATAGATCTAGGCTTGGGGCATGCGTGGGCAGGGTCTGATGTGAGTTGAGAGCCGTTGGGAGACATCTCCCCAACCAGTGAGCTTGCTTGCCCCGGAAATTCTGGGTCTGCAACGCACAGAAAATTAGGGATATCAACGTCCACATCCATGGACGGCTACCTTAGGGTTGGCGTCAGTCGATATGGACGCTTACAATTAATGGGCGTCCATCCATGTTGACGCCAAGACATTCTTCTGCCAGAACTTAAATTCATGCAGAACCAAGCTTAATCCACACATATATACACATGAAACCTATGTAGTATAGTGTATACACCACTACACCATGTAACCATCCAATATTTACTATTAATCACACACATGCATACACAGGTACATCAAGATAATAACACGTACATGAATATCTTCATACGCATACAATGTATATATATATATATATATATATATATATATATATATATATAGCATACGTACACGGATGTAACATACTTACGTATATTATACACGAATAGATAGATACAATAGCACGCACACCGGTAATTAGACTAAGCTTGCACAACATTACTTAAGTACTATATGCATGGAATTCCTTAATATGTACTCTATGCACAATTTAGCTAATCGCTTATTCTCACCTAGTTATCACAGAATACATGCATGCTATTCGTGAGGAATATAGGATTTCCATATACACTACTAAATACACCTACCATACTTGCACTTTATATGTATATTAAAATGTACATGTACCATGTACACCTTAACTACACCATGCAAATGAACAACGTTTACAACTAAGTATACTCATGCATACCTAAGTATACCAAGGTGTTACATATGTAAAATTAAGTACACAATTATCACATGCATATGATAATCTACATACGTACCTACACATATGCACTTCATACATTCGCACACAATATTTATGAAATGAGCAATATAAGGTATACTTCAATATTTAGATGGTACTTGCATATTATTTGAATAGATACCTTATACACAAAATTGGCCAATTACTTATATTCACATATATTAACATACATCCTCACATATACACATGCAAGATTTATATCTATAATATGCATCATCTTCATGCATGCCATTTATGCAAAATAAGTAACCACCATATACATAAAACAGAAGTGGGAAAAGAAAATTTGGGGCCTTACACCCTCTCCCCCTTAAAGAGATCTTCGTCCTCGAAGATCGGATCACGTACCCTTGATGACATCTCATTGCCGCTTCTAGTTCACTAAGACCGATGCCTAAATTCCTACCGGTGGCCATCTTGGGGAACGAACCTCTTCTTCTGATTCGGACAGTCTTTAATCCGATGGCTCTTGCTACCACACTTGAGACATCTTCCTAACCTCGTCCAACATACTTCTCCGCCGTGGCGCTTGCCACAATGCACACATACAGGCTTTTCGTTGCCGGCCGAAACTACTGAGTGAAGGGTTGATTCTATTGGTGCCATAGATGGTTGTTGTCTTTTCATGAGCTTCTTCATCTTCCTCCTTTGCCGTTGAAATGGTTCTGGTAACATTTCTAATCTTGCTTTCTTCTCTGCCAAGTACAATTCCATTTCACTCTCTTGTTTGCATGCTGCGCTAAGAGCTACATCCATAGTTCCAAGATCAAACGTCGCCAGTCTGGCTCTCATTGACGGTCTAAGCCCCATTACAAACTTCCTTGCCTTGCGCCTCTCATCGACAACTATGTGGGGTGCATATCTAGACAACTCCGTAAATCTAGCCTCATACTCCAAAACTGTCATCGATCCCTGGGTCAATGCTAAGAATTCCTGCTCCATTTTGTCCCGTATATGTTCAGAAACATACTTGGCCTGAAACATCTTTACGAAGTCTTCCCAAGTAACCTCTAGCTCCACTCCCTCAAACTGCGTGCGAAGAACGGAAGACCACCACACATCCGCTCGCTCCTGAAGCATATATGACGCCAGACTGATCTTGTCATCCTCTGTGCACCTGATGGCTCTGAATATCTTTTCGATTTCTCTGAGCCAACTTTCTGCAACTAATGGCTCACTCTCCCCCTTAAAAGAGGGTGGAGCCATTCTCTTGAACCTCTCCATGACTGTCACACCTCCTAAACCACGGTCCTGTTGAGCTGGTGCTGGAACCTGAGCCTGAAACTGAGTTTGAAAAGCCGCTTGTGTTTGCGCTTGAGTTTGTATTGCTTGTACAATCCCTTGCATGACTGTACCATAATCAGCCAACGGTGGCGGGGGCGATCCTTGAGGTGCTGGTACTTCATGCTGCTCTCCGTCAGTCCTACTTAACTCTTCATCCGGAATAGGTAAGCTCGAACGTCGAATCTCTCCAGCCATCGCTACAAAATAAACAGCAAGTTAAACTTCATTCATCCCTATACTTATCATGTTATCATGTATTTATCTTACTACTTTTCTAGCACTATCTTAATTATTCCTTGGATCGGGCAATCCACTACAAGGACTTAGAGATGTGATTTAGTTGATGGCTATTTATGTATAATCTCAACCCAACCTCTCTGATACCATCTCTGCAACGACCCACTTCCACCCGGTACGGTTATACCAACCCACGTCGGATGAGAGCAAGCCGCTACAGGGGAGAATACCCCAACAAGTAACAAATGAGCTGAGATATACACAAATAGAATTAAATAAATGCAACGGAATTTAAATGAATCTCATTCCATCAACTTTTAAATCCACATACCACAGTCTGTATAGTTCAACAAGAGATAACATAAGTACAAAATGTTCCAATTACATAGCCGACTCCAAGTACATTTGAACAAAATCCAAATTTCCAATTGTAGCATTACATACTTATGAAATATCAACTACAACTCTTCAATCACTTAGTCCAACTCCACTTCAATTCCTGCTAGCTCCTCCACTGCTAATTCCTGAAATGATTAGCAAGAGTGAGTCTATGCAATAGACTCAGCAAGTAACTTAAGATTCAATACATACATGCTTTTTAACAATTTAACACAATAGAATTTCAGCAATTTAATCATACATGCTTGTGCTATAACAAAATAGGTTCACATGGGATTGTATTACACAACTATTCTAACACATGTAAAACTATAATCTAACAAGATTTCTAATAACATGGCGTCATTATCATAAGTACAAATACACATTTACATACCTTCACACTTTACTCACATCATTGTAAAACTTCGTAACTAAGTCATGGAAAACATATACAGATAGGTTGCACTCCTAGCATGATTTCTAACTCACTTGGCATGCAATCATAACAATTTACTTCACATTTAGCTTGCTGATTTTTTATATAAAATCTATGACATTCGTATTACCCTTGCATAGGGATCACTTTTAACTATACAACATGATACTAAACACATGTGCATCCAATCATTCAAATTCCATGAATATGAAAGCATATACTTACATTTTGGTACTAATAGTAACATCACTTTTAGCAATAAGTTATACATAAACCCATACACACACACATCAATAAACAATTTATCAATCAACACTATTGTCATTTACACTTATACTATTTTCTCATTACACATAACCACATGATGAACCTTGGCTTTCACATACACTCACTTTGTTCTATCACACCGTACTCATACACATTTGCCATTAATTCCTCTTTCACATTCACACACTTCTTATCACTTCACTTTTGCACATAACAAGTGCCACATTTACACATATCTTGCACATACCTTGTGCTTTTGAACACATGTCACTTTTCACATTACACTTATGGTTATTCACTTAAATGCCAAGACACAGCCCAAACCACCATTAGATGTCACATAACACACACTTGGTCACATTCGCTTACTTAATCACCGGCACAGTGATAAGTCTTAGTCTCTGCAGAAACTGGGGAAAGCCCTTCCCACCATTACCAGTGGAACTTGTCCACCTCCAGGATTTTACAAGACCCTTGCCAGGGTGTACACTTTATCAAGACCCTTTCCTAGGGTGTAACACTTTGAGCTTTCCCGTAGGGGCACCACTACAGTACAGCTCCAAGCATCTAAGGTGGCAGTGTCTTATGGGCATATTTGGTTATCTTTATCACATTAACCGTTTTACACACTTATACCACTTGTTTCCCATGTCTCATGCACACACACTCATGCAAAAATTCACACACACATAAGTCCTCATTCACTGATTTTAACTTCACTGTTGCAACTACCAAATAATCATAATACAGATATAACTATACCGAAATCTACTGAATCACATCAAATCACAATTAACATGCTCACATAGTCGTTTTTCTCATTAAAAATCCATAACGATACTAACTGTTATCAAAACAACCTGAGATTTTAACCACAGACACATTTCAGGTTTATAATCACACACGCAAATTTTCATATTTTTCTGAACCATATTACATTTACAGAAATTAAAACATGAAATCTCATGCCGTTCATAATTTGATTTAACATGGAACATAACATGAACATCGGGTTTAACAGTTCACAGTCCTGAACCTAACATATTTGTCAACACAAAATTTTTCCTCGGATTTATTGCACAATACACAATTTACTGTAGATTTTACAATTCCTATGCATGTCTCCTATTTCCAAAACAAATTTTCAGTAAATTCCACAGTCATGGAAAAATTCTCAAACTTTCAGGGCATGGACTGATACATATACACATGGTATAGAAAAATCTAGGGCATTAAATTCTCAGGAATTAGGTAGACAGTAGATGAACATGCATAATCCATCCTTTTTCCAACATGTATTTCAATAATCAAAAGAATTCATGCCATCCACAGAAAATGCAGAAATTTCCACACACACACCACATTATCCATTTTACATAGCATATAGGATTTACACTATATCCTCATGGCGAAAACATATCGAAAATAATCATCTATCAGGAAGAACAGCTCACTGTTCTATCCTGAAGAACTTGGCGGCAACCTCTGGCCGTTCAAGAGTTTTGACGGCACGATCGCTGGACGCCTATGGGAGACCTTGGCGTCAATGGCATTGACGCCAAGTTCCTGTCTGTGCAACAGCACAGACCGAACCCCAAATACTCAGTGAAAAGGAGGGTCCAGGACACGATTTAAAATCCATAAAAATTACTGGGACCTAGGGAACATGTATGGGATTGAGATCT
Source organism: Colocasia esculenta (assembly GCA_014218235.1). Lineage (NCBI taxonomy): Eukaryota > Viridiplantae > Streptophyta > Magnoliopsida > Alismatales > Araceae > Colocasia > Colocasia esculenta. The sequence goes on along the minus strand of CM024756.1, from coordinate 96,769,881 downwards.
ATGGGTTACTTGCCTCTCAATTAAATCTACAAGATCGGAATAAGCTGATGAAGCCCTTCTCGGCCTTGCCAAAAAGGTGATCAGAAACTCCTTCGATCTTCTTCTCCTGCCGATGCAGATGGCACCTCGGGGGAATCTCTTCTTGGATGTATTGGCCGTCTCCCAGACGTGGCAGCTCCTTGGTTTCCTCCTCCAATCGACGGATTAGAGCTCCTTAAGTTCAGCTTTTCTGCATCTCGGGTCCAAGGTTCACCAAATGTCAAAGCTTCCTCCTCGATCTAGGCTGGGTATTTCATAGGTTTAGGGTCTGGGAATGCTTCTTGGGTAGCTGCACTACGTTCCCCTCTTCATGGATCTCTCAGAAGCTCTCCCAATCGCCGGATTAAAGCTTGGGAAGATCAGGTTTTTCCTCTAGTTTTCTCACAGTTAGGGCTTTCCTGGCCAAGAGACAAAAGCAATCCCTTCAGCTGCTGAGGGTGTTTCTGTATAGATCTAGGCTTGGGGCATGCGTGGGAAGGGTCTGATGTGAGTTGAGAGCCGTTGGGAGACATCTCCCCAACCAGTGAGCTTGCTTGCCCCGGAAATTCTGGTCTGCAACGCACAGAAAATTAGGGATATCAGCGTCCACATCCATGGACGGCTACCTTAGGGTTGGCGTCAGTCGATATGGACGCTTACAATTAATGGGCGTCCATCCATGTTGACGCCAAGACATTCTTCTGCCAGAACTTAAATTCATGCAGAACCAAGCTTAATCCACACATATATACACATGAAACCTATGTAGTATAGTGTATACACCACTACACCATGTAACCATCCAATATTTACTATTAATCACACACATGCATACACAGGTACATCAAGATAATAACACGTACATGAATATCTTCATACGCATACAATGTATATATATATATATATATATATATAGCATACGTACACGGATGTAACATACTTACGTATATTATACACGAATAGATAGATACAATAACACGCACACCGGTAATTAGACTAAGCTTGCACAACATTACTTAAGTACTATATGCATGGAATTCCTTAATATGTACTCTATGCACAATTTAGTTAATCGCTTATTCTCACCTAGTTATCACAGAATACATGCATGTTATTCGTGAGGAATATAGGATTTCCATATACACTACTAAATACACCTACCATACTTGCACTTTATATGTATATTAAAATGTACATGTACCATGTACACCTTAACTACACCATGCAAATGAACAACGTTTACAACTAAGTATACTCATGCATACCTAAGTATACCAAGGTGTTACATATGTAAAATTAAGTACACAATTATCACATGCATATGATAATCTACATACGTACCTACACATATGCACTTCATACATTCGCACACAATATTTATGAAATGGCAATATAAGGTATACTTCAATATTTAGATGGTACTTGCATATTATTTGAATAGATACCTTATACACAAAATTGGCCAATTACTTATATTCACATATATTAACATACATCCTCGCATATACACATGCAAGATTTATATCTATAATATGCATCATCTTCATGCATGCCATTTATGCAAAATAAGTAACCACCATATACATAAAACAGAAGTAAAATTTGGGGCCTTACACCTCCGATGTAGAGGCTTCTTTGTCAGAGATTGCAGGATTCTTGATCACCATAACTTCATCATTTTTGTAGACCGCCTGAGTACTGCCAACCTCCTTTTGTCTCCAAGTTTCATAGCCTTTCCTCCTGTTTCTTCAGATGATCTTGTTTGTTAGGTTGCACCTCTGTGTCTTTCATCTTCCTTTAGCATTCCGACTCGGCATGTCCGACCTTCTTACAGAAACCACAGATAGCCGACACCCTGTAATAGTTTATTTTCTGCCAGAATCCCTCTTGACCACAGCCAATCCACAGTCTCTCCGGTCTGGGTTTAGCAATGTCGAGTTCTACACAGACAAAAGCCTCTTGAGTTTGAGTAAGAACCTGGGTTGGTTGATGAATCCATAAAACTTGGCCAATGTTCCCCGCTATAGACTTTAAGAAATCCTGGAAGTAGAAGTTGACAGGGAGCATGGGGAAGCCCACCCATATTGGCATCACCGTTGGGTCACTATTGAAATCAAAATGAGCATCCCACTTAAAGAATCTGAACATAAGACCTTTTATATACAAGCTTCTTCTGAGAATAACTTTCAGGTAATCCTCTTCTTCCTCGAAACGAAGAAGAAGGTGACGCTGGTTTAAGACACTCACAATAAAATCTATTTTCAATCCTAGTCTTTGTGATAAACAACTCTTAAAGTCAGGAATAGAGCACCTACCATATGCACATCTCACAATCACTGCCAGATTTAAAGGGACTATGGATCTACTAACCTCCTCCATGGAAAAGAATACCGCTGGTTCGCCTGCATCAGTAAAAGCAGGAGCTTTGATTCCAATGTTTATCTGTGGTGGCGGCTTGGATTTTGATATGATCTGAGCATAAGAATGCCTCCCCACCAAGGAAGCTTCTTTTCCCGAACTCTGTAAAGCCTCTCCATCATGCACAGATTGTCCTTCATCTGAAGGAGTCGCCATAGTAGCCCTACACCACCGGCACAAGGCCGGCGGCCTACCACCAGCAGCCGCCTAGATAGGGAACCAAAACCCCAGAGCTTCTCTCTCTAGGATCTAGAGAGAGAAAACTTTTTTCGTAAGGTTATGTCCTTAGATTGCTTGCTGGGTCTTTTAGAAGACTCATCCTTTCTTCGACGTACAGGTGTGACAGGTACCTCCATTCCTGAGGAGGACATTGAGAGGAGCGACTCCGAGCACGAGGAGTAGCTTCACTCCGTTGGACTTTACTTCCTTGTACTTTTCTTTCACTAGTATGTAAACAATGGAATTATGTAATTCATGTGGACAGTGTACTTTATTCAGAATTGTAATTAATGTAGACATTGGTATTTTCTTTACTTGCTATACAGACTGTGGATATGATGATGATGATGGAATAAGATTAGTTCTTTTATTTCCATTATAATCTTTTGTTATTCATGTATATATCAACCTATTGTTTAGTGTTGGGTAAACGTCCCACTGTGGCGATGTTCTTTGTACCGACGTGGATTGGTATAATCGTACCGGTATAAGGAGGGTCGTTACAGAGATTGGTATCAGAGAACGGGTTGAGATTGTACGTGAATATACCATCATCTTCACAATATGCTAAGTCTTTATAGAATCTATCCATATGTGTAGAAAATGCTAATAATGAATGAAAGATAGTTAAGAAAATGGTTAGGGCTAATCACATAGTTTCTAACTAGATTAATTTGTTTTTTCAGGCTGTGGCTTCTCGTGGTAGACGTAGTACTCAGGCTCGAGATGACGAGCAGAGGCGTGAGGACAGGGGTGAGCAGCAGGCCCTAGCACCCCAGGGTCCTACTGTACTTTCTCCACCACTGCCTGTAGATTATGGAGTGTTCATGCAAGGTCTGGTTCAGGCTATGCAGATCCAGGCACACACTCAGGCTGCACTCCAGGCTCAGCTGGAGGCTCAGGTTAGAATTGTTAGATAGAAGTAGCTTGTTTTCATTAAATATATGATTATTATATGTGTTGTTAATATTGCTTGTTGTGGCAGGCTCAGGCTCCAACTCCAGTTCCCCAGGAGCATGGCCATAGTGGTCCTTCCATCATGGAGAGATTCAAGAGGATGGCTGTAACGACCCTCCTTATACTGGTACAATTATACCAATCCACGTCGGTATAATGAACGTCATCATAGTGGGACATTTACCCAACAATAACAATAGATTGAGATATACATGAATAGCAAAAGGTTACAACGGAAATGAAAGTACTAATCTTATTCCATCATCCACATCATATCCACAGTCTAGATAGTAATGAAAGAAAACTAAAGTCCACATTATTACAATTCCCAATACAATTACATTGTTCATATGAAATACAATATCCATTGATTACATACTTATGAAAATAAAGTACAAATGAAGAATCTCCACAAAGATGGCTATTCCTCTCTCTCAGAGTCGCTCCTAACAATCTCCTCGGAAGAAGTGGAGACACTTGCACCTGTACTCCGAAGTAAGTATGAGTCTAAATAGACCCAGCAAGCAATCCATATACATCATCCTTACACACATCATATGCATATGCTAACATTCAATGGAAGTAATTAACACGGGTAGTATGGTTCATACAATTTAACTTACTATGCTTGGAACTTACAACATTAGAAACACCTGATACATGCTCTATCTTACTTACAACAGTTAAGCATAAAACCTAAAACATGCTTTCTACACATTTTGATTAACATGTTTAAACGATTCAAATCTCATTCAAATCATATTTCAATGTACACAATTTAAACGTGGAACTACACATAAAGTAAGCATCACACCTAGCATGGATTCTATTTAAATTCTCATGAATTTAACACGATTATACACACATTTTACTTGCTGCTTTAACATAATTTACACATATTCACAATGATTTACACTTGTTCACATGCTAACACATTCACTTTACACCTTCACATGCTCATTTACACATTGCACATTTCACAATTCACTTACACATATTCACATTTTACACTTAGTTGCCGTGACACATAGTCCAAACCACTACTAGAAGGACACACATATACACATACACTTATCCATCACCTAGGCAACACAGTAATGGATCTTGGTTAACTGCGCAGAACCGGGAGAAACACTCTCCACCCTAACCAGTGGTACTTGTCCACCTCCAGGATTTCATTCTAATTGCCCTTAGGATATCACACACATTGAACTTTCCTGTAGGGACCTTACTACGGTAGAGTTCCACAGCCCTCTATGGTAGCAGTGTCACACATGGCACAATTTACACACTTTTCACATTATTACATTGTCATAGTGTTCACATGTAATTAGACTCACACACATTCACTTTTAATACATATACATGAATCAGTTTCGGAGTATGTCATTATTGTTTCACAATAATAATTAACTCTTAATACAGACCTAAGCATGATGCTAACAACTGAATTTCATACAATTAACATTTACATGTTTAACATGGTCATTATATCTTATTTAACCCATTTCAATGCTTACTATTTTTCAAACGACATAACATTTTTATAACAAGTTCCAAACAGTAATTACATCACATGCTCAATTTTTCATATTTTTCAGATCAGTAAACAAATTTCAGTAATTTAAACAAATTCCGTGCATTTTATCATTAACTTCACTTCAGTAGATTTCACAAAAAACACAGATATGCCCAGCAGTGCTAATACCCGAACATAGTCATCATTTAGTCGTAGATTTTTTTTGAAACTCTAATTAAACATGGATCTATTTAAACAGGAATTTACAAGGCCAAAACATGCTTAATATCTCACTTTAGAAATCCTAATAAATAGTACAATGTACGAAAATTCGACTTAATCACATGGCATATTTCACTGGATATACTTGACAATATAAAATTTTTACAACATGTACTCATGTCTAGAAATCCGTAAAATATGTCACAAGGATCAAAACATGCATTTTGTCAAACTGTTGAACTTGACGGCACATAGGCTGCCGCCAACAAGAATTAACGGAACAAGAAGTGGCCGCCAACCATGGATCTTAACGGCACCAGATGCTGCCGTTAAGTTCCTGTCTGTGCAAATACAGACTGAATGCAGAAATAACGGTGAATGGGGGTTCTAAGACACGATAAAATTTGCTAAAAATACCTAGGACCTAGCTGACATGGGTAGGGTTAATGTATAAGGGTTACTTGCCTCACAGAAAATGTTAGACATAATTTAATTGCCGGAGAAGCTCTCCTCGGCCAAGCCAAGAAGCCCTCCAATCTCCCCTCGATCCAGCTTCTGTGTTGATGGATGAAGCACGCTGGAGTCGGGGAAGCTTTACTGATGTTCCAAGTTCCTTCCAGTCGATGTAGATCACCCGAGAACGCACCAAGTCGCCAGATCCAGAGCCTCAAAGTTCAGGGTTCGCACACAGTTTCTAAGGTTTTTGACAAAAAGCCAAAAGGGACTCTAATCTGGCCAAAAGGGAGATTTTATAAGCTAGGGCAGTCGGGTACACATTTAGGTAGGGTATCCGACCGTTGGGCGACGGTTTCCTAAACAGGGGTGAAGAAATCGCGAACATTTTTAGATCAAAAATCGCAAAATTCTGGGGAAGTAGACGTCCACATTGCTGGCCGTCTACTGGGAGTTGGCGTCCATCGATCTGGACGTCGACTACCCTCTAACGTCCATGCATGTTGACGTTAACGTACACTTCGGCCAGAATCCAGAAATGCAGTAAACAATGCTTACACTATGTACATACATGCAATGTATAACATATACCTTAAATACCATCTATACAATGTAAATAAAACAATGTATACGTAATAAACACATATATACATATGTACAACAATTCTCAAATATATACAGAAATAATTACATACATGTACATGGCACTATACACAAGGCATTTGAACAACACATGACCAAAAATAAAAGGACAAAATTCGAGGGCTTTACAATGGCTCCACCCTCTTTTAAGGGGGAGAGTCTGCCACTGCTAGCGGAGAGCTGGATGCGGGAGATTGAGAAGATCTTCCGAGCTATTAGGTGTGCCGAGGAGGATGAAGTCAGCTTGGCCACCTACATGCTTCAGGTATTCAATTTATATGCATGTATTAGTGTTAAGTTTAGATTTTTTTTCTAGTTTGGTGCTTATGGGTTGTGTCTTGCAGGAGAGAGCCGATGTGTGGTGGGCCTCTTTGCTTCACACCAAGTTCGAGGATGGTGCTATTGAGTTGTCTTGGGATGAGCTCACGAGGCTTTTTCGGGCCAAGTTCATCCCAGAGCATATCCAGGACAAGATGGATCAGGAGTTCCTTACTCTTACTCAGGGCTCCATGACGGTGCTAGAATATGAGGCCAGGTTTGCAGAATTGTCTAAGTTTGCACCTCACATAGTTGCTGATGAGCGCAGGAAGGTGAAGAAGTTCGTGATGGGCCTTAAGCCATCACTGAGATCGAGGCTTGTAGCTTTTGACCACTGTGCCCTGGATGAGGCACTCAGTGCTGCGTGCAGGCAGGAGAGAGAGATGGAGCAGTACCTGGAAGAGAAGAAGGCATCCCAGAAGAGGTCCGCGCCACCTTTCCAGCGGCAGGACAGGAAGAAGGCAGCATACCAGTCACCGCAGCATCCCATGGTAGCGAGCAGTTAGCAGGCAGTTGCACCGCGATCCCGCGACGTCAGGCCTAGTGGCAAGAAGGAGTGTCCTCACTATGGAAGGATACATGGCGGTACCGAGTGCTGGAAGTTAGCAGGGAAGTGCTTAAAGTGCGGTAGCGGCGAGCATCAGATCAGGGATTGCCCCAGATTGTAGCAGGGAGTTCAGCGTGGAGCACCAGCCCCAGCAGCAGCAGTGCCAGTCATAGGAAGACCAAAAAGGCCTCGAGCCCAAGCTCAAGTGTTTGCTTTAGTGCGAGAGGATGCCGAGCAGGCGGAAAACGTCACAGAAGGTATAGTTCTAGTCTTAGGTGTGCACGCTCGGGTTTTGTTTGATACGGGTGCCACACACTCGTTCATTTCCGAGCGGTTTTCTAGGCAGTTAGTAGCAGAGTCAGGAGTAGAGGCTGAGGAGTTAGAGGTCCCATTGTCTGTGCACACACCAGTAGGAACGGTATCGACTAGGAAGTATTTTCCATCTTTACCGGTGTGCATTGAGGACCGAGGCTTAGTAGGGTGCTTCTATTTGCTAAAGATGAATGACTATGATGCAATTCTATGTCTGGATTGGCTAGAGGAGCACTATGCCTTGGTAGATTGTCATGGGAAGAAGATAACTTTTTGTATTTTTGGTGAGGATGAGTTCTCCCATCCATTGCCAAGGAACTTAGCGGGAAGGTTTGTAATCTCCGCCATGAAGGTGATGAGGATGGTGAACAAGGGATGTGACGCTTTTCTTGCCAGCGTGGTATTGGTACCGAAAGCTGATCAGTCACCGACCCTTGAGGAGATTGATGTAGTGCAGGAATTTCCAGACGTATTTCTCGATTATTTGTCTAGATTGCCACCGGTTAGAGAGATAGATTTTACTATAGAGTTGCTTCCAGGCACCTCTCCTATCTCGAAGGCTCCATATCGGATGGCACCTGCGGAATTAGCTGAGTTAAGGAAGTAGTTGCAGGATTTGCTGGACAAGAGATTCATTCCCCTAGTGTGTCACCCATGGGCGCACCTGTATTATTAGTGAAGAAGAAGGATGGTTCCCTCAGGTTGTGTATTGATTATAGAAAGCTCAACCAGGTGACAGTAAAGAACATGTATCCCTTACCGCAGATTGATGATTTATTCGATCAGCTGCAGAATGCATCGGTATTCTCCAAGATTGATCTGCGGTCTGGCTATCATCAGCTGAGGATTAGGAGCGAGGATGTGTCTAAGACGGCCTTTAGGACTTGTTATGGACACTATGAGTTTTTTGTGCTTCCATTTGGTCTGACCAATGCCCCTGCAGCGTTCATGGTTCTCATGAACATGGTGTTTAGACCTTATCTAGATAGCTTTGTAGTGGTGTTTATTGACGATGTGTTAGTCTATTCCTTGGGCATGTTATCTCAGGTGCTGGAGTAGCAGTTGATCCGGCGAAGGTCCAGGCTGTATTAGATTGGGAGATTCCAAGGACCCCATCGGAGATTCGGAGTTTCCTTGGTTTAGCAGGCTATTATAGGTGATTCATTGAGGGATTTGCATCTATCGCCGCTCCTTTGACTAAGCTAACCAGGAAGGGATTGAAGTTTGTCTGGTCTGAGGATTGCAAGAGTAGCTTTCAGTTGCTGAAGGCGAAGCCTACTTCTGCACCCTTGTTGATTTTGCCGAGTGGTGTAGAGGGTTTTGCCATCTATTCGGATGCATCTTAGATAGGTCTTGGCTGTGTGCTGATGCAGTAAGGTAGGGTAGTAGCATATGCTTCTCGTCAATTGAAGGAGCATGAGCGTAACTATCCGACTCATGATTTGGAGCTTGCGGCAGTGGTTCTCTTGTCTCAGAAGGAGTTGAACCTGCGACAGAGGAGGTGGATTGAGTTCCTCAAGGACTACGACTTTGAGCTTCAGTATCATCTAGGGAAGGCGAATGTTGTAGCGGATGCTCTTAGCAGGAATTGGTCTTTGCTCCAGTAGGATTGGAAGATGTTGGAGGATGCAGCCAGTGCGATGACTGAGTTAGAGCCACAGTTATGCCAGGCTTTCGTGGCTCAATTGTCTATTCGGTCCACTGTGCTAGATGAGGTGATTGAGCAGCAGAAGGCTGATCCTAGGCTCCAGGAGATGGTGGGCAAGGCGGGAATTGCTCGAGATGAGGATGGTGTGATTAGATTTCAGCACCGAGTTTGTGTTCCCGATGTTGTGGATGTCCGTGAGCACGTTCTAGCAGAGGCTCATAGATCGAGATTCTCTATTCATCCAGGCAACACCAAGATGTACCAGGATTTAAAGAGATCTTTCTGGTGGTCTGGCATGAAGAAGGATGTGGCTGACTTCGTATCTAGGTGTTTAGTGTGCCAGAAAGTGAAGGCTGAGCGTCAGCGACCATATGGTCTAATGCAGAAGATGGAGATCCCAGTACGGAAGTGGGAAGCAATCACTATGGATTTTGTATCGGGTTTGCCCAGATCAGTTAAGGGCAATGACTCGATTTGGGTGATTGTAGACCGATTCTCCAAGACTGCACATTTCTTGCCTATGAAGAAGAAGCAGTCAGTGGAGAGTTTGGCTAGGTTGTATGTGAGTAGCATTGTGAGATTGCATGGTGTGCCGAAGTCGATTATTTCAGATGGAGATCCGAGATTTACTTCGAGGTTGTGGCAGGGTCTTCAGAAGGCATTAGGTTCTCAGCTGAAGTTTAGTTCGGCGTTCCATCCCCAGACTGATGGACAGTCCGAGAGGACTATCCAGACGCTCGAGGATATGTTGAGATCATGTGTGCTAGATTGGAAGGGTGATTGGGAGCGTCATTTACCTCTTGTGGAGTTTGCCTATAACAATAGCTTTCATGAGAGTATTGGCATGGCTCTGTTTGAGGCTTTGTATGGGCGGCCCTGTAGATCTACTTGGTGTTGGGAGGAGGCTGGTGATAGGCAATTGATAGGTCCAGAGTTAGTGCAGGAGACTTCAGATAAGATTCAGCTTATTAGGCAGAGGCTTATTGGGGCGCAGGATAGGCAGAAGAGCTACGCCGACAACAGAAGGAAGCATTTGGAGTTCGAGGTTGGTGAGCATGTTTTCCTAAAAATTTCGCCTACCCAAGGTGTTGTCAGGTTTGGTAGGCATAACAAGTTAAGTCCTAGATTCATTGGCCCGTTTGAGATTCTTAGACGGATGGACAGCGTGGTATATGAGCTAGCTTTACCCCCAACGCTAGCGAGTGTGCATCCCGTTTTCCACGTATCTATGCTTAGGAGGTATGTGCGGGATCCGTCTCATGTGATTAGTCGCGAGCCATTGGAGATCAAGCCAGATTTGTCGTATGTTGAGCAACTGGTAGCTATTCTTGACCGGAAGGTCCAGCACCTCAGGAACAAGAGCATTGCATCCGTGAAGGCGCTTTGGTGGAACTTCTCGTGAGAGGAGGCTACATGGGAGCTTGAGGATGCCATGATGAAGAAGTATCCCCAATTGTTGAGTAGTTTCGTTCTAACTTCGAGGATGAAGTTTCTTTAAGGGGGAGAGGGTGTAAGGCCCTCGAACTTTGTTCTTTTATTTAGATTCTGTCATATGGTGATTAGTGCTTTTGTGTATATAGTTAAGTGCAAATATATCTATATATATATATATATATGTGTGTGTGTGTGTGTGTGTGTGTGTAAATGTTTATTTCTATACATACTATATTTAAACATTTTGTTCATATGTATATACTTGTTATTGATGTACATGTTGCTTTTATTAATTGTACATAGGGTGTTTAAATTATATAGTACATATTGCATGTATATATATAGTGTATATGTAACATCCTGGGCTTTTCGGTTCCTTTCTTTGTGTGTTTGGATGACTGGCCACTAACGCGTCGCTCTGGGCGACGCGTTAGTGTCGCGTCGGAGGTGCCCGACACGACAGTCATCCGTGTCGTGACCAGTGGTTCCATCGCGTTCTTGTCACGCTCGGTCAACGGGTCGTGACATCATTCCGCTTTTTGGTCATCTGATGCCTGTCAGAGGGACAGGTGTGTCAGGGTGACCTGTCTGGTTGTCACGGCATCCCGGAGGGACGCGTTCTAGTCGCGGTGTGGGCGGCCGTCACGTTAAGGTTGGTAACGTGACACCGCGCCCCATCGCATCTTGGGGGCCGAAGGTGACACCTTCATGGCCGTGTCCTAGCTGCGGTGCTAGGAGGCTCGCGTCTGCCTAATAATCGATTGTCTGACTGCCAATCGATTATTAGCAGAGTGATAGTTTCTGTTCTGTTTGGTGGTGTTCGGGTTTCTCGGGCCATGCCATGTGTGCCGGCGTTGGCCGACGACCCTTCTAGGGGTTTCCGGAGGGGGTGCCGTGTGTGCCTGTGCCTGCTGGGCTTGTTTTGGTTACAAGCCAGCTATGCCAGTTTCTGCGGTGGTTGCCCCGCCAGTTCTCTTTTCGCCTGGTGCTAGGCACTTGAGGGCTTGTCCGTGAGACAGGTAGTTACCGTTTCCTGGGACCCCCATCCTTGGGAGCATGTTGAGGGAGTTCTCCGGGCTACGAGCGTGCTCGAGTTGATAGCCTAGTGTGGCGGACTCTAGAGCTGAGGGGAAAACGGTGGTGGGCAGCGGCGTAGAGTCACTTGTGGAGCTCCCTTAGCTGGTATGTGTCTCCGAGGTGGTTGAGGTGTTCTTGCGATGTGGACCAGTTAGTCCTTCTCACTGCCTCGCTCTGTGTTGGTTCTGGAGCCGTGTAGGGAGGGTAGGTGTGGGGCCGCAGCTCGGCCGGACTGTGGTGGTTGGTTGTGTTGTTCTCTACTGTGACTCACTAGCCTCACTCTACCTATGGAGGTTGTAGGCAGGAGTCAGCGGCTGTCAAGTTGGAGGTGTGGACAGTGTGTCCTCCTCTTAGCTGCTTGTGGCGGTGGCTTGGTTGCTCTTGCTCTGACGGAGTTTCTCACATTGTTTCCAAGTGAGTCTCATCACCCTAGCCTGCACAGTGGTTGTAGCCTAGCCCTGTCTAGTTCCGTGAGCTTTGTTGGTTTAGTCTCGTGGGCCTTGTTCAGTGGTTTCCGCTCTGCGGGTTCTCTCGGGTGTCTTGTGTTGACACTGACTGCTGTTTCTGTAACCCGTCCCTTGGTGCCGTCCGTGGTGGCACCGGTGTGTAGTTCTCTGAGCTCGTGGCGTGTCCGAGGTCCAGAGTGGTTCTGCTCGTGGGCCCTCGACCTTTTGGAGGTCTGAGGTGGCCGTGCCTGTGGTGAGAAGTTCCTTCTCATGTGGTTGCTCGGTGTCTCTCGTGGTGACACCTGGTTGTTCCTTCCCGACCTCGTGGAGGTCTGGGATGTTGGGTGCTTGTGTCATGAGACTCTGGTCTCATGTGGTTGCTCTGGTGTTCCATGAGCTTCTCTGTCTCGGCAGGTGCGTGCCAAGGTGTTGCTTCCGCATTGTGTTTGACTCCGTTGGTTTTGCAGGAGTCGTGTCTGGCCCGACCCTAGTTGTGGGTCGTGGTGTACTCTGTTTCCGATGCTTTGTAGTACTATACAGTAGGTGTTTCCCACTTTACTTCTTTCTAGAGTAGTTTACTTCCGCTTTTGTTGGAGTTTCTGTTGCTCTGGCTGGTAAGGGACTGGTTATCCCTACTGAGCCTTGTTCGCGAGGCTCACCCCCCTACTCTCTTCAGGTAGGGACTCACTGTCGAAGGAGTTCATTGACAGACGGTCTTAGTGGCGGCTTGTTCGCCGTGCATTGCCAGCAGTGTGAGTTGTGAGCATGAGTGCTCTTGTACCAGGAGTGAGTTGAGAGTGGCCTTTTTTTGCAAGTCCTCGGGGTATGCTCTTAAGGACTACACCTTCTTTCTGTACCTGTACTTTTATTTGGGACATGTTGTACATAATTTCCTTATTAATGTACGAACTTTCTTGTTATAGTTATTTGAATTCATTGCTTATTTCACTGGACTAAATTCGAACCCTTTCGGGTCTTCAGATCCGTGGGTGGCGGCACGACCTTCGGGGTCCCTGGCGGGGGTCCGGGAGGTCAGGTCGTTACAGTGGTATCAGAGCTCAGGGGTCCAACGAGATTTGTAATGAGTTAATAACTATGGCTGTCCCAAAGAAAGGTACTAGTACGCTGCTGGCCCGTCCGTGTAGAGTTGCTGTTAGATGAGCTTTGGGCTCTTGGTTGCAGGTGGCTAGCTTTCTAGCAGAGTCCGGGTTTGAGCTGCAGAAGAGTGTTGCTGCTGTTGCTGGGTGCGCGTGCTGCGAGCGTGGTTGCTGTTTTCGCTCATGCTGTGGTTTGATTCGTCCTCGGCCTCTGCATTCGGGTGGTTGTGTCGCGAAGGCTGAGAGAGCCTACGTGGTGTGGCCTTCACCGGTGCAGGGTTGTGGTCTGCAGAACTGGTCGAAGGTGTCCTTGCCTTGTTGGCAGTCCCTTGTTGTTAGGGTGTGTCCTTGTTGGATGTGTGTTTGGCCTTGTGTGCCTGTGCGCCATTGGGCGCTGTGCTCTGCTCAGTCGGCGTCTTTGCTCGAGCTAAGCAGATGCTTGTGTGCCGTGTTGCACCGCTGGTTGAGTGCTACGACACCTGTCTGTGGCTGTTGTCGGCCTTGTGCTGACTGGTTGTGAACTCTGGTGAGGTGCTCTCGGAGTTCTTCTCTGTTGGTTCTGGTGGAGGTGAGGTTTCCCCAGAACTGTGTTGTGCTCGTTTCTAGTTGTTGCGGCATTGCCCTCTAGGTTGAGGTGCATCGCTCGACTACTTGTGTTCTGGTGATGTTTCCCAGAACTATTTTGTTGTTGTCCTAGTGAGGGTTTCCTCTCCCTCTGGGAATGCTTCTGTGCTCGTTGAAGTCTTCCGCTGTGTTACCTCTTGGGTTTGAGGTCTCTGTTGTCTGATTGGTTACCGCTGCGTTGCCCTCGAGGTTGAGGTGCATCGCTTGGTTGTCCTATGTTCTGGTGATGTTTTCCCAGATCGGTTGGCTGTTATCCTGGTGAGGCTTGCTCTCAGGACTGTTTCGGGCTTGTTTCTACCGGTTGTTGTGCTACCTCAAGGTTGAGGTATGCTGCTGGTGTTGGCTGGTGCGTTCTAGTGGGTTTCCCAGAACGGCGCCTTGGTGGTTCTGGTGGAGGTTCTCCCCAGAGCTGCCCTGTGGTTGTTTTGGTTGTCACTGCTTTTTCTCTTTGTAGAGATGAGCTGTCGTTGTTGTCGGTCAGACTGCCTGTGTGACAGTCTGCTTGGGCTTTGTCGGTCAAAGTATGGTGCTTTGACCATGTGTCTGGCCGTGGTGTTGGCCAGGTTGTCTTCTTGTTCGTTTCGAGTTTCTCGGCTGCGCTGGTGGGACTTCGTGTGTCCCTGTGGTCGGGTGGTTTGCTTCACTTCTCGCGCCCTGCGTGCTCTCCCAGATGGTGGTCTGGTGAGTGCAGTGGGTGTCTGACTGGCTGTGCCTCTTGTGTGGGTGCTAGCCTTGTGCGATATTTTCTCCTTTGTGTGAGGAAGAGGCCGGTTGTGTGCCTTCTTCCTCTGCTTTCCGTGGGTTGCTCGAGGTGGTGGTGCTTTTACATGGCATTTGGTGCCATGTCGCGCACCGTGGCGACCTTTGTGGTAAAGGTCCCTCACCTTGTGCTGTCTTGAGGTTGAACAGGTTGCTCCCCTCGTGCGTGTTGTTTCCTTGTGGTACGATAGGTCGTGATGTACCTATTGTGCCGTTCCGCGCTGTGCTAGTTTCTTGTTGCCTGACATGGACGACATGGGGCAGCGTGCCCTATGTTCCGTGTAAGGCAGCACAGTTTTCTTCCGTTTGGCTTGCTTGTGCAGGCATTGTTCAGTGTGTGTTTTGCTTGTACCTCAGCTGTGCTTGGAGGTGCTTGTCGCTGTTTGGTGTGTGGCCCTCTCCGCCTGCGTGGTGGGAGCGGTGCCTTGTGTGGTGGGCTCCTAAGAGCCGATGTGGTCGTTGCGCTCTTGAAGCTGCTGGTTTTCCGCGAGTTTTTTCCATTGTGGGTCTCTGGTGGAGAGTCCCTTTCGGTTGGCCTTGAGTCGTTTCAGGCCGCTGGTGCAGTTGTGTACTGCACCTTGAGCGTTTTCCTTTTTTCGATTTTCCGTGTCTTGGTGCCTTGGGGGTTCGGGACCGGTGTGACATGTTATGCCCTTTTAGGCTTGCAGTTCCTTGCGTGTGGCTTTTGGCAGGTCTCTTGTGGAGAGTCCTCCCTGTTAGCCCATGTTGTTCGGCCATTGGTGCAACTGTGTTGCATCTTACCTGGTTGTGGTGCTTGTGGTAGCACCATGTGCTCGTGCTCGAGTGTTTATTTTGTGCCGTCGGGAGCCTGGGTGCATTGTGTTGTACCTTGGAGGCTCCTGGTGCTTGTGTTAGCACCGTGTGTTGTGCCGTGTGCCCGATTGTGAGCTTTGTGTGTCGTTTCCCGAGTTTGCTCGGTGTTCGAGGCGTTGAGATTTTCGCCTCTAGAACACCTTGTGCTGGCCTGTGCCTTGTGGCTATACCGTTGCCGCTGTGGGGTGGCTGCTTTGCCTTGTCTAGGTAGCCCTATCGGTGGTACGCCAGGTTCTGGCCACGGCCTGTGGCCGGGTTTTTCTCTCTTGCTTGGGAGCGAGTGAGTTCGGTTGGGGTACCCAGCTTCGATTTGGGTCCCTTTGAGGTCGACGTGTTGTTCTCGACCTCTGCGATTGTTTCGTTTCTCGTGCGATTTGCCGACGTCTTGGGTTGCTTGGCTCTGCCAAACTCAGACATCTTCCCTGGTTTTGCCTCTGCGCATTATGCCTGTGGAGCTTTTAGTCTAGTTTTTCTGTGGCTCCACAGTCGTTGTGTGTCCTTGTTGGACCACGAGGACGATCTAGGTTAGATCGAGTGGTGCCGGTGGACACTGTCCTGCGTGCTGTGGTAAGGTGCCAAGTTTTAGCTTCACCTCTGATGTCTTCCATGTTTCTGTCACGGTGTGCCACGTTGGGGAGCACGTAACTCCTAGTTTTGTGGCTCCGCGTGCGTTGTGTGTGCTGGTCGGACCACGAGGATGATCTGGGTGAGATCTAGTGGTGTCGGCGGACACTGCCTCGCTCGCCGTGGTTTCTCCACGTGCGTGTTTTCCACTTGGTTTTGAGTCACCATTAAGAAACTCTTGTTTGGCCTTGCCTTAGGTGCTAGCTATTGCTAGACGTGCAGAGCCATTCAGCGGAGTATTGCGGTTGACCTCTTGGTGTTTTCCTCAGTTGCCATCAGTAGTTGGGACCTCTGTCTAGTCGCTGGTGATAGAGTGAGTTACTGACCAGTTGGTCTCAACAGCATGGTCTGTTGAGGGCTGAGTCGCATGGTTTCCGAGTGGCGGTTTCAGTGTTTTCTGGTCAGTTGGGTGCGCGCAGCACTTGTGGAGTTGTCGACATCTGATTGTGTGCTCAGCACCAGTTGGGGTGCGCTCTGTGAGCTGTCGGATGTCTGGTTGGGCACTCCCTTTGTGGTAGGGTCATGGTGGTGACCACCGGGAAGTCGTGGTACGACTTAGTGGTCCCTTTGCACCTATTGTGTTCTCCGACTGGGTTTCGCCCATAATTACGAGGATGAAATTATTTTTTTGTTGGATGTATTGTAACATCCTGGGCTTTCCGGTTCCTCTATTTGTGTGTTTGGATGATTGGCCACTAACGCGTCCACTCTGGGCAACGCGTTAGTGTCGCGTCGGAGGTGCCCGACGCGACAATCATCTGTGTCGCGACCAGTGGTTTCGTTACGTTCTTGTCGTGCCCAGTCAACATGTCACGACATCGTTCCACTTTTTGGTCGTCTGACGCCTGTCAGAGGGACAGGTGTGTCAAGGCGACCTGTCTGGTTGTCGCGGCATCCCGGAGGGACGCGTTCTAGTCGCGGTGTGGGCGGCCGTCGCGTTAAGGTTGGTAATGCAACGTCGCGCCCCGTCGCGTCTTGGGGGCCGGAGGCTTAAAGCCTTAGCCGACACCCCTTTCCCTTCCTTTGGCTCTTTCTCCTTTCCTTCCTCCTCTCCAAGGAGGGGATGCTTTTCCCCCTCTCTTTCTCCGGCGGTTGGAGCTTGGCGGAGCGGCGGCGACTCGTGGCGAAGCTGGAGTGGCGGCCGTGGTGTCGTGAAGGCCCTTTAGGGGTTCGGTTCTTCCAAAACCAGTAGGGATCTCTTGTGCTCTTTCCATTCCGAGTGGATCGAGAGTTCTTGTGGTGTTATGCATGCCTCTACTACTTTCCCCATGCTCCCCTCCCCGTGTGTGTGAATGTGGTTTGTGTGGGCGACCCCGGGATGCAGCATCCCGACGGTCGGCCTTCCGTCTGATGTCGCAACCGCCGTACGCATCGCGACATCAGAGGAGGTGTCGCCCAGTCGGGTGCGACTTTATCGTGGCGCGGTTAGCCGTCACGATAAGAGTCATGTCACGACCTGGCTTCCTATCGCGACAAGCTTGTTGTCGCGACGCACTGCCTTGTCGCGACTTGGTGCTTGTCGCGGTTGCCATTCCCGTCGCGATGGTATCGCGACGGGCTAGGAGGGTGCGACAAGACCTAGTTTGCCTCGGGTGGTTCCGTGGCCTCGGTTGGCGTGTCGGCATGTTCCCCAGGGCAGGGTTGCCCTTAGGACCTTCTGGTAGGGAACGCGGTAGGTTGCCTCCCTTCGTTCAGTGACCAAAGGTGACACCTTTGTGGCCGTGTCCTAGCTGCGGTGCTAGGAGGCTCACATCTGCCTAATAATCGATTGTCTGACTGCTAATCGATTATTAACTGAGCGATGGTTCTATTTTGTTTGGTGCTGTTCCGATTTCTCGGGCCGTGCCGTGTGTGCCGGCGTTGGCCGATGGCCCTTCTAGGGGTTTCCGGAGGGGGTGCCGTGTGTTCTTGTGCCTGCTGGGATTGTCTTGGTTACAAGCCAGCTGTGCCAGTTTCTGTGGTGGTTGCCCTGCCAGTTCTCTTTTCGCCTAGTGCTAGGCACTTGAGGGCTTGTCTGTGAGACAGGTTGTTACCGTTTCCTGGGACCCCCATCCTCAGGAGCCTGTTGAGGGAGTTCTCCTGGCTACGAGCGTGCTCGAGTTGACAGCCTAGTGTGGCGGACTCCAGAGCTGAGGGGAAAACGGTGGTGGGCAGTGGCATAGAGTCGCTTGTGGAGCTCCCTTAGCTGGTCTGTGTCTTCGAGGTGGTTGAGGTGTTCTTCCGGTGCGGACCAGTTAGTCCTTCTCACTGCCTTGCTCTGTGTTGGTTCCGGAGCCACGTAGGGAGGGTAGGCGTGGGGCCGCAGCTCGGCCGGGCTGCGGTGGTTGGTTGTGTTGTTCTCTGCTATAACTCACTAGCCTCACTCTACTAGGGAGGTTGTAGGCAGGAGTCAGCGGCTGGCGAGTTGGAGGTGTGGATAGTGTGTCCTCCTCTTAGTTGCCTGTGGCGGTGGCCTAGTTGCTCTTGCTGTGACGGAGTTTCTCACGTTGTTTCCAAGTGAGTCTCGTCACCCTAGCCTGCACGGTGGTTGTAGCCTAGATGTGTCTAGTTCCGTGGGCTTTGTTGGTTTGGTCTCGTGGGCCTTGTTCAGTGGTTTTCGCTCTGCGGGTTCTCTCGGGTGTCTTGTGTTGACACCGACTGCTGTTTTTGTAACCCATCCCTTGATGTCGTCCGTGGTGGCACCGGTGTGTAGTTCTCTGACCTCGTGGCATGTCCAAGGTCCAGAGTGGTTCTGCTTATGGGCCCTCGACCTTGTGGAGGTCTGAGGTGGCCATGCCTGTGGTGAGAAGTTCCTTCTCACGTGGTTTCTCTGTGTCGCTCGTGGTGACACCTGGTTGTTCCTTCCTGACCTTGTGGAGGTCTGGGATGTTGGGTGCTTGTGTCGTGAGACTCTGGTCTCATGTGGTTGCTCCGGTGTTCCGTGAGCTTCTCTATCTCGGCGGGTGTGTGCCCAGGTGTTGCTTCCGCATTGTGTTTGAGTCCGTTGGTTTTGCGGGAGTCGTGTCTGGCCCGACCCTGGTTGTGGGTCGTGGTGTACTCTATTTCCGCTTCTTTGTAGTACTCTGCAGTAGGTGTTTCTCGCTTTACTGCTTTCTAGAGTAGTTCACTTCCACTTTTGTTGGAGTTCCTGCTGCTCTAGCTGGTAAGGGACTGGTTATCCCTACTGAGCCTTGTTCGCGAGGCTCACCCCCCTACTCTCTTCAGGTAGGGACTCACTGTCGTAGGAGTTCGTTGCCGGACGGTCGTGGTGGCGGCTTGTTCGCCATGCGTTGCCAGCAGTGTGAGTTTTGAGCGTGAGTGCTCTTGTACCAGAAGTGAGTTGAGAGTGACCTTTTTTTTGCAAGTCCTCGGGGTATGCTTTTAAGGACTACACCTTCTTTCTGTACCTATACTTTTATTTGGGACATGTTGTACGTAATTTCTTTATTAATGTACGAACTTTCTTGTTATAGTTATTTGAATTCATTGCTTATCTCACCGGACTAAATTATAACCCTTCCGGGTCTTCGGATCCGTGGGTGGCGGAACGACCTTCGGGTCCCTGGCGGGGTCCGGGAGGTCGAGTTGTTACAGTATATATGCTGTTTGACATTTCTGTATTCTGGCCGAAAGGCTAGTTAACGTCAACATGCATGGACATTTATGGGGAAGTCGACGTCCAGATCGATGGACGCCAACTCCCAGTAAACAGCAGTGATATGGCCGTTTATTTCCCGGAAATTGTTGCGGCTTCAGATCTGGAAACGGCCACGTTTCCTTCGGTCCCGGTTTTGGAAACTAGCTTCCAACGGTAGGATTCTAACCTAAATGCTTATCCCGACCCCCTTAGCTTATATAACCACCCAATTTCGTCCGGATTAAGTCTTTTGGCTCTTTGGGAAACCCTAGAACTGCATGTGTGAAAATTGAACTTTTGGAAACTTCGATCCGGTGATTGGAGAGTCCTCTTGGCGATCTACATTGACTGGGAGAGGCTCTGGACTTTGGTGAGGCTTCCCGACTCTGGTGTACAACCTGCATCGACACAGAAACCGGTTCGGAGGAGATTTGGAGGCTTCTTGGCTTGGCCGAGGAGAGCATTTTTGGCAAATTTAATCCCCTTCGTCAATTTTTCTGAGGCAAGTAATCAAGGGATATCATCCCTACCCATGTCCTCTAGGTCCTAGGATTTTCTGGGATTTTTCCTCATGTCGTGGAACCCCCATTCATCAAGTTTTATGCATTCAGTCTGCACTTCTGCAGACAGGAACTTGACGGCAAGCTTGCTGCTGTTAAGATCCTAAGTTGGTGGCAACATTGTGTGCCGTTAACCCCTGTTGGCGGCAACCCCTTGCCGCCAAGTTCGTCTGTTTTTCACAGAACCCTAATTTTCATATCTGTGTGATTATATTCGGACTTGTGGTTGTCTGTGCATGCTGTGAAATTTATGTTGGGTGAAGTACAATCGGTAGGTCATGTCATGAGGATGTACTGAAATTCTGTAATTAGTTTTAATTATTAAAATTTATGTAATTGGGCTGTGAGCATGATCTGACCATAATTAATCTTGTATAAATAGATCCGTTGTGGATTAGAGCTTTATAAATTTTCCATGTTTGTATTATGACTAATTTCAGGTTTTGAAACTTTTAGGCATGACTGTTCTACTGTGTACCATGTGTAAATGGATTTGTTGATAAATATGCCTAGAATCTATTTTAATTATTATAATTAGTTTACATATTCAAAAAATCTGAAAAATTGTGCATGTGACATGTTATCTGTTTAGAACCTGTGATAAAAATTTCGCACTGTTCTGGTAACTTTAGATACTGATTGTTTAAATAAGGGTATTAAACCATGATTAAGTATGTGTGGAATAAACTATGTAAAGGTTAGTGTTTTACAGCATGATTGAACTCTGTTATAGTTAATTTTACTACTGTGAAATAGTAACCTTGTGTTAAATAAATTGAAGCATGTGTAAATTCTTAAAGTACATGTAATGTGTAAATTAGTGCATGTGTATAATGTGAACATGTGATTAAAGTGAAATGTGTAAATATGTGCTGATAGTGACGCTGCTACTATAGAGGGCTGTGGAACCGTACTGTAGTAAAGTCCCTACGGGAAGGTTCAATGTGTGTGATATCCTATGGGCATTAGGATGAAATCCTGGAGGTGGACAAGTACCACTGGTTAGGGTGGAGAGGGCTTCTCCCGGTTCTGCGCAGTTAACCAAGATCCATCACTATGTTGCCTAGGTGATGGGTATGTGTATGTGTATGTGTGTCCTTCTAGTGGTGGTTTGGACTATGTGTCATGACATTTAAGTGTAAAAATGTGAATATGTGCATGTGAATATATGAATTGTGAACATGTGAAATATGAGTATGTGAAATTGTTAAGTGAATGAGTTAGCATGTGAATAAGTGTAAAACCATGTGATTATGTTTAATTCATGCCAAAATAGCAAACAAAATGTGAGAATAAGTATGATAAATGCATGAGAAAATGATTAGATATCATGCTAGATATGTTATTTACTTTGTACATAGTTCCATGCTTTAATTGGGTATAGTTGCAAAATGATTTGAATAAGATTGACTCTTTGAACCATGCTGAATAGAGTGTATAGAAAGCATGCTACAGGTTTTATATTTAGTTGTTAAGTAACATGAAGCATGTACCATGATTATTCCTAAATGTTAAAAGGCTAGCATGTGTATATGATATGTATAAGGTTATGTCCTTAGATTGCTTGTTGGGTCTTTTAGAAGACTCATCCTTGCTTCGGCATACAGGTGTGACAGGTACGTCCATTCTTGAGGAGGACATTGAGAGGAGCGACTCTGAGCGCGATGAGTAGCTTCACTCCGTTGGACTTTACTTCCTTGTACTTTTCTTTCACTAGTATGTAAACAATGGAATTATGTAATTCATGTGGACAGTGTACTTTATTTGGAATTGTAATTAATGTGGACATTAGTATTTTCTTTACTTGCTATACAGACTGTGGATATGATGATGATGATGGAATAAGATTAGTTCTTTATTTCCGCTGTAATCTTTTGTTATTCATGTATATATCAACCTATTGTTTAGTATTGGGTAAATGTCCCACTGTGGCGACGTTCTTTGTACCGACGTGGATTGGTATAATCATACAGGTATAAGGAGGGTTGTTACACTTTGCTTCACAATCACAATTTGCCCCACCGACAGTCTCCTCCCGCCCTTCTCATGACTACGTTTTCAGTCTAATGACCGCATTTTCACATTCAAATGTTCCCTCATGAGCAGCCCCTTTCCCCTCCCTCTAATGACTCTATTTTTACAGCCTGATGAATGTGCTTGCGCAATCTAATTACTGTGTTTTCACAACCCAATATATTAGTTTTTCTTTGTGTTGTTAGCCATTTGTTTGAACTTCCCTTTGGTAACTTGTATTTGTTATTTATTTGATGAGTTGATGTGTTATTATGTTTGTTTGGGTGTTTGATATACAATATTTCCATATTGTGCCATGGTATTATCTAGAGGTTTTTAGAAGAACAACATTGCAAATTTAAAGGTTAGTACTTTGCGTTTAATATTTCTTTTATATATAATGTTTTCCTCTTAAAAGTTTGAGATATGTTTTTGCAAATTTGCAATGGAACTTCCTCCTAATTTTAAGTTTTAATTATAACGTCTCACATTATGATATTTTTTATTGAATTTTCTATGATGATTATATATAGTTTAGAAGACTAAATACATTTGATTATCGACAGAAGCTAGCTGAAAATTTGAAATTGTGATTAAATTTTGAAAAAAAAGGGGCCAACCTCGGGTTGTCTTGACTGGCGGCACAATATCGTAATATCTCCCCTGCTCCCCATAGTTAATTTTTCTAAGAACTCATTTCAGAAAGGAGTCTCCACTGTACATTTCAAACGACCCCTCTTGCCACCCTCCAATGACCATCACTTGGGGTATTAAGAACAAAGACTCCCATTACAGAGTGGCTATCTGTAGGGCCTAAACACAAAAAAGGGCTACTTTGATTTCAGGATAGAGTCGAGTTTCCAAATGTGCAACTCTACACCTTTGCATCCATCTACAGGTCTCGATGGTGCTACATTGAGGATGACAATGCAGCATCAGCTTTATTTACAGCTCATCGTATGATGCGGATTCATCACTTAAAAAATGGTGAGATCTACGTCACAAATGGAATGGACTAAGACTCCTCCATAACATTATATATACTTCAGAACCCTGTACCTTGTTAGAATATAGTAGCCATACTTGCTATTAAAATCTACTGTCCTTCCACCTGACTGCTTTTATTTGTCCTAGAGTTCTCATTTACCCTCTTCTTTGTTGGAATTGCTAGTGAAACAGTCACGGAAGTCCCATTTATCTGATGCACCTGTGTACTCATGCTACTCATTGGGAAATGTTCTTGAATAACATTAGACGTTTGGCCAACAGAATAATACAGGTAGTGGATTGCAGACGCTCGAAAAATAACCATACATAAAAAATGCACCAAATAATTTAAAGAGTGATAATAAGGTTGAACTTGTTTGTCACCTTAATAGATTGAACCCCACTTGTAGCACGATCTTAAAATCTTAATATATAGTTGCCTAATTAGATTAAATAATCATCTATACAGAGAGAAAATCACAAGATTATGACGGGGAAAAAACTTGTAAAACATATAACAAGTTCTCGAAGAAAAAGAAAAATGTGTAATTGAACATTCTGACCATCTAAAATATTAGTCCAGACTTCAAATTCATGGCTGAATATACTAAATTGAAATAATAATTTGGGTAATTATTAGGGTATCATAAAGATCTGTCTAACTTCCACTCTTCCGTTCATGAGTCCTAAAGATTTGTTCTCAACCTTGTGAAAAGTTTAAAAAAAATATATTCAAATATTGGATATAAAAAATA
Source organism: Colocasia esculenta (assembly GCA_014218235.1). Lineage (NCBI taxonomy): Eukaryota > Viridiplantae > Streptophyta > Magnoliopsida > Alismatales > Araceae > Colocasia > Colocasia esculenta. The sequence continues at coordinate 96,745,782 of CM024756.1, read as the reverse complement.
GGGAAAAGAAGATGAACTAGAAGGACAACAATATACCTCCATCAGAAGTTATTGGGTTTCATCTCGATTTAACGCTCCTTCAAAACCCATGTTAAATATTCATGGCTTTATCTCAATCTATATATGCTACTCTTGGAGCCATATGCTTCTCCAACTTTTCATGTATATTATACACACACCTTGTTTCCAAAATTCAACTCCAAGTGCTTACTCTCTTATATACTTTCTTACGGGGGTCACACTTTGGATAACTCCATATGTGTTGACAGATCATGGTAAAATGATCATTAAGATAAAATATCTTAAAATTATACGTCCATTGGTCTTTAAAAGGGTCCCAAATAGGACTGTTAAAACCCATTTTCTCCTATGAGGAAAGCAATGTGAATGGGGCTTTAACCCCAAACAACTCTTATAAACAGAAATCACATATGCTTACATATTGAAACATGGGATGTAAAGAAGCCAAATGGAAACACCACTGAGGTATATATCCCAATTTAGGAAAAAAAATTGAGTACAAACTCTTCCTTCTAGAGATTAGATCCTTGATTCGAACTTAATTTAATAGGACACTATTATATTGATTGCTTATAATTATTTATTTTCAGTTTAGTGATTAGTATTGCACTTCTTACTTTAATCTAATTCATTTACATGTATGTGTGAATTTGATTTAATATTGCACTTGTTCACATGTAATATTTTGTTTTCATTTTCCTTTCATATTTATGTGCTTTTTAAATTTGTTCTATGTATGTATAGCAATTTATCACTGCACACACCTCACGAGAGCATGTTAAGCCCCGTGTCAATGAACCTTCCCGTTCAAGACTTTGGGATTGATGTGCACGAGTCTTATTTCAATGATGAGAACGTGTATATCTAACTCAAAGTCTTGAATTGTCCCGTTTTAGACAGTCTGTGAATGTTTGATCGCAGTTAGGTGGTTATTTACTATGTGTTTGTACAGTTGTTGAAAATTTTAGTTGCGTCTTCTCACTCCTCTCTGTATACTTTATTGATTTTGAATATTTTCTTAGCCACTTAGAAATAAGTGTTTAAGAAAAATCAATAAATATTTTGGTATATCGGAGAGGTGTGGGGAGATGCTGTCGAAATTTTTAGCAAAATGTACAAACATATAGTAAATGACCATTTGAGTGTGATCAAATATCATGGATGGGTAAAAGTGATAATCTAATTAATATGTCCTACCTTTTCATTTTGACTTACTCGAATGATGTGAGGGTGGGTTGGGTTTTAACTCGTAAGATGACATTTAATCTGTGTAGGAAAAATGTCATATGAGAATCGGTCATGGATGTACCGTGGAATAGTTAATGGAGTTGTGACAGAGGAGTTTAAAGACGGAGTTGACAGTTTCATTTGGTTTGCATTGAGGAATTCATCAGTAGCAGTTGATCTGATGGGTAACATCTGATGTCCCTGTTCGGCTTGTAAGAATAGAAAGTGGATATCGACATGGGATGTGCAACATCATTTGTATACGAGAGGATTTGTGGCCCATTATGAGTTATGGTCGTCTCATGGTGAGTTTAATATCCAGTCGTATGAACCGACCAACTTTGCCTCCACAAGTACATACGTAGACATGGTTGTCGATGCTGCTGGTCCAGAGTTCAATATTCATGATGACCAAACAAATGAAGAAGTGCCGAATAATACATCTTAGAGATTTTATCAGTTACTTCAAGATGTTGATGAGCCATTATGGTATGGTTGTGAGAATCATACACGGTTGTCTGCAGTGTCACAGCTACTGAATTTGAAGTCTGAATTTCATATGAGCGAGAGTTGTTTTGATCGACTTCTCTTACTCATCAAGAGTATGCTTCCTCAATCAGAGAGGTTGCCCAATGATTTTTACCATGCGAAGAAGATGGTGAATGATCTGGGTCTTGGTTTTATGAAAATTGATGCATGTCCTAATCATTGTATGTTGTACTACAAAGATGATGCAGATAAGACATCATGTTGTATCTGTAAGCATGATAGATTCATGTCTAAGAGAGAAGACAAGTCAAAGCAGAAGGATGTTCCATATAAGTAACTGCAGTACTTTTCGATCACACCCAGATTGCAGCAGTTGTTCATGTCCCCGAAGACAGCTGGACATATGACTTGGCATGCAGAAAGAGTCCGTCGTGATGATGGTGAAATCAGTCATCCTGTCGATGGCGAAGCTTGGGCTCATTTTTGCCGTACTCATCCTTACTTCTCAAGGATCCACGCAATGTGCGACTGGGTTTATGCATGGATGGCTTCAATCCATTCGGAGGCACAGTGGCATCTTACTCATGTTGGCCAGTTTTTTAACACCGTACAACCTTCCGCCACACATGTGCATGAAGTGTGAGAATCTCTTCCTTTCATTGCTGATTCCTGGTCCAAAAAGTCCAGGAAAAAAATTTAGACATATATCTCAGACCGTTGATTGATAAGCTGAAATTGTTATGGTTAGATGGGGTTCTCACTTATGATGCATCCAGAAAATAGAATTTCAATTTGAAGGCTGCATTAATGTGGACAATAAGTGACTTTCTAGTGTACAACATGTTATCTGGATGGAGCACACATGGGAGGTTGGCATGTCCTTATTGTATGGAGGATTCAAAATCATTCGTGTTGAAATCTGGGGGAAAAGTATGTTGGTTCGATTGTCATCATCGGTTTCTACCAAGTGACCATCCTTTCCGAATGTAGAAGGATTCATTTATGAAAAATACAATTGAATTGGATGAGGTAGATATGGAACGAGTGTCTGATGAAAACATGGTGAGGTGGGTCCAGAACTTACCGATTGTATCACAACTGACTGGTAGTACCCGATAAATCCCAAGGTTTGGGAAGGATCACAATTGGGTGAAGCAAAGTTCTTTTTGGAATTGCCTTATTGGTCAACACTTTTGATACGGCATAACCTAGACATCATGCATATAGAGAAGAATGTTTTGATAATGTGTTCAACACAATTATGGACGTCAAAGGCAAAACGAAGGATAACGTCAAGGCACGAATGTATTTGAAAGTACTTTGCAGATGTACAGAACTAGAACTGCAGCATGTTAGAGGAAAAGTGGTTCAACCTAAAGCTTCATATGTGCTTGGGGCTAGACAGATTAAGGAAGTGTGTCAATGGTTGAAGCAATTGAGATTTCTGGATGGATATGTCTCGAATATTACTCGTTGTGTAAATGTCAACGAGGGGAAAATATATGAATGAAGAGTCATGACTGTCATGTTTTCATGCAAAGATTGATTCCAATTGCTTTTCGTGAGTTGTTGTCGACGCAGATATGGGGAGCAATGACCGAGCTGAGTAAATTCTTCAGGATTTCATGTGCATCAGAACTGAGACTTCATGACTTGCAAAATATCAGGAAAAATATAGTACAAACAGTCTGTAAATTAGAGAATATATTTCCTCCAGCATTCTTTGATTTAATGGAGCACCTGATCATCCATTTGCCATATGAGGCTAGAGTCGGAGGACCAGTACAATTTCGATGGATGTATCCATTTGAGAGGTATATTCCTATGTCTCAATTTATTCACATTACGATGATCTTTTATATTTCATATGTATTCATTTAAATTGTTGTCATAGGTGCATGCACGATCTTAAGATGAAGGTCCGCAACAAAGCACAAGTTGAGGGCTCCATTACCCAGGCGTACCTTATTGAAGAGATATCGAACTTTTGTTCGATGTACTTTGACACGGAAATACGAACTCGATGCACTCAACCTCCACGTAATGATGATGGTGGAGATTCTAATGTGTCTGACCGACTCTCTATATTCAAGTGTCCCGGATGAGTGTTCGGATATTCTTCTACTCGTGCACTCGAAGACAGAGAGTTGGTAGCTGCGGAGATCTACATCTTCATGAATTGTGCAGAACTAGACCCTTACATTGAGTAAGCTCTCGATACTAATGTCTTTATGTATGTACCTCATTTGTTTGCAAATCGCAGAACTTAGAGGTTGTGTTGCATTTTCATTGCAGAGAGTTTGACTCAGTCATACTGCAACGGAATCCACGTCTGACTGATGTGCAGGTTGAAAAGGAATGGGAGAAGTCTTTTGCTACTTGGTTAAGATATCGAGTAAGTGTCTAAATATTTTGATGCATAAGTGTTATGTTCTTATGCATAAGTTGTTCAAAGTTGTCATTGTTTGTCCCTTTTTTTAATAATAGGTTGAACAAGGCTTTATTACTGATTCAAGAGTACAAGAGATCAGTTATGGGCCTAGAAGATTGTACGTGTCTATCCAGACTACATTATGAATGTATACCGATTTCACACGAAAGATTATGGATGGAATAAGTCTACGATGAACAACGACGTATATGTGAAGGGAAGTGCCTATAATGAAAATGAAGTAGACTATTATGGCATTCTCGAAGAAGTCATTGAACTGTAATTTTTGGGACAAGACAACCATGTATTTCCTTCAAGTGTCATTGGTTTGATCCGACCTCTATCATAATGAAACAACATATGGATTGTCGATGTCAAACATAAGTCCAAGTTGAGTACGTATAAGCCATTCATTCTGGCGGCACAAGCCCAACAAGTTTATTATTCGAACTATTCATCCCTCAAATTGAGAGATTGGTGGGCTACTTGTAGAGTGAAACAAGGCTATTCCCTGAGTATGAGCTTCTCCTAGCTGATATAGAGCTCGAAGATGTTAATGACAATTTTTTCCAATCAGTCCAGAGTGGTGCACGAGAGTTCGCTCCTTCTACGTAGTTCAGTGTAGATGATATAAATGAACCAATTTGCTTATATAAGGATAACGAAGAGAAGAAGTTGACCCAAATGCCCTTGATGATCATGTTGTTGAGCGGGAGGTGGAGTCTGATGAGAAAGAGTGGACCGATGATGAGGACGAAGAGGATGACGAAGATGACGATGAATTAGACATATCTTCAGCATCTGATGATGAATATAGATAATATTTTAAAATTTTGTAAGAACTGAGTGCTGTTGCTAATTATATGTTATTAAATAGCTACTTCAAATTTGAGTGCTGATGTTTTGTTATATCTTTATTATTCTCAATAGAGATATGGTGCGTGGAGGACGTAGTGGGAGGGGGTCCATCTCGTCTGGTGCACCCTCTACTTCTGTAGGCCGAGGGTCTACGCCGATAGGCATATATGTACTCAACTCAATTCTTTTAGTTTACTGTGTATATTAACCTTATATTTTCTAACGTGCATAAAATCGATGCAGGGTCCGCCTCCCCGACTACGCCGGTTGTCCCGACGACAAGTATATATATATGTACCCAAACACAAAACTCTACATATGACTGTGTATATTAAACTTATATTTTCTAACGTGCATAAAATTGATGCAGGGTCTGCCTCCCCGATTACGCCGATTGTCCCGACGACAAGTATATATATATATGTACCCAAACGCAAAACTGTCTATATTACTGTTCATATTAACTTTATATTTTCTAACGTGCATATGATTTTGCAGGGTCTGCCTCCCCGACTACGCCGGTTGTCCCGGCGACAAGTATATATATATGTACCCAAATACAAAACTCTCTATATTATTGTTCATCTTAACTTTATATTTCTAACGTGCGTCTAATTTGCAGGGTCCGCATCACTCCCAGTAGCGTCACCTGTCCCATCCCATTCAGCAGCAGGTACATGCATGTTTTCATACTATAGTACATTTCTTGTCTTCCAATTTTTTTAATAATAGTGTATTTAATATTTTTAAAGAGGGAGAGAGCCATCATCCAGCGGCGGAGGAGGTGGCTTAGCCAGCTGGATGCCAGCCATGCTGAATTTTGGGTAAACATGATCACTTCAACTTACTGTATTTGTTCTTTATGTTATATAGTTCATGTAGAAATTAATGTGCAATTGCAGGGGAAGATAGATCAGGGATCTGCTTCCCGCTATATTACATCGTTGCTGCACGCACATGTTCCAAGACTAGTGGACTCATCGAAAGAGTTCCCCCTGTCCGTCTGGGATCAGTTATTTGACATGTTCACAGTATTATTATTTTTTACTGATTTGAAGTCATTTATTTAGTTAATATCTCTCTCTGTTAGTACACAAAGTTGAGTAATTTCATTTCTAAATAGCAGAGGTACATGTTCACGAGACTAGAGGATCTCCTTCGAGCACGAGTCGTCTGGGAGTCTACTGCCCAGACTAATTTCAGAAAGTCGATGTGGGAGGCCTGGGACAAGGCAACGAAGATCACAGGAAGCCAGGATCCTACGGCTTGGATGGATTACGACCCAGTGTGGATGAGGAGGGACTATTGGGAGTCCCTTTGTAATCACGGGATTTGCTCCCCAAAGATGATGATAAAATAAGGAAAATATGACCGTGATCGCCACCAAAGCAGTTGCAAAACAAATATATGAAAGAACACTTGCTAACTGCCTTGGAACAGGGAAAAGATTGCATAAAGCGTACTTGACCCTGAGAACGCGACGATGAAGCCGTCGCTTTCTTTGTACCTTAATGCGCCGGACGACCTATCGCCTTTTCAGGTCGCGACACCCAGCTGGTCGCCTTCTGCTTCAAAGGATGAAGACCGTGGGTTCTTTCTCTTCCTACTCCTCAGCCGGCCAAGGGGCAGGAGCCTTGTGCTGCTACCCCATTTTCTGAACCTGCCAAGAACATCAAAACAAGGAAAACCCATTAGAGAACTCATTTATGAAGAATCTATCCCAAAAAAATGAATAAACATGGGCTAATTGGAGGGACTCACGTGGGTGGGGTTTAACCCCTTTGGGTGTTTAAAATCAGTGTGTGTGGATGTGCTAATGCAAGACTACGGAAAAACAAATCTATGCATGCATGGATGAAGAGAAATTGAAAGAAAGGGAGAGAGAAAGCATAGGTAGGGAGAAACACCTTAGGGGGCACTTTCTGGTTGTCTGGAGATGAAGAGCTCTTCTGAGAAGTTGGAGCTCTCTGGAAGACGAAGACACGCCGAAAACCTTGCCCTAAACGGTGCTGTATGGAGAGATTTATACACCGTTATTCCTGAACGGGCTGGGAGGAGAATAATAGGCCAGAGTCCGAGTTGGGCAAGTATGCTCGTGCAGGGCAATTGGATTTCAGAAAGGAAGCATTAAATAAGATCTCCTCAAATTTGGCAAGATTTGGACGTTTCTAGGTCAATCAAAAACTCGGATTATTCATTAATAGCAAGTGTCCAAGTCATGCTCGGAAAGGTACGTTGCATGGAAACCAGAACGCGATGGGTTCATGGTCGCTACCAGATAGCGACGCCTCGATACGTCGCCTTCCTTACAAGGAAAGGTTTTGAACATTTTCTAACGATTTTTCAGGTAATAAAATGCCAATTAAGAATGCGACATATCGAGGCGTCGTCTTCTGAGGAGATCGATTTTAACATGAAGCAAATCGTTACCGGGCCAGATAGAGACAACAAAGCTGTTATTTTTATGAACATGAACACGACAGAAAACCTGCCGCCTTCAAGATCTTTCAGCATATGGCCATGCAAAGTACCCTATCTCCTTGCACGGGTATCTGGTTGGCGTACAGCTCGAAGCGTTGGACTCCTAACCCAGAGAGCTACAAGACATGATGAAGAGTGGTTGAATTGACCAGGAAGAACCCACCAGGGCGATGAACTAATAGAGAAGATCATGATCGAGAAGCCAACTTGACGATGATGAGCCAACATGGGGCGTCAATGATGTGGACAAGGAAATTTGGCTCGATCTTATGGGCCAGAAATGAGTGTCTACAAATTTCCCCTCCTTGATGCCTGTTTGCAAGGGAGTGGAGCGTAGTGAAGTGGAGATGGCATAAATGAGAATGTAGTGGAGTGAAGCTGAACGAGATGAAAAGCGGGCATCAAGGTAAAGAGACACCCATTCTGAACGAATAAGCAACAAGAATTTTCCAGCGACCTTTGAACATGGCTAGGAGACAGAGTGCAAGGATGGTTCCAATATGGGATGAATAAAGATCAAAGAAAAGAAGTGATCAACCTCTTGATTCAAGAGGTACCCTGGCTATCTTTAGCTTGCAGGTTTCATTCATTAGGGATAGTGCTGCCCGGCGGTCGATTCGACCCGGCCTTGAGCGATTCGTGGCTAATGAGCAGATTGGAGGGAAAAGGAATGACGTCATAAGGAATGGGGATGAGAGGAATCCTGAATAGGACCATATTGGCAAACTGGACCGAGCAACTAGCTCGAAGAGACTTTCAAATTCGGAATGGAATGAAATTCTTGTCTAAGAAATGAGGATCAGTTGAAACATCATTGAGAAGCTGGCTTTAACTAATCATGAAGCATGAAGCTCAAAAAATAATGATGCATGCTGGGCTAAAAGAAAGGAAATCATAAATAGAGTGCATAGAAAAGGAGAAAATAACAAATACTCAAGGATAATATTGATAGACAACACGAGCAAGGGTCAAGACACTTCGCATCCCCGGCGTGTGATAGAATCCATCGTCCCCGAGTCATACCATCTAACGGCCTATCCAGCGATTAACAGTGTGCACTTAGATCATCCTTGTTTTTGGTGAAGGGGAACTCAGATCCTGGAACACACTGAGAACCAGCCGGTCCTCGAGATGATATAATAGAGTAAATACCATATAGTAATGCAGAGATAGGGTTAGAAATACTTACCTGCTTACCTGACAAGCCGTCTTTTGATTTTCTGATATTTGGATTTGTTTATCGATTTTCCGCATTTTCTGATTTTTATGGATTTTCAATAAAATAAAGCAAATAAAGAAAAGGATACATACTTAAAATGCACGCAAAATAATTGGAAGAATTAATCATAAGTGCAAACATACCTTGAAGTGGCAATAATGATCGTGTGAATGCGAAGAATTAGTCAACACCCTCAAACATTGAACGCGACAATGTGACCGTCGCTACATTAAAGTGAATGCGACGGTGAGTCTGTCGCTATCAGGTGGCGACGTATCGATACATCGCGATCACAGGTTTTGGCCCCTGACACAAAAGGCCACCCGAGAACTCTATGTTGCTTCCCACTTGGACTCCTAGAGCTTTCTAGTCCGGGTTTAACTCCTATCAACCCTTCTAACCCTCTCCCATCATGAATAGGAGTCCTAAGTGCCTATAAATAAGGGGTGAGAGGCCCAATTCCGCAGCTCACACCCTTCTCTTCTTCTCTTCAGCTTTTCCAAGTTTCATGGCCATGAGGAGGCTCCAAGTGCTCTCATGGTGAGAATGAGACCTATGGAGGTCCTAAGCGCGCCCGACGTCCTATAGCGAGCTCTTGAGGTTGACAGATGTCCCCAATCATCTAAGCAACAATGGGGATGTGAGAGAGGTCTGCAACTTGGTCTTTCAATTTTTAGTTATTTTTCAACTCCGATTTCTTCATTAATGCACCTTCTCCTCCCTCCTCTTTTCTTTTTTCTTCTTCTCTAGCTCTTCCCCGGCTCCCGCCCATATTCCAACTCACATGATTGTACCTATGATCAAAGCCTTACCCATGCATGTGATCCGTTTCTTAAGAGAGTCGGGTTTGGGGGGGGGGTTGATAGCGGCCCACAACTATCACAAATATCCTTTGATTGGCATAGCATCACCGCCTTGATTGAGCTATGGCACCCACAGACCCATACCTTCCTTTTTCCAAAGTTTGAGGCGACCGTCCTTCTTGAGGAGGTAGAGGCATTCATGGCTTTGCCCAAGACCAAACAGGGAGATGAGCAGAAAATTTGCTACACCGTAGAGCCCATCAACCCAAAGCTTATCCTAGGTGAGTTCATGATGGATCCCGGGGATGTCTATACCATGATTAGCCCACAACACGTTCACCTAGTCCCATTGTCTAAGTGGGTCATATCTCACTGCAAGAACAAGTGTGGGAACTACCAGGAGATAGCCAAAGCCGTGGCCATATGCTTGTACGGGGTAGTGCTTTTCCCATCAGGAGATCACCTCGTAGACTACTCAAGCTTGAGTGCCATTAGTGGGGTATGGCGGGCACTTTCTCTCTCTCATGCAGTGCTAGCCTACCTCTATGCAGGTCTCACCTCTGCGGCTATGGGGGTCCACTCTATGGCTCCATGATCCTCCTAGAGTGTTGGTTGGGAGTGAGGATAAAATTTAAAGCTGCAGAAAATCCCACTACTGAGAGTTGGATCTTTGGGTGCCATCCATTGTGCTTCATCGGCGGGGCGGCCAAATTTCCCGATTGGGTTATTTGCAGGACGGAGGACAAGAAAACACGGAGTGCATGGCGCCATTACCTCAACACACTCCCGGTGGAGCACTTCACCTTGGACATAGCAGCGCTACGCGGAGTGGACATCCGGCTTCCTCTTGGGCACGGATTGGACCTACAGCTTGTGGGAAACATGGCAATGGTTCTCTAAAACCCACAGAGGTGCTATCTTCAGATCGGGAAGCCGAGGACAAAATTACTTGCACCATCGCATCTACCTCCTATGAAGAAGAGACGCTTGGGAGATCCGGAGGACGAGCAGGCTGTGCGGAGCGCCTTGGCAATATGGCGTGCTTGTGCCACTCACGCACTACCATCCACGCTGCATGAGGAGCGCGAGACATATCAAGCGTACCTCAGAGAGTACAAGGAAATCCGGCCACGCGGGGACCATGAGCTAGAGAGAGAGACATGATTGCATCCTTTTGATGTGATGAGATAACGGGAGACACGTTGAGTTGATTTTTAGCTTTTATTTGATGTATTCATTAGATATTTGCAATGAAAATTCGAGTTTATAAAGTTTTTGTGAAAAACCTGAGATGGCGACGATTATAGCGTTGCGACTTGAAGGTGACTGGTCAACAGTCGCGACCTGGTTCAGAAAGCGACAGAGTGCTTGTCGCAAACTAGGGATAAGGCGACAGGTTGGCTGTCGCGACCGCAGGATCCGGGCGGTTTGAATTCCGAGCCCGAGGCGCCTTCCTCACTTTCCCTCTTTCACTTCTCTCCCTTCTCTTTCTCCTTCCGGCGACGGAGCTCCCCTCTGCCCTTTCTCTCTTCTCCGGCGAACCCCGACCGGTGGCGGCGGTCACCTCCCCCTCTCTCTTCTCTTCTCTCTCTCTCTTCTCTCTTTTCCCCTTCCCGGCAGCTAGTGATGGAGGGCGGCGACCAGGGCGGCGATGGTGGTGGGGACCGGCGCAAGAGAAGCTCTAAAAGGATGATCCGTCAATGACAAACGGATGAAGGTCCATCCTCGGGGGCAGGGGAAACAGCTCCGGCAGCCCCTATGGAAGTGGATCCCGCGGAGGAAGCCCTGGGCAAGGAGGAGGCCATCGGCCCCAAGAAGGTGGGTGATCAAATCCCCCCTCCCGTGTGTGTGGGTGAGTGAACAAGGTGCTAAGCACCTCTATAGGGTCTTTTGGCCCAGGGTGAAACGACCGGAAAATAGGCATTTTCCGTTTTCGGTCACCCTGTGAACGCGACAGCTTGACTGTCGTATTACCAGGGTGAACGCGACACCCTAGGTGTCGCGTTCAGAAGGCGATGAGTCAATGCGTCACCTTCAAGGGACCTGAATGCAACTCCCCTTGTGTCGCCTTCAGAAGGCGACAGTGTGCCTGTCGCAATCTGAACAGAGTGTTATTCATTGATTTTTTGCTGATCTTTATTTTTTTGTGGCTGTTTTGCAGAGCGAGCTACGGTCCCGGCTGGGATGGGCCGTCGTCCGGGCAGTTTACCAGGGACTGTCGGACTTCCTGAGGACCCGGCTGGAGGAGATGGGGTTCGGCCTCTTTCTGAGGTTGGACGAGTTGACGCCGGACGTGGCCCTGATCCAGGCGTTGAAGGAGCAGTGGGACCCCGAGTGCCACGCCTTCCTCTTCCCGTGGGGTCATATAATCCCCACATTGGAGGACGTGGCACGGATCACCGGCCTGAGGGTAGATGGCCAGGCGGTGATAGGGGTGACGTACACGAGCTACCAGGAGATAGTGGAGCGACTCTTGGGGCTGGAGGTGATGAGGGAGAGGTCATCCCTAGTAGCGAGGATGAGGCTGCAGGCGAGCCTCGGAGTGGCGGATGCGCACCATCAGACCGGAGAGGGCCAGGCGGAGTACATGGACCAGTTGACGGAGGACGCCAGAGCAGTGCTGGCGGAGGAGGAGGGAGCGGCAGCGGACCTCAACTTGAGACGCTTCCTGATCCTTGTGATCGGAAGGTTGATCCTGGGGACCAGAGGGGACCCAGTGAGCTGCAGGTGTCTGCCCCTGCTGGAGGATCTGACCCAGGCGGGGAGTTACGCATGGGGTGCGGCCCTCTTGGCCCACCTCTTTGACAACCTGGGCACCTCTAGTAGGGAGACTGTAGCAACCTGAATTTTTGAGAAAAATAAAAATTTAAATAATAAATTAAAACTCAGCTAAAGGGATATTCAATGAAAAGAGCATTAAATAAAACCCATTAAATGGAAAAGAGTAATGGCTTTGCTTAATGGATCCTCTAGAACTTATTGGGTCAAAATATGAATTTAAAAATAGTAAATAAAAGAAAATATCCTAAATTCAGAGTCTTAATATCTCCTAAATAGAAAAGGACTCTTTAAGCAATAAAAGTGGCAATTAGAGTTGGAATTGGATTCTTAAACCTACTCCATATAGTCTAAGTACGAATTTAGATACTATCCTAACCCAATTAGAGATTGGGAAGCAAGAGAGGAAAGGTGGAGTTAGGAAATCTCGTAATTAAGAGGAATTTGAGTAGTAGTAGGAATAAGAACATGTGGTTACATAAATACACCCGTACAGGACCCTGTCGCATTCCATCATGACCCTGTTGCGACCCTTACATTGGTACGTTGCGTTCAGAGGATTTGCATGAAAACCCATAAAATTTGTTACTCTCACTTTCTACAATATTCTTACGCCTTTTTAACAGTCATACACGCAGTAAAAACACCTGTTTTTAATGGAGCTATATTGAATGCTTTAAAATACATATTCACGACTTCTTTTCTATCTATGAATCTCTTACACATGCACACACACGAACCATCCATATATGGCTGAAATCTGGCATAAAAGATCTCATAATGTATCTGGTAATTTATTGCAATAAAGTATATTAATTTCTCTATTTTAAAGGACTTGTATTCGTTTCTTGCGTTGTTTATATACCGATATCGACGCTCCACTGTTCTAGAATTCCTCTAGAACGTCGAGCACCTATTTTTATATACACACTTTACTTGGCTTGTGGTGAACTCTCCGTCAGATATTCCTTTCGCCGGACTAGTGAACCCTTGCACAAGGCCTCTGTAAGTCTCCTCTAATCATGGATTCCCACATGGTCGACGAGCCAGTTGTACCCTAACACCCATTACACCTTTAGGGATCGATATGATCCAAACGGCTATTAGAAGTTCGCTCTTACCTTGAATCACGTCGGACCTCTGGACTTGTGCATAACATGGCCAGCGGGAAGATCGTGAATTCCACCTGACTACCAATACGACGTGCGCGTGTTGTGCAACTGTTACTATCGCATGTTTACTCATCGCATTACGTGCAATGTCCATTAGCTCTCATCTATACTCTACTCGCTCGTCTATTCACGTTCTCTCTACTATCTCTTCGATTCTTCTAGTGCTCTTAACTATTCTTGGTACTCTATATTGGCCATTGACTGATTGTCTAAAGATATAATATAACCAATGCCTGGCAATATATAAAGGGCCCGATCTGGTCCTGGGATGTGCGCCCGAAAGTGCTAGTGCCCATGGGAGTTAAATGATCAGAGTGTTTGGCATTACACTCAAGTGCTATCTATCTCGACTATCTATATGACAATCAAAACACAAAACGTGCTATACTCTCTCGATGTCTAGAATGACAAACAAGTGCTATACTCGTCGTGCTATTATTATACTTGTGCTAGTTGTGCTATGGCCATCCTGCTATTCGTGCTATACTCGATACTTGTGCTATTTTTGGAAACTATACTCGATCTCGTGCTATTGTGCTATCCTATTACCTGTTGTGCTATCTCTTGCTATATTTTAACTCTCTTGTACCTGCTATCTTTAGATACTCTGCCATTAAATGCGTTAATTATTTAAAGCTTGCTTGAGCCTGAGATTTAAGTCCTACTGGGCGTTATTGCTCACCCTACGTTATTTAATGTTGTGTACTCAGGTGAGACCGATGATGACACATACACTCACGAGGAAGGGAATGACCAAGAGTGAAGCCAGGAGTACCCTCGAGTCATTATGTTATCTTAGAGTTGTAGTTAGTTATTTCCTTCTATTGTAATGTAATTGGGCTCTATAGAATGGCTCTGATATTAGTGGTTGTAACTAGACATTTGAAAAGTTATTAATGAGAAAGATTTGCTTTAGTATTATTCAATGTGCAATGGTTTGATGTCTAGTATACGCTCTATACCTTTTTCTTGCAACTGCCTTCATGCTCTGATATTCCGCGTCGGGGCGTGACAGTTTTGTGGTATCAGAGCTTAGGTTATCCTTAAGTATAGGGTGATCTAGGTTGACCAGCCTCGACTAAGTGTCAGTAAATCCTACCTATGAGAGATGTGGGTAGAACCATGGGTAATCAGCTAAAATAAACTCACACACGCACAAATTAAACTTTGCATCAGCATTATAACTATCAAACTATTTTGTAGGAACTAAACACCTACAATGACTGCGGAACGTGCCCATATGAGAGGCATGCAATAGTCCCTCCAGGAACTGACTCGTGCCATACTACAAGCCACCCAGCAAGGCGGTGGTAACTGCGGAGGGAACCAACCAGGTGCAGGCGAGCTGCATCGTAATTTTAGGGGTCTGAACCCGCCTAGATTCAGTGGGTCTACGGATCCAGATGAAGCGGAGCACTGGCTAAAGGAAACGGAAAGGATCTTCCGTGTAATGCAACGTGCGGACGGAGACAAACTCCTATTAGAGACATTCCAACTGGAGAAGGATGCCCGCGCATGGTGGGAGTCCATGGAAGCCATGAAAGCTAACGGCCAATTTACTTGGGCCGAATTTAAGGAAGCTTATAATGCTAAGTACTTCTCTGAATGAGTACAGGAAAAGAAAGCTGCTGAATTCGCTGCTCTTAAACAACAAAGCCTGACAGTAGCAGAATACGAAGCCCAGTTTCTAGACTGGCAAAATATGCTGAACATCTGATCAACATTGAGAGAATGAAGGCTAAGCGCTTTCTAAATGGCCTTAAGCCTCAGTACATCACTCAACTCGCACCGTTCGACATCCCGACCTACGCCGAGATGGTGAAGAGGGCTCAGCTGCTAGAAGATGCTACGGACTTCGCCGACCGTATCAAGGGGAAGTTCGTAAAGAAAGAGATGACATCAGGACCAGCATCTGCCAAGCCGACCAACGACAAAAAGCGTCCTTTCCACCCAACTGAGGGATCCATCCAGGATAGGAAACCCAAGGTCTTCATCCCCAACACTCCAGCAAAAGGTAACTGCAAGCACTGTGATAAACTTGGACACACCGCTGATGAGTGCTGGAGAAAAGCCAGAGCGTGTCTGCGCTACGGAAGTCGTGAGCATCGCATACCCGAGTGCCTGATGCTGAAAGAAAATGAGAAGCGCACTACTATGCCTAAGAAATAGGGCAGGCTGCAAGCCCTGCACAATGAAGAAACCATCGAGGAAGGTGGCGTGGTAGAAGGTACCCTGCAAGTCTTTTCTTTGCCAGCATTTGTGTTATTTGATACTGGAGCTACTCATTCATTCATATCTCAACACTTTGCTGATACCCTGACTGCAAAACCTACAACCATGGGTTGTGAATTCTCTGTCACAATACCCTTGGGGGAGAAGGAGAAACTAAACCAATACTTTCCCTCTGTCGATGTAATGATCGGAGACCATAACCTAAAAGCCGACCTAGTGTGTATGTCCATGGAAGGCTATGATGAAATTTTGGGAGCCGACTGGTTGTCCGCATATGGGGCAAGTGTCGACTGTAAGAAAGGAAGGTTACCTTTAGTGACTTTCCTAAACTGGCATTCTCCGGGATTAGACATAAGAGACGGATGTCTCTAGTCTTCGTCATAAAATCCCACAACATGATAAGGAAAGGATGTTTTGCTTTCCTTGCGGCCATCATAGTCGAAAAGAAGGGTTCAAAAATAGAAGACATCCACATAGTCCAGGACTACCCAGATGTATTTCCTAAAGACTTACCTGGAGTTCCCCCTGAGCGTGACGTCAACTTCGCCATCGAGTTGACTCCTGGAGCTGTCCCGGTATCACGTCAACCGTACTGGATGTCGCCTGCCGAATTGAAAGAACTAAAAGCACAACTGATGGAGCTGCTAGAGAAGGGGTTCATCAGACCAAGTACCTCCCCTTGGGGAGCACCTGTGCTATTCATCAAGAAGAAGGATGGGTCGATGAGACTATGCATCGACTATCGTCAACTCAACCAATTGACCATCAAGAACAAGTACCCATTGCCTAGGGTCGATGAACTATTTGACCAGATATCTGGAGCCCAATACTTCTCCAAGATCGACCTTCGATCTAGTTATCATCAAATGAGGATCAAGGATGACGATATCTTCAAAACGGCCTTCAGGAGCAGGTATGGACATTATGAATTTATTGTTACGCCTTTTGGTCTAACCAATGCTCCTGCAGCCTTTATGCAACTCATGAACAACATATATCGGCCATACCTTGACAAATTTGTGGTCGTCTTCATCGATGATATCCTCATATATTCAAAGACCAAGGAAGATCATGAAGAACACTTGAGGACCACACTGCAAGTCTTACGAGACAACAAACTATATGCAAAATTAAGCAAGTGCGAGTTCTGGCTCGAAGAAGTGTCTTTCTTGGGACATGTCATATCAAAGGATGGCATCTCTGTTGATCCTTCTAAAGTCGAAGCTGTACTCAACTGGGAGAGACCAACCAGTGTCACAGAAATCAGAAGCTTCTTAGGACTGGCTAGATACTACAGGCGGTTCATAAAGGACTTCTCTAAGATCTCCGTACCACTCACGCGTCTGACACGAAAGGAGAATCCCTACTCCTGGAGTAAAGAGTGTGAGAAGAGTTTCCAAACTCTCAAAGACTGCCTTACCTCAGCACCCGTTCTCGCTCTACCAGTAGAGGGAGAAAGTTTCTCTGTCTATACTGATGCCTCAGGAGTTGGGCTAGGCTGTGTACTAATGCAAAAGGAGAAGGTCATCGCCTATTCCTCAAGGCAATTGAAGGCACATGAAGTCAACTACCCTGTGCATAACTTAGAGCTGGCTGCCGTGGTCTTCGCCTTGAAGATTTGGAGACACTATCTATATGGCGAGCAATTCACTGTCTACTCAGACCATAAAAGTCTGAAGTATTTATTCTCTCAGAAAGAACTCAATATGAGACAAAGGAGATGGCTGGAATACTTGAAAGATTTCGATTTCCACATCCAATACCACCCAGGCAAGGGAAACGCCGTGGCTGATGCTCTTAGTAGAAAGCCAATGGCATCTATCTCAAGTCTAGTCCTTGGCGAGATGCAATTACTTGAACAATTCGCGAGGCTAGACTTAAATATTGAACATAGGGATGATCATGTTTTGATTGCCAATCTCAAGATCCAATCCGATCTGCTGGAGGAAATCAAGATGCAACAGACAACGATCCATTCTTGGTTCGTGTCAAGGAAACCTTAGCGGACAGACCGGATTTTGCCATGACTGAAGATGGAAGGTTAGTATTCCAAGGGAGAACTTGTGTCCCAGACAACGAAGCCCTAAAAGGAAACTAATGGATGAAGCTCATCAAACTAAGTACACTATTCATCTAGGAGGTACCAAAATGTATCAAGACATGAAAAGAACATTTTGGTGGCCGAATATGAAGAGGGAAGTAGCCGAGCATGTAGCTCATTGCCTCACATGTCAACAAGTGAAGGCAGAACATATGCGCCCTGCCGGTGTGCTCAGACCACTAGATATCCCAGAATGGAAGTGGGAAATCATTGGCATGGACTTCATCATGGGTTTACCCAGAACTCGTGGTGGACTTGACGCCATATGGGTCATCGTTGACCGGTTGACCAAATCTGCGCACTTCTTACCCATAAAGAGTACATGGTCTGTGGAGGTGCTAGCTGCATTATATATCAAGGAGATCGTGCGGTTGCACGGTATTCCATCATCTATTATCTCAGATCGAGATCCAAGGTTCACCTCTCATTTTTGGAAAGGTCTACAAACTACCCTTGGTACGAAGCTTAATTTTAGTACTGCCTTTCACCCGCAGACTGATGGGCAAACTGAGAGGATAAATAAATTGTAGAAGACATGTTAAGAGCCTGAATTATAGATTTCAATGGTCGTTGGAATGAACACTTACCCTTGATTGAGTTCGCCTATAACAACAGTTACCAGGCGAGTATTAAAATGGCACCATTTGTAGCACTTTATGGCAGGAATTGTAGATCTCCTGTGTGCTGGAATGAAGTGGGAGAACAACAATGGTTAGGACCTGACATGGTACAAAGTACAACCCGAGATATACAGATGATACGAGATCGACTCAAGATTGTTCAGTCTAGACAGAAGAGCTATGTTGATAAGAGAAGACGGGATCTGGAATTTCAAATAGGAGATCATGTGCTATTGAAGGTATCTCCTACCCGTGGTATTCAAAGATTCAGAGTGAAAGGAAAACTTAGTCCAAGATTCATTGGTCCTTTCGAAGTACTTGAAAGGATTGGTGAAGTTGCTTACAGACTGGCCTTGCCGCCAAATTTGGCAAGTGTGCACAATGTCTTCCATGTCTCCATGCTTAGAAAGTATGTGTACGATCCTACACATGTCATTCGCCATGATGATCTGGTGTTAAACAAGGACATGACGTATGAAGAGAAGCCGATCAAGATATTGGACCAGAAGGTGCAACAACTCCGGAACCGTTCTATCCATGTGGTAAAAGTCCTCTGGAATAATCGTGGACTGGAAGAAGCCACGTGGGAACCGGAAGGAACTATCAGACGAAACTACCCTGATCTATTCGGTAAGCCACTCTCTCCTGTAAGGTCATATGAATTTGGGGATCAAATTCTTTTAAGAGGGGGAGGATGTAGCAACCTGAATTTTTGAGAAAAATAAAATTTAAATAATAAATTAAAAACTCAGCTAAAGGGATATTCAATGAAAAGAGCATTAAATAAAACCCATTAAATGGAAAAGAGTAATGAGCTTTGCTTAATGGATCCTCTAGAACTTATTAGGTCAAAATATGAATTTACAAATAGTAAATAAAAAGAAAATATCCTAAATTCAGAGTCTTAATATCTCCTAAATAGAAAAGGACTCTTTAAGCAATAAAAGTGGTAATTAGAGTTGGAATTGGATTCCTAAATCTACTCCATATAGTCTAGCACGAATTTAGATACTATCCTAACCCAATTAGAGATTGGAAAGCAAGAGAGGAAAGGTGGAGTTAGGAAATCTCGTAATTAAGAGGAATTTGAGTAGTAGTAGGAATATGAACATTTATTTATATAAATACACCTCTTAAACCCTCATGACCGGCCCTAGCTCGTGCAAAGGGGTTCTTGGATGTGGAGAAGAGGCCAAGGAGGAGGAGAAATCGAGGAGAGAAAGATCCATCAAGCTTCTTCCTTCGTTCTTGGAGTTCTAAGCCCTAGAAGATAAATCGAGTCAAAGGTAGGCATTCTCACGAGCAAAATTAAATTAAACTCGTTTGTAGGTAGTTCCAATCACCAGGAACAAAAGCCCTCTTGATTCCCTCTTTTTCATCGAGCCAATCTTTTGTTATTGATTTTAGAAGACCTGCAAACATGGTAACTCCGAGACATCATGTTTAATTCAAATCTCTATGAATACTTGATCCCCTGCTACGAAATTCTTACTGTAGATACTTCATGTTGTTAGGGATCTTTTGCCCCTAAAAGCCCTAAATTTCATCGAGCATGCTGATCGAATTTAATCAATCTTTCTCTCTGTGTCATGTTCTGAATAACTCGTTCTTGCTCATGTTCAAACCCTATATGAACCATGCTCTCTCTTTAATTCCGATTTACTGGAAGTACCCTTACATGTCTACTTTAATTTGCAACTTGTTTTGTGATTTTTCATCGACTATGTAATTAGTTATGATTTTTCAAAGTACCCTGTGTCTAAACAAGTCAAGTTGGCACGCAATCCAATGTAGAATATTGTTCCTGCTCGAACTCAGGTGAAGCACCTGAGAACGCGATGGCTCGACATGTCGCGTTCTCAGAGCCGACACGACCGTCATCTTGTCGCGTTCTGAACGCGACAGGAGACCCCGTCGCGTTCTGGCCGCCTGAGTAGACAGCCCTGTCGCGACCTGTACAGGACCCTGTCGCGTTCCATCATGACCCTGTCGCGACCCTTACATGGGTACGCTGCGTTCACAGGATTTTGCATGAAAACCCATAAAATTTGTTACTCACACTTTCTACAATATTCTTACGCATTTTTAACAGTCATACACGCAGTAAAAACACCTTTCTTTAATGGAGCTATATTGAATGCTTTAAAATACATATTCACGACTTCTTTTCTATCTATGATTCTCTTACACATGCACACACATGAACCATCCATATATGGCTGAAATCTGGCATAAAAGATCTCATAATGTATCTGGTAATTTATTGCAATAAAGTATAGTAATTGCCCTATTTTAAAGGACTTGTATTCGTTTCTTGCGTTGTTTATATACCGATATCGACGCTCCACTGTTCTAGAATTCCTCTAGAACGTCGAGCACCTGTTTTTATATACACACTTTACTTGGCTTGTGGTGAATTCTCCGTCGGATATTCCTTTCGCCGGACTAGTGAAACCTTGCACAAGGCCTCCGTAAGTCTCCTCTGATCATGGATTCCCACATGTTCGACGAGCCGGTTGTACCCTAACACCCATTACACCTTTAGGGATTGATATGATCCAAACGGCTATTAGAAGTTCGCTCTTACCTTGAATCACGTCGGACCTCTGGACTTGTGCATAACATGGCCAGCAGGAAGATCGTGAATTCCACCTGACTGCCAATACGACGTGCGCGTGTTGTGCAACTGTTACTATTGCATGTTTACTCGTCGCATTACGTGCAATGTCCATTATCTCTCATCTATACTCTACTCGCTCGTCTATTCACGTTCCCTCTACTATCTCGTCGATTCATCTAGTGCTCTTAACTATTCTTGGTACTCTATATTGGCCATTGATTGATTGTCTAAAGATACAATATAACCAATGCTTGGCAATATATAAAGGGCCCGATCTGGTCCTGGGATGTGCGCCCGAAAGTGCTAGTGTAGTACCCCGAAAAAAATCTATTAATTAAAATTATGGATAAATCGAAATTTTATCAATTAATAAATTCAATTAGTTAAAAAGGTATGCATCATTATTGCATGCGTATAAACCCCTATAAAATTTCGTAAAAATAATAGTTATACTTTAAATAATGTTCTCTAATGACCCATCATGAAATTTGGGCATAGAAAAATCATTTGGACCGAGTTTAAGAAATTATGCGACTTATTAGCATAATTAAGGAATAAGTCGAAGAACTCATTATTTTATGACCCAAAGTGGATTATAAATAATATGGGATGATAGCCCATTATGATATTTGGACCAATGGACAATCTTGGCCCATGAATAAATTCTCTAATAAAAGGATAATTAAAAATCCAATAAGTAAAGTAAGTACATGGGTTGTACAATTAAGCTCACACGAGTTATTGGGCCAAGAGTAAGAGCCCAAATGATGAAGGTTAGAAATATTGGCATGAATAATATTTAATTGAAATAAAAATATGAAATTACTTGAATAAGTGTGATAAATAGATTTACATAAGGATAAAGGGTGAATAATTGGAATTAAATCAATACCCATTAAGTCAAATTAGTAATGAGTTTTACTAATGGTCCTAGCATAAAGTTTTGGGCCCAATTATGAAGAGTCCACCATGAGATGAGAATTAAATAAGTGAAATTCGTACCTAAAATATTAATAAATAGAAAAGGGTTAAGATAATGAGTATTTTAACTCTTAATCATCTTAGAAAGAGTTCTAAACCTAGTATAACTCAATAGGACTCTATCCTAATCTAAAATTGGGATTTAGATGAGAGACAATTGGGTTAAATATAAGAGACCCAAATTAAATAGGGAAATTCGTAACTATATTATCTGTTAATTAAAAAGGGGTCATTAAAGCACTAATATGACTCATATATATCTTAATAAGAGTCCTAATTCTATCCTAAACTATTACCCATGAAATTAAACCTCTCCCCTACCCATTAGGTGGATAAATTGTAGAAAAATAGAGGATAATTGTGAATTTTCGAAATTTAGGAGAGAAGGGAAGAGTACGGAGTTGTGTGGACTCTATTACCACCCTATACACTTCTCATTTGACCCTATCAACCCCATTTTCGTGGCTGGAGCTCTGGAGCATGAGGAGAAGGGTTGGAGCAAGGAGAAGAAGGAGGTTGGAGCAAGGAGAACTTCGAAATTCGTCACCCCTCAACCCTAGGATCTTTACAGCGCAAAAAGATAGGCAATCTCTCAAGATAAAATCGTGCAATAATTACCCTAGGTAGCCTTCACAGTGCAAAAAGATAGGCAATCTCTCAAGATAAAATCGTGCAATAATTAACCTAGGTAGCCTTCATTGAACTCTTCCAAAGCCCTATGGTTTCGTGGTATTTCGTTCACCCATTTGGGCGAATTTAATTCGTGAAATCCTGCTGTCACCATGAACCCGAATCTCATGTTTTCTCTAATACCTTGCACGTACTTATTCCCATGCTATGAGAAAATTCTCATTGATACTACCATGAAATATCTTTCAAACGCCCCTAGTCTTGCTTGATTTCTATTTCCCATGAGGGAGAATTAAATCTTTGAATATCTATCAGACCTGTGCACTCGATCCTCCTTGTTTCCTTTTTAACATCGTGCAAAATTGACATCATTCCATGATAAAATTATCATAAATACTACTACATGTTAGCTTTCAAACGCCGCTGGTTTCAGAATTTTTCATCATTTATACACCTCTAATTAATTCGTTGAACCCTGACTGTGCCTGTTTAGGTCACTGAAAAGTAACCTGATCAATGCATGTCTAAACCTTGTCTATTTTCAAATTAATCATGCATGTTGATAGATATACATGTCTAATTTCGTTTAAAACTGGTTTCGTACTTTTTGAATCACCGTGCGATTTTATACTGATTTTAGAATGACCCTGTGTTAAGAAGGGTTCACCCAGAGAAAAATAGAAAAAGGGCCGGACATCCCTGTTATCGCGGCGGCGCAATCCGTCGCGATACGGGGAGGTCGCGGCCGACTAAGGCGACGCGTTCATAACGCGTCTGCCTGTACCGCCGCATTCTCAACCCCGAAACCGGGCCAGACCAGGCCCGTTCGCCCGTCGCGCCAGGCCGCCCCGTCGCGACTTGGACCGCGACGGGAACTCCCGCCGCGTTAGCAGTTTGACGCGCCCATGTGCCCCGTCGCGACGTGATCGCGACAATCACCCCCGTCGCGTTCTTGAAATTTCGGCCAGAACCTTTAATTGCTCTTATATCCCTGCTTTAAATGCCATCTAATCCTTGTACAAGTTAAACCATGTACTGTTAAGCTTAATAAATGATCTGAATATTTTTATTGGGTAATATTTAAATGATTCTTATTAATTTAAAAGCCGTGAGCACGACTTATTCTATTCTCATGATTTCTTTACACTTGCACACTAAACATTATTTATTGCCATTTGACCCTATTAAATTACTCAATAATGTATCTGGTAATTAAGTGAAATTAATTACCTAATTTCCCTATTATTTAAATGACACATGTCTTCGTTTTATTCGCGTGATTTGTACACCGTTATCGCGTCCCTCTGCCTTCGAGCACTCGAGGCAAGACAGACAACGTTTCATTATACACTTTTTCTTGACATGGACCACCTCTCCACCGGGAATACTCTCGACTGGACCAGGGACTCCTTGTCAAGACCTCCGTAAGTCTTCTTGGCTTTGGCGCACGTCCTTAGTCAACGAGCTGGTTGTACCCTTTAAATCCCGGTTACACTCTTAGGGATCAGTACGATCCAAACGGACTTAGTGAGATCTCTCTTATCTTGTGATCACGCCGGACCACCTGGCTCGTGTACGCGGCATGGCTAAGGGCGGTTGTGACTTCTACCAGACTGCCGGTATCCGACCTGGTACTGTGCAACCGTTACTATCGTGGTTTATCATTGTTTTACGATTATACCCCTATCTCATCTACTATCCTTGTACTCTCATCTATTCACGTTCACTCTACTATCTCGTCTATTCATCTAGTACCCTCTTGAGACTCTTGAGCTGTTGTGGCTCCCATTGCTTGTACTATACATGACTGTCTAGCGCCATAATATGGGTCCGGTGACCCTACTGACTTGAATGCATACTGTGCAGGGCACGGAGAGTGTCCGAGGGGCTCCAATCTAGTCCTGGGGGCAGAGAGCCACCCGTTCCGACCCCCGGGCGAATAAATATCTGTGTCCGACCGGAGGGTACGACAGTCGATGTACTAGTACACACGCTCCGGGGGGAATTTTGGCCCCGAAACGGAATTCCGTAAAACCAGCGCCTTGTCGACCGTCTCGGAGTGCGGATTCCAAATTGTGGTCACATAAGCGATTCCGATGCCCGTGCGGAAAGTTATGCCCAATTCTTTCGCTGAAGGGGTGGGAATAAACCGGAGGGGGTGACTATATCGGCGATGTTCGAGCACCCATATCCACGACCTAGGGAGGAGATCTCGCGACGAGTTGAACACGACTTCCGATCGATGCGACTGGGTGGCTCCACGTGTGGGCTCCGCCAGCAATTCGAGTAATCGAGGGAGTCGCTACTGCCAAAAAACCTTGGAATAGGGGAGATCGTCGGCTAGAATCGCAATTTCGGAGTGCGAAGCGAAGGATTTTCGACCCCAAAACGACGTCTTATGGCCTGAGGCAATAAGGGGGCGTCGAGCGCCTCTGAGTGCCGATCCTGAATTGGGGGTCTTATAAGTGATTCCGATAACCGAGCGAAAAGTTATGCCTGTTTGAGCGAAGCGGTGTCCGTATGCGATCGCATCGGTAGCCTGCGACCGCGCTCCCGGAGAGGAATTTGGGCGCCGGACCGGAAATCTCCGAATGCGACCATTTACCGACCGGGTCGAAGTGCCAATTCTGAATTGGGGCCTCGCGGGCGGTTCCGACCCCCGGGCGAATAAATATCTGCGTCCGACCGGAGGGTACGGCAGTCGGTGTACTAGTACACACGCTCCGTGGGGAATTTTGGCACCGGAACGGAATTCCGCGAAACCAGCGCCTTGTCGACCGTCTCGAAGTGCTAATTCCGAATTGTGGTCACATAAGCGATTCCGATGCCCGTGCGGAAAGTTATGCCCAAATCTTTCGCTGAAGGGGTGGGAATAAACCGGAGGGGGTGACTATATCGGCGATGTTCGGGCACCCATATCCACGACCTAGGGAGGAGATCTCGCGTCGAGTTGAACACGACTTCCGATCGCTGCGACTGGGCGGCTCCGTGTGTGGGCTCCGCCAGCGATTCGAGTAATCGAGGGAGTCGCTACTGCCAAAAAACCTTAGAATAGGGGAGATCGTCGGCTAGAATCGCAATTTCGGAGTGCGAAACGAAGGATTTTCGACCCTGAAAAGACGTCTTATGGCCTGAGGCGATAAGGGGGCGTCGAGTGCCTCTGAGTGCCGATTCCGAATTGGGGTCTTATAAGCGATTCCGATAACCGAGCGAAAAGTTATGCCTGTTTGAGCGAAGTAGTGTCCGTATGCGATCGCATCGGCAGCCTGCGACCGAGCTCCCGGAGAGGAATTTTGGGCGCCGGACCGGAAATCTCCGAATGCGACCATTTACCGACCGGGTCGAAGTGCCGATTCTGAATTAGGGCCTCGCGGGTGGTTTGGACCCCTGGGCAAATAAATATCCGCATCCGCGAGGCCCTAATTCAGAATCGGTGCTTCGACCCGGACGGTAAATGGTCGCATTCAGAGATTTCCGGTCCGGCGCTAAGTCCTACTGAGCGTTATCGCTCACCTTTCGTTATTTGTTATTGTGTTTTCAGGTAAGTCAAGTGACAACCTTACACACAACAACGGGATTGGACTGGAGTGATGAGCGTCCTGAAGTCATAGTGATGGAATGTCCTTAGTACCTTAGAGTCTAGTTAGATATTTGCTTTAGATTTCTTTTCCAATGTAATAATGTCATTGAGCCCTATGTTTTGGCTTTGAATTAGTGGTTGTAATAGTATAGATGAATTATCAATAAAATGATGAGTTCTATTGCAATTATTGTTCATAAGATGCTCTGATATTTGTGAATGTATGCGCAATTTTCATTACCATACTCGTTGTTCATGCCTCCCTGATTTATTCCGCTGCTAAATTAGCGGGGCATGACAGTTGGTATCAGAGCCTAGGATGTCCTTATTAGGATATTTTTGGTCTTAGGATGTTCTAGGTGAACTGCCCTGACATGTGTCTAAGTCAACCACCATACCTATGTGAGAATTGGGTAGAACCATGGTTAAGATCTGAATACATTTATCTATATATATATGTATTAACTTGGTAATACTTTAGCACCCAAAGTCTAAAAAGAAACAAACAAAATGTTATTGCTCGCAGGAGATTAGTGGAGATGGCTGGTGAGCATGCACAATTGCGGGACTTGCAAAGCACTGTACAAGGGTTAACTCAAGCCCTTAACAACGTGATTCAAGCAGGAGCAAGGAATGGGGCAGGAGATTTATATGGAAATTTCCAACGAATGAATCCTCCTAGGTTTAATGGAACTCTGGATCCCGATGAAGCCGAAAATTGGGTGAAGACGATGGAACGGATCTTTAGAGTTATGCAATGTTCAGAACAGGAGAAAGTCCTTCTAGCAACCTTCCAATTGGACCGCGTTGCCAGATCTTGGTGGGAAGCTGCCAGTCGACAACTAGCAGACATCAACATAGAGTGGGATGAATTTTTAGAACTCTTCAACACCAATATTTTTCTAAAAGGATTCGTGAGAGGAAGGCAAATGAATTCGCCAATTTAAAACAACGAATGATGTCTGTAGTAGAATATGAAGCACAATTTGAAAGACTAGCACAATATGCACCACATTTGGTGAGTACGGGAAAGATGAAGGCAAGAGATTCTTAGAAGGATTGAGATCTGTGTTCTGGGAAAAGTTGGCTCCACTAGACATTGCGGTATATTCAGACATAGTATCGAGAGCTCAAATAGTAGAGGACACCATGGGACTTCTTGAAAAGATCCATAAGAAAAAGGTGTTGAAAAGGGAACGTGCTACCCATTCCCATGATAATAAAGGAAGAAATACAGTAGATAGCAAGAGAATGAAAGGGGAAGTAAAGCGGAAGGAATTCTGTAAATTTTGTAAAAAGCCAGGGCATCAGATGGATAACTGTTGGAAGAAATTGGGCAAATGCTTGCGTTGTGGAAGTCAACACCACCAAGTCATCAATTGTCCAATGGAGAAGAACCAAACTTCACGCTAGGGACGATTACAAGCCCTTGTGGATATAAATCATGCCAATCGAAGGGGACAAGGTACCATCACTAAACCCTTAGTTCAATTTCATATTATTTTCTCGATAGCAAAGCCCCAAGTGGGGGAGATGATGGAATGAGATATTCAGAATAGAATTGGTAGTCGTATAATATCATATGAATTTGGGGACCAAATTCTATTTAAGTGGGGGAGGATGTAGTACCCCGAAAAAAATTCATTAATTAAAAATTATGGATAAATCGAAATTTTATCAATTAATAAATTCAATTAGTTAAAAAGGTACGCATCATTATTGCATGCGTATAAACCCCTATAAAAATTTCGTAAAAATAGTAGTTATACTTTAAATAATGTTCTCTAATGACCCATCATGAAATTTGGGCATAGAAAAATCATTTGGACCGAGTTTAAGAAATTATGCGACTTATTAGCATAATTAAGGAATAAGTCGAAGAACTCATTATTTTATGACCCAAAGTGGATTATAAATAATATGGGATGATAGCCCATTATGATATTTGGACTAATGGACAATCTTGGCCCATGAATAAATTCTCTAATAAAAGGATAATTAAAAATCCAATAAGTAAAGTAAGTACATGGGTTGTACAATTAAGCTCACACGAGTTATTGGGCCAAGAGTAAGAGCCCAAATGATGAAGGTTAGAAATATTGGCATGAATAATATTTAATTGAAATAAAAATATGAAATTACTTGAATAAGTGTGATAAATAGATTTACATAAGGATAAAGGGTGAATAATTGGAATTAAATCAATACCCATTAAGTCAAATTAGTAATGGGTTTTACTAATGGTCCTAGCATAAAGTTTTGGGCCCAATTATGAAGAGTCCACCATGAGATGAGAATTAAATAAGTGAAATTCGTACCTAAAATATTAATAAATAGAAAAGGGTTAAGATAATGAGTATTTTAACTCTTAATCATCTTAGAAAGAGTTCTAAACCTAGTATAACTCAATAGGACTCTATCCTAATCTAAAATTGGGATTTAGATGAGAGACAATTGGGTTAAATATAAGAGACCCAAATTAAATAGGGAAATTCGTAACTATATTATCTCTTAATTAAAAAGGGGTCATTAAAGCACTAATATGACTCATATATATCTTAATAAGAGTCCTAATCCTATCCTAAACTATTACCCACGAAATTAAACCTCTCCCCTACCCATTAGGTGGATAAATGGTAGAAAAATAGAGGATAATTATGAATTTTCGAAATTTAGGAGAGAAGGGAAGAGTACGGAGTTGTGTGGACTCTATTACCACCCTATACACTTCTCATTTGACCCTATCAACCCCATTTTCATGGCTGGAGCTCTGGAGCATGAGGAGAAGGGTTGGAGCAAGGAGAAGAAGGAGGTTGGAGCAAGGAGAACTTCGAAATTCGTCACCCCTCAACCCTAGGATCTTTATAGCGCAAAAAGGTAGGCAATCTCTCAAGCTAAAATTGTGAAATAATTACCCTAGGTAGCCTTCATGTACCTCTTCAAAAGCCCTATAGTTTCTTGGTATTTTGTTCACCCATTTGGGCGAATTTAATTCGTGAAATCCTACTGTCACCATGAACCCGAATCTCATGTTTTCTCTAATACCTTGCACGTACTTGTTCCCATGCTATGAGAAAATTCACATTGATACTACCATGAAATAGCTTTCAAACGCCCCTGGTCTTGCTTGATTTCGATCTCCCATGAGGGAGAATTAAATCTTTGAATACCTATCAGACCTGTGCACTCGACCCTCCTTGTTTCCTTTTTAACCTTGTACAAACTTGACATCATTCCATGATAAAATTATCATAAATACTACTACATGTTAGCTTTCAAACGCCGCTAGTTTCAGAATTTTTTATCATGTATACACCTCTAATTAATTCGTTGAACACTGACTGCGCCAGTTTAGGTCACTGAAAAGTAACCTGATCAATGCATGTCTAAACCTTGTCTATGTTCAAATTAATCATGTATGTTGATAGATATACATGTCTACTTTCGTTTAAAACTGGTTTCGTACTTTTTGGATCACCATGCGATTTTATACTGATTTTAGAATGACCCTATGTTAAGAAGGGTCCACCCAGAGAAAAATAAAAAGGGCCGGACATCCCTGTTATCGCGGCGGCGCGATCCGTCGCGATACGGGGAGGTCGCGGCCGACTAAGGCGACGCGTTCATAACACGGCTGCCTGTACCGCCGCATTCTCAACCCCGAACCGGGCCAGACCAGGCCCGTTCGCCCGTCGCGCCAGGCCGCCCCGTCGCGACTTGGACCGCGACGGGAACTCCCGCCGCGTTAGCAGTTTGACGCGCCCATGTGCCCCGTCGCGACGTGATCGCGACAATCACCCCCGTCGCGTTCTTGAAATTTCGGCCAGAACCTTTAATTGCTCTTATATCCCTGCTTTAAATGCCATCTAATCCTTGTACAAGTTAAACCATGTACTGTTAAGCTTAATAAATGATCTGAATATTTTTATTGGGTAATATTTAAATGATTCTTATTAATTTAAAAGCTGTGAGTACGATTTATTCTATTCTCATGATTTCTTTACACTTGCACACTAAACATTGTTTATTGCCATTTGACCCTATTAAATTACTCAATATGTATCTGGTAATTAAGTGAAATTAATTACCTAATTTCCCTATTATTTAAATGACACATGTCTTCGTTTTATTCGCGTGATTTGTACACCGTTATCGCGTCCCTTTGCCTTCGAGCACTCGAGGCAAGACAGACAACGTTTCATTATACACTTTTTCTTGACATGGACCACCTCTCCACCGGGAATACTCTCGACTGGACCAGGGACTCCTTGTCAAGACCTCCGTAAGTCTTCTTGGCTTTGGCGCACGTCCTTAGTCACGATCTGGTTGTACCCTTTAAATCCCGGTTACACTCTTAGGGATCAGTACGATCCAAATGGCCTTAGTGAGATCTCTCTTATCTTATGATCACGCCGGACCACCTGGCTCGTGTACGCAGCACGGCTAAGGGGCGGTTGTGACTTCTACCAGACTGTCGGTATCCGACCTGGTACTGTGCAACCGTTACTATCGTGGTTTATCATTGTTTTACGATTATACCCCTATCTCATCTACTATCCTTGTACTCTCATCTATTCACGTTCACTCTACTATCTCGTCTATTCATCTAGTACCCTCTTGAGACTCTTGAGCTGTTGTGGCTCCCATTGCTTGTACTATATATGACTGTCTAGCGCCATAATATGGGTCCGGTGACCCTTCTGACTTGAATGCATACTGTGCAGGGCACGGAGAGTGTCCGAGGGGCTCCAATCTAGTCCTGGGGGCAGAGAGCCACCCGAAAATACCTGCAGGGGCTATTGACGGTGTTCTGCATTGCACCGGTTCTGACTATCTCGACATTGGCTAGACATTTAACTGTTATACTATTAGTCTGAGGAGTTCAGACGTACTGTACCATTTCGGTGCTATTATTGTGCTAGCACTGACTGTTATAACATTAGTCTGAGGAGTTCAGACGAAATGTACTATCGTTAAACGGCTACTGTCCCAAAGTGACTATTGTCGTACTCGACTAGTGCACCGTTGTGCATCCATACACGCTATCTCTTTACATGCAATCTCATTACACGCTATCTTGATATACAAACTATCTCGTTACACGCCACCTTGATACAAGCTATCCTATTACATGTCATTTTGATACACGCTATCTTGTTATACACTATCTTGTTACACGCTATCACGTTATGTTGTCATCCTAATTTTGCAATACTCTTGAGAAATGTATTATCGTTCACTTGTTATCTTGTACTATTTCTCTCTTGACTATACTTGATCGTTCTCTCTAGTTAACCTGCGTTACAAGACATTAATCACTTAAAGCATGCTTGTTTACACGAGATATTAAGTCCTACTGAGCGTTATCGCTCACCTTTCGTTATTTGTTATTGTGTTTTCAGGTAAGCCAAGTGACAACCTTACACACAACAACGGATTGGACTGGAGTGATGAGCGTCCTAAGTCATAGTGATGGAATGTCCTTAGTACCTTAGAGTCTAGTTAGATATTTGCTTTAGATTTCTTTTCCAATGTAATAATGTCATTGAGCCCTATGTTTTGGCTTTGAATTAGTGGTTGTAATAGTTTAGATGAATTATCAATAAAATGATGAGTTCTATTGCAATTATTGTTCATAAGATGCTCTGATATTTGCGAATGTATGCGCAATTTTCATTACCATACTCGTTGTTCATGCCTCCCTGATTTATTCCGCTGCTAATTAGCAGGGCATGACAGCTAGTGCCCATGGGAGTTAAATGATCAGAGTGTTTGGCATTACACTCAAGTGCTATCTATCTCGACTATCTATATGACAATCAAAACACAAACGTGCTATACTCTCTCGATGTCTAGAATGACAAACAAGTGCTATACTCGTCGTGCTATTATTATACTTGTGCTAGTTGTGCTATGGCCATCCTGCTATTCATGCTATACTCGATACTTGTGCTATTTTTGGAAACTATACTCGATCTCGTGCTATTCTGCTATCCTATTACCTGTTGTGCTATCTCTTGCTATATTTTGACTCTCTTGTACCTACTATCTTTAGATACTCTGCCATTAAATGCGTTAATTATTTAAAGCCTGCTTGAGCCTGAGATTTAAGTCCTACTGGGCGTTATCACTCACCCTACGTTATTTGATGTTGTGTTCTCAGGTGAGACCGAGGATGACACATACACTCACGAGGAAGGGAATGACCAAGAGTGAAGCCAGGAGTACCCTCGAGTCATTACGTTATCTTAGAGTTGTAGTTAGTTATTTCCTTCTATTGCAATGTAATTGGGCCCTATAGAATGGCTCTGATATTAGTGGTTGTAACTAGACATTTGAAAGTTATTAATGAGAAAGATTTGCTTTAGTATTATTCAATGTGCAATGGTTTGATGTCTAGTATATGCTCTATACATTTTTCTTGCAACTGCCTTCACGCTCCGATATTCCGCGTCGGGGCGTGACAGAGATAGGGGTGGCCGGGTTCTTCCCACTGCTACAGGTATGCTTCTCACCCTTACCTTTTAGTGCTTTTCCTGCTTATGTTGATTAATTGTGCTGACTGTGTTGTTTTGCAGGTGTGGGCGTATTACTACCTCCCTTCCCTAGGCCGGGGAGTGCCGAGGTGACCGGGCGCTGTGCCGCTACTGCAGCGCTGGCGGTTCCGCCGCGATGAGCGGTCACTGCGCCTGCAGGTGACGCTCATTCATGACGCATTGGACACTGTCCCCTTTGGACACGTAAGTACTTCCACACTAGCACCTTTTCCTTCCTTTGCCACTGACAGTTGATTAACAAGCTTTCTATCTGTGACGTGCAGGTCGACTGGACTCCTTACGCTGGGGAGGACGACGCCGCCCAGCCGTGGGTGGAGCAGGGCCGCCCCTACTTCGGTAGGGAGATTTGGCTTCATGCTTTCAACACGGTGGTACCCCTCCACCTCTGGATGGTAGCGAGGACCCTGGGGCTCCATCAGGCTGTGGTGGAGTTCCCGATGCGTCAGCGACCATGGGAGAGGCCGGGTCGCAGCTTCTGAGGCCTCCAGCAGGTCACGGACTGGAGGGTGCGTGTTCAGGAGCAGCTGGAGGACTGGCGCCAGCGAGGCCGGGTGGTGACCTCTGAGGCCACCAGCGATGAGGACTACTTCCGTGCCTACGCACGGAGGTACGGGGCCCAAGTATACAAGGGGACCCGACGACCGGTGAGTACTACCACTTAGCCTTTCTAAATACTTTAATCATTAATTGCTTGGCTAACCTGACTTGTGCTTGCAGCTTGACCCTGAGGGCAGGATCGCCTCCCTCGAGGGTGTTCTTCACTCTACAATCCAGCAGAGGGACGACCTCCAATAGACCGTGACTCAGCTGGTGAGTACTCTTCTCTCTATCCTTCCTACCCTTAGTCTCAGTTGACTGACTTCTGTGCTTTTCTATGCACCGGGCCGAGCTAGAGCAGGCGCAGCAGATGGTGGGAGGTGCCTCTACCTCCCGAGACGAGCATGGCCACTCCGTACTGGAGGGTCAGTTGGCAGCAGCGGTGAGACGGGCGGAAGATGCCGCAGCCCAGCTGCAGGAGCAGGTGAGTTGTTGACTACATGCCCCTTACATCTGACTCTTTTTATTGACAATTTTCCTTGACTTGCAGGAGGCGGAACTGAGGGACGCTCTAGCGCGGGTGACTACATTGGAGACGGAGATGATGGAGTTGCGCTTACGTCCTCAGGCGGACGAGGCGACCAGCCTACGTCGGGAGGCAGACGAGCTCCGTTCACAGCTGGGAGAGGATCGGCACCGCTGTGAGCTGCTGCGGTCCGAGATAAGGGGACTTGATAGGGTCCTGGCACTGGTTAGGCGCAGTCGCTCATCATCCAGTAGGAGTGGCATCCCTAGCGGATCAGCCGGACATTATCTGACGGGTTCCTCCAGACGTCGGAGGAATGAGGAGGAGGCACGACGGCGCGAGGGAGCGGCCGAGGGGAGCACGACGGGACCGAGAGAGATGGCCCCTCCACCTTCTCGTCCGCCTGAGGGTACAGTGGAGAGTGGTTGAGGGCTTGTACTTTGCCCATTTTTGTTATGATGATGATGGACATATGATATGGGAATGAATGAAAGCTCTTTTGGTTTATGGATTGTGGTTATGTGAGAGTGACGAGTGAGATGTGAGTGCCGCTTTCTTTCTTTCCACTGCGCCCTGCACACTTAAGGAAACCACAAAACAAGTCAGATCCGTTCTTAGACTTAGCCCCTTGCCTTAAAACGTGACAAGTGACCAACCTTGATAAATGGTCAAGGGGCTAAGCCTTATTAAACAGGCGAAAAGACATAAATAACATGCATGGATGAATGAGTAAAGTGTTCTTTGGAATTTTGGAAACATTTTTGGGTTTTGCAATATTTGATTTTTTTGGTTTTTTGAAATATTTGATTTTTTTGGATTTTGAAATATTTGATTTTTTTGGATTTTGAAATATTTGATATTTTTTGGAATATTGAAATATTTGATTTTTTGGATCTTGAAATATTTGATCTTTTTGGATTTTTGAAATATTTGATTTTTTTTTGGATTTTGAAATATTTGATCTTTTTTTGGATTTTGAAATATTTGATTTTTTTATTTTGAAATATTTGATTTTTTTTGGATTTCGAAAAGCCGCCTAAAGCCGACGTTAGCCCTTCCTAAAAATAAGACGCGCGAGATGGAAGGTACTCGCCCTTTTGGGCCATAACACACCTGATTGGTTTGAACTGCCGGTTTGAAGTCTTGATCACCTCCCCCTCTCGCCAAAGACCTTACCAAGGTAGGACGTGCGTTTGTTGTGACATGCCATGGTGACTGCCCCTAGATGACAGTGCGGCTAGCTTGGCCATACCTAAGGGATGGTCTGATCTCATAGGGGGAAATGGAAGACTATTTGAGGGAAGTCTAATGCAGGTTTAAGGACGTTGGGTTCGACTTCTTCCCACAACATACCCTTCAAAGATTAGGCCTGTTGCGTAGGGACTTTGTGGTATTTTCTATGCATTTGCATTGACTGAGGCATGCGTACGACTGGGCTCATGAGCGTCCCGTGGGGACTTTGCCACTCTTTGCCATGCCCCTATTCCGTCATGTATCTTTGATTCTTTCTTCTGTTTCTTTGTTCTTTTGCCCTTTTGTTTGACCGTCCCTGTTTGTGGCTTCCTCTCGTCAGGGTATTGCTTAAGGTTGACTACCTTACCCTTGCAACTCTCGCCCCTACACCTCGACCGATTTGCAAGAGAACGATCATCACATCGCTAAAGCAGGGCCCACCTAGCCACGATATCTACTAAGTGCAATCGCCCGGGCTTGTCGTGTGTGTGTGTTGATCCTAACTTAGGTCAACCTTCGACGATTGGGGAGGAGATTTTGGACTCTTAGCACGGGGTCATCCCTCGTCTAAGTATTGTGGCCTCACACCTATAGCCCTAGGGATAGAATCTTTTAAGGTACAACCCATTCCATGGATGTGACAACTCTACACCCTCAGCATTAGTTAGGCAATAGGCATTCCCTGGATACACTTCTCTCACGACGTACGGACCTTCCCAGTTTGGCTGCAACTTAGACCGCGGACCTCCCGGTTTGATAAAAATGCGTTTCAAGACCATATCACCCTCTTGGAATTTCCGTTCGATTACCTTCTTTTCAAAGGACCTTGAGATTCTCCTTTGGTATGAGAGTACATGATCGGCCGCCATTAGTCTCCTTTCATCTAAGAGTTCTAATTGGACTAGTAACGCCTCTCGACGTTCGTCAAGATTGAGTTCCTTATCAAGTTGGACTCTTAGCGAAGGGATCAAGATCTCGTATGGAACTACCGCCTCCATCCCGTAAGTGAGAGTGTACGGGGTTTGTCCTGTGGGAGTACGGACAGAGGTACGATAGGCCCAGAGAGCCTCTATTAACTTTTCCGGCCAATCGGCAAATTTGTGCAATTCACAAGTTTTCTTTAAGATTTTAAGAAGGGTTTTATTTGTTGCTTCAGCTTGGCCATTGCCTTGTGGGTAATATGGAGATGAATGATGCAGAGTGATGTTGTATTTCTTACAGAGGTCCTGAAGTTCTTGTGAGATGAATTGTGGCCTGTTGTCTATGACGATGCTGTTTGGCACTCGGAACTGCGAAATGATATTCTTCATGATGAAGCGGCACACTGTGGATGCTTTGATTTCTGCGAACGCCTCTGCTTCTGCCCACTTGGTGTAATACTCAGTTGCTGTTAGGATAAAGGATTTTTGTCTGGTTTGAGCATTAGGATCACCAAGGGGGCCAACAATATCAAAAGCCCACATGGAGAATGGCCAAGGTGTGGAGAGTGGATGAAGTGAGGATGAAGGAGCATGGATTTTATCAGCATGGAGTTGGCATTTGACGCACCTACAGACGTAGATGGCACAGTCTTCTTCTAGGGTTGGCCAGTAGTAGCCCTGCCTAATGATCTTCTTTGCAAGCATTTGACTGTTGACATGCCCTCCGCATTCACTAGCATGGGTTCCTTCTACCACTTTCCACACTTCATCATCAGTAAGACATCTCAAAAGAACTCCATTAAGAGCCCACCTGTACAAAATTTCTCCAACAACTGTGTACCTTAAGGCGGCTCTTTTGATGGCCTTGCAATCCTCCGCATTTGCCCCTTCGGGATATGTCCCATCCTTACAATATTTCCCAATCTCAAAATACCATGGCAGTTCCTCTTCATCCAAGATTTCCTCGAGCTTGGTTAGCATGACATGTTGCACTTCTCTTTTCCTAGCCCTCTCTTCTAAGACTGTCCTAAGGTTTTCGAACCAAGGATCTTGAATAGATGGGACATCAAGCCGTTGGACGACAATTGTCTCGGTCCGGCGACTCAGAGGGAAGGATAGAGATGAAGCTAGCGATGCCAGAGCGTCGGCCAGGATATTCTGTGAGCGAGGAGTATGGATATAGATAAGCTTGCAGAACTGCCTTGCCAACATCGTGACCAAATCTTGATATGGCTTAAGCTTTGGGTCACGAGTGTGGTAAGTTGAGAGCACTTGCTGCAGAACAAGCTGAGAGTCCCCTATGATTCTAAGGTGGGATGCACCTAAGATATAAGCACGCTTGAGACTAGTGAGGAGATCTTCGTACTCAGACATGTTGTTAGTGGCCGAAAAGGTGAGTTGATAGGCGATGGGGATGGTAATACCTTCCGGGTGAGCAGTACGGCTCCAATGCCCCGTCCCTGGGAGTTGAGTGCACCATCAAAATGGAGGGACCAGAAGGGATCTTTGAGGATGACCGGGAGCTCTTCATCGGGGAATTCCTCTTGGACGGAATCGCTGTGAGGGAGTGGCAAATGGGCAAGGTGCTCGGCAATAGCATATCCTTTGATGGCCTTTTGACCACAAAAGAAATGTCAAACTGTGAGAGGAAGCTCTGTCAGCCCGCAAGCCGATCAGAGAGGACGGGTTTCTCTAGAAGGTACCTAAGTGGATCCATTCTTGAGATCAGCTTGACCTCATGGGCAAGAAAGTAATGCTTGAGCTTTTGGACTACCCACACGAGCACGGCACATGTCTTGTCTGCGGTGGTATACTTGGATTCAGCGGTGTTGAAAAGCCTAGAAAGATAGTATGCTGCCCTTTCTTTTCTAGATTCATCATGTTGCGCAAGGACAGCACCTAGGGAGTCCTCAATGACTGAGAGATATAGGATGAGTGGTTTCCCAGGCACAGGAGGTTGCAAAACTGGGGGATTCATGAGATACTTCTTCAAGTCATCAAAGGCTTCTTTGCACTTGTCATTCCATTCAAACTTCACCTCTCCCTTTAAAAGATCATAGAATGGGCAGCATCTTTGTGAATGCTATGAGATGAATCTTCTAATGAACTGCAGATGCCCAATCAACCCTCTTAACTGTGAGATGTTCTTTGGAGGTGGCATTTCCGCAATAGCCCTGGCCTTGTTTGGGTCGATCTCAATACCCCGCTTGCTAACTATGAAGCCTAGCAACTTCCCTGACGATACCCCGAACACACATTTCTTTGGATTCATTCTCAGTTTGTACTCCCTTGATCGTTGCAACACCTTGGCGAGGATTTCAGGGTGTTCTCTTTTGGTTCTTGACTTCACCAAGATGTCATCCACATATACTTCTACGTAGACATGCATCATATCGTGGAAGATGGCCATCATCGCCCTTTGATAGGTAGCCCCAGCATTCTTAAGCCCAAACGGCATGACTACATAGCAATATGTTCCCCAGGGCGTGGTGAAGGATGTTTTCTCTTGATCTTCAGGAGCTAGACAGATTTGGTTGTAGCCTGAGTATCCATCCATGAATGAGAGGGTCTCATACCCAGCAGTGTTATCAATTAGTACATCGATGTGAGGAAGCAGGAAGTCATCCTTTGGACATGCCTTACTTAGGTCTCGGAAGTCGATACAAATTCTGACTTTTCCATCCTTTTTCATGACTGAGACTATGTTTGCCACCCAATTCGGATAAAGTACTACCCTGATGAATCTAGCCTTATGGAGTTTGTCTACTTCGTCCTTCATTTTCAGGGCCATAAGCGGGTGGAATCTTCTGAGTTTTTGCTTTATGGCCTTTGCCCCTTCTTTTAATACAAGCCGGTGCTCCACTAATGAAGGGTCTAGACCAGGCATGTCCTCATATGACCAGGCGAATGTGTCTCTGTATTCCCTCAGAATTTGCACCAGTTCCTCTTCTTCATCAGGAGGGAGGTTCGCTGAAATTATCACAATCCTGGGATCTTCTTCTGTTCCGAGGTTGACTTCCTTAGTAGGTTCATCCACCGCCGTTGTAGGTTCATCAAATCTTCTTACACCACTTGCGTACTTCTCGGCAGCATCATCTACTTCGCTATCCTCTTCATCAATCGGGTCCTCATCATTCATGATCTCATAGACGCCAAATCCGTCGTCTACGAATACCCCATCCTGCACAATCTCTTCTTGTAATACCAGGGCTTCTTTTGTGAACTCCTCTACCAGCAGTAATGCTTGACATCGCCGAGCTAACTCTTGAAGGCATCTTTGGGGAATAGCCTTGCCCCGTTGCTTCCTAGGGCAACGTTTGGACCTGGTAGGCGCTGGGTTGACCTGATTCTCTACTCTAGACTCACCTATACTAAGACCAGACTCTTCTAACCTAGGCTCTTCTTGACTAGACGACTCTACAGGACTGGTGGAGGACATGGCGTCCTCGAAAAGGATGGCTCCTAATGAAGGAGCGGGAGGGGAAGCCCCAGCCGGGGGGTGCCCCTGATCAGGAGGGTGAAGGAGGTATGACGGCTCCTCGACCTCAATGTGCATTTGAAGATTGGCATTTTTTTTGGAGATCGGTGGAGAGCATGCAGCATGAGAGAGTGACCTCGTGGTCGCTCGGATTGGATTGCAAAGCAGAGAGGACTGCAGGTGGGAGATCAGGAGTGAAGAGGCTGTGTGCAGCCGTCAGGAGTTGGGGAGTCAGCTGGATGAGTAGGGAGGAGATGAAGGGACAAGACTGGGAAGGAGGGAGTTCAAGAGGGATGGGTGGATGGCTAGGCACGTGCCCCTCCATAATTCGTCTACTGTCCTTCCCTCTTCATAGGGGATGTCTGGCTCTCCCACATCTGTGGTCTCATTCATCAGCTGCCTCTTGGATGTGATGGATGCGGTGGATCTATTGGCGCCATGTTCTCTCTTCCTCCCAGAATAGACGGCAGAAGGCTATAGTGATGTCTTCTATGTCAAACCAGCGGTACCATTCGGCCTCTGGGTCTCCTAATTCCTCCTCTTTCCTAGGCGGAGTGCTTCCAGTGCCCTGTAGGTGAGCATAGGGGCCATATGCTGAGAGAAATTCCTGCCATGTACCTCGTGGTGTGACAGTTCGGTCTCGACCACCACAGTGTTGTATCCTGGTTGGGTTGGACCTCTGACGAAGTGACACCAGAGCATCCATGTGAGTG
The DNA here is from genome assembly GCA_014218235.1 of Colocasia esculenta. Classification (NCBI taxonomy): domain Eukaryota; kingdom Viridiplantae; phylum Streptophyta; class Magnoliopsida; order Alismatales; family Araceae; genus Colocasia; species Colocasia esculenta. The sequence goes on along the minus strand of CM024756.1, from coordinate 96,705,575 downwards.
ATTCACGGTCGCCTTGAGAGTGGACGTGCTGGATGACCATGCTTGGACTTCTCTCTATAACCCAATCCCCATCGGCTTTTCATTACAATGTCTGGGATGGGCTTGATGATGCCTTGCAGTTCCTCCCCTAGACCCTTGCCTTCTTCATAGCCTAGCTTCATCATAATCTGCCACCCTTTGGTGTTAAGTGGATACTTCCTTTTACTTGTGCAGGACTGGGCTCTTGCTTGGAGTGGAATGAGTAGCCCCAAGGGTAGTTGATGTCCAGCACTGAGACAACGGGCTTATTGGCGGGCCACACAGCTGGGAGGAGGGTATCATTGATGGCATCGACTGTGTGAGCAGTGGCTATGCTTTTGACTTTGATGACCCATCCTTGGAAAGGGAACTTGAGACACTGATGTGCCGTGGACAGTACAGCTCCCAGTGCTTCTAACCACGGTTGCCCCAGGATGGCTTTGAACATGGGGTCAATGTCAAGTACATAAAAGTCGACAGTGACAGCTAGCGGCCCCAGTTCAGCTTGTACAGTCACCATGCCGTGGCAGGATCTTCTGGAGTTGTCATAGGCGGCTATGGTGGTTGGCGTCGGTCTTAACATTCCTTCCGACACATCACATGCTCTCAGAGTGCTCAGTGGGCAGACATTTATGGATGCCCCTGTGTCAACCAGTGCTGCCCCTACTGCTACATGATTGATAACTAGGGTCACACAGAGCGGGAGCCTCCTGGCTTCTGGGGGTGCTAGCTCATTCTCGGTAAATGTAATTGCCGACCCACGAGTCACCATGGCCAATGCGTTGGGTAGTTTGTCGACAAGCATGTCTTCATTCACTACTACTCTCTGCAGGAAGTTTCTCAACTCCTCTTGATGCTCTTTGGATCTCTTTATCAGCTCCAGAATGGAGATCTTGGCTGCTACATGATCAAGATGCTTGAGGATATCATACTGTGTACCAGGCAACGGCTCAATCACCCCCTCATCTTGTGGTTGCTGTTGGGTCTGTTGCTGAGGTGGTTGCAGGACTTGTTGGGGATTGTTTTGGTTAGTGGTGGTGGTGGAGATGGGTGGATACGGGTGGCGGAAAACATGTCCGCTCCGCAGGGTGGTCAGTTGGGTAGCAGGTTGTCTGGCGGAGGATAACGTGGCGGCGGAAAGTTGGTCCAGCCCAGGTGGTGGTAGGATGACGGGTGTCAGAGCGGATAGCACGAGTGGTGGTGGTATGGCGACAGGTGGAGCAAGAGGTATGATAGGTGGTAAGATGACGGAGGATCTAGCGACTGGCGTGGGTGTTGAACCAACGGGCAGTATGACGGCGTTGGCCAAGGAAACTAGAGGAGGGATTGATTGGGGTGCCATGTTGGCTGGTTATATTGTTTGGGATTGTAGAGGGTACTGGTGGTTAATGGCCATCATCTATTGGACATCGAGTTCATCATCATACGTCCAGTTTGCTTGAGGAGGGGGGTGGTGGACGATAGGGTTCACCTGGGCCGGTGGCTGTGGTGGGTTAGGAGCTGGTGGGTGGTTCGGAAAGGGGTTATGAACAATGCCTAGGTCCTGCAACGGCTATTGTTGTTGTTGTTGAGGGGGTGGTTGGTGCTGCTGCCTCTGCCTCTCTTTGATATCTGCTATTACTTGTCGGAGGGCTGTCCAGTCCAGTCTGTTCTGCTCATGCAAGTCACACACCAGATCTTTGAAAGTGAAGCAGTGCTCATGGTGTGACCCGGCTGCCGATGGAACACGCAGTACCTTGTTTGGTCCACACTTGGGTTTAATGGCTTTTCTGGAGGAGCCTGATAGCATCTGTAGAGACCAGGGCCAAGAAGATATCCGGGAGAGTCTCAGAAGAGGTGGGTATTGAGTTCTCCTTGGACCTAGTGGACGCCTGGGTTGGGAACCATCGGGAGGCGGCATTTGATTGTATCGGGCTACTGTCAGGATTGGTGGTGTTCTGACCCTGTGCAGTATAGGGTTGGCAGTTTTGGCTTTGGCCGGCAGGGTTGAATGCACTCACTTGCTCATTTACTTGGACACCCTCGATGACTGGCCCTTGAGGTTTTCTCTGGAAGCGGGACTTCTGGGGTTCGAACATGGAATGAATGGGGGAGTCCTTGAGCTGAGTCTGGATGAAGCGGGCACGGCTGTAGAGTTGATGCATGGTGGTGATATCATTCATTGCTAGGATGTTTCTATAGGCAGGGGTTGCATTAGCAATGATGATTTTGACCTTCTCTCCCTCCGGAAGATACCCTGGGACTCGTGTGGCCATCTGTCTCCACCTGTCGGCATATGTGGCGAAGTCTTCATCCGACTTCATCTTTTCTGCCATGAGATCCATAAGAGAATACTCGGGCCCAACCCTGTCTTGGAATTGTTCAAGGAATTTAGCTCTCACTATGGCGAAGTCTTCTGCATCCTCGGGTAGCAAGGAATAAAACCAATCCAGTGCAGGCCCGTCCAATGACCGGCGGAATAGATACGCCATCAAACGGCAGTCGTGCTGATAGGGTGCAGACTCATAGATAAAATCCTTGATGTGAATATAGGGGTTGCCAGAGCCATTGTATTTGCGGTACTTTGGAAGCTCGGACAGAGAGGGGACCTATAGGCCACTGAAATTAGGCATGTGGACATCATGGTGTTGCCTAGGGTCGACTTGCTTTCGAAGCTCTTGGAGTTCCTTCTTGATGGATGCCCACTCGGACATCATGTCAGGAGCGACGGAAGGCTGAGCATACATGGAGGAAGCACGAGACGCCGGCCTGGCGTGCGGCTCTAACTGCGGTGGATGACAAGGGAGGTAAGGGGGAGACCGGGGCCTCAACTCACGCAGATGGTAATGTTCGGATTCGAAAGGAGTGAATCGAATGGCCCGTGGCTGGATAGGAGTATTGTCGGCTGGTCCCGGGATGATACGGGGGATGGAGATAGATGCCACAGGGCAAGAGGCGGCCGCTCTAGGTGAGGGCGACGAGGCGGCCTTTCCTTTGAGAGCTGTCATGAGGTCCTAGATCTGAGATTGATCAAGCTGAGGGATTAATCGCATGAGTTGAGCGGCTTGATCATCTGCCTGAGGAGAGTGGATAGTTTGAGACGGGCCACCGTCGTCGTGACGATGACTCTCACTGGCGTGGACTATGGCAACCCAAGGCCGGGTCGACTCCTCGAGGAGGTCATGAGGGAGAGATTCCTCATAATCCTGGGAAGTGTAAAAGGCAGCATCTTGATTCTCATTGCCATAGATCGGGTTCAGATAGGACTCCATTCTTGGAAAGTGGAATGCCAAAATGAGGAAAGCATGTCCAGACCTAAGAGACACCCTAACCTAAACAGACACCTGATTTCCTAAACAAACAGTCCTATGCAAACAAAAGAAAGAGAAAATGTCTCACCCAAAGCAAGCAGTTGGCAATGATGATGGTTTCTTTTTTGATTCAAGTTTGCCTTTTAATGGATTGATCTTTTTAGCAAGTTCTCTCAAAGGAAGGTTTCCTAAAGGGAGAAGGCTTCCAACTTCGGTTTGACTAGGATTTCTCACGGACTCACCAATGAATGGATCCTAAATCTAGGTGGCAACATGTACAACCAGCCCGGCGGCCGTGTGGGAATCCATGGTCAGCGGGGACTTACGAAGGCCCTCAAGCGAGTGCTCTAGTCGGACACAAGGAATATGTGGCCGAGAGAGCGGGCGTCGCTGAGGAGGACAACCTAAACTAGAATATGGAAATATGTATGCACGCCCTATGTGCATCAGAGTGCATGCAAAATCTAACCTAATAACTAACAAAACAAAGATCAGGCCGACCTGCTCTCAGAAGTAGAACGCGACAACGTTACTGTTGCGACCAAGATCGCGACAGAAAAGAGGTCGCTTTCCTCTTTACAGTGGACAGAGATCTATTGGACCTGATTATGCACGGATTTCAACACAATCCTATAGCACGGAGGACTGACGACTCTCAAAGCATGGAACAGGCATCAAGCACTCAAAATATGGATGGAGTACGTGAAATAAGCCCAAAAGAACAGGAATAGATGGAATCAGAGGCACTGACCTGATCGCGACAATGACACTATCGCCGTCCTGATAGCGGACACCCAGAACGTCATGTTCCGACCAAGCACACCAGATCCAAAATAGCATTAAAAATTGGCGATGGACAACACATACCTGGTGGTGACGCTCTTCCCGTCACGTTCCTTATCACAACGCCTTTCTTGTCGCTACTCTTATCGCAACGCGCTCAACGTCGCCTCCTCACCCAAAGCAACAGAACTCAAGGCAACAGTAAAGATAAACGAAAAAACACAAAACTTATGGAAGAACCACACATGGATGACTAAAGGTGGCAGGGAAAGACAGCAACAAGCACGATGGGCACTAGTGGCCCCACCGTGATCACCAGAAGGTGTAATCACGGGATTTGCTCCCAAAGATGATGATTAAAATTAGGAAATATGACCGTGATCGCCACCAAAGCAGTAGCAAAATAATATATGAAAGACACTGCCTTGGAACAGGGAAAGATTGCAGAAAGCGTACCTGACCCTGAGAACGCGACGATGAAGCCGTCGCTTTCTTTGTACCTTAACGCGCTGGACGACCTATCGCCTTTTTAGGTCGCGACACCCAGCTGGTCGCCTTCTGCTTCAAAGGATGAAGACCGTGGGGTCTTTCTCTTCCTACTCCTCAGCCGGCCAAGGGGCAGGAGCCTTTTGCTGCTACCGTCTTCTGAACCCTGCCAAGAACATCAAAACAAAGGAAAACCCATTAGAGAACTCGTTTATGAAGAATCTATCCCAAAAAAATGAATAAACATGAGCTAATTGGAGGGAACTCACGTGGGGTGGGGTTTTAACCCCTTTGGGTGTTTAAAATCGGTGTGTGTGGAGTGTGCTAATGCAAGACTATGGAAAAACAAATCTATGCATGCATGGATGAAGAGAAAATTGAAAGAAAAGGGAGAGAGAAAGCATAGGCAGGGAGAAAACGCCCTGGGGGGCACTTACTGGTCGTCTGGAGATGAAGAGCTCTTCTGAGAAGTTGGAGTTCTCTGGAAGACGAAGACACAGCCGAAAACCTTGCCCTAAATAGTGCTGTATGGAAAGATTTATACCCCGTTATTCTTGAACGGGCTGGAGGAGAATAATAGGCAAGAGTCCGAGTTTGGGCAAGTATGCTCGTGCAAGGGCAATTGGATTTTGAAAAGGAAGCATTAAGAAGATCTCCTAAAAATTTGGCAAGATTTGGACGTTTCTAGGTCAATTAAAACTCGGATTATTCATTAATAGCAAGTGTCCAAGTCATGCTCGGAAAGGGTACTTTGCATGGAAACCAGAACGCGATGGGTTCATGTTCGCTACCAGATAGCGACGCCTCGATACGCCGCCTTCCTTACAAGGAAAGGTTTTGAACATTTTCTAACAAATTTTTCAGGTAATAAAAATGCCAATTAAGAATGCGACATATCGAGGCGTCGCCTTCTGAAGGAGATCGATTTTAACATGAAGCAAATCGTTACAGGGCCAGATAGCGACATAAAGCCGTCGTCTTTATGAACAAGAACACGACAGAAAACCTGCCGCCTTCAAGATCTTTCACCATATGGCCATGTAAGTACCCTATCTCCTTGCACGGTATCTGGTTGGCGTACAGCTCGAAGCGTTGGACTCCTAACCCAGAGAGCAACAAGACAATGATGAAGAGTGGTTGAATTGACCAAGAAGAACCCACCAGGGTGATGAACTAATAGAAAGATATCATGATCAGAGAAAGCCCTTGACGATGATGAGCCAACATGGGGCGTCAATGATGTGACAAGGAATTTGGCTTGACTATAGGCCAGAAATGGTGTCTACACCTTTATCATCGTTGGGCTACTGTACCATGGCAGGAGAGGTCACAGGCGGCTAAACACAATCGGGCAGCTCATTCGGAAAAGAATGTGCATACTAGTGGGTCGGTATCTTATGCAACCCACACCAGAAATTGGTAAGCATATTAACTTTCAATTACTTAATCCATTAATTATTATTATGAAACTAACTACTTTTGTTGAATTGTAAGCGTCACGCGCTCGAGCGTGCCCCTCACATTTCGCGAGTTATTTGATCGGACTCATAAGCGAAGGGACGGATGACTATGTCAGCGAGAGTGCTCGCACGATTGTCGTAAGTCAAAATATAATTTTTGAATTCAATTTAGATATTAAAAAAAATATGATTTGAATAATACATTTTTAATTTGTTCTGTAGGAGACCTATGACAAGACGATGGCAGATCACTATGTAGAGGGCACTCCCCAGCCAGACTTGGATCCGGAGGCTGGGTCGACGCAGTGGGAGGGCCGAGTGTACGGCTTTGGGGATAGCCTGGATACTACTCTAGTGTTGTCCTCATATGCGAGTTCAATCGCTCCTCCAGCCTACGCGAGTTCGGTCTGACACGACCGGTGGGTGAGAGTTACGTGTGGGAACTGACAGAATCCTAATCGAATTCTTGGTTTGGGTTCTGTGCTCAAACCATTAATCTTAAAAAACCTAAGTGTAAATGATCAGAACACGCAACCCGGGGGTCCAAAATCAAAAATAGGGATCCCATCGGTGTGCCGTTCGCTCCGACACGATTGGGTGGTGAGAGTGACGTGTGGGAACTGACAAAATCCTAATCGGATTCCAAGTTTGTGTTCAGCGCTCAACCACTAATCTAAAAAAAACCTAAATGAAAAGGATCAGAACACGCAACCCGGGGTCTAAATCAGAAATAGGGATCCGATCGACGTGCCGTTCAGTTCGACACGACCAGGTGGTGAGAGTGACGTGTGGGAACTGACGGAATCCTAATCGGATTCCCGGTTTGGGTTCGGCGCTCAAATCACTAATCTTAAAAAAACCTAAATGAAAAGGATCAGAACATGCACACTCGGGGGTCCAAAATCAGAAAAATGGATCCGATTGGCGTGCCGTTTGCTCCGACACGACCGGGTGGGTGAGAGTGACGTGTGAGAACTGACGAAATTCTATTCGGATTTTCGGTTTGGGTTTAGCGCTCAAACCACTATCTTAAAAAAAACCTAAGTGTAAATGATCAGAACACGCAATCCGGGGGTCCAAAATCAAAAATAGGATCCCATTGTGTGCCGTTCGCTCCAACACGACCGAGTGGGTGAGAGTGACGTATGGGAACTGGCGAAATCCTAATCGGATCTCAGTTTGGGTTTGGCGCTCAAATCACTAATCTAAAAAACCCTAAATGAAAAGGATCCGAACACCAACCCGGGGGTCCAAAATCAGAAATAGGGATCCGATTGGCATGCCGTTCGCTCCGACACGACCGGTGGGTGAGAGTGATGTGTGGGAACTGACGGA